>CM042686.1:139029567-140229567 GCA_023614405.1 Avena insularis | reverse complement strand
TTTTATTTGCTATTTGCATAGGTTTTTATTGAGGATGCTTCATAGAATGCTCACTATGGTTATGCTGCAAGTTTCCACCATGATTAGGCATGGCTTAGGCTAGCCGCCCAGGCGTTTCTCTAACACACATACAAACTCCATGAGCTTACAAGCTCCACATTTATTTCACACCACCGGGATCCATAAGCAAAAGATCATGATATCAACTGAATAATAAGTGCAATGTTGAAAACATTCCCCATGAAAACATGGTTCTGCTAATTCACAACTTATAAAGGGCAAGCTTATACGCATCATAGATGGACACAATGGTTCAAGTTTATTAAGTGCAAGAAAGTAAAGTGTGCCATCAAGTTTGTGAGAGCTTTAATCACTAATTTTCACATAACAAGTTTAATTCGAAAGGTAGATAAAAACATGAATATACTTGGAATGGTGTAACACACCATGCATAGGAATCTATAGTGGACTCTTTGGAATAACTTGGTTTTATTGGGAGTTAGATGCATGATTGGAACTCATACTTGGTACATGTGGAGGCTAGCAAAAGACCGGGAGCGACCAACTAAGAGAGCAATAATGGCCATAATCATGCAAAGCGACAAAACATTATTAATTAAAGCATAAAGTGATATTACAAGTCATAAAATAAATGATCATGTAGGCTAAGATGACTCGTTCATAGTCTTAACATGGTATAAGCATGTGCCAAGTCAACCCAAATAAAGCATCAAAGGAGAATACCACAATATTATGCTTTTGAATGCTAAAACAACGCATGATTCTTTCAAGGCACATTAAGCAATCTCAATTGTTTGGAACAAGTCATGCTACAACAATAATCACTAAGCATAAAGCCAAAGCAATATCAAACATGACATGATAAAGTCTAAGCCACAGTCTAAACAAGCTCCTTTTGTACCACTTATAAGCATGAAACTTGCTACTCTTTTCCAATCACCAATCAACTTATTTGAAACCACATATGAATGCGGGGGTACAACCAATTTATTTAAGCAAACCAAACAAAAGAAAACTAAAAACAAAAACGAAGACGCTCTAAGAACAACACAATTGTGCATGACACAATAAAAATGAAATGTTTGGAAGAAAACCTGAGATTTTTATTGATGAAGAAGGGGATGCCTTGGGCATTTCCAAGCTTTGACGCTTGTACTTCTTGAATATTTCTTGGGGTGACACGGGTGGCATCCCCAATCTTGAGATTTTGTCCATACTTCATCTCATCACATTGTTCTTCCCTACACTTTAAAATTTCCTTCATACAAAACTTCACACAATCTTCATTAGCAATATTAGTGTATTCAAGATAATAAGTCTTTGGATTTAGTTTCAACACAAGTAAAACTTTTATGAAAACACAATCTACTGTAGAAATTCCTTCTAAAAGCTCAAGTGATCAAAGAGAACTCAAAGAGAAAGAGATTAAGAGGCAAATGCAAATAATGGCAGAAATCTGCCCAAACAGACCAGCAGGTAAAAACCGATTTTTTCTAAGACCTTATGTTGCTCAAATCGAAAAGTGATAAACTAAATAAAGTTATATAATAACCTGGGGCATAAGCACAAAAAATTACAGCACAATCCGACATATAGGGATTTTTTACGATTTTTTACAGTGAAGCATAAAAAATCTGTTTCGGGACAGCAACTTCCCCAAGTCTTACTTCTCTCTCATTAGAGGTTATTCTTGGCACAAAAACCACACAAAAAGGATAAGGAGAGGTTATTACCGAAGAAATAACTTCCAAGACTTAACAAAAGAAAAACTTACTGAATAAAAATTTGGGTTATCTCCCAATAGTGCTTTTCTTTAACGCCTTTGAGCTAGGCATAGGAAGCAAGATTCAAGTATTTTCAAATGAAGAAGCATTAAGATCAAGTTTCTTTCCCATACCTTTCTTACCTTTATTCTTATCTTTAGGGAACGTATGATTGCTTGGTGGGGAAGCAAAATGCATGATGCCTTTTCCCACATCTATTATTGCTCCAAGGAGTTTCAGCAGGGATCTTCCAAGTGTAATTTGTCCTTTTCCTACACATTCAATAACAACATAATCAGTAGACACCACTTTCCCTAGGATCTTTGTAAACACTCCTTCATCTATTCCAATGGGCAATATTTTGGCATTATTGGTAAGAGATATTTCTTCTCCTCCCTCAGAAAGTCCCCAAAGATTCAAAGATTGATAGATATCTTTAGGCATAAGACAGAATTCAGATATGATATCACAACGAGCATAAAAAGTTTCATTATTTATAACAACTTTTACTGTAGGAAGCCATTTTGAAGATTCAGAATTTATTGGAACATATTCATGATGCTCTCTAAACATGTTATAACATTCTTTTAAACTAGCTGTGTTGGTCTCAAGAGTGTTCAATCTAGCAATAATGTTTGTAATGGAGGAATCAGATTTGCTAGGCAAGTCATATGTTGCAACCAAGTTTTTATGGCATTAAAAGCTTCATCCTCATTGCACTGGAGGAACCCCCCCCCCCCGTACTACAGTATCCAAAGCATATCTATAAAAAAGGGCAAGACCAAAGTAGAAACTGCTAAGAAACAAGCCCTGAGTCATTTTAGGTTCAGTTTTTTTCATGTAACTCGGAAATTCTAGACCAAGCTTCTTTGAAACTCTCTTCAATTCCTTGTTTGAAAGTAAAAAATCATTTCCTTATGTGACATAGTGATTGGAGCAATGCTAGACATAAAAGCAACTTGAAGTAAAAAAAATTCTATATATATATATATATATATATATTTAGAACTAATAACCTTTTTTGTGTTTTTGATAAAAGAAACAAGCAAACAAAGCAGAAATAAACTAAGGAAAACAAAGTAAAGAGATTGGTTGTGAGAGACTTCCTTTGTCAATCTGTCCTTAACTCCCCGACAACGGCGCCAGAAAAAAGGCTTGATGGCTCAAAATATATTCGAGCTCGTTGGGAACCCCAAGAGGAAGGTATGATGAACACAGCAGCAAGTTTTCCCTCAGTTATGAAACCAAGGTTATCGAACCAGTAGGAGCAAGGAAACAACTGCAAGGTGTTGCTAGCAACTTGGAATCCTGCACAACACAACCATAGAAACTTTGCCCCAACTTACAGTGAGGTTGTCAATCTCACCGGTTTTGCTGAAAAAAAAGGATTCAACGTATAGTGTGGAAGATAGTAATTGCTTGCAGAAAGTAAACAGTAAACGGTAAACAGTAAATGGTATATCAATAATAAAAGCATGGACCGGGGTCCATAGTTCACTAGAGGTGTTTCTCCTTATGATAGATAACATGCTGGGTGAACAAATTACAGCGGGGAAATTGACAGATTTGAGAAAGCAGAACAATGCATATACTAGACATCTTGACTCCTATGAGATTTGATTGGGCATTAGAACATTATAAATAGACCGTAATCCAACTTCATCTATGACTAATAATCCACCTTCAGGTTATCATCCGAATCCCTTCCAATATTAAGTTGTAAGCAACAGATAATTGCATTAAGCAAAGTGTGTAAAGTAAACAATACGATCGCCCCATGGACAAAGGATTGTTGTTTTCTCCCTAGTAGCAACAGAACATCTACAACCTTAGAGATTTTTGTCACTTCCCAAGATTACTAGAGGCATGAACCCACTATCGAGCATAAATATTCCCTCTTGGAGTTGCTAGCATCTACTTGGCCAAGATAGCTACTAACGACGGAGAGCATTCAAGATCACAAATAACATAGACATGATAGAATCAATAATCAATCTGAAATAGCATCTCAATATCCATTGGAACCCCGCAAACACAACATGTAAGATTACAAATAGATGATCTTGATCATGAATGGAGCTCACAAGATCTAAACATGATAGCACAAAGGAGGAGAATCAACCATCTAGCTACTACATGGACCCGTAGTCCAAGGGTGAACTACTCACGCATCACACCGGAGGCTTGCATGGTGATGAAGAAGGCCTCCAGGGTGATATCTCCTCTTCGGCAGGGTGATGGGAAGAGCTTCAGACCCCCCCCTGATCTAGGGATGGAGATGGCGGTGGCTAAAGATTCTTTCGTGGAATTTTGATCGGGTACTAAGGGTTTTCATCCCGGGAGGCTTTTATAGGCGAAGGGGCGAGGTCAGTGGAGCACTAGGGGGCCCACACCCCCTGGTGGCGCCCCTCCCCAGGCCACACCGCCACCAGGTGTGGCCACCCTGGTGCGCCACTTTGTCTCCCCTCCGGACTCTGTGTTGCTTCGGGTAAAATATTGACTTTGGCTTTTGTCCCGTCCAATTCCGAGAATATTTCCTTACTAGCTTTTATGAAACCAAAAACAACAGAAAACAGGCAACTGGCAACTGGCACTGTGGCATCTTGTTAATAGGTTAGTGCCAGAAAATGTATAAAAATACCTCAAAGTATGAACAAAACATAAGAAAGTAGATAATAAACAAGCATGGAACATCAAAAATTATAGATACGTTTATGACGTATGAAGTTGCTAGAGAAGATGGGACATGAAATTGCGAGTTAATGATTTGAAGAGGATCAAAGCCAAATGTTTTGGTACATTTGAGAAGGATGGTGTCAAGCAGGACTGTCAGTGGTACATGTGGGCTACTACCAAGTATAGGAGGAAAGCTCTAGGTGAATTTGATGCAATAGGAGGAGGGAGGATGATAACAAGGCATGGTGTTATAATGTACTACAACTACTATGGTGAACCAGATCACAACATTGGTGGGTGTAAATGGTTGGAAGCTGGTTTCGAACCACCAAATGCATCAAATCCTAGACCAGATATAGTAGCTGCAACATCAAACCCTACAAAATATCTACACATGAACAACAAACCCAAGGCAACATAAGTACAGGCCCAAGGTAACACCATGCTATTGAAGTCATGGCTCAACAGGTATTAATCGTAACCACATACTTCCTTTTTTGTTCTGAACCATCAATTTTAGGAGCTACAATTGGTCTAAATCACCTACTTCCTTTTCACAGAGACCCGAGCCTAGATTCATTGAAACTAGGCCATTACCATAGTAAACATTCATATGCAATGCACAAAGTAGGATGAGTGCAGAAGACCCAAGGCCAAGCATAGTAAGGCAAGGTTCATTGGCTAAAAAGCGGTTAGAAATGTAGAGGGAGAATAACAAGGAAATTGAGGATCAGGAGATAGCTTTGTTGGAAGCTAGGTACACTTACCAAATTCAGAGAGATCAGGAGAGCACTATGAAGAAGCTATAGCAGGAAAAAAGAATGACATAGCTGGCACAACAAAGGGCAAGAGAAACTGTTGAAAGGAGGGAGTAGAAGAGATATTATGTAGAGCTAAACAGGAAGGCCAGGACTGCGATTAAGAAAATTGTTCAAGATATAAAGAAGAGCATTGCTGAAGATAAGAAGAAGGCAGCAGAAGAGAAGAAGGAAAATGCAGAGAAGAGGAAGACGTATGCAGAGAATAGAAAGTTTAAAGCAGCAGCTGAGAAGGCTTCAAAAATACCAAAGTACTCAGAAAATCCCAGAACCACAGAGGATATTGAACCCTTGGATGGAAATGCATATGTTGTCCAAGTTAGTGTTCATCAGGAACCTGTTCTCAAGAAGAAAGTTAGCATGTTTGATGAATTTAGGTGAACTTCATGTAGCCTAGGTAAAACTTTGGTCTATAAAACTATGTGGTGAATGCACTTTGATCAGGTGTTCTTGTAAACTATGTAAAACCTTGCAAATTGCCAGTTATGTGTGAGTGCTATCTATTTTGGTGCTATCTATTGCATTATAGTGCTATCTATTGCTCATTATAGCTTGCTTTCTTGCTCATTATTGCCTCATTTTGGTGCTATATGTTAGTCCAAGTTACATCTCATTAGTGAAAGATCACGGATGTCACCTAGAGGGGGGGTGTTTTACGAGATGGATTTAACAATGGCAGAATAAAACTAGCATTTTCTTTTGTCAAGCACAAAGCCTAGATATACTAAGGTTCACCTATGTGCACCAACAACTTATGCTAAGCAAGACAAGCAACAATGTGATAGAAATATAGAATACTTCAAGCACGAAGGCTATCACAAGGTAAAGTGCATAAGTAAAGATCTCGGGTATAGAGATAACCGAGGCACACGAGGACGACGATATTTTACCGAGTTCCTCCCAATAAGGGAGTACATCTCGTTGGAGGGGTGGGCGGTACTAAGACCACCAACACCATAAGAGGCCTCACCCTATTAACCCGAGCACCCACCAAGCGGAAAGCATCCGTTCCACTATGGGACACTTGAGGGCGGTCACCAAACCCGTACAAGATTGGGGCTATCTCCACAACTTAATTGGAGGCTCCCAATAATCACCACCAAGGCCACAATCTCGGGGAGAGCTTCACAACTTAATTGGAAGGTCCCAAGAACATGCCACAAAGGCCACACAACCGTCTAGGGTTCCAAGAACCCAAGAGGGACAAGCTTCTTGATTTACCAAGCAAATCCTCTAGGGAGAACACAAACCGATGCACCTAATGCAAATGGCAAGAACACCACAAAGATATCGCAATCCTTCACTCTCAAGTTCTGACAAAGCTACTAAAGAAATTGGGGTAACAAGAGAGGAAGAACACAAAATCCCCCCCCCCCAAGATCTAGATCCCAAAGATTCACTCATAAAGAGATGATTTGGTTTGGTCAAATTGTAGATCTAGATCTCCTCTAAATTTCCCTCAAATATTGGCAAGAATCATTAGAGTGGGAGGAAGAAATAAAGCACAAGGATAAGTCAAAGCAATGGGGAAAGGCTTGAATAAAAGAGGAAGAAGCAACACTAGAAAATAGAGAGAGAGCTATTAATAGGGGGGCTAGAAATCAGCCCGTTGGGGCCAATCTTGTTCTAAAAGAGTTTTCCAGCGTTGTGAAGAAAATAATCTTGTTCTAAACTGGGAGAAATGCCATTTTATGGTCAAAGAAGGTATAGTCCTTGGACACTAGGTATGAGGTAAGGGAATTGAAGTTGATAGAGCTAAGGTTGAGGTGCTAAAGAGAATGCCACAACCTAGGGATATTAAAGGTATAAGAAGTTTTCTTGGTCATGTGGGTTTTTATAGAAGGTTCATTAGAAATTTCTCTGGAATATCTAAACCTTTGAAAAACCTCCTACAAAAAGGAATGAGATTTGATTTTGATGATAAGTGTCTTGAAGCCTTTGATAGACTCAAAAATGCTTTATCTCGTGCTCCCATCATTAAACCACCTATCTGGGATACAAACTTTAACATAATATGTGAAGCTAGTGATGATGTTGTAGGAGTAACTCTAGGACAACATATTGGTCGTAGATTTAATATTATACATCATGCAAGTATAACTCTCAATGGTGCTCAAAAGAACTACCCTAAGGAAGAAAAGGAACTTTTTGCTGTATTTTTCTCTTGTGATAAATTTTGTTCCTATATAGTTGATGCAAAGGTAAGAGTTCACACGGATCGTGATGGCTTAAAAGAACTCCTTGAAAGGAAAGGTCATAAGCCAAGATTGATCTGTTGGATTCTTTCACTTCAAGAATTTGAGTTGCAGATTATGCATAGGCAAGAAATAAAGATGTTGGATGCAGTATCCATGATTGCCCTACAAGACACCAATCTTATTAAGAGGAACTTTAGTCCTGGTGATTTTTGTTTACGAGAATTATCCAATGAACTAAGGTTAATTCCTCCAAAAGAGAAGAAGTCTTTGTTGTGGGAGGAACTTTTCATCCCCGAATAATCAATGGTAAGAGAAAGGTAAGTGTTCTTGCCCAAATAAGTGATTTGTTTTCACAATTTTTACTTTTGAAAATTCTGCCTTTGAATTCCTTGTGTTTTTCCGAAGTTTTAGAGGGGTTTTACCAACTATACGAGCGGAGCTATACGACCAGAGAGGAAGCTTCCGCTGTATAGTTGGTCGTTAAACTCTCTGTATCATCTTCGTGAAATTGTTTTCGCTATGTGAGCCTATACGATCACAACTATATGACCAGAGCCAAAAATTCCGACTGTATAGTTGGTCGTTAAACTCTCAAATGGTTTTGCTTTAGGTGTTTGTATCTATACGGTCGCAACTATACGACTAGAGCGAAAATTCTGGCCGTATAGTTGGTCGTTAAACTCTCAAACACTTTTGATTTTCGGTGTTTGTATCTATACGGTCGCAACTATACGACCGGAACCAAAAATTCTAGCCGTATAGTTGGTTGTTAAACTCTCAGAAACTTTTTTATTTGATCTTTTGTTTATTCATCTATGAAAAAAACGTTATTGTCGGTTTCGAGTCGTGATTTAATCGACCTGGACTCGAGATATTTGGAAATATCTGCCTGAAACCAACTATACCACAGGAGCTATACGAGCCACGCCCGTATAGTTGGTCATTACGCGGCAGGACACTTCCAAATCAGTGATTTCTTTCCCTGTTTTGTTCAGATTCTTTTCTTGGGTGACAATTTGGTGTTTCTCGCGAGTTTTACCGACCTCTAACCCCTTATATACTACCATTGTCTCTCTCTCTAATCATAATCTCCAGAAACCAATCTACCTCTTATTCACACGCGAGGACTCTCAACCAAGGGATAGAGGTCAAGAAAATCTCCTATGGAGATCGGGAGCAATAGCGAGCAAGGCAAGGAGATCAAGACCATCCCTATAGAGTTCCTCGACACCGACCATGGGTGTCAGAAGAGGGATTTGAAGGCCCTGGAGCTGAAGATTGAAGAGTTGGACAAGGAGAAGCCAGGGACACCCAAACACCTTCGATTGTTGCGACTTTATCTTGATAAACTAGATGAAGATATCAAGCGGACAACCGAAGAAGGTTTTTCTATGAGACTTAAGGTGCTACAAACACTTCAGGATAACAATGAGTTTATTAAAAAACAAGTGAAGGTGCTGGAGAGGAACAATCTTTTCTACAAGTTGTGTGTTAAAGAATTGAAAGTTGTCAATCAATCCCTCCGCCTCAGGCTGACTCGTGAGGAGAAGATACCGCGTGCCATGGCGCCACATTGATCTACAACAATCACGGTATCAAAAAATCGCAAGGGATTATTTGATCCCGCATGGCTTGATTCCAAGCTTGGGTAGATCTTTAAGACCTTGTAATCTATCCTATAAGTTTTTATTACTATTTTCGTATTAGTTCAAACTAGCAATAAAGTTTGCATCATTAGAATTCTCTTCAGGAATAGTCGATCCCTTTTATGAAATTCCGAGTTTTTTTATTATATGTGGAGTGTAACACCCCGTCCACTCCTGGGCCCGGGGGTGTCACTCCCGACAGCTTAATAGGATATCTAGACTGGCCCCATAGACCAACACTAGTCTTTTCTACGCACTTTGTCCTCACTCGTGCGCACCCAGTTACCCACTTCCCGGTCGGTCACCCATCCTAGAATTGCTCTAGGCCAAGCACGCTTAACCTTAGAGTTCTTTTCGAATGAGCTTCCGAAAAAGAAGTTGCAACTTGTTGATATGGGTATCCTATCAATCCTATTAAGCCATGTGCCTGGATCTCACATACACCCACCCTTTAGAAGATCGATGCCCTCATCGATCAAGCACACCCCAGGAATGTTCCCTCTTGGCACGCGTCTGTGCGTCTAGTGCCGACACATGTGCCATGTCGTGTCCACTCCGGGCTACACACTCCATGCTCCACATGTCCCGCCACTAACCCGCACACACCCGTGTAATCGCAAGGGTCGGCTCTGATACCACTTTGTAACACCCCGTCCACTCCTGGGTCCGGGGGGGTGTCACTCCTAGCAGCTTAATAGGATATCTAGACTGGCCCCACAGACCAACACTAGTCTTTTCTACGCACTTTGTCCTCACTGCAAGCACCGTTACCCACTTCCCGGTCGGTCACCCATCCTAGAATTGCTCTAGGCCAAGCACGCTTAACCTTAGAGTTCTTTTCGAATGAGCTTCCGGAAAAGAAGTTGCAACTTGTTGATATGGGTATCCTATCAATCCTATTAAGCCATGTGCCTGGATCTCACATGGAGCAATATTGAGTTTGTGTTTGCTTTATTGATATATGAATAGCTTGAGTATAATTTTACTTGCACTTGATGATAGCAATAGGAGTCTTTCACACCATTGGTATTAATGGAACACCTAAAGATAATTTAGTCAATATGCTGTAAGTCTACGGTTTGATTTACAAAGAAAAATTATCTAAGTTGAGAAAGAAACCTTGAACAAAGGAGAATGAAAGTGCTATCAAATAGAGTGAGAACAAGTCGAGGTACAATCTTCAAGTCATAAGAATGCTTCATATACAATTGGAATTTGGTATTTGAGATCGTTAAACTTTGAATTCCTCCATGAAGTGGAATGTATGGCTAGCTCCTTTGCACATCACTTAAACAAAAGTGTGAGCATTTATATAAAAGACAAGGAAAGGAAGAAGAGAAAAAAGAGCGAGTGTGCAAAAAGCAAGTAGGCATATACCACTTTATTGTAGTATGACAAAGATACACTTTTGAGATTTTGAATCCCAAGTAAATACGTGAATCCTAAAATACTTGGGACTACCTCGCTAACTCATTCGGTTGAACCGGATACTTTTACATTATGTTGAAATTCATATTTTATGAACTGCTGATCAATAAGGTGTGGAAGCCTGCTAATACTAT
This sequence comes from Avena insularis, assembly GCA_023614405.1. NCBI lineage: Eukaryota > Viridiplantae > Streptophyta > Magnoliopsida > Poales > Poaceae > Avena > Avena insularis. The sequence continues at coordinate 140,218,883 of CM042686.1, read as the reverse complement.
TCAAATGGTTCGAGTAAGGTACTATTTAATGAACTTATTCCTATGTATCGTACATGAAAAACACATGCTGCAATTGCCTCATTTATTTTATTGACTCAGCTTCATGAATAAGAGGATCACATCCATTAAGCTAAAACTTGCTCGGGACGAGCAAGAGTCTAAGCTTGGGAAAGTTGATGAGTGCGTATTTGCATCATGTTTTACATTATTATTTTGCATTGTATATTTAGGATCTTGGTATTTTACGGCGCTCGCGCGCATATTTTATGTCTGTTTTCACCAGGATCAGGACAGATGATGGATCCAATGAATACAATTCGTGGAGCAGTTGTACTATGGAGAAAAAGAGTAAGAAACAACGTAAATCGCTTATTTGGAAAATAGTAATAATACCAGAACAAAAGCAGAAGCGAACAAGGGAGGTAGAGAGTCCAACGACCAACTATACGACCGGAGCAATTTTCCGGCCGTATAGCTTCGGGCGTATAGTTGGCGCCACCTCCACCTCATCAAATAGTTTCACCCCGTGCATTTGGTTCGAGGAGAGGACATGCAGAACACCCAGAAATCGCAGAAACCTCATCTCCGGAAGGCATCTGGAGGGGGAACTCCTCCACAAAGGATCCATATTCGCCTTGCGCAGATCCGGGAGGCTAAGGCATCGATCTTTATCATCCACCGCTGCATCACCACCATCTCCATCCATCCCATCTACATCTTGTCTAGATCTTGTTGTAATTCCTGTACTCGTTGTGGATTTATACAAGTATTATTCATCTATGATAGTTTCCATTACCATTGCTATGATGTTGATTGCCTCCATGTCTGAGTAGATCATTAGTTCTTGGGGAGATGGAGAAACCCTAGTATGAGATTGAAATAAGATAAAGTCTATTATGATATGCATCACTGTGACCATGTGTTAGATTTTCTACATCTTGATGTTGAGAGAAGTCAACCTCTCAATATTTGCCTCTCGTGGGGACTCGATGGAGGAAACTAGTTGGTAGACGTAGGTGTGCTAGCACTTACAGTGACTATAAAGCTGTTGGCACCCCTTACGTATCAACTTGGGAACCGAGAAAACTCATGGAACACTATCCATGCCATGAGATACGTCCTACGGGATTACGTTTCTTAATAGCGCAGTAATTCGATTGATATCAATTGCTGACTGTTGTGGTTATAAGTATGATGTGAGTAGCAGTTGCAGCCTATTTGTCCAATTATGGAGTTCCTCCAACACATACATAGTTTAGAATGTTCATGATGATAATCTTTATCTTAGACTCTTATAATACTAGTGGTGTATCCGCTACTCCCTGAGAACGCTTTTTCCCTACTGCAGTTCCAATCTCTCTTACATACGCGATACTTACTTTCTGTACTCAGTTGTTTTATTTTACTTTATTATTGCTCTTATACCCCAAACCCCAAAACACCTTTTTACACAATACTCGCATTTTATCTTGTCACTTAGAACTTTATCTAGCATTTCTATTGTAATACTTATTTCAAAAGTTATTAGACTTCAGACTCTTGCTCCCTGTGGGATCGATATTTTATTTCGAAACTAGCTACAAACAATCTGTGCACTTGTAGTCATCACCCAGAAACTTTCCCTTTTTCTTTTTCTTTTAAAATCAAACAAAGAGGCAAATTCAAAAGGCAATATCTTGAGCTAGGAAACTCCGATCGACACGAAACCAATTTCATTGAATACCACCAAGCGAGAATGTATCAAGTATTGTAATGTGAGATACCTCATTTGGTGAGGATCCAGAAAACCTCCAAGATAAAAACACAATAAGATATAAAGGGGAGATCCATTTTTGATGAACTAGAGCTTGTATTGAACACAATCTCTAGAACCAAACATGGATAAGATCCAACAAACAACCAAGAAAGATGATGCTAAGAATACAATGGTTTGACCTCTCTCTGAAAGATATGATCGAGCTACTCACTTGAGAGCCCCTCTTGGTAGTACGGTTATCTATCCTAAACTCGATCTCCCAACAACCAACAAGAGATCGGCAAAAGGGAAAACCTATCAAGATTATACCTTTGCCTTGAGCAAACCACTTGAGCACGACACCGTGATGGCCCAAATATATCGAGCTCGTTGGGGAACCCCAAGAGGAAGGTATGATGAGCATAGCAGCAAGTTTTCCCTCAGTAAGAAACCAAGGTTATCAATCTAGTAGGAGCAAGGAAACACCCCAAAGGTGTAGCTAGTTGAACGTTGGCAGGGCGCACTACCGGTGCTAGCAGCAACGTGGAGACCTGCACAACACAACCACAGAACTTTGCCCCCAACTTGCGATGAGGTTGACAATCTCACCGGTTTTGCTGAAAACAAAGGATTAAACGTATCGAATGGAAGGAAGTAATAGTTTGCAGAAAGTAAACACAAAGCAGTAAACAGTTTGTAGATTGTATGTAAAAGAAAGGACCAGGGTCCATAGTTCACTAGAGGTGGCTCTCCTTAAGATAGATAACATGCTGGGTGAACAAATTACAGTGGGGCAATTGACAAACATCGAGAAAGCATACAAACATATACTAATCATCTTGACTCCTTTGAGACTTGATTGGGCATTACAATATTATACATAGACCGCCATCCAACTGCATCTATGACTAATAATCCACCTTTAGGTTATCATCGGAACCCCCTCCAGTATTAAGTTGCAAGCAACAAATTATTGCTTTACGAATTGCGTGTAAAATAAACAATACGATTGTTCTATGAACAAAGGATTGTTGTTTTCTCCCTAGTAGCAACAACACATCTAGTACCTTAGAGATTTCTATCACTTCCCAGTTACGAGGCATGAACCCACTATCGAGCATAAATACTAACTTTTGGAGTTGCTAGCATCTACTTGGCCAAGATAGCTACTAACAACGGAAAGCATGCAAGATCACAAATAACAAAGACATGATAGAATCAATAATCAATCTGAAATAGCATCTCAATATCCATCGGATCCCCGCAAACACAACATGTATGGATTACAAATAGATGATCTTGATCATGAACGGAGCTCACAAGATCTAAACATGAAAGCACAAAGGAGGAGAACCATCCATCTAGCTACTACATGGACCCGTAGTCCAGAGATGAACTACTCACGCATCACACCGAAGGCTTACATGATGATGAAGAAGGCCTCCAGGGTGAATTCCCCTCTCCGACATGGTGCACATAGTCTTGCGACAATGCACATAGAACTAAGAATGGCCACTATGCCCTCAAAGTAGGTGCATAAAGGTAGAAGGTGGAGACTCAATATTATGGTGGAAGAAAGGCCTTTGTAAAAGGAAGTAGGGATTCAAGTCTCATAAAGAGCTTCCAAAAATTATGGTACTTATAGCTTTTAGCTCTCGTTGCCCCTATCATAAGCATCTTGAAGTGATTAAGGTTAAAGTGACACAACTAAGAGGATATGCTTGACAAGTTATAAACTGAAATCTCATGCCCCTTACTTACGAAGACCGAACCTCATGCTACTCAACTTTAGTCACAAGTAAGCTCTTGTCACTGTAAGTACATATGTATCATAAAGAACGCCAATGGGGTACCCCTTGCACATGATACAGGAGCTATCCCATAATCAAAATGACAAGGCAAGCAGACAATGAGCATCTTAGCGATATTTTTATTTGCTATTTGCATAGGTTTTTATTGAGGATGCTTCATAGAGTGCTCATTATGGTTATGCTGCAAGTTTCCACCATGATTAGGCATGGCTTAGGCTAGCGGCCCAGGCGTTTCTCTAACACACATACAAACTCCATGATCTTACAAGTTCCACTTTTATTTCACACCACCGGGATCCATAAGCAAAAGAACATGATATCAACGGGGTACAAAGTACAAGTGTAATGTTGAAAGAGTTCCCCATGATACATGGTTCTGCTAATTTCAACTTATAAAGCGCAAGCATATATGCAAAAAAGAAGGACCCAATGGTTCAAGTTTATTAAATGCAAAAAAGTAAAGTGTGCCATCAAGTTCGTGAGAGCTTTAATCACTAGTTTTCTCATAACAAGTTTAATTTGGAAGGTAAACAAAAACATGAGTATACTTGGAATAGCATATGCTAGTAGGTAGGTATGGTGGACTCTTTGGAATAACTTGGTTTAATGAGTTGGATGTATGAGTGGAACTCATACTTGGTTGTGGAGGCTAGCAAAGGACTGGGAGCGACAAACTAAGGGAGCAATAATGGCCATAATCATGCAGAGCAACAAAACATCATTGATCAAAGCATAAAGTGATACTACAAATTGAAAACTAAAGGATCATAAAGGCTATGGTGACTTGGGATAGTCATAACATGGTGTGAGCATGCGCCAAGTCAACCCAAATAAAGCATCAAAGGAGAATACCACTATACTATGCTTTAATATGCTAAAACAACGCATGATTCATCCAAGGCACATTAAGCAATCCCAATTGTTTATAAAAAGTCATGCTACAGCAAAGAATACTAAGCATAAAGCCAAAACAATATCAAGCATGGCATGAGAAAGCATAGGCCATAGTAAAAAACAAGCTCTCTTTACCACTTAAGCATGAACTTTCCTACTCTTTTCCAAACCAAACCAAACTATTTGAAAACCAATGTATGAAAGAGGGGGTCCAAACAATTTATTCAGCAAACTAAGCAAACAAAGCAAACGAAAAACCAAAACGAAAACGAAAAAGAAGACGCTCCAAGAACAACACAACTGTGCATGAAACAATAAAAATGAAGCGTTTGGAAGAAACCTGGGATTTTTATTGATGAAGAGGGGATGCCTTGGGCATCCCCAAGCTTTGAAGCTTGTACTTCTTGCATATTTCTTGGGGTGACACGCGTGGCATCCCCAAGCTTGAGCTTTAGTCCATCTTTCATCTCACTACTCATTCCTTCCATACAGCTGAAATTTTTCCTTCATACAAAACCTCACACAATCTTTATTAACAACATTAGTGCACTCAAGATAATAAGTCTTTAGGTTCAGTTCTAACACCAATAAACTTCCATTAGAACACTAGCAACTGTAGCACTTCCCTCAAAAAGCTCAATTCCCCAAAAGAACTCAAAAAGGAACCAACAAGAAGCAAATGCAAAAAATGGCAGAAATCTGTCAAAACAGACCAGCAGGTAAAGACGAATTTGTCGAAGACCTTATGTTGCTCAAATCAAAAAGTGTTGAACTAACGAAAGTTAGATAACAACCTGGGGCAGAATCACAAAAATTCACACCTCAAAAGAACGTACAGAGATTTTACACGAATTTTTATGGTGAAGCACAGAAATCTGTTTCGGGACAGCAACTTTCTCAATCATTACTTCTCTCTCATTAGAGGTTACTCTTGGCACAAAAAGCAAATAAAAAGGATAAGGAGAGGTTATTACTGAAGTAATAACTTCCAAGACTCATCTAAAACTTTTGGGTTATCTCCCAATAAGTACTTTTCTTTAACGCCTTTAAGTTAGGCATAAGAAGCAAGAAAAAGAATCAAGTGTTCTCAAATGAAGAAGCATTAAAACCAAATTTCTTGCCCTTACCTCTCTTACTTTTATTCTTAACCTTCGGGAAAATATGATTGTTTGGTGGAGAAGAAAGGTGCATGGTCCCCTTTCCCACATCTATTATTGCTCCAAGGAGTTCTAATAGGGACCTTCCAAGTGTAATTTGTCCTTTTCATGCACATTCAATAACAAGATAATCAGTAGAAATCATTTTCCCAAGGATCTTTGTAAACACTCCTTCAGCTATTCCAATAGGTAATATTGTAGCATTATTAGCAAGAGATATTTCTTTTCCCCCTTCAGAAAGCCCCAAAAGATTCAAAGATTCATAAATATCTTTGGGCATAAGAAAAAATTCAGACATGATATCACAGCGAGCTTGGAAAGTTTCATTATTTATATCAATCTTTACTGTGGGGAGCCACTTTGATGGTTCAGAATTTATTGGAACATAACTATGATGCTCCCTAAGCGTATTATAGCAATCTTTTAAGCTAGTAGTGCGGGTCTCAAGAGTGTTTAATCTAGCAAATATGCTTGCGAAAGAAATATCAGTTTTGCTAGGCAAGTTGTAAGTAAGGATCATTTTTTATAGCATTAATAGCATCATCCCCATTAAATTGGAGGAAATCTCCTCCCACAACAGCTTCTAAAGCATATCTATAGCAAAGAGCAATTCCAAGGTAAAAACTGCTAAGGAACAAGCTTTGAGTCATTTTAGGCTCAGTTTTTTCGTGTGGATCAGAGATTCTAGACCAAGCTTCCTTGAAGCTTTCCTCAATTCCTTGTTTAAAAGTGAAAATCATTTCCTCAGGTGACATAGTGATTAGGGCAAGGCTAGACATAATGACAACTTTAAGATAGGAACTAATTTTTTTGTGTTTTCAATAAAGAAAGCAAACTTGTAAAAACTAAAAAATTTGTGTTTTTGATAACAAAACAAGCAAACAAAACAAAAAGAAACTAAGCAAAACAAAAATAACAAAGTAAAGAGATTGGTTATGAGGGACTCCTCTTGTGAAGATGTCCTTGACTCCCCGGCAACGGCGCCACAAAAAGTTGTTGATGGCCCAAATATATCGAGCTCGTTGGGGAACCCCAAGAGGAAGGTATGATGAGCACATCAGCAAGTTTTCCCTCAGTAAGAAACCAAGATTATCAATCCAGTAGGAGCAAGGAAACACCCCAAAGGTGTAGCTTGCTAAACGTTGGCAGGGCGCACTATGCAGCAAAGAACGTGGAGACCTGCACAACACAACCACAGAACTTTGCCCCCAACTTGCGATGAGGTTGTCAATCTCACTGGTTTTGCTGAAAACAAAGGATTAAACGTATCGAATGGAAGGAAGTAATAGTTTGCAGAAAGTAAACACAAAGCAGTAAACAGTTTGTAGATTGTATGTAAAAGAAAGGACCGGGGTCCATAGTTCACTAGAGGTGGCTCTCCTTAAGATAGATAACATGCTGGGTGAACAAATTGCAGCGGGGCAATTGACAAACATCAAGAAAGCATACAATCATATACTAATCATCTTGACTCCTTTGAGACTTGATTGGGCATTACAACATTATACATAGACCGCCATCCAACTGCATCTATGACTAATAATCCACCTTCAGGTTATCATCCGAACCCCCTCCAGTATTAAGTTGCAAGCATCAGATTATTGCTTTACGAATTGCGTGTAAAGTAAACAATACGATTGTTCTATGAACAAAGGATTGTTGTTTTCTCCCTAGTAGCAACAACACATCTAGTACCTTAGAGATTTCTGTCACTTCCCCAGATTACCAGAGGCATGAACTGTTGGAGATATGCCCAAGAGGCAATAATAAAGTGGTTATTATCATATCTTCATATTTATGATAAATGTTTACATACCATGCTATAATTGTATTAACCGGAAACATTAATACTTGTGTGATTTGTAAACAAAAATAAGAGTCCCTAGTAAAGCCTCTTGTTAAACTAGCTTGTTGGTTAATATATGATCATTGTTTCCTGATCATGAACATAGAGATGTTATTAACAACAGGGTCATATCATTAGGAGAATGATGTGATGGACATACTCCTATAGATAAGCGTAGCATAAAGATCAAGTCATTTCAATAGTTCAATTGCTATATGCTTTCTGATACATAGTAACCTAATTCCTTCGACCATGAGATCATGCATATCACCTTTATCGGATGGATGCTTTGATGTCATCAAACACCACACCGTAACAGGGTGGCTATAAAGGTGGCATTGAGTGTTCAAAAAGTATTGGTTGAAACACATGGATCAAGAGTGGGATTTGTCCATCCATATGACGGATAGATATACTCTGGGCCCTCTCGGTGAAATGTCATCCAATTAGCTTGCAAGCATGTGCGTGGGTCACAGGGGATCACAGATCACGGAACGAGAAAAGAGTACTTATCGATGTGAGGTTGAACTAGGTATGCAGAGATACCGACGATCATAACCTCGGATAAGTAACATATCGTGAGACAAAGGGAAATTGGTATCGTATGTAAGTGGTTCATTCGATCGCAAAGTAATCGTAGAAATATGTGGGAGCCATATGAATTTCCAGATTCCTCTATTGGTTATTGTTCGGAGAAGTGTCTCGATCATGTCCGCATAATTCACGAACCGTAGGGAGACACACTTAAGGATTCGACGTTGTTTGAGTAGTTATGGTATTATGAGAAAGAGACCGAATGTTGTTCGGAGTCTCGGATGGGATCCGGGATATCACGAGGTGATCCGGAATGGTCCGGAGAATAAGATTCATATAAGGAAAGTCCCGTTTCGGAGTTGGGGAATGGTTCCGGTGTTTTCATCGGGAACATTCTAGAAGGTCCCGGAATGTCCGGCACTCCGGAGGGGGAAGGGTACATGAATGTGTCATTGTAAGTTGGAATGATTGCATCATGTACTAGGTGTCTTCGCTGTCCAAAATAAAGGATTTAAATCCTAAATTGAAAAGTCAAACGGCTAGTTTGAAAGTCAAACGGCAATTTTGGGAAGTGGGAAGAGAGGAGGATTGGTGGAGGCCGAGTTGGAGGAGGGTTCCTCCCTTGGCCGGCGCCCCACCAAGCCGACTTGGGGAGGGACTCTCCTCCCCTTGGCCGGCCCTCCCACCTATATAAGGAGGCAGGCTCCTCCTAGCACACACAAGTTCCTATCTTCTACCTCCGGTTTAGAGCCGTTTTGGTTTAGAGCTTCTAATTGCTTTAGCCAGCGGTTTAGAGCCTTCTAATTGGTTTAGAGCCTTCTAATTGGTTTAGAGCCTTCTAATTGGTGTGTCTAATTACTAGACCACTAATAGCCTCTCTCATAAGCTCCACCATACTCGCACCGGCTTAAGGCGAAGCCTCATGATCTCCCTCTACTTCCGGTACCACGCCACGTTGTCTTCTTGAATCGCGAGGAGAGTGCTACAACCTCCGCTCTTTGGAACAAGGAGAGGAAGGTCTTCGAAAATCGAACGTGTGACCGACTGCGGGAGCGCTGCTGGAACATGGCGCTGGAAGGATCGTCTACGCGATCTTGAGATCGGAAAGAGTACGACTACATCACCCACGAGAATCTGCTCTCGTTAACCGTTTTGGAATCTTCGAGGGTGAGTTCCTCTATCGACTCGTTGCTACAATCTAGTAGATAGATCTTGGCTTGTTTGTTTGTATGCGATAGAAAATTTTTGTTTTCCATGCTACGAATCCCTACAGTGGTATCAGAGCCGTGTCTATATGTAGATCTGTTGCACGAGTAGAACACAATGGTCATTGTGGGCGTTGATGCTTTTATTATCGATTACTTCTTGTGTACTTTGCATCTTGCGGTATGTTGGGATGAAGCGGCCCGGGCTAACCTTACATGACATCGTTCATGAGACCTGCTCCACGCTTGACATGCAACTTGTATTGCATAAGTGGCTTTGCGGGTGCCTGTTTCTCCTAGCATAGTTAAGATTCAATTTACAACGGGTGATTGACAATACTAGTATCAATGTTGTGGTTCTTGTTCGTAAGTTAGAACGACACTTATTGAAAGCCCCAAACCACGTAAAATATGCAAAGAAAGTAGAGGCGTCTAACTTTGTTTTGCAGGGGTGTGCAGTGATGTGATATGGCCATGATTGTGATTATATTTGATGTATGCAATGTTCCTTATTGTAAGTTGGCAACCGGCAGGAGCCATATGGTTGTCTTTAATTTCTGTTAAGACCTGCGTGTCTATTCAAAGTAGTTGTAATAGTTGAAGCCGGTGGACGACAACCATGGTGAAGCATCATTGACCTTGATGCAATGCTGGTGATGATGGAGATCATGTTCGTGCTTGAAGATGGAGATCGAAAGCACAAAGAAGAAAGGCCATATCATATCACATATTATGAATTGCATGTGATGTTAATCCTTTATGCATCTTGTATTGCTTAGTAGACGACGGTAGCATTATAAGATGATCCCTCATGCACATAAATTTCAAGTTCTAAAGTGTTCACCCTTAGTATGCACCGTTGCCAAAGCTTGCTGCTTCGAAGCACCACGTGATGATCGGGTGTCTTTGATTCCGCGGGTGAATACAACGTAAGCAAGCCAGATTTGCTTATGCGGTAGCTAAGGTTTGATCTTGTGAGCCTAGCATGTACAGACATGGCCTCAGGAACACTGATTACCGAAAGGTAGAGCATGATTCATATAGTAGATTCGATGAACATGTTGATTGTTCGCCATTGAAGCTATATCAACTCTCGTGATGATCGGTTTTGATGTGGTGGATTTGGTTCGTGTGATCACTAAAACAATGTGAGGGATATTGTTTTGAGTGGGAGTTCACCTAGATTAATTTAATTATTAATTAGAACTCAATTTATCATAAACTAAATCAAAGTGAATTTGCATAGTTGTTGTAGTCATTGGCATCCGTTTACCACCTTGCGCTTAGTTATAATTGAGATGATAGAACTATAGAATTCTGGTTAGTTACTTTACGAACTGGTATCGTATTGTTTTGAAGTGTTAATCTAAAGTTTAAAAGTCCTATTGCAAACTTTCAGTAAGTTCCGGTTACTCCATAAAGTTTAATAATTAGTATTAAAACAAGAGTGACAATTCCAAGTGTTAGTGTTTGAGTATCATGTTTGTCTCCATGATTCTTGATATTCAAAGGATTGTCTTAATATCAAGGTTATCTAGGATCTGAAAGAGTTGTTTCAGAAACCATGATGTGTGGAAGATATTGTGATATCTGAAACGATGTTTTGGTTACAACATGATAGAGTATAATATGGCAAAGTTCATGTTCTCATATTTTGATGAGAATTTGCAAAAGGTTGGAGACACTAGTTGTCCTAATCTTCCAAAAGGTTTTGGAGAGCAACATTATACTCGTGATTCACCGTAATAAGCTAAAAGTAGCTTGGTCATGGACGATTCCATGATGAAGGTGAATATTTGATGTAGGTAAAATGTTTACTACGCCAAGAGATTACTAAAGAAAGGAATTTGAAAGAACACCAAACATTTGATGATGGTGATCTACTTCAAAGTGCAAATCCAAAGACATTGGTATTTAACTATACACGCTTTGGATTATGTGTCATATGTATGACTCCACTATTGATGTTGATAGATTCTTTCAAATGTAAAAGGAAATCTTGAAGAGAATCTCATAAGTATATGGCAGAAAAGAAAAGACTAGAATTGTTCAGTTTAAGTATATAGATGATATACGTGTTATGGCTATATTCTTTGCTTATTAAACAATGTGGTTCTTAAGTATTTGATACTGAATTTGTTGGTGTGAATCGTCATACGAAACAACACAATTCATGAACTACAATGGCCTAAGTAACAAGCAAAAGAATATGTGATGATGTTCATCGAGAACAAATAAAGGGTTATTTTGTTGCTCGTTAAACATCAACGCTTGCCTTCAAGATTTGTTTTATCAGGTATTATGAGAACAAAAGGGTTGTTCAAATAATTGCCGTAATCCATAAAAGATGGATGATTCACAAATCTCGTTGGATAAATCACATCCATAAAACTAGTGCTAAAATTGTCGAAAGACAAATTGATTGAAAGATCACTTAGGAAGTGACATCGCCGTTTAAATTATATTGGAAAGAAAACATGAAGAAACTCCATGTGGATGGAATTTTGGAGTTTTTTGATTTTTGATCAAATGACGTTTGTGAAACTTTCCTAGAGATAATTGAAACTTCGTTCATAGGCCAAAAGAGAACGAAAGACTAGCTTATTGGAACTTGTGCATATTGTTGTACGAACTCCATTATGTGTAGTCAAGAGCGATGGATTTCAACTTCATATGCTTTCTCCGAAAATTTGAGTGAATATATGAATATTTACTTAATAAGGATGAAGTATGAAATATTTGAAAAGTTCAAAAGACTTTCAAGATGAAGTGCAAAATCATTGTAACAAGAATATGAATAGTTTATGATAAGATCATAAAGGAAGATATTTGAATTACAAGTTTAGCATAATACCTAAGATTTAAGGAATCAGTCCGTGGATTTGCATTTCCCGAAACACCATAAGAGTATGGAGCGTTCGAGATATGTAATTGAACCTTGTTTGACATGGTAAGATCGAAGGTATAATTCATAAAACTGCTATTATATTTTAAAGATTAAAAGCTTTAGAGACTACCGCTTTTCCACTAAAAGAGCTCCATCATAATCCGCTGAAATGACACCATATAAGGTTATGGTTTGGGATAAAACCCAAGTAGTCCTTTCTTAAACATTGGTATGCTATGCATAAGAAAGATGTTTGCAACCAAAGTCGGATAAACTTGTCTTTGTATTACTGTTAAGTATTCCTCCATAAACACCGGAGACAAAAGTGTTTGTCGCTTAGAACGTCAAGTTTCTTTGAGAAGGAATTTTTCGTGAAAAGTTAAGTGGGAGGACAATAGAACTTTGATAAGGTTAAAAGAACCTTAGCTATATGTGCAAAGTTGCGCAGCACCGAAAAGTGTTCCGGAGGCAGCAACAATGCTCATGGCTCACGTGCCTCAAAGGTTGTGGTCACGGAGGTCTAAGTTTCTATTGAAACAAGTAGGTCGGATGAACAATCAAATACCAAGATTTGAGGGTTGAATCATTATTTGAGAATAATGAACCTACTACATGCAAAGAAGCGATGATGGGCCCTGACTCCGTCAAATGGCTTGAAGCCATAAAATCCGTGATAGTTCCATACACGAGAAATCAAGTTTTGAACTTGAAGGACCCTCGAGAAAGGTGTAAGACCTTACAGTTGTGTTTGGATCTATAAAGAAATAGACATGGATGTTTCACATCTATGAAATAGTCGACATGTTGGGAAAAAGTTCTCAACAATGTTCAAAGGTTGACTGTGACAAGATTTGATCTGTCATAGTGATATTTAGTCTAGATGGATTAATGTAGCAACCACTACATATAATTTTGTTATATGGTAGTTGAATAAACAAAACAAGTTCTTCTAATAGAATCGTTACCTAGGACATGTGCATAACACGGTCCAAAGGGTTTTGTTAATTCAAAGGATGCTAAAAGCATATGCAAACTTCAATGGTTGAAGTAAGCATAGCGGAGTTGGAATCTTCACTGTGATGAAACTGTTAAAGGAGTTTAAAAGTTCATTAGAGACGATGAAGATGCTTGCATTTGCAAGAAATTAAGTGGGAGCGCTAAAGACATATTTCTAATACATTATGTGGAGGACATATTGTTGATTAGAAATGATGTATATCTTATTAACACATATTAAGAATTTCATCCCGATGAAAGACTTAGGCAAAACCCAAATATTTGGCATCAATAGACGCTAATATGGTTGTGCCAGAAGTACATAGACAAGATATTGAATGAGTTCAATATAGAAACTACAAGAGAGGTTCTTGTCGCACAGAAAGGATTGAATGAGTTCAATGTTGATGATATATTCAAGTGTATTGACATTTGGTAAAGTGAAACAAATAATCAAGTATAGATTGATACTTGATGTATGAAATCTCAAAGAATATTTATATCAATCATACTGTGATATGTACAAATCAGATATGTCCTATGCTCTAAATGTTGTGAGCATATACCATAATGATTCGTAAGATGATCATTGGACAATAGTAAGGATATTCTTATGATCTTTTGGAAGAACTAAGAGTATAATATTTGTAGAAGTGACAAATAGATGGTTAGTTCATTGTAAAAGTACTACATTGATACTAGCTTTGTCACAAAATACAAATTAAGTTTATCTCAATCTAAAACTAAAGGTGGCACAATATAATGGAAAGTGAGTTCCATAATGGATTTGGATGAGTTCCAAAGTTAAGACATTGTGACAGATACTACAACAAAAGGCTAAGTATATGACTGCTATAATAGCAGCTAAAGAGGGCATTTGTGTCAAGTAGTTTGTTATCAAACTAGGTGTAGTTCACAAGGATAATACTATGAAGATATATTGTGCGACAATATTATCAACATGTTTTAACCCCAAAGAGCTAAAGGTCACACCGAAAGACCAAATTTATACAAAGCCATCTCATTAGAGAATGAGTGATGCGTAGACGCAAATACATGCAATTACACACGGACTGGAAGTGTCGGATCCGAGATCGATTAACCACTAGCAATCGTGTACATACAACACCAGAAAGCCATAGGTGTTGAAAACACAAAGGTTTGAAACTAGATTATTGACTCTAGTGCAAGTGGGAGACTGTTGGAGATATGCCCAAGAGGCAATAATAAAGTGGTTATTATCATATCTTCATATTTATGATAAATGTTTACATACCATGCTATAATTGTATTAACCGGAAACATTAATACTTGTGTGATTTGTAAACAAAAATAAGAGTCCCTAGTAAAGCCTCTTGTTAAACTAGCTTGTTGGTTAATATATGATCATTGTTTCCTGATCATGAACATAGAGATGTTATTAACAAGGGTCATATCATTAGGAGAATGATGTGATGGACATACTCCTATAGATAAGCGTAGCATAAAGATCAAGTCATTTCAATAGTTCAATTGCTATATGCTTTCTGATACATAGTAACCTAATTCCTTCGACCATGAGATCATGCATATCACCTTTATCGGATGGATGCTTTGATGTCATCAAACACCACACCGTAACAGGGTGGCTATAAAGGTGGCATTGAGTGTTCGGAAAGTATTGGTTGAAACACATGGATCAAGAGTGGGATTTGTCCATCCATATGACGGATAGATATACTCTGGGCCCTCTCGGTGAAATGTCATCCAATTAGCTTGCAAGCATGTGGTGGCTCACAAGGGATCACATATCACGGAACGAGAAAAGAGTACTTATCGATGCTTGAGGTTGAACTAGGTATGCGTAGATACCGACGATCATAACCTCGGATAAGTAACATATCGTGAGACAAAGGGAAATTGGTATCGTATGTAAGTGGTTCATTCGATCGCATAAATAATCGTAGAAATATGTGGAGCCATATGAATTTCCAGATTCCTCTATTGGTTATTGATCGAAGTGTCTCGATCATGTCCGCATAATTCACGAACCGTAGGAGACACACTTAAGGATTCGACGTTGTTTGAGTAGTTATGGTATTATGAGAAAGAGACCGAATGTTGTTCGAGTCTCGGATGGGATCCGGATATCACGAGGTGATCCGGAATGGTCCGAGAATAAGATTCATATAAGGAAAGTCCCGTTTGAGTTGGGGAATGGTTCCGTGTTATCATCGGGAACATTCTAGAAGGTCCCGGAATGTCCGGCACTCCGGAGGGGGGAAGGGTACATGAATGTGTCATTGTAAGTTGGAATGATTGCATCATGTACTAGGTGTCTTCGCTGTCCAAAATAAAGGATTTATTTAAATCCTAAATTGAAAAGTCAAACGGCTAGTTTGAAAGTCAAACGGCAATTTTGGGAAGTGGGAAGAGGAGGATTGGTGGAGGCCGGTGGAGGAGGTTCCTCCTTGGCGGCCCACCAAGCCGACTTGGGGAGGGACTCTCCTCCCCTTGGCCGGCCAGCCCTCCCACCTATATAAGGAGGGGCAGGGCTCCCTCCTAGCACACACAAGTTCCTATCTTCTACCTCCGGTTTAGAGCCGTTTTGGTTTAGAGCTTCTAATTGCTTTAGCCAGCGGTTTAGAGCCTTCTAATTGGTTTAGAGTCTTCTAATTGGTTTAGAGCCTTCTAATTGGTGTGTCTAATTACTAGACCACTAATAGCCTCTCTCATAAGCTCCACCATACTCGCACCGGCTTAAGGCGAAGCCTCAGGGATCTCCCTCTACTTAGGTACCACGCCGTTGTCTGCCGAATCGCGAGAGAGTGCTACAACCTCTGCCTGCTGGAACAAGGAGAGGAAGGTCTTCGTCGAGTACCGAACGTGTGACCGATCATGGAGCGCTGCTGGAACGTGCGCTGGAAGGATCGTCTGTGATCTTGAGATCGGAAGAGTACGACTACATCACCCACGAGAATCTGCTCGTTAACCGCTTTGGAATCTTCGAGGGTGAGTTCCTCTATCGACTCGTTGCTACAATCTAGTAGATAGATCTTGGCTTGTTTGTTTGTATGTGATAGAAATTTTTGTTTTCCATGCTACGAATCCCTACAGTGGTATCAGAGCCGTGTCTATATGTAGATCTGTTGCACGAGTAGAACACAATGGTCATTGTGGGCGTTGATGCTTTTATTATCGATTACTTCTTGTGTACTTTGCATCTTGCGGTATGTTGGGATGAAGCGGCCCGGGCTAACCTTACATGACATCGTTCATAAGACCTGCTCCACGCTTGACATGCAACTTGTATTGCATAAGTGGCTTTATGGGTGCTGTTTCTCCTAGCATAGTTAAGATTCAATTTACAACGGGTGATTGACAATACTAGTATCAATGTTGTGGTTCTTGTTCGTAAGTTAGAACGACACTTATTGAAAGCCCCAAACCACGTAAAATATGCAAAGAAAGTAGAGGCGTCTAACTTTGTTTTGCAGGGGTGTCGATGATGTGATATGGCCATGATTGTGATTATATTTGATGTATGCAATGTTCCTTATTGTAAGTTGGCAACGGCGAGCCATATGGTTGTCTTTAATTTCGTTAAGACCTGCGTGTCTATTCAAAGTAGTTGTAATAGTTGAAGCCGTGGGCGACAACCATGGTGAAGCATCATTGACCTTGATGCAATGCTGGTGATGATGGAGATCATGTTCGTGCTTGAAGATGGAGATCGAAAGCACAAAGAAGAAAACCATATCATATCACATATTATGAATTGCATGTGATGTTAATCCTTTATGCATCTTGTATTGCTTAGTAGACGCGGTAGCATTATAAGATGATCCCTCATGCACATAAATTTCAAGTTCTAAAGTGTTCACCCTTAGTATGCACCGTTGCCAAAGCTTGCTGCTTCGAAGCACCACGTGATGATCGGGTGTCTTTGATTCCGCGGGTGAATACAACGTAAGCAAGCCAGATTTGCTTATGCGGTAGCTAAGGTTTGATCTTGACGAGCCTAGCATGTACGTACATGGCCTCGGGAACACGGATTACGAAAGGTAGAGCATGAGTCATATAGTAGATCGATGAACATGTTGATTGTTCGCCATTGAAGCTATATCAACTCTCGTGATGATCGGTTTTGATGTGGTGGATTTGGTTCGTGTGATCACTAAAACAATGTGAGGGATATTGTTTTGAGTGGGAGTTCACCTAGATTAATTTAATTATTAATTAGAACTCAATTTATCATAAACTAAATCAAAGTGAATTTGCATAGTTGTTGTAGTCATTGGCATCCGTTTACCACCTTGCGCTTAGTTATAATTGAGATGATAGAACTATAGAATTCTGGTTAGTTACTTTACGAACTGGTATCGTATTGTTTTGAAGTGTTAATCTAAAGTTTAAAAGTCCTATTGCAAACTTTCAGTAAGTTCCGGTTACTCCATAAAGTTTAATAATTAGTATTAAAACAAGAGTGACAATTCCAAGTGTTAGTGTTTGAGTATCATGTTTGTCTCCATGATTCTTGATATTCAAAGGATTGTCTTAATATCAAGGTTATCTAGGATCTAAAAGAGTTGTTTCAGAAACCATGATGTGTGGAAGATATTGTGATATCTGAAACGATGTTTTGGTTACAACATGATAGAGTATAATATGGCAAAGTTCATGTTCTCATATTTTGATGAGAATTTGCAAAAGGTTGGATACACTAGTTGTCCTAATCTTCCAAAAGGTTTTGGAGAGCAACATTATACTCGTGATTCACCGTAATAAGCTAAAAGTAGCTTGGTCATGGACGATTCCATGATGAAGGTGAATATTTGATGTAGGTAAAATGTTTACTACGCCAAGAGATTACTAAAGAAAGGAATTTGAAAGAACACCAAACATTTGATGATGGTGATCTACTTCAAAGTGCAAATCCAAAGACATTGGTATTTAACTATACACGCTTTGGACTATGTGTCATATGTATGACTCCACTATTGATGTTGATAGATTCTTTCAAATGTAAAAGGAAATCTTGAAGAGAATCTCATAAGTATATGGCGAAAAGAAAAGACTAGAATTGTTCGGTTTAAGTATATAGATGATATACGTGTTATGGCTATATTCTTTGCTTATTAAACAATGTGGTTCTTAAGTATTTGATACTGAATTTGTTGGTGTGAATCGTCATACGAAACAACACAATTCATGAACTACAATGGCCTAAGTAACAAGCAAAAGAATATGTGATGATGTTCATCGAGAACAAATAAAGGGTTATTTTGTTGCTCGTTAAACATCAACGCTTGCCTTCAAGATTTGTTTTATCAGGTATTATGAGAACAAAAGGGTTGTTCAAATAATTGCCGTAATCCATAAAAGATGGATGATTCACAAATCTCGTTGGATAAATCACATCCATAAAACTAGTGCTAAAATTGTCGAAAGACAAATTGATTGAAAGATCACTTAGGAAGTGACATCGCCGTTTAAATTATATTGGAAAGAAAACATGAAGAAACTCCATGTGGATGGAATTTTGGAGTTTTTTGATTTTTGATCAAATGACGTTTGTGAAACTTTCCTAGAGATAATTGAAACTTCGTTCATAGGCCAAAAGAGAACGAAAGACTAGCTTATTGGAACTTGTGCATATTGTTGTACGAACTCCATTATGTGTAGTCAAGAGCGATGGATTTCAACTTCATATGCTTTCTCCGAAAATTTGAGTGAATATATGAATATTTACTTAATAAGGATGAAGTATGAAATATTTGAAAAGTTCAAAAGACTTTCAAGATGAAGTGCAAAATCATTGTAACAAGAATATGAATAGTTTATGATAAGATCATAAAGGAAGATATTTGAATTACAAGTTTAGCATAATACCTAAGATTTAAGGAATCAAGTGGATTTGCATTTCCGAAACACCATAAGAGTATGGAGCGTTCGAGATATGTAATTGAACCTTGTTTGACATGGTAAGATCGAAGGTATAATTCATAAAACTGCTATTATATTTTAAAGATTAAAAGCTTTAGAGACTACCGTTTTCCACTAAAAGAGCTCCATCATAATCCGCTGAAATGACACCATATAAGGTTATGGTTTGGGATAAAACCCAAGTAGTCCTTTCTTAAACATTGGTATGCTATGCATAAGAAAGATGTTTGCAACCAAAGTCGGATAAACTTGTCTTTGTATTACTGTTAAGTATTCCTCCATAAACACCGGAGACAAAAGTGTTTGTCGCTTAGAACGTCAAGTTTCTTTGAGAAGGAATTTTTCGTGAAAAGTTAAGTGGGAGGACAATAGAACTTTGATAAGGTTAAAAGAACCTTAGCTATATGTGCAAAGTTGCACAGCACCGAAAAGTGTTCCGGAGGCAGCAACAATGCTCATGGCTCACGTGCCTCAAAGGTTGTGGTCACGAAGGTCTAAGTTTCTATTGAAACAAGTAGGTAGGATGAACAATCAAATACCAAGATTTGAGGGTTGAATCATTATTTGAGAATAATGAACCTACTACATGCAAAGAAGCGATGATGGGCCCTGACTCCGTCAAATGGCTTGAAGCCATAAAATCCGTGATAGTTCCATACACGAGAAATCAAGTTTTGAACTTGAAGGACCCTCGAGAAAGGTGTAAGACCTTACAGTTGTGTTTGGATCTATAAAGAAATAGACATGTGAAATAGTCGACATGTTGGGAAAAAGTTCTCAACAATGTTCAAAGGTTGACTGTGACAAGATTTGATCTGTCATAGTGATATTTAGTCTAGATGGATTAATGTAGCAACCACTACATATAATTTTGTTATATGGTAGTTGAATAAACAAAACAAGTTCTTCTAATAGAATCGTTACCTAGGACATGTGCATAACACGGTCCAAAGGGTTTTGTTAATTCAAAGGATGCTAAAAGCATATGCAAACTTCAATGGTTGAAGTAAGCATAGCGGAGTTGGAATCTTCACTGTGATGAAACTGTTAAAGGAGTTTAAAAGTTCATTAGAGACGATGAAGATGCTTGCATTTGCAAGAAATTAAGTGGGAGCGCTAAAGACATATTTCTAATACATTATGTGGAGGACATATTGTTGATTAGAAATGATGTATATCTTATTAACACATATTAAGAATTTCATCCCGATGAAAGACTTAGGCAAAACCCAAATATTTGGCATCAATAGACGCTAATATGGTTGTGCCAGAAGTACATAGACAAGATATTGAATGAGTTCAATATAGAAACTACAAGAGAGGTTCTTGTCGCACAGAAAGGATTGAATGAGTTCAATGTTGATGATATATTCAAGTGTATTGACATTTGGTAAAGTGAAACAAATAATCAAGTATAGATTGATACTTGATGTATGAAATCACAAAGAATATTTATATCAATCATACTGTGATATGTACAAATCCAGATATGTCCTATGCTCTAAATGTTGTGAGCATATACCAGAATGATTCGTAAGATGATCATTGGACAATAGTAAGGATATTCTTATGATCTTTTGGAAGAACTAAGAGTATAATATTTGTAGAAGTGACAAATAGATGGTTAGTTCATTGTAAAAGTACTACATTGATACTAGCTTTGTCACAAAATACAAATTAAGTTTATCTCAATCTAAAACTAAAGGTGGCACAATATAATGGAAAGTGAGTTCCATAATGGATTTGGATGAGTTCCAAAGTTAAGACATTGTGACAGATACTACAACAAAAGGCTAAGTATATGACTGCTATAATAGCAGCTAAAGAGTGCATTTGTGTCAAGTAGTTTGTTATCAAACTAGGTGTAGTTCACAGTGGGATAATACTATGAAGATATATTGTGCGACAATATTATCAACATGTTTTAACCCCAAAGAGCTAAAGGTCACACCGAAAGACCAAATTTATACAAAGCCATCTCATTAGAGAATGAGTGATGCGTAGAGACGCAAATACATGCAATTACACACGGACCTGGAAGTGTCAGATCCGGAGATCAGTTAACCACTAGCAATCGTGTACATACAACACCAGAAAGCCATAGGTGTTGAAAACACAAAGGTTTGAAACTAGATTATTGACTCTAGTGCAAGTGGGAGACTGTTGGAGATATGCCCAAGAGGCAATAATAAAGTGGTTATTATCATATCTTCATATTTATGATAAATGTTTACATACCATGCTATAATTGTATTAACCGGAAACATTAATACTTGTGTGATTTGTAAACAAAAATAAGAGTCCCTAGTAAAGCCTCTTGTTAAACTAGCTTGTTGGTTAATATATGATCATTGTTTCCTGATCATGAACATAGAGATGTTATTAACAACAGGGTCATATCATTAGGAGAATGATGTGATGGACATACTCCTATAGATAAGCGTAGCATAAAGATCAAGTCATTTCAATAGTTCAATTGCTATATGCTTTCTGATACATAGTAACCTAATTCCTTCGACCATGAGATCATGCATATCACCTTTATCGGATGGATGCTTTGATGTCATCAAACACCACACCGTAACAGGGTGGCTATAAAGGTGGCATTGAGTGTTCGGAAAGTATTGGTTGAAACACATGGATCAAGAGTGGGATTTGTCCATCCATATGACGGATAGATATACTCTGGGCCCTCTCGGTGAAATGTCATCCAATTAGCTTGCAAGCATGTGACTGGCTCACAAGGGATCACATATCACGGGAACGAGAAAAGAGTACTTATCGATGTGAGGTTGAACTAGGTATGCGAGATACCGACGATCATAACCTCGGATAAGTAACATATCGTGAGACAAAGGGAAATTGGTATCGTATGTAAGTGGTTCATTCGATGCAAAGTAATCGAGAAATATGTGGGAGCCATATGAATTTCCAGATTCCTCTATTGGTTATTGATCGGAGAAGTGTCTCGATCATGTCCGCATAATTCACGAACCGTAGGAGACACACTTAAGGATTGACGTTGTTTGAGTAGTTATGGTATTATGAGAAAGAGATGTAATGTTGTTCGAGTCTCGGATGGGATCCGGATATCACTAGGTGTTCCGGAATGGTTCTGAGAATAAGATTCATATAATGAAAGTCCCGTTTCGGAGTTGGGGAATGTTTCCGGTGTTTTCATCGTTAACATTCTAGAAGGTCCCTGAATGTCCTGCACTCCGTAAGGGGGAAGGGTACATGAATGTGTCATTGTAAGTTGGAATGATTGCATCATGTACTAGGTGTCTTCGCTGTCCAAAATAAAGGATTTATTTAAATCCTAAATTGAAAAGTCAAATGGCTAGTTTGAAAGTCAAACGGCAATTTTGGGAAGTGGGAAGAGAGGAGGATTGGTGGAGGCCGAATTGGAGGAGGGTTCCTCCCTTGGCCGGCGCCCCACCAAGCCGACTTGGGGAGGACTCTCCTCCCTTGGCCGCCAGCCCTCCCCTATATAAGGAGGGCAGGGCTGCCCCTCCTAGCACACACAAGTTCCTATCTTCTACCTCCGGTTTAGAGCCGTTTTGGTTTAGAGCTTCTAATTGCTTTAGCCAGCGGTTTAGAGCCTTCTAATTGGTTTAGAGCCTTCTAATTGGTTTAGAGCCTTCTAATTGGTGTGTCTAATTACTAGACCACTAATAGCCTCTCTCATAAGCTCCACCATACTACTTTGGCTTAAGGCGAAGCCTGGGATCTCCCTCTACTTGTACCCACGCCCGTTGTCTTTGCGGAATCATGAGAGTGCTACAACCTCCGCTGTCTGCTGGAACAAGGGAGAGGAAGGTCTTCGTCGAGTACCGAACGTGTGACCGACTGCGGGAGCGCTGCTGGAACGTGGCGCTGGAAGGATCGTCTACGCGATCTTGAGATCGGAAAGAGTACGACTACATCACCCACGAGAATCTGCTCTCGTTAACCGCTTTGGAATCTTCGAGGGTGAGTTCCTCTATCGACTCGTTGCTACAATCTAGTAGATAGATCTTGGCTTGTTTGTTTGTATGCGATAGAAATTTTTTGTTTTCCATGCTACGAATCCCTACATGAACCACTATCGAGCATAAATACTAACTCTTGGAGTTGCTAGCATCTACTTGGCCAAGATAGCTACTAACAACGGAAAGCATGCAAGATCACAAATAACAAAGACATGATAGAATCAATAACCAATCTAAAATAGCATCTCAATATCCATCGGATCCCTACAAACACAACATGTATGGATTACAAATAGATGATCTTGATCATGAACGGAGCTCACAAGATCTAAACATGAAAGCACAAAGGAGGAGAACCAGCCATCTAGATACTACATGGACCCATAGTCCAGAGATGAACTACTCACGCATCACACCGGAGGCTTGCATGATGGTGAAGAAGGCCTCCAGGGTGAATTCCCCTCTCCGACAGGGTGTCGGGAAGAGCTTTAGATCCCTCCCGATCTAGGGATGGAGATGACGGAGGCTATAGACTCTTTCGTGGAATTTTGATCGGGTACTTAGGGTTTTGGTATCGAAGGCAATATATAGGCGGAAGGAGAGGCCGACGGGGTGCTGGGGTCGGCCAGACCACCTCAAGGGCAGGCTGGCCGCTGTGGTATGGTATGTGCCCCAGCCCTTCTCCGTCTCGTATTCTGGCTCCAGATGTCTTCGGGTAAAATAGCGACTTTTGCTTTTGTCCTGTCCAATTCTGAGAATATTCATTTTCTGACTTTCCTAGAACGAAAAACAGCAGAAAACAGGCAGCTGGCACTGTGGCTCTTGTGAATAGGTTAGTCCAAGAAATCATATGAAAAGTACTCCAAAGTGTGGACAAAACACAAGAAAGTAGATAAAACCAAGCATGAAACATCAAAAATTATAGATACATTTGCAATGTATCACACCTTTCTTGATTTCTCTTGCACGCACTCGCTTGATAGCAACTTTATTGACCTTGTCTTCATCGATCCATGACCACCGAGAATGGCAAGCTTCAAGCATGAGATCTTCTAGAGATGGCGCTTCTTGAGCTTGCACAACACATCTTCTTCATTTCTTCTACCTTGAAGCCAACACATGCTCCAACGATGCCAATGGACAATTCCTACAAGTGCAACTTAATATACGCATCAGTCCATAGAGATTGTCATTAATTACCAAAACCATACATGGGGGCCCACATGCTCTTTTAATTAGTGCTATCTATTGCCTCATTATAGCTTGCTTACACAACACATAAGATAACCACAACACATGTGTATGGATAAATCAAGATGTTCATTATAGCTAGCTTTCACAACAGAGAAGATAACCACAACACATGTACATAGATAAATCAAGGTGTTCATTACAGCTAGCTTGCACAAGATAGAAGATAACAACAGATTCATCCTTACATAGCTACATAGATAACACCACTACACAACTCACTTCTTCAGAACCATGAGAACACACATCAACCCAAGAAGTGAAACTACAATCCTTAGAAGAAGAATAACTTCTTCCATCAAGGCAATGGCTTTGCTCTTCATCAATTCTTCTTCTACTAGTCTAGTGGTTGCATCTTCCTTTGCCTTCATCTTTAATTCGATATGCCTGTCATCTGCCCATCCAAGTGCATCTACTGTAGCTTAACCTCTCAGAATGTTGTTGTCCAACAAATATATGACATAGTCCAACTCCTAGTGCTAGAAATTGCATCCTCTCTGAACAATGGGAAGAAAAAATCACTTAAAGACTGAATATTTGACAGAATAGAGGATGAAAATCCAGTTAGCACACTTCACGGAAGTTCAATGCATTAAACTCAACCTAACTACTAGCAAATTCGAAAGCAAGAAAACATCATTGCCACTTACAGCATGCGTATTGCACTTCAGGAACACCCAGCCATCATGATCTACTATGCGGGAGGTGTAGCGCTTCACGGGGACACCCGTAATCTGGATTCTAGATGATGGGGATGTAGGGGCCACGGCGGTGCTGAGAAGCTCACAACAAGCCTGCAGATGACATGGCGGTGGCGGTAGCAGAGAGGCTAGGGTTTCAGAGCAAAGGGGGAATGTCATCTCTGCTTCACGGGGATGGAGAGAGACGAGCTCTAGAAACTATCAACATTTCACCAAAAAACTGCAAAAAACTATTTCAGAACTCCACCCCTCACACATACAAAAGTCTAGTGACCACGGGCCGCCACATACACAAACACGATGCGGTACTCTATACGATGATGTTCGATGGGACAAGACTGTGTATCGAGTGACCGTAATTCGCGTATGCGTGTGTACGGTGATGACGGCGAGGAGCGAGGTGTAGTCCAGTGACCACTGATGTATTTTACTCGGTTTTTTTGTATCTCGCCCTGGTTGGGCCTCAAGCAGGTAATAAACCATGCTCTTGATGAATCGCCATCGAGAGAGAGAGGGTGAGGATGGCAAGCTACTGTGGATAGAAGATGATCGTCCACATATAGGGGAGAGGAAGAGAGGTGGTAACCAAAAGGTGGCCATGTATCTAATCAGATTATTTGTCATTATCTACATAATTAAATCTTTTATGGTCGGTGTTTGGCACCTAAGTTGGTAAAAAACCTTGCTTGGCCGAGGGTGGCCGAAAGAATTGCGGTCATGGAAGTTGGGTTAGGGATGGTACCAAGGTAGCACACAAGCTTGCCTCATTCACGGAAGAGGGTGACAACGATGGGCGTGATAAGAGAACTAGTTGAACAAAAAATAAGCACAAGGAGAAGCACATGAGAGATAAGGAGAGATTGGATGGTGCGTGTAGAAGAAGAGAAAAAATAATTGTGGTTAGATAACAAGAAAAATAGCATCTGTTGTATATGAAGTCGCCACGAGTGGGCTCATTAGTCACCAAATCGCAAAATGTGGGAACTGTGTTACGAAGTTTCTATTTTATGTGCTCGTG
Organism: Avena insularis; assembly: GCA_023614405.1. Classification (NCBI taxonomy): domain Eukaryota; kingdom Viridiplantae; phylum Streptophyta; class Magnoliopsida; order Poales; family Poaceae; genus Avena; species Avena insularis. The sequence goes on along the minus strand of CM042686.1, from coordinate 140,192,952 downwards.
GTCATTCATGTCCAACTATCGTTAAATCCTTAGGGAAATTGATTATGTGGCAGTTGACCACGTGTTGGACACTTATGTAGTAGTCGTGGTCATTCATTTTCGGTGAACGGTAAATACCGACTCCGTTGCTAAAGACGGTGGTGCTTTCTCTCTTTTCTCTAGTTGATTTACAAGGCACGTACACGCAACTGGTGGCGTTCTCTTGCATTAGTAATAAGAGGTGAGTATGGCGAGTTGGATGAAAGATCAAATTGCGAAGTAATCAAATGAGCTTTGGACTTTTTAATTCAAGCTAATGAGAGCTGTATGCAGTTCGCGTACTCTTCGGGCTTTTTAGCTATTGTGACGGTGTGAACGGAAGAAGGAACAAACAGCTTCCTTTCAGGGGAATAACTGAAGAAGTTGCACTTACACAAAAGAAAATACTCTTCCCCACCCTCTCCTCTTCCCCCACCCTCCCCTCTCTGCGCGTTGACCAAGGGCGGCCGGGCCGACCCTGACCTATCTCTGGCGGCTCTGCTGGCCAGAGACGGCGAGGGGGAGGCGCTGGAGTAGTAGGTAGGATTAGTTTTAGGTCTTGTGGACATGTGCTTGTAGTTTGGAGTAGGGCGTCGTTTTTCTCTGGCCGGATCCGACGCATCTGGGGATGCTGCTGCCTTCTGCTGCTGCTCCGATGGTGGGAGCTGGCGGTGTGCGGCACAACCGCAGAGATCTCCGCTAATAAGGCCCCTCTCTCCCCCTCCTTGCTCCGGTTCGTGACGCCTTTGCACCTTCTCTGGCTGGCCGGCCGTGGTGGCAAGGGGACGGGAGGATGCAGATGCGGCGTGGTCAGTTCGTCGGTGGGGTGGGGTCCTTGTTTCGTCTTGGTGTCTCAGCACGGCGCCAGTTGACTGCCTTCTTCCCCTGCTACCTTTCCACCGAGGTTGTGGCTGGTGGTTTTGGAGTCCAAGGTGAGGCCCCTTTCAAATAAGTGATGCTTGTTGCATCAGACTAGTGGACGCGAGTTGGTGGTGTGGCTCCTGGCCGGCCGTGGCGGCGAGGAGGAGTTGTATCTCCATGATCTGATTGGTGAAGCTATCCCCCCTTGGCCGGCCGCGAAGGCGAGGGAGGGTGGAGAAGCTAGGAGTTGGATCTGTCCCTGTTCTGGTGGTTGTGTGGCTCTCTTTCCAGAGAGTTTGTGTGGGTTCATCAACGCAGCCTCTTCTACGGCTTCCCCTCCTCATCTCGGGCAGGAGCTCTGAGGGGGGAGCTCGCTTTCTTCGCGCGGAGTCGACGGACCCTGGCCGCTCTTCGTTGCTGCTCCATGTTTGGTCTGCTCCTCCTGGGTGTTGTGGCTGCATCGGGATGGAATGGATCTCTGTGGTGTAGCGGAGAAGATCGGCCGTGGAGATGTGAAGCCAATCCTTTCTACAGATCTAAATCAGAAGCTTTTTGCCAGCCGATTATCCTGGCCAGTTCGAGGCCAACAAGCACGACGGCGAGAACCAACAATTCTTCAACCTCCGTTGGGAGGCCCTCCTGTTGCAGAGGCGGTATGGAAGAAGAACCTGGTTGCTTTCTTCTGATCTTCTATAGGGTTTTTTGTGCAAAGTGTTTGGACATGGTTGTAATCCTCTATCTCCTAGGGTCATGTGTGAAAATTTGTAACTCCTCTGTTTTATTTTAATATATGGCTTCCTGTCCCTTCCGGGGCTCTCTTTTTTTTTTTAAAAAAAAGCTGCACTTACCACGAACGCAGACTGAGCTTTCCACATGGAAGTGTAAATTAGTCGCGATTGGATTGCAGGCCGACAGTGTGAGATCTCAAAGTCTCAGTTTACGCTCCAGGAAGGACGGTTGCGACATGTCACCGACCGCACGAGGCTAAAACCATACGATGTTCCGGTCGGTCCCCGAGCAAGCCCACACGGGCCGGTTTCAACCACGAGCATTAGTTCCCGGACCCCCGGCGATCGGGACAGGGCGGGACACCGCACCACACGGCGGCACGCGATACGCCACGGCCGGCCATAGGTGCCCATGGAACCACCGGCACGGCGTACCCACCCGACACCGCACGGCTGCCTCCTCCTTCCCGCCGTCCAGCCCCATGCCGCTAGCTGCAGGCAGGCTGCCACCACGGCGCCGCTCCTCCCATATGGCGGGGCACTCGCACACATGCCACATCGCGCTCTCTCTCTCTCGTCCAACCTGGATCCACGCGCCCCGTCCCCTGGCTTGGACCCTCCCTCCCCATCGACTCGATCGAGCGATCCGATGTAAGTAATCCTATGAGATTGGTTGCTTGATTAAGCGGTGATTCCGGATGTCACGTACCCTCCGTGCACCTGTCCCTGATGATGTTCTCGCTTTCACGCACACCATGCATGCATGATCAATTATTATCCCACGGAGCAGCCACATGGCTTAAGGTTTCCGTAACATTGCAAGCTGTGCTACTCCATGGAGGCGATCGGCGCGGCGCTTCCAGTTAAGCTGGGGATGCGTGCATGTACGTACGCGATCCATGGAGCCGGCGCTGATCTCGGCGGCACGAGGGGTGCTCCCCGTCCTGCGGACCGCCTCCCGGAAACTACTTCTCGGCACAACCATTTCGTAGCTACTCTACTGGGTTCTAGGGGAAGCTTGTTCGCAAAAGTTTACTTAAAGTCCGTGACTCCGTGGTGGATGAAGACAAAAATCTCTGCGCACATCGGTACAGGGCGCTAGCTAACATTTGTTTCGACGGCGCGTGAATGGCGGGTGACTCGTCGCTTTGTTGACTTCGATCGTCCCAAAGTGGGTTGTAACTTGTGCACGGGCTCGGCGGTGCAGCTGAGCCTACGTGTTGTGTTGTGACGCGCTGGGAGGGGAACAGATAGAAGCCGATTCCACAAAGGAAAAACAGAAATAAGCTGACAAAGTTGGGGTGGTATGCTGACCTCCTCCTCGAGCTCCTCCGGCACCCAAGTTGTTTACTACTCCTGCAGAGTGCGTATCCCCTGCTACTGCTTCCTGTAAACAAAGCATGTGTCGGGAGACGGCCGGGACTGCAATACGGGTACTTTTTTTTTTTTGCGAGTAACACGCGGGCACTTGTTTGTGCCAGAATCCTGCGAGTCATCCGTGACCGTGAGCAGAAAATGTTGTACGTATTTTTCTTTCGAAACGAAGGATATTATCCCGGCATCTGCATCAATTGATCAACACAACATTTTATTAAAAAGTCCAATCCACCGTTATTACAACTCAGATAATAGCCAAAGCTAATTACTAAGTATTATCATGAGATTTCTGTGAATTTCAAGCAGACACTAGCACAATCAAAAGGTTTTAGATCACGCATGATGCAATGTGAATGAATGTCACTGGGTTTTCATCACTTCATGACGGTAGGAATGCATCGTTATAATTACACTCTCTAAGCTAATGAAAGAGGATTGCCGCATTTTGACCAAATCAAGTTACAGGGAGTAGTAGCAAGTACTGCTAGGACTGATCTACTGGGTGGACGTGCACATCGTGGACTTGCGAGATCTAAAAGGAACAAAATACTCCCTCCAACTTAAAATAAATGTCAGAAATTTTTCTAAATTTAAATATATCTAGACACTACTTGGTACTATTAGATATATCTAAATTTAGACAAATATATAATATCTATTTTAAGACGAAGAAAGTAAAAAGAAAAAAATATGACTAGGCTCTTTGGATATGCTTGGGGCCACTTGGGTCATTGACGTGGGAATGTGTCAGTTTTGCACAGCCAACCTAGTGACCTGTCTTTGATCATGCAGAGTGACCAGTCTAAATCAGTTACAGGTGTCGGTTGGAGAAACCTGCCGTCGCTCCTGGTGCGCTGTTGGGCTCTGTGGTTGTTCTCTCTTCTTGCAGTGACAGGGCACATGTCGTTTCCATCATCTGTTGGGCAGGCGGTAGCCGTCCGTATTTACGCCTACTATTGTACTCATAGGTTTAAATAGTACAGTATACTCTTGCTTCTCTCCTCTCACTCCGTCCCAAATTAACTGGCGTAATTTTATCTAGATACGTATTTAAAACATGTCTAGATGTGACTACGTAAATAAACCTTTATCAATTAATTTAGAGAGAATGGAATACGTGAAATCTGGAAAAAAAATATAGCAATATCATGTTACACTACTATTAATCGGTAAAGATAATACTCCAAGAGAGCGTTTTTCCAAGTATATTCAGCGCAGCAAATCAGTATAAGGAGCAATTCAAAATATCAAGAATGTAGGTAGTCAAATTATATCTTAAAAAAATCCAAAGAACACAACCAACTACGACACCATCCACTGTCAACAAAGGTAATGACACACAAGTATAGTCGTCGTTGGATCTATTTTTTGGAGGGGAACTACGGTGAGCACAACCCCGGCCTGAACCATTATCATAAAAACAAAGTTACCAAAAGTTCTCTCACTAGTACAAACTCGTTACTTAGAGACTGTGTACTCAGACGGTTTTCTCTAAAAACGGAAAAACCTGCCTCTGTTCGTCCCCCCTCAGCCGGTTGTTTCAATACGATCGCCTCTACTTGTCTTTGAAACGGGTGTTTACCATAGCCGACACCAAAAATGGGTCCATGGGAGACGGATAATAAAAACAAACGTCTCATTGTATGACCTTAGACGGTGAGAAAACTCAATCGTCTCTAATACTCGGAGCGTTGAGCCGGATATTATTATAAGCCATCTCTATTTGGTTGCCTGACATGTGCAGTTACGACACAACTGGTTGCCCTGCCACGTGCAGCCCCCGCGAGTGTACCTCAGACAGATGATAATACAAACCACCTCTAAGAGTAATAGCCAGGAAGCGGTTAGGCTTTTGCGTCACCTCCTAGATCTACACCCGGGGCAAACTGAATCTGCGCACTCAACGGTCAGTTCCGGAGTCAGAGTATGGAGGAACTTCCGCCTGCAGGTTCCCCTTTCTCTCTACTCTTCTTTCTATTTGTTTTCTTTCTCTCGATTTAGTCTAATTATACGCAAGCGCTTGTTCATACATAGAGCTCGAGTTGCACAGATTGTTCAGACGCTTCTCTGGATATTTACAAATGAGATTTTCTTGCTCTGTTTTTTCCCTACTCTGTCTACCGTACAAATAGGGTTTTCAGTTTGTTCTGAATCTTTTCTTCGATCATTTATTTTTTTAGTGCGCAGAAATCAGCAAGCTGCGGTGATGGAAATATGTCGTGTATGCAGCCAGCCAATGCATAACTGTGGCCGTTCAAATAGGACTTCAGAGTCCTTCACCGTCATCCTGAGCCAGCCTAGCTTTCAGAAAGGAGTGGTCAGTAATTTTAGCCTCAATCTATTTAGAAAGTCCTTCACTATCATTTAATTAGCATGTCTACGTGTGAATTACAATTATTGTCCGGATGCTTCGTAGCTAGGAATTTGAGTTTTTTTGTTTGAGGAATTAGAAACATCTATGGGCATATTGGAAAGTTTTTTTTCCAGATTTTAGGAGTGATAATAAGCCATATGCATCTCTGTTTCCTTCGAAATTTGTTAGAAAAATATCAATCAATTGTTTTCTGTTTCTGCCATATATGTATTTCTGTTTGGATCTAATAAGCCACACATGAGTACATACATTTATGTTTTTATATAGGTTGTAGTGATCCAACATCATCAAATTTATTTGGTTAGTATTAAATTTTCCTATTAGAAAATAATTGTACCATGTTTATGTTACAAATACAATTTAAATAGTTAGGAGTAGTGAAAATATTTTGTTTGAGCAATTAGAAACATCAAGGAAATATTTTTGTTTGAGCAATTAGAAACATTTGATAAGTCACACATGAGTACATACATTTTAGTAGTAAATTCTTCCAATTGTTATATGTATGATCAACATCACATATTTATTTGGTTTTTTCTTAGACATAATATTTAATATCTACTTTGGTTTTTTACTTTTCTTTTGCTGCCTCAGTAGGGATAAAGTGAAATCATGTGCTATAGTCATCATGTGACAGTGTGATGACCTTGTTAGATCAAGGTAGCATATTCATATTTCAAACATCATATAATATTGCTTATAGTTATACTCTGATTTGTTCTTAAATAAAGATTGCATGGAGATTTCCCTTTCTTGAGGAGTATAAGAGAGAGATGTATTCCATCTCAATATTAGAATGTGATTTCCATATTAATTCATTTTATCAAGCATTTATAGAATTTTTATGAATCTTTATAACTGATGAATTATTTTGTGATCACTAAAACCTAAAAAGAGAGTAAACAAGTGAATCCATGAACCTCGATCCGATTTTTATCAGAAGAAACACATTTCCATTGCATCTAATATCCATTATAATTTCTGCAATTTATTATTTAGAAAATACAAAGAAATACTTTCTCTACTTGCAATCACTTATAAAAACCTAAAAACAACTCTACTATCTTCCATATCATCTAGTTTGCATTACTTTACTTTATTTACTGCTTTTGTTTTAGTTTACATATTATTTTATTTTATATTACTAATACGAAACCTTGTGTTTGATAACCACTTGATGAAGTTGGGGACACAAGATAAATTATTTTACTTTACAGGTTCATTGAAGAGGAGAAGACAAATGTCCTTCCATAACCAATTCCCCGAGAGTTTGATATAAACCCTTGAGTCACCCTTGTGGGGAAAAGAAGCTTGCTATAACACTCTGCACTTGGAGTCCCAACAAAAAGTGGCCATGTTTGTTGCCATCAAGACTATTTTATGGCGCCATTACCGGGGAATTGGCGAAGGTATATCATAACTGCATCCTCATCAAGTTTGAAGAGCAAGGTAACTCCAACGACAACTGCTTATTTTCTAGCGTCGTCATCTTTATCAACATGTGCAACAACCCAAGCTTGGGGAGGTTGCACCACTGTGAGTTTTTTCTTCTCCTTTTAGATTTTTAAAGTATTTTATTTTGTCTTGTTTTTAGTCTTTTTAAGTTTTTCTTTAAAAACACACAAAAAAAATTCAACCTTTTATTAAACATGACTAGGAAAAGTAAAAAAATTAAGTCGGGAACAAGTTTATTCGTAAACAAGTTCGATTGCAACATTGATCCTGAGGTGTTGGGGGCCATAGTCTGTAATCATTTTTCTAATGGGAATGTAGAAGCTTCTCTTTTTTTGATCAATAGCAACTGCTCATTAGCATCTTAAAAACTTTGAAGATTCATGCAAAACTCCAGCAGCCCCAAACATTGATCCTAAAATAGTGAAAGTAAAATTATTTTCGCACTCCTTAAAAGGAATATCTAAAAGATGGTATGATGATGCACCTAAAAGAGACTTACAAACATGGTACAATATGAAAGTGTCCTTTCTAGAAATTTTTGGTAAAAAGACCCTTCATTGCAAAAAAAAATGGTATGTGATTTCAAGCAATATGAAAATGAACCTCTCACTAATGCTTGGGTAAGGTTTAAACAACTCACACATAAAGTAGAACATGGGTTGAAGGATTGGTTGCTTGCAAGAATTTTTTATGAAGGCCTTGCACATGAATCTAAGCAGTCCCTAGATAACGAAACCGAAAAATCCTTTTTATATCTAAATCCCCATGAAAAATTTATGTTGTTACATGAAATTATGTTAGAAACTAGTATCAACAAGAGCTTAAGTGAACTCAACCCAAAATTTTCCCTTAGGAGAACTCATGGTGAAAACAAAGTAGAAGTGGAAATCTTAGAAGATTCCAGCATGATCTTTGGGGACAAAAATTTAGAGTCATTAAAAAGAAAAGGGGAAGAAATTATTGTGATTGAAAGTGATAAAGAACCAACAAATGATAAACAAGTAGAGAAAGTCAAAATGATAAGTGAAACATAAAACCTCTACTTGTTCTTGATAAATGTAGCTTGCATGAACTCATTAACTTGTTGCAAAAAAATTCTAATGATCCATCCTTTAATGGTCATCAAGCAGGATTTGGTTCTTACGTAGCAAATTATGTTATAATAGAAAAGATTAAAATATACAATAGAGAGGCTATGATACCACCTAAGATTGGGGATGTATGGATCCACGAGGTATTAATCACTATTGGAAAAGAGACACATCATGATATTCTAGATTTAGGATCTAGTGTCTCAGTTTTATCTAAAGAGACACATCATGCTATACAATAGAGAGTCTATGATACCACCTAAGATTGGGGATGTATGGATCCACAAGGTATTAATCACTATCAGAAAAGAGACACATCATGCTATTCTAGATTTAGGATCTAGTGTCTCAGTTTTATCTAAAGATCTATATGACTTACTTGAATTGAAATCTATGGAAAAATGCTCAATAGATCTTTTACTTGCTGATGATTAAACTAAACATGCTCTAGGAAAATTTCAAGATATTATGGTTGAATTAGATATGACATTTGTACCAGTTGATTTTATTGTCATGGATATGGGGAGCAATACCTCCAGTCCTATAATACTTGGTAGACCTTTTTTAAGAACCACAGGTGCAGTCATTGATGCAAAAGAAGGAAATGTGAAGTTTCAATTTCCCCACAAAAAGTGTATGGAACACTTTTCAATGAAGAAGGAGGTAGCTAAAAATCATAAGCTGTTTCATGAGTTCCACATCACCTAAACCAAGTAATTTAAAGCCTAACTATATGGCTATAAAGAAAGCGCTTTGTGGGAGGCAATCCGATTATTTTTCTTTTAGATTTTTGTTTTGAACTCTTGATGTAGCAAGATATTTTTTTTGTTTTTTCTGAAGTTTTTAATAAAGTACCAAGTGGAACCCATTTTAGATGTTTTAAAAGTTGCTAAACATATGGAGTAGCAAATTTCTGCAGAACAGTGTTTAGTGCGTAAATTTTATGATTTCTTATGTAAGTCCGATTGCGCTAAGATTCATATAGAATTTAAAGTTTTTCATCCTATGTATGCAAAAAAATTGGCTAAAATTCCTGACATGTCTAAGTGGACGACAAAAATTCGTTTTTCTGTTGCTGAAAATCTGGACAGATTCTGCCATGTTTTGTTTTAATTATTCCCAAGTGTCTTAAAATGACTTGTATGAGTCATATTATATGCTAGGGATATGTAGGAACATTATGTGCTTGCTTAAACATTTATAAAGAATTTTTCTTTAATATATAGGCAGCTAATGTCACCTCTTAGAAAAGAGATGGCAGAAAAGTTTTGTGTTGAAGTTTTTTGACAGGAAATATAAGAACACCACACCAAGAGCAATACAAGGATGGTGCAAACCATAAGCTTAAGGATGCCCAAGCCACCCCACTGGACCATTGCAAACCTCTAAACTTTGTTTTTTGAGCAACATAGAACTATCGTAGAAACTTGAAGCGTTTGTTTTGTCATTTTACTTTTTGTTTTGCATTGGAAATACCACCACCACCATTATTATAAATTCTTATGATTAGCTATTGAAAAGAAACTCTACCTTGATGAGATGAAAACTGAAAAAGAATGCCATGGAACAAAAAGGGGAGAAAAAACAAAAGCTGAAATTCGTGTTGTGTCTAGATCTTAAGCTCAAGTGTTTTATATGAAGCGTGATCTATTTTATGCCTATTAAATTATATCCCTTGCTTGTAAATATTTATGCTCGAAATTAAGAAGCAATGTGAGAAAATAAATGTTGACATTATGAACTAGATGGCACACTCCTTAGATCTTTTTTTGCTAAGCCTTTTTTGCACAAGCTAAGACTTGTTTCAAGCCCCTTAAAACTAGACTAGGCATACCCACCTACTTGTAGCAAAAGCTACTTTCAAGTATAGTATGTATGTCAATCCTCCAAACACTCTTAAAAATACCCTTTTTCATGTATTTTAAAGCTCACAAGAAAGTAAGGTTCGGGGTGATACCACTATGAAAATTTTTGTGCTTCACATCTTATTAGTGGTTGTTAGCTAAACCATGACTAACATGGCACAAAGCTTGCAATATTAAATGTTGAATATCAATCATGTTTAAGTTCTACCTATGGATTGCAACGATGTGAAATTAAATGTGCACATTGGAGTAGTCATGTTGGTAGAAAACGCTCTTAGACCGCTAGCCAAAGCATGCATGACATGGTGGAAACTTACAATATGATGATCCTTGTTGATATGATTCATATGTCTGTTTTTCTTGTCTTCTGAGTAGAGATACCGCCCCCTCCCACCTTGAACACAATTAAGGAATTATATTATCTTTTATGCTAAAATAAGACAATAAGTAAATGCCAAAAAGAGGGGCATATAGCTACACAGGGGCAAGAAATACTTCAGTGATGCGGTTTCACAAGACTAATATGAGTATACAATGACATGCCTAGTTGAGTAGCATGAGGACTGCAAGGTCATAGACTAGGTGCATAAAACAATCAACTTGTAAGATGTTTATCACATAAACCATACAATGCTTTAAAACAAAGTTAAAATAAAAAGCTACTGGGAGCCCCCTCCTTATTAGTATTGTTGACATGAATTACATAGCTCAAAATTCTATTTTTTATTCTTCATGGAGGATTAACATATGTATTCAATGCTTACTTTTAGTACGGGATGCAAAACATCTCAAGGGAAGACATAAAACTAAGAAGTGAGTCTTCTAGTTAAGGACATGAAACTAAGAAGTATCCCAAAAATAAAGGCATGAACATCAATGCCAATCATGGAAAGAGTCTCTTATTCTATAGGTTCATCAAAGTGTGCTTGAAGGTTTATTTTGTTCATCATTTGTTTTATCACACAATCACTTATTGTTTAGCATATTTATGAATGTGTAAAAGAAACAACTTGATAGTACACTTGCATATTATGTTCCATTATAAGGAATTGAGCCTATGGACTCTACATAATAATGAAGGGAGCAAAGGTAACAAAATCCAAAGTCCATGTTTAGTTTTATCACCTTCATGCTTGAGGACGAGCATAGGTTAAGCTTGAGGATGTTGATGTATGTAAAATGCATACATGAGCTTTGTAGTTTGTTAACATGTTTTCCCACATATTTGCATCATATATAATGTTATATACCCGGTTTATATTGATTTTGGGATTTACCAATGATCCCCTTTATTTTGGTTATAACCCTGCATGGCAGAAAAACCCCGTTTTCAATGTTTTTGATGTTTCAGGACCTATACGAAGTCAAATGGACCTGCACTTTTGGGAATACCAATATTTATCCACCAGAAGCATTTGGAGCATTGAAATCTCACCGGGAGGGCCATGAGGGCCAAAAGAGCCCAGGTGGCGCGCCCAGGCCTGGTGGGCACGCCACCCATGCTCTTTCCCTCCTCGACCGTTCGATTTCCTTGATTCTTTCGCCCACGGAGTTCTCATGACCTAAAATCCCTATAAAAGGACCCCCGGTGCATCCTCGAAACAGAAGCGATGGAAGCAACGAGAACCACCAGAGATATAAACACCACCAGATCCAGCGAAAATTGGAGGAGGAACTCTGCTAGATCCACCTTCGGGGAGATCTCCATCCTCTCCAACATCTCTAACTTCATCACCATGATGAAGAGGAAGTAGTCCACCTCCGGTCTATGGTTTTGTGGTAGTAGCTTGATCTATTTCTCTCTTGTTCTTCATAGATCTAGTACCATATGAGATGCCCAACATGATTATGGTCATATTTGTAATTCCTATGTGGTGGATCTTTGTTCTATGATTTGATATTCGAGATTGGAATATATTTTGTGGAAGATGTTTTAATAGATGCATATCATGCACCCCATTCTTCATTGCTTGTTTTGATCCAACTTGTATGCAAGAACTTGTACGGGGAGAAGTGTGTGTTAGATGGAGTAGCATGGGGGTGGAGATTGAATTGTGACACATAATATTCAAGATCTACTTTGGTTTTTACCTTTCTTTTGCTGCCTTACTAGGGGTAAAGTGAAATCATGTGCTATAGTCATCACGTGACAGTGTGATGACTGATACATTGCAAATGTATCTATAATTTTTGATGTTCCATGCTTGGTTTTATCCACTTTCTTGTGTTTTGTCCACACTTTGGAGTACTTTTCATATGATTTCTTGGACTAACCTATTAATAGGAGCCACGGTGCCAGCTGCCTGTTTTCTGCTGTTTTTGGTTCCACGAAAGTCAGAAAATGAATATTCTTGGAATTGGACGGGACAAAAGCCAAAGTGCCTATTTTTCCGGAATTCATCAGATGCCATAATACGAGACGGAGAAGGGCTAGGGGCCGGCCACACCACCTGGTCATGCGGCCAGGCCTGGCTCGCGCCAGGGGGTGGTCTAGCCGACCCCAGCACCCCCTCGGCCTCTCCTTCCGCCTATAAGATGCCCTCGAGACAAAAACCCTAGGTACCCGATCAAAAATCCACGAAAGAGTCTGTAGCCACCATCGTCTCCATCCCTAGATCGGGAGGGATCTGAAGCTCTTCCCGGCACCCTGCCGTAGAGGGGAATTCACCCTGGAGACCTTCTTCATCACCATGCAAGCCTCCGGTGTGATGCGTGAGTAGTTGATCATTGGACTACGGATCTATGTAGTAGCTAGATGGCTGGTTCTCCTCCTTTGTGCTTTCATGTTTAGATCTCGTGAGCTCCGTTCATGATCAAGATCATCTATTTGTAATTCTGCATGTTGCGTTTGCGGGGATCCGATGGATATTGAGATGCTATTTTAGATTGATTATTGATTCTATCATGTCTTTGTTATTTGTGATCTTGCATGCTTTCTTTTGTTAGTAGCTATCTTGGCCAAGTAGATGCTAGCAACTCCAAGAGTTAGTATTTATGCTCGATAGTGGGTTCATGCCTCGTAACTGGGAAGTGACAGAAATCTCTAAGGTACTAGATGTGTTGTTTCTACTAGGAGAAAACAACAATCCTTTGTTCATAGAACAATCGTATTGTTTACATTACGCAATTAAATAAAGCAATAATCTGTTGCTTGCAACTTAATATCTTGGAGGGTTCGGATGATAACCTGAAGGTGGATTATTAGTCATAGATGCAGTTGGATGGCGGTCTATGTATAATGTTGTAATGCCCAATCAAGTTCCAAAGGAGTCAAGATGATTAGTATATGCATGTATTGCTTTCTCGATATTTGTCAATTGCCCCGCTATAATTTGTTCACCCAGCATGTTATCTATCTTAAGGAGAGCCAACTCTAGTGAACTATGGATCCTGGTCCTTTTCTTTACATACAATCTACAAACTGTTTACTACTTTGTGTTTACTTTCTGCAAACTATTACTTCCTTCCATTCGATACGTTTAATCCTCTGTTTTCAGCAAAACCAGTGAGATTGACAACCTCATCGCAAGTTGGGGACAAAGTTCTGTGGTTGTGTTGTGTAGGTCTCCACGTTGCTACTAGCACTGGTAGTGCGCCCTGCTAAGGCTCAGCTAGCAACACCTTTGGGGTGTTTCCTTGATCCTACTGGTTCGATTAAACCTTGGTTTCATAACTAAGGGAAACTTGCTGCTGTGCTCATCATACCTTCCTCTTGGGGTTCCCAACAAGCTCTACATCAACACTGAGCCATCAAGCATTTTTCTGACATTCTTGGGAGTCAAGGACACCTTCACAAGGGGAGTCCCTCATAACCAATCTCTTTACTTTGTTATTTTTGTTTTGCTTAGTTTCTTTTTGTTTTGTTTGCTTGTTTTGTTATCAAAAACACAAAAAAATTAGTTTTACTAGTTTGCTTTCTTATTTGAAAACCCAAAAAAATGACTACTCTTGAAAACACTAAGTTGTGTGACTTCACTAGCACCAACAACAATGATTTTATGAGCACACCTATTGCTCCACATGTTTCTGAAGCTACTTTCTTTGAGATAAAACCTGCTTTACTCAATCTTGTTATGAGAGAACAATTTTCTGGTATTGGTAATGAAGATGTTGCTGCCCATCTAAACAACTTTGTTTAACTTTGTGAGATGCAAAAGCATAGGGATATAGATGGTGATATTATTAAGCTTAAATTGTTTCCTTTCTCTTTGAGAGGAAAAGCTAAAGAATAGTTGAATTCCTTAACTAAGAATAGTATTGATTCTTGGACTAAGTGCAAAGATGCTTTTATTGGAAAATACTATCCTCCTGCTAAGATTATATCTATGAGAAGTGAAATAATGAAGTTTAAACAATCTGATAATGAGCATGTTGCTCAAGCTTGGGAAAGAATGAAATCTTTGGTAAAGAATTGTCCCACTCATGGACTGACTGCTTGGATGATCATCCAAACTTTTTATGCAAGATTGAATTATTCTTCAAGGAACCTATTGGATTCTGCTGCTGGAGGTACCTTTATGGCCATCACTTTGGGTGCTGCAACAAAACTTCTGGACAATATGATGGTTAATTATTCTGAATGGCATACCGAGAGAGCTCCACAAGGTAAGAAGGTAAATTCTGTGGAGGAAACCTCCTCCTTGAGTGATAAGATTGATATTATTATGTCTATGCTTGTGAATGGGAAAGCCCATATTGATCCAAATAATGTTCCCTTAGCCTCTTTGGTTGCTCAAGAAGAGCAAGTTGATGTGAACTTCATAAGAAATAAAAATTTTGGCAATAATGCTTATAGGAACAATTTTGGTAACAACAATTATAAGCCATATCCTCCCAACAATGGTAATGCTTATGGAAATTCTTACAACAATAATAGGAGTGCACCCTCTGAACTTGAAATTATGCTTAAAGACTTTATTAGTAAACAAACTGCTTTCAATAAAACTATTGAGGAAAAACTCTCTAATTCTGAAACAAATATAGCATCTTTGGCTAAAGCTCAATCTTCTTTGAATAAAATGGCTGCTAAACCTGAAACTAATGATAATCCCTTTGCAGCTACTAATGCCATACAAGTAAGAATTTATGAAAATGTTAGACTATTAGCTGAATTACATGCTAAGTGGGAAAGAGAAGATGAAATTGCTAGAAATATTAGTGTTTCTACTATTACCACCACTAGTGTTAAGGTTAGTAATAGTTCTACTACTTTAGATGATAAATTTGATTTTGATCTTGATGGTTGCAATATCTCTGAAGTTATTATGTTCCTACAAAAGCTTGTTAAAAGTCCTAATGCTAGTGCTATGAACATGGCTTTTACAAAACACATTACTGATGCTCTCATAAAGATTAAAGAAGAAAAGATGAAACATAAAGCTTCTATTCCTATAAAACAAGAATATGGTTGGGAACCCATCATTAGTATGAAAGTGAATGACTTTGATTTAAAAGCTTTATGTGATCTTGATAGTAGTGTTTCTATTATGCCTAGAAGGATTTATGATATGCTTGATTTGCCTCCACTTGAAGATTGTTATTTGAATGTCCCACTTGATGATAATGCTAAAAAGAAACTCATGGGGAGTCTTAATGATGTTCTTATTATGGTTAACAATGCCTATGTCCCCGTTGATTTCTATGTTTTGGATGTTGAATGCAATGCTTCTTGTCCTATTACTTTGGGAAGACCTTTTCTTAGAACTGCTGGTGCCATTATTGATATGAAAGAAGGCACCATTAAATATCAACTCCCACTCAAGAAAGGTATAGAACACTTCCCTAAGAAGAGAGAGAAGATTTCTTTTGCCTCTTGATGACCCACAAGTATAGGGGGTGTATCGATGTATTTTCGAGGGAAGCGAAACCCAATTTATTGATTCGACACAAGGGGAGCCAAAGAATATTTATAAGCCTTAACAACTAAGTTGTCAATTCAGCTGCACCTGGAAACAATCTTGCTCACAACAGTTTATCAGTAGCAACAGTTTTGTAGTAGGAATAGCAAAATGCAATGATAGTAAAGCAAAGACAGTAGTAACAAAAGCAGTAATAGTGGGATTCGAGTGCGGTAGGCATAGGGATGGATGGACGGGCGTTGCATGGACAAGACAATTCACATAGCAATCAGAACATAGGGCAATTACAGATAAATAAGATAAAGAATCCAAGTACTAGACAATCCTAGGCATGTGTTCCATATATAGTGATACGTGCTCGCAATGAGAACTTGCACAACATCTTTTGTCCTGCCAGCCCGTTTGCAGCGAGGCCTCTAGGGAACTACTGGCAATTAAGGTGCTCCTTTTAATAGAGCACCGGAGCAAAGCATTAACACTCTGTGAACACATGTGATCCTCACATCAAAGCCATTCCCTTTCGGTTATCCCGATTTCTATCACTTCGGGGCCATAGTTTCCGGACAACAACGTGTGTATACAACTTGCAGATAAGACCAAGAACAATACTATCATAATGAATCAATAACATGTTTAGATCTGAGATCATGGCACTCGGGCCCTAGTGACAAGCATTAAGCACAGCAAGTCGCAACAAAGTCATAAAGCACTAATAAAAGATACTAGGCACCATGCCCTAACAATCTGATGCCATTACATGAACGATCTCATCCAATCCCTACCATCCCTATAGCCTACAGCGGGGGATTACTCACTCATAGATGGGGGAAACATGGATGGTCGATGGAGAAGCGATGGTGATGATGATGGCGATGATCTCCTCAAATTCCCCGTCCTGGCAGGGTGCCGAACGGAGTTTCTGGTGCTGTTTCGTGGAATCTGGTGGTGGCGGAGGAGCGGAACTCCTTTTAGAAAAACGTCGACCCCCCCGAAGTTTTTAGGTCAGAAGGCTCCTTATAGGCAAAGAGAGAGGCCGAGGGGTGCACAGGGGCCCACACCACCCTGGCGGCTGGCCTAGCCCTAACCAGACAACTGTGGTGTGGCCACCCTGGCTCTTCTCCGTCTCGTATTCGGCTCACAGGTCTTGGTGAAATAGGATTTTTGGCATATTTTCCGGGATTTTTCCTGATAGTTGGTTTTCTGCACAAAAAGTAGACACCAAGGCAATTTTGCTGAAAACAACGTTAGTCCGCATTAGTTGTATCCAAATCACACAAGTATAGAGGAGAAACAATAACAAAAGTGTTCGGGAAAGTAGATATGTTTTGGACGTATCAACTCCCTCCAAGCTTAGCTTATTGCTTGTCCTCAAGCAATTCAGTTGAAAACTGAGTGCGATAAAAGAACTTTCACGAACACAGCTTCATATGATGTAAATATTCTCAGCAATGTGATCAACTACTTGGACAATTCATAATAAAGAGTATGCAACTGAGTCTACTTAATAGTCATTGCAAGCTATGAAGAGATTCCAACTCAAGAATAATAAGTAGCACGAAGCACAAACATAAGCAACATTACAATGCTCATAAAAAGGTATGATAGAGTGGTATCTCGCTTGTCTTTGATTATGAATGCCAAGGCACCTCTAAAGTTCAAGTGATGACTAGAAGTAAAGATATCAAAGATACAAGCATCAAAGTCATAACACAAATAATCAAGTAATGGAACAAACACAAAGAATGACAACTATGCTCTCAAGAAGGTGCTCAAAGAATATGTGGAGACTCAACAAGTAGAAGAAAAGGTTTTGAATAATTTTGAAAGGCTTCCAAATGCTGAAAGTATGGTACTCGTTAGCTTTGAGCTCTCATTGCCCCTATCATAAGCATCTTTAATGTGGTTAAGGTGAAAGTGAGGTCCAATCTGAGTTATATGCTTGACATACTATAGACTGAGAATCCCAAGTCCCTTGAGTACAAGGGCCGCTCCTCATGCTACTCAACTTTAGTTACCGGTAAGTTCTTGTCATCGTAAGTATGTGCGTATCATTGAGAACCGCCAACGGGGTACCCCTTGCCCGATGATACGGAAGAATCCCCATATCAAAATGACAAGGCACGCAGACAATGAGTATCTCAACAATCTTCTTATTTACCATGGGAAAATGGTGCTTTTTTCTCTCTTTCCTCTTTTCATTAATCTTTTTTTTTCTTTTTCTCAATAGCTATCTCTCTCTTTTTTTATAAGAAGAATGCTTCATAGATATCATTATGGTTACGTTGCAGGTTTCCACCATGTCAGCATGGATTAGACCAGCGGCCCAGGCGTTTCTCTAACACACATACATAACTCCATGGACTTACAAGCTCCCCTTTTATTTCACACGGCGACATCCATAAACAAAAGAGTAAGGTATCAACTGGGTATATATTTACAAGTGTTGAATCGTTCCCGTGTGACAAGACAGTTACGCTAATCTGACCTATAATTTGCAAGCATATAAATTTCATGGAGAGTTCACAATGGTTCAGGTTTATTAAGTGCAAGGAAATAAAGTGTGCCATCAAGTTTGTGAGAGCTTTACTAACTAATTTTCCCATAACAAGCAAACATTTTATTCGGAAGAAAACAAGGCATAATGAATATGCACGGGAGTAGCAAATGATGCTAATAGGTAAGTATGGTGGACACTTTGGAAATATTTGGTTTAGGGAGTTGGAAACATGAGTAAAATACTCAGTGGAAGTGAAGGCTAGCAAAAGTAAGGGAGCGACAAACAAGAGAGCAATAGCTATCATTATAAGGCTTGCAACAAAACTGGACTACTCATGGCATGAAAATGATTCAAGATCCTCAAGGCAAAATAATTCATCAAGGCTTAACTGATTATCACAGTCTTGTGCATGCGTGAGCATGTGCCAAGTCAATTCAAATGAAACATTCGGAGGAGGATACCACGGTGTCATACCGATTTATGAATAGATTAATGCAAGCAAACATTCATAAGACATGCTACAAACTATTAGCGAGCTGGAGCTAATCATAAGAAAGCAAGAACTACTAAGCATCCAAAGAAAACATACACTCTACATGAACGGGCTAAGCATGCCCACAGTGATGAGTATATGTAAAAAAATGAAAACAAATAGAGTTCGTTACCAGCCTCTTACCACGCCTCAAGTTGTCATTGATCCTCATTATTGCTCTTCACTTGTGTGACTTGAATAATAATATGAAACCAATATCCACTGAGGACTGCCGAACCTTGTAGCAAACTCGCAAAAACCAAAGAAGAACGACAAATATTTTTGGTGTTTTCGATTTTTAAACAAGAACCAAAAGGGAAAAACAAACAAAGCAAAATATTTTTGGGTTTTTCGAATAGTTCAAACAAAGCAAAAAGGAAAAAAAACAAGGCAAAAAGGAAGAAGCAAACCAAAGAGAAACAAAAGAAATATTTTTGGTCTTTTTGCATTTTTAGAAAGCAAAAGCAAAGAAGAACGAAAACTAAAAAGAGAACGAAAACATGAATATACAAAGTACCGACACAACATGATATGGGGATGAGTGCGGTGTCGGCGTACCTTCCCCCAAGCTTAGGCTTTTGGCCTAAGTGGGTATCAATCCATGTACGAATAGGGGTTAAAAGCGGGCGGATCTTGGTAAGAATGGTCGTAGCTGGGCCCATGAGAAGAAGAAGCTCCCCAATCATAAGCGGGCTGCTGGTATGAAGACTCTCCCTCATTCGAGGGCTGGACCGAATCATCCGTGACCTCCCTTCTAGTGTCCTGCTCCTGTTGGGAGAGCTCTCCCAAGTACGTATCAAGCTCCTCCTCAGTGAGGGACCATCCTTCTATGTTATCAAGGTTAAACAAAACAGGTGCAGGCAAAAGAACAACACGCTCGGACTTGCTCTTTCTCCAAACAGCTTTGAGAAAGGTTATTTCATAAGATAACTCACTCAAACTAGCCCACGAGGAAACAAATTTATGCTGTATCATGGAATTAAGATCAAGCCTCTCTATGGGAAACTATAGTTCTAGATGATGAGGCACTAAACCATGCAATGCTAGTAGACGAGAAGCAATAAGGCCTCCACAAATTCCACCTTTCTCACGGTTAGTAGCAAGACGGAAAGCTATCAAAGCACCCAAGTTGTAAGACCTATCTCGTCTAAGAGTAGTAGAGATAAATGCTAGATCAAACAAAGATAACTTATTGGCAGTTTTCCTAGTAAGAACACACTTGGCAATAAAGTAGGCAAAGTAGCGAATGGAGGGAAGATGAATGTTACGGATTTTTCCACTCTCCTTCGAGAAGCTACTCCCTTGGCAAATTTCTGCGTATAAATCCATGAGTGGTTCTGGTCTCTTTTTAATCTTCCTACATGATCCCCATTGAGGTACCTTAATAGCTTCACAAAAGTCATCAAGAGAAAGGTCGACAGCAATATTGTAAATTTTGTAATGGACCATGGGGTTAGGCAAAGAGTGACTAAATTGGAAGTCCTACACCACAGACATGGTTAGCTTCACAAATTGACAAGGTTCATCTTCCAAAAAGTGCTCTAACCCTGCATTAGAAACCAAAGTGTGGAAATCTTGTAGAATTCCTGCAGCTCTCATGAACTCAGAGCATGGATAAATGGAAGGAAAAACTCCCTCCTCCTGGTGGACCTTCATGACCTCAGGCACCCAAAGCCCATGTTGGTTTAGGTGGTGTTCACTCATCTTCTATTCTGAAATTTAAACACCTATTAAATAAGTGATTGCAAAGTAAATATAATGAAGGATTCTACTCATAGGGACTTGCAAGAGGCCTAACCATGCATCAAAACTATATCTCTAAGCATCAAACAAGCTTACAAGCTCTCATAACCAGTCACCTATAGCAGCAAAATACTCAACATATAATCCGCTAAACACAAATCTACTTGGACAAGGGGAGGAGTCACATACCAGGGAACAAATGCTCCAAATTTCAGCAAGAAAGATAGGCTGAGCAAGGAGATCAAAAAAATCGAGAGCAAGCATAACAAGAACGCGATTTTGAGCTATGAACTGGAGCTTACTCGGGAGAGAGAAGAAAGTGGCAGGTGAGAGAGTTGGTGGGGGGCCAGGGGTGGCCCACACCAGGGCATGGCGCCACCCAAGGCTGGCCGCGCCACCATGTGGTGTGCCTGCCTGGTGGCCCCCCTGGTACCTACCAGGTACTCCTCTGCCCCCTTTTCACGTAAAAATTTAATATGAATTTTCTGGAATTTTTCGAGACACTTTATTTTTGGGCAATTTTCAGAAATATAAGAATGATTTTTCTGACAGACAATTTTTTTTTCTTTTGGAAACATGATGCAAGGACAAAACAAGGCTAGAACTACAAAAGTTCTAGCATGCAAACAACTAACAACACAAAGGAAACTAAACGAAAGCAAAAACTAAAATGCAAAGGATGGAAATAAACAGAGATAATCATAATGAAAACATTGTTTTGTTCAATGGAATCCTTTTATTAGCAAGGTTGATCAAGTCTTGCTACCAAAACAATTGCATATGAGACAAAACTTTGTACTTCACTAATGATTATTTTACCTTAACCTTGATAGCAATGGTCCCAATCAAAATAGTTTCAAATTTTTCTCTTGGTATGGGACAATATATTTCTCCAACTTGAATGCCTTCAACATGTTCAATTAAATTAAAACCATAAGTCCTTTCAATCTTCTTGGAGAAATAGACAGTATGTTCCTTGTCATTAACATTGAAGGTCACCTTTCCTTGATTACAATAAATAACAACTCCTGCAGTATTAAGAAAAGGTCTCCCAAGAATAATAGACATATTATCATCTTCAGGCATTTCAAGCACAACAAAATCAGTTAGTATCAAGCAATTGTGAGCCACATGAACAGGTACATCCTCGCATATACCCACAGGAATAGTGGTAGATTTATCAGCCATTTGCAAAGATATATCAGTTGGTATTAATTTTTCAAGTTGAAGCCTCTTATAGAGAGAGAAAGGCATAACACTAACTCCAGCTCCCAAATCACACAAAGCAGTTCTAACATAACTGTTCTTAATAGAGCAAGGGATAGTTGGAATCCCTGGGTCTCCAAGTTTCTTAGGAACCTTACCATTGAAGGAATAATTAGCAAGCAAAGTAGAAATTTCTTCATTAGGGATCTTCCTTTTATTCGAGACAATGTCCTTCATATACTTTGAGTAAGGAGGCAATTTAATAGCATCAGTCAAAGGAATTTGCAAGAATAAAGGCTTCATCCACTCACAAAACTTATTATAGTGTTCATCTTCCTTTGACTTGTGTTTCTTATCGGGGAAAGGCATAGGTTTTTGGACCCAAGGTTCTCTTTCACTACCATGTTTCTTAGCAATAAAATCTTCTTTGGTGTATTTAGTATTCTTAGTGTGGTTTTTAGGTTCTTCTTCAACTTTTTCTTCATTAGGAACAACATTTTCTTCATTACCACTTTCAGTTTCAACATTAGAGATAGATATACTATTAGGATCTATAGCACGTTCAGAGGGTTCTACAATAGTTTTATGTATCTTTTTCCTTTTCTTACGAGTAGAACCACTATTTTCAGCTTGTTGAGAATCCTGCTCAATTCTTTTGGGATGCCCCTCAGGATATAGAGGATCCTGGGTAGCAGCTCCACTTCTAGTTCCAATTTCATAAGCATGTTTTTCTTTAGCAGCATTAACTAGCAAGTCTTTTTGCACTTAAACGAGTTGATCTATTTGAGTTTGAACCATTTGAAAGTGTTTAACAATCATTTTAACATCATTAGAGGTTCTTTCCACAATATCTTTCAACTCAACGATAGCTCTAGTGTTTTCCATTAGATGATTTTGCACCCTTTTATTAAAGTTATCTTGCTTAACAATAAAGATATCAAATTCTTCTAAGCATTGATTAGGAGGTTTAGAGTAAGGGATATCACCTTCATCAAAGTGTTGGAGAGAGTGTACCTCAATAGTGGATGAGTAGGGAATAGGCTTACATAATTCTTCTATAGGAGGTAAATTCTTGACATCTGCAGCTTTAATTCCCTTCTCCTTAAGACATTTCTTAGCTTCCTTCATCACTTCATCATTTAATTCAATAACTCCCCTCTCCTTTGATGGTTGAATAGGCACAGGAATAGATGGTTCAGGTACAATTACTTCAGGTATAGCTTGTTTAGGAGGAGTCCAATCTTCATAATTCTTGCTTATATTAGCCATTAATTCCTCAGCTTCCTTAGGAGTCCTTTTCCTGAAAACACAATCAGGACAACTGTCTAGGTATGTCCTAGATTCCTCGATTAGTCCATTATAAAATATATCAAGAAGGTCATTCTTAGGTAATGGACTTCCAGCCTGTGCATGAATCAAAGCACAAAACCTTGCCCAAGATTCGGGCAATACCTCTTTTTCTCCCTGTTTAAAATCAAAAAGTTCCTGCAAAATAGCATGTCTAGCACTGGGAGGAAAATATTTCTGCAGGAAAGTACTAATCAAGCACTTATCAATAGATCCAGGAGGTAAATTACTAAACCAAGTTTTAGCTTCTCCTTTCAGCGAAAAGGGAAAAATCTTAGCAACAAAGTAAGTACGCATCTTAATATCATCAGAAAACAAGCCACTCATGGTAGAAAGTTCATTCATATGTGCTACCGCACTTTCATTCTTAGTCCCACAAAAAGGTTCTTTCTCGACAATAGCTATGTAAAAAAGATCAAGAGAGAAATCATAATCTTCATCTATAATGTTTATGGGAGAAGCAGCAAACTTAGCAGCAGGATATAATTTCGGTCTAATAGTACGCCTCTCAAGGAGACTCTTAGCAGCGCTCCTATCATGGGTGTTCTTACATTCTTTAATAAACTCATCGGTCATCTCAACATAACCATCTTCAATATAATAACTCTCACTAGACTCAGGTGAGCTAACAGGTGTGGTAGTGTCTTCATTAGGAGTTTCGGTATTTCCAGCTATAGTTCTAGCAATCGTAGCATCTAGGAAAGGACCTAATGAACCACTCTTATCAAGCACAGTAGAAGCGACATCATAAGCATCGAAGTTTCAGATTCAGCGGTAGTAGCATGTGTATGTGGTGGTGTAAGGAACTTACTCAGAACAGACGGTGAATCAAGAGAAACAGAGGTGTTCAGAACCGTACCTCTTCTTGTAGTGGATGGTAAAATAGGAACCTTGCCATCACGAGACTTACCCATGATGGATGGATAGCAGCGAACAATAGAGAATCCAAGTGAGCTTGATAAATAAAGCTATGCTCCCCGGCAACGGCGCCAGAAAATAGTGTTGATGACCCACAAGTATAGGGGGTGTATCGCAGTATTTTCGAGGGAAGTGAAACCCAATTTATTGATTCGACACAAGGGGAGCCAAAGAATATTTATAAGCCTTAACAACTGAGTTGTCAATTCAGCTGCACTGAAACAATCTTGCTCACAGTTTATCGAGCAACAGTTTTGTAGTAGGAATAGCAAAGTAACAGCAGTAGTAAAGCAAAGACAGTAGTAACAAAAGTAGTAACAGTGGGATTCGAGTGCGGTAGGCATAGGGATGGATGGACGGGCGTTGCATGGACAAGTCAATTCACATAGCAATCAGAACATAGGGCAATTGCAGATAAATAAGATAAAGCATCCAAGTACTAGACAATCCTAGGCATGTGTTCCATATATAGTCATACGTGCTCGCAATGAGAATTTGCACAACATCTTTTGTCCTGACCCGTTTGCAAGGGGCCTCTAGGAACTCGGCAATTAAGGTGCTCCTTTTAATAGAGCACCGGAGCAAAGCATTAAAACTCCGTGAACACATGTGATCCTCACATCAAAGCCATTCCCTTCCGGTTATCCCGATTTCTGTCACTTCGGGGCCATAGGTTCCGGACAACAACGTGTGTATACAACTTGCAAATAAGACCAAGAACAATACTATCATAATGAATCAATAACATGTTCAGATCTGAGATCATGGCACTCGGGCCCTAGTGACAAGCATTAAGCACAACAAGTCGCAACAAAGTCATAAAACACTAATAAAAGATACTAGGCACCATGCCCTAACAATCTGATGCCATTACATGAACGATCTCATCCAATTCCTACCATCCCCATAGCCTACAGCGGGGGATTACTCACTCATAGATGGGGGAAACATGGATGGTCGATGGAGAAGCGATGGTGATGATGATGGCGATGATCTCCTCCAATTCCCCGTCCGGTGAGTGCCGAACGAGTTTCGTGTTATTTCGTGGAATCTGGTGGTGGCGGCGAGAACTCCTTCCGGAAAAACGTCGACCCCAAGTTTTTAGGTCAAGGCTCCTTATAGGCGAAGAGAGAGGCCGAGGGTGCCTAGGGGCCCACCACCCACCTGGCGGCTGGCTCAGCCTGCCACCACCGGTGGTGTGGCCAC
The DNA here is from genome assembly GCA_023614405.1 of Avena insularis. Taxonomy (NCBI): domain Eukaryota; kingdom Viridiplantae; phylum Streptophyta; class Magnoliopsida; order Poales; family Poaceae; genus Avena; species Avena insularis. The sequence goes on along the minus strand of CM042686.1, from coordinate 140,167,876 downwards.
CCCTGGCTCTTCTCCGTCTCGTATTCTGGCTCCTGGAGTCTTCGGATGAAATAGGATTTTTGGCATATTTTCCGGGATTTTTCCTGATAGTGGGTTTTCTGCACAAAAAGTAGACACCAAGGCAATTCTGCTGAAAACAGCGTTAGTCTGCATTAGTTGTATGCAAATCACACAAGTATAGAGGAGAAACAATAGCAAAAGTGTTCGGAAAAGTAGATACGTTTTGGACGTATCACCTCTCCTATGAAAACAAAATTTGGTATTAATGGTTCTTCATTTGAGAACACTTGATTCTTTTTCTTACTTCTTATGCCTAACTTAAAGGCGTTAAAGAAAAGTACTTATTGAGAGATAACCCAAAAGTTATAGATGAGTCTTGGAAGTTATTACTTAAGTAATAACCGCTCCTTATCCTTTTTATTTGCTTTTTGTGCCAAGAGTAACCTCTAATGAGAGAGAAGTAATGATTGAGAAAGTTGTTGTCCCGAAACAGATTTCTGTGCTTCACCGTAAAATTCGTGTAAAATCTCTGAACGTATGTTTGAGGCGTGAATTTTTGTGCTTCTGAACCAGGTTGTTATATAACTTTTGTTAGTTCAACACTTTTTGATTTGAGCAACAGAAGGTCTTCGAAAAAATTCTTCTATACCTGCTGGTCTGTTTTGACAGATTTCTGCCATTTTCTGCATTTGCTTCTTGTTGGTTCCTTTTTGAGTTCTTTTGGGGAATTGAGCTTTTCGAGGGAAGGGCTACGGTAGCTAGTGTTCTAATGGAAGTTTATTTGGTGTTAGAACTAAACCTTAAGACTTATTTATCTTGAGTGCACTAATGTTGCTAATAAAGATTGTGTGAAGTTTTGTATGAAGGAAAAAATTTCAGGTGTATGGAAGGAATGAGTAATGAGATGAAGGATGGACTAAAGCTCAAGCTTGGGGATGCCACACGTGTCACCCCAAGAAATATCCAAGAAGTACAAGCGTCAAAGCTTAGGGATTTCCAAGGCATCCCCTTCTTCATCAATAAAAATCTCAGGTTTCTTCCAAACGCTTCATTTTTATTGTTTCATGCACAGTTGTGTTGTTCTTGGAGCATCTTATTTTTCATTTTCATTTTGGTTTTTAGTTTGCTTGGTTTTCTTAGTTTGCTGAATAAATTGGTTGGACCCCATCTTTCATACCTTGGTTTGCAAATAGTTTGGTTTGGTTTGGAAAAGTGTAGGAAAGTTCATGCTTATGAGGTAAAAGGAGCTTGTTTTTGACCGTGGCCTATGCTTTTTCATGCCATGCTTGATATTGTTTTGTCTTTATGCTTAGTATTCTTTGTTGTAGCATGAATTGTTATAAACAATTAAGATTGCTTAATGTTCCTTGGATGAATCATGCGTTGTTTTAGCATATTAAAGCATAGTATAGTGGTATTCTCCTTTGATGCATTATTTGGGTTGACTTGGCGTATGCTCACACCATGCTATGACTATCTCAAGTCACCATAGCCTTTATGATCCTTTAGTTTTCAACTTGTAGTATCACTTTATGCTTTGATCAATGATGTTTTGTCGCTCTGCATGATTATGGTCATTATTGCTCTCTTAGTTTATCGCTCCCAGTCTTTTGCTAGCCTCCGCAACTAAGTATGAGTTCCACTCATGCATCCAACTCCCTAAACCAAGTTATTCCAAAGAGTCCACCATACCTACCTATTAGCTTATGCTATTCCAAGTATATTCATGCTTTTGTTTACCTTCCAAATTAAACTTGTTATGAGAAAACTAGTGATTAAAGCTCTCACGAACTTGATGGCACACTTTACTTTTCTTGCCCTTAATAAACTTGAACCATTGTGTCGTCTATGTTGTATATGCTTGCACTTATTTGTTGGGAATTAGCAGAACCATGTTGTCATGGGGAACGGTTTCAACATTGCACTTGGTACTTGTACCTAGTTGATATCATGCTCTTTTGTATATGGATGTCGTCGGTGTGAAATGAAAGGGGAGATTGTAAGTCCATGGAGTTATGTATATGTGTTAGAGAAATGCCTGGGCCGCTGGTCTAATCCATGCTGACATGGTGGAAACCTGCAGCGTAACCATAATGAGTTGTCTATGAAGCATTCTTCTTATAAAAAAGAGTCCTATATTGAGAAAAAGAGAAAAAGAGAAAAAATGAGATTATGAAAAGAGGAAAGAGAGAAAAAAGCACCATATTCCCATGGTAAATAATAAGATTGCTGAGATGCTCGTTGTCTGCTTGCCTTGTCATTTTGATATGGGGATTCTTCCGTATCATCGGGCAAGGGGTACCCCGTTGGCGGTTCTCTATGATACACATGTACTTACAATGACAAGAACTTACCGGTGACTAAACTTGAGTAGCATGAGGAGCGGTCCTCATATACAAGGGACATGAGATTTCTAACTTATACTTCGTCAAGCATGTACACCATAGTTTGTTCACTTTAACCTTAATCACTTCAAGATGCTTATGATAGGGGCAATGAGAGCTGAAAGCTATAAGTACCATCATTTTTGGAAGCTCTTTATGAGACTTGAATCCCTACTTCCTTCTATGAAGGCCTTTCTTCCACCATTATATTGAGTCTCCACCTTCTACCTTTATGCACTTACTTTGAGAGCATAGTGGCCATTCTTAGTTCTATGTGCATTGTCCCAAGACTAGTTGATTGATGCATAACTTGATATTGCTTGTTTTAAACTATTTGTATCTAGTCACTCTTATGAACTTTGAAGGTGTCCTATGCATTTATATTTGCTACTCTATGAGGGACAAGCTGAATACTATTATGCTATGTTTTCTTTATGTGAAACAAACAAACGTCTTGCAAAGCATTGTTATTCATGAATCTTTTGTTTGTGCCTTTTCATGTTGCATCATAGTTTCTTTGTCTTATTGCTAGAACTTTATCTTTCATGTAATGATTGAAGTACTATGATCCCAGCTTTGAATGTTTTACAAATACTTTGATCAAGTCTTTGATGGTGCATGTCACCTCAAAAATTATTCTTTCTTTTTATCACTTACCTACTCGAGGACGAGCAGGAGTTAAGCTTGGGGGTGTTGATATATTGCAAATGTATCTATAATTTTTGATGTTCCATGCTTGGTTTTATCCACTTTCTTGTGTTTTGTCCACACTTTGGAGTACTTTTCATATGATTTCTTGGACTAACCTATTAACAAGAGCCACAGTACCAACTGCCTGTTTTCTGCTGTTTTTGGTTCCAGGAAAGTCAGAAAATGAATATTCTCGGAATTGGACAGGACAAAAGCCAAAGTGCCTATTTTTCCGAAAGTCATCAGATGCCAGAATACGAGAAGGAGAAGGGCTGGGGGCCGGCCACACCACCTGGCCGCGCGTCTAGGCCTGGCCCGCGCCAAGGGGTGGTCTAGCCGACCCCAGCACCCCCTCGGCCTCTCCTTCCGCCTATAAGATGCCCTCGGTACGAAAACCCTAGGTACCCGATCAAAAATCCACGAAAGAGTCTATAGCCACCGTCGTCTCCATCCCTAGATCGGGAGGGATCTGAAGCTCTTCCCGACACCCTGCTGGAGAGGAGAATTCACCCTGGAGGCCTTCTTCATCACCATGCAAGCCTCCGGTGTGATGCGTGAGTAGTTCATCCTTGGACTACGGATCCATGTAGTAGCTAGATGGCTGGTTCTCCTCCTTTGTGCTTTCATCTTTAGATCTTGTGAGCTCAGTTCATGATCAAGATCATCTATTTGTAATTCTGCATGTTGTGTTTGCGGGGATCCGATGGATATTGAGATGCTATTTCAGATTGATTATTGATTCTATCATGTCTTTGTTATTTGTGATCTTGCATGCTTTTCGTTGTTAGTAGCTATCTTGGCCAAGTAGATGCTAGCAACTCCAAGAGTTAGTATTTATGCTCAATAGTGGGTTCATGCCTCTGGTAATCTGGGGAAGTGACAGAAATCTCTAAGGTACTAGATGTGTTGTTGCTACTAGGGAGAAAACAACAATCCTTTGTTCATAGAACAATCGTATTGTTTACATTACACGCATTAAATAAGCAATAATCTGTTGCTTGCAACTTAATACTGGAGGGGGTTCGGATGATAACCTGAAGGTGGATTATTAGTCATAGATGCAGTTGGATGGCGGTCTATGTATAATGTTGTAATGCCCAATCAAGTTTCAAAGGAGTCAAGATGATTAGTATATGCATGTATTGCTTTCTCGATATTTGTCAATTGCCCCGCTGTAATTTGTTCACCCAGCATGTTATCTATCTTAAGGAGAGCCAACTCTAGTGAACTATGGACCCTGGTCCTTTCTTTTACATACAATCTACAAACTGTTTACTGCTTTGTGTTTACTTTCTGCAAACTATTACTTCCTTCCATTCGATACGTTTAATCCTTTGTTTTCAGCAAAACCGGTGAGATTGACAACCTCATCGCAAGTTGGGGACAGAGTTATGTGGTTGTGTCGTGTAGGTCTCCATGTTGCTACTAGCACCGATAGTGCGCCCTGCCAAGGCACATCTAGCAACATCTTTGGGGTGTTTCCTTGCTCCTACTGGTTCGATTAAACCTTGGTTTCATAACGGAGGGAAACTTGCTGCTGTGCTCATCATACCTTCCTCTTGGGGTTCCCAACGAGCTCTACATCAACACTGAGCCATCAATGACCTTGTTAGATCAAGGTAGCATATTCGTATTTCAAACATCATATAATATTGCTTAAATCTATACTCTAATTTGTTCTTAAATCAAGATTGCATGGAGATTTCCCTTTCTTGAGGAGTATAAGAGAGAGATGTATTCCATCTCAATATTAGAATGTGATGCCCATATTAATTCCTTTTATCAAGCACTTATAGAATTTCCATGAATCTTTATCATTGATGAATTGTTTTGTGATCACTACAACCTAAAAAGAGAGTAGACAAGTGAACTTATGAACCTCGGTCCGATTTTTATCATAAGAAACACCTTTTCATTACATATTCTATCCTTTATAATTTCTGCAATTTATTATTTAGAAAATAAAAAAATACTTTCTCTACTTGCAATCACGTATAAAACCCCCAAAACAACTCTATTATCTTCCATATCATCTAGTTTGCATTACTTTACTTTATTTACTGCTTTTATTTTAGTTTATATTTTATTTTATTTCATATTACTAATACGAAACCTTGTGCTTGACAACCACTTGGTGGAGTTGGGGACACAAGACAAATTATTTTACTCTACAGGTTGTTTGAAGAGGAGAAGACAAACATCCTTTCATAACCAATTCCACGAGAGTTCAATATAAACTCTCAAGTCACCCTTGTGGGGAAAAGAAGCTTGATACAACACTCTGCACTATGAGTCCCAACAAAAAGTGACCACGATTTGTTGTCATCAGAAACAAAGAAAAAAACTGAAAATGTCTAACGCTTAAGGGGGAGATTAGGCTTGAGAGACTACAGGCTTAGAGGAGGACTCACCCTATTTTGATGTGATAACTCATAGTAGAAGTGCAATCTGAGAGTGAAAGATACATATATGTACATTTTATATTGACCGAAAACGAGCTACAATGGCGTATAACGTGCATGTACGGGGAACCATGCTTTGAGAATCGTCACAATATGTGTTCCTTGATGCAAAACCTCAAACCCAATCTGATTTACCATGGTGTTTTATGGGGGACTTTAATGAATCCATGTGGTCCTTTGAGCATTTTTTAGCGACTATTGGAAATTTGTGAACTCATTGATCTTGGGTTCTTGGATTTACCATACAAATATGATAATAATCGCCACGGTAACAAAAATGTGAAAGTGAGTTTGGACTGTTTGGTGGCGGACGCTGGAGGAACATTTTCCTCGAAGCCAAAGTTAGGAATAAAGTGTCTCCATGCTCAGACCACTGACCAATTGTTCTCCATTTTGAGGAGGAAGAGGAAAGGGTGCAACGACCTAATTATAGGGTATATGAGCTGATGTGGTAGAGGGAACCAAGTTTACCTAAGCATATTTCGAATGCATGGGCCAAAGCTGGGCCAAAGGAAGATCTAGGCTAGATTCGGTTGGGTCTGAATGGTGTAATGCAACATTCGCAATCATGGAAAAAAGTAAAATTCGGAAGTGTAAAAATGCACCTGCAAAAGTCATGGACATGCCTTCAGGAGTTGATAAATATGAATGTGGATAGAGATGAGATATGTGTAGTAGCTAATCAAATGAATGAATTGCTATACAGGGAAGAAATGATGTGGATGCAGTCCACAAAGTGATTGGCTTCGAGAAGGATACTGTAACACAAAATTCTTCCATAGCAAGGCGGTTCGGGAAGCTCATAAGAATAGAGTTAAAAAAGTTGGTGGATGATAGTGGACCGGTGCATGACGACCATGCTACAATGAGTCAGCTAGTGCAGAATTACTTTGAAGGATTATTTGAGGCCGACCCTTCCCTAGACCCGTACCATGTTCTGTCCTTAATTTAGCCAAAAGTATCACAGGAGATGGACGAGAATCTTTTGCTGGACTTCTCGGATAGTGAAATTTATGATGCACTCTTCCAAATTGGGACACTAAAGTCATCTGGTCAAATGGGTTTTCTGCAAGGTTCTTCGAGAGGAATTGGGGAGTCTTAAAAGAGGAGATCATCCCGGCAGTCAAGGAATTTTTCAGAACTGATTTAATGCCCCTAGTGTCAATAATGCTACAATTATTTTAATTCTAAAAGTAGACCATCCCAAAAAGGTAACAAAATTTAGGCTCATGCATTTATGTAATGTCATATATAAGGTGCTACCAAATGTCTAGTGAACAGATTGCGACCAATCTTGGATGAGATGGTATCACCAAACCAAAGTATCTTTTTACCGAGAAGCTTGAATACTGATAATGCACTGGTGGCGTTTGAGTGTTTTCATTACATACATTAAGAGAAGGACCCCGAGAAGAGTTGTTGTGCTTATAAGCTAGACATCTCTAAGGTGTATGATTGGGTTGATTGGAGATTCTTGGAGCAAGCAATGCAAAAGTTAGGCTTCCATCATCAATGGTGAAATTGGTTATGACATGTGTCACCACAGTAAGATATAATGTTAAGTTTAGTGGATCTATCTCGGATTTGCTTGCACCGATGCGTGGGCTTCGGCAAGGTGATCCTCTCTCTCCATTCCTATTCCTCTTTGTTGCAGAGGAGCTTTCATCCATGTCAATAAATAGTGAGCTACAAGAGGTTGTCTCTCTGGTGAAAGTCTGTAGGAATGCGCCAGACATATTTCATTTTATTTTCACTGCCGACTTACCCTGTAGTTTTTTAAATCTACAGTACATGAGTCACAACAGGTTCGGTTGCTGCTAGGGGAGTATGCACATGCAACTGGCTAGATGATCAATTATGCGAAGTTCTCTAGTATGTTTAGTTCAAGATGTCCCGCTAGTGTACATGAGCAAGTAAGAAGCATCTTGAATGTTCAGAAACCATAATTCAAGGAGAAGTACTTACGTCTCCCCATGCCTGAAGGCGGGATGAATAGGAGCAAGCTCCAAAATTTGCAAGTTTGGCTCATTAAGAGGTGTATGGAGTGGGGACGCTTTTCTAGCGCAAGCTGCCAAAGAATTACTCATTAAGGTCATAGCACATGCTATACAAAAGTACATCATGGGGGTGTTTAAGTTGTCTATGGCGCTTTGTGATGATCACAATCGCATGATTCACAACTATTGGTGGGGCTCCGACAAGGGCAAAAGAAAAATCCATTGGCGCTCTTGGGAAACACTAACACGTCAGAAGAACCAACGGGCTTGGGGTTTAAGGACTTTAAAGTCTTCAACCAATCCCTCTTGGCACGTCAAGCATGGAGGCTCTTAACAAAACCTGGCAGCCTTTGTGCAAACATACTCAAGGCCTGTTATTATCCTAACGAGCATCTCAAAAATATTGTTTTTGTAGGAAATGCTTCATCATCGTGGCAAGTGATCCAATATGGCCTTGAGCTCCTGAAGAAAGGACCAGTGTGGTGAGTGGTAAATGGTAGCCAAATTCAAATTTGTGGGATCCGTGGGTGCCTACACATGGTACCCTTCATATCGTCCACTTAGGATCGTTCTACAGGCTGCAACGTGTGTCTAGCTTACTGATGGAGACCAAAGCTTGAAACATGGATCTTTTTCGGAAAAATTATCGCGGTTCGACAAAGAGGAGATACTAAAGATCAAAGCATCACCAAGATAGGAGGAAGATGTGCTTGCATGGGCACCAGACCGTAGAGGATTTTTCTCTATTAGAAGTGCGTACAAACTCGTCTAGGACCTACTACACTACACCTCGATGTGTGCAACGATAAGGGCACTAGACCATGTTGTCTAGGTCACAGTATGGGGGTGCCTTGCTCCCCCAAAGGTACGAGTTTTTGCGTGGAAACTGGCGACTAACTCACTTGCTACTTGGGAGAATAAGAAGCAGCGTAATATGGTGGTTTCTGACATATTCATTGTTTGTAAGGGATGAAATGTGAGACACGTACCATACTTTTTGTAGGTGTCCGTTCGCGAGGAACCTGTGGAATGCGATGTGTGAAGTCTGGCCCTTGTAGCCAATCGAGGAGGTGACGAACACAGGGATCGTAATGGCGCTTCATGCCCTGGACAATGCCTCCGAGCAGGAGACGCTGATGTTGCTAATGACATTGTGGTGGATTTGGCATGTGCGCAATGAAGTGGTCCATGATAAACCTGTGCTACATGTTGAAGTTTTCATAAAATTCCTATGCAGCTATGTTGACTCCGTTGATGATCAAGCAAAACTCTATGGCGGCTCCGACGAAAGGAAAAGGAGTGGTGGCATATGGTCACCTGCTTCCCCAGACGAGGGAGAAGGACAAGCTGCAACGTCAAAGTAAAATTCAAAAAAGATGGACTAAGCCCCCACCAGGCTAGGTGAAACTGAATGTGGATATCTTCCGGGAGGCTAACGAGCGAAAGGAGGCACCAACATGATTCTTTGGGATGAAGAAGGCCGCATCATTGTAGCTTGTAGACATCTTGGATCATGCGCCAACCGTCTTGAAGCTGAAATTCCTGCATGTAATGAAGGCTTACAGTTAGCCCTCTGGTGTACAGATTCACCTATCTTTGTTGAAAGTGATTGCCATGAGACGACGAAGATGATAAATGATACTAACATCAACAGATCGCCAGTAGAGGTTCTGATTAATGAGACACAACGCTTATGTATGAGTGAGAGAGAATACATTATAAGCTATATTAGCAGGGACGTGTACGTCGCTCGTTGTACCTTAGCTAGATGGTTTGCACTCAAGTGTGCACAAAAGTCTAAATCCGTGTCAGAGACATTATCAGCTTAAAGCAGGATTTTGGTAGGATCCCGTTTGCAACGCTAATTCCCAGTTCCTTGATTAATATAATTTGATTTTCGCAAAGAAAAATAACAGAAGGCTAATATCACAGTGGAATGCCTCCTGTGCCCTGCACCCGTGCTCCGTCCTATGCTTTGTTTCTTCTAATCCGAGGCTAGCCATGAGTACGTATCATGCATGCCAACTTAGAAAAACTGATATGGAAAAGTGGTCGTAATATCATGTTATGATATAATGTCATAACAGATTGTTTAATGGCAAGTAGATCTTGTACACTTACAGTGAGATTTTACAAATAATTAAATAAAAAACATATATAATACTGTCTTCAGTCGGTGTTTTAGTCCCGCGTGTAGTCATAGGTTGTGGATTTGACCAAATTAATATGAGAAATATTCTCTCCGTTTTAAAATATAAGATGTTTTACCTTTGTGAAATGTGCGTATCTAAACATCTTTTCGTATATAGGTTCACCTCAAACCTAAACACTAAAAGGATTTAGATACACTCTTTCACAAAGTTAAAACATCTTTAAACGGAGGGAGTATATGGTGAAAAAAATATCACTAAAAACTTAGATGTATACTTTCTAATAGTATATTTTTTATCATATAATTTATATTATGATCGATATTAATGACCTCAACTTTACCTAGATATAAATACATCTAGTCAAAATACTTAACTAGGTACATACAAATCTAAACAATTAAGGGTATTAATATGAACCACAGACAGAGAGTAAATTAAATTGACGAACTAGCGTATACACGCGGACTAATTCACCGCGACTGAGAGTAATACTCCCTCTGTCTAAAAATAGATGTCTCAAAAGTATATAGATTTATCTAAATTTGGATAAACCTATTACGTCTATTTTGAGACGGTTTGATGATACTCGTATACTGTACTCCTATACGAACTAGCGTAGTACTCTCCAGTCTCCACCGTGGCCAGCCTGAAACCCTCGGCAGAATGGGCCCATGTCTCGTCTCGCAGCAGAAAAGGATTGCGTTCGTGGACCGCCTGTAACTCTTTACTCCCCCTCACTCTCACTACTCTCTCGTGAGTCGTGACACGGCACTCGTTCAGAGGAGAGGCCAGCAATGGCGCCGCACGCGTCGTGATACAGAGAGTGGCGGTAGTTGTGGTGGAGAGGGAAGGGGGATAGGGTCACTGTGGGCGCCATGGTGAGCGGGCCGGCGATGGCTCCGGCAGCGTGGCCGGGGGCGGGATCAGCGGCGACGCAGGATGAGATGCGGTGGCGGCAGCTGGACAGCGGTGTGAGCGCGGTGTCGTTCGGGTTCGTGGCCACGGCCATCCTCGTCTCCATGTTCCTCGCCATGGCCATTCTCGAGCACTTCCTCCGTGTCCCGGCGCGCGCCCGCGGCATGGGCATGGGGCCGCCGTTCGCGCCGTCGCCGCCCCGAGGAGGGATCCTCTTCCGCCTTCGCCTCCTCCTCCGCCGCGGCGGCGAGGCCGGCTTCCCCGGCTCGGATCTTGAGGCGGCCAGGAAGCCCGACGGCCGCGCGTCCCCCGAGGTATGGCACCGGCGCACTGCTCCCGCACGCTCCACCGCCCACCCATCCAATTCGCTCCTCGCTTTTAATGATTCCGTCGTCTCGCCCTTTTCGCGACTTTACCTTTTTGCATCGCCTGCCTCGCTTTTTCGCACTGTGTGCCTGACCATTTGACGGACCCAAATTGCCCATCATTTCGACACTCCCCATCTTCCACTACACTCGACTCGGCCATGATGCAGCGATGGCTATGGCCCTAGCTAGGAGGCATCTGACGAGGATGCCGAAACAGGAATGAAGAAGAGAAAGCTCTGGCCTTGTCGATTTCTTGCCTCGGGTTTTTATAGGTGGTTCTAGAAAGATTTTGATGTGCTGAAAAGTATCTTAGCATACACATCACATGAAAAGGAGTACATTTTAATCTGAAGCGTCAAAATCTTTCTGATGTGGTTCATGGCTTCATCATAGCTCTTCTTCGTTGGTTCATAGCAGTTCCATTTTAGTGGAGTTGATGTTACGTTCTTCCAGTTTTTGAAACAACTCATTTAATTTGCTTGGTCGGGTTGTCCTACTAGTTCAACCCCACAAGTCTCTGTTAAGCCGTTTACCCATACCGGTATCTCCTGTAAGATGAGCCCTACCAGCTGCTGCTGTCTCAACAGTAAACCTTCGTCATCATTAGATCCTAGTGTGGTAAGTGACCACATAGTGTTTGTTCCGGCTATCCGAGTTAGAGTAGATGACAAGGTACGATAGCTATTGGTCCAGAAGGAATTCATCTCTATCCTATCATATTCCGTGTTCAGTGACATCTGGTTTGTAGCAACAATCTTGCATATTTTGTATGAAGTGATATGTAGTCATATAAGTTAAGGGAAGTGCTATTTAAGATCAAGGGTGATGGAATCTAGAGGAGAACTTGGCAGACAGTGGTGAGAAGACATGGGCCCTCCCTGTCTACACCCACAGCAAGGTCTAGATCACCTTCTAGCTTGCAATATTGGTTCTCCAAACTCGGCAGCCTCCCAGATGTGGTCATCATTGTTTGTCTAGTGTGCATTATTTGCAGTGTGGAACCTCCTGTTATTAAGATGATTAGTTTGAGTTGTAGCGGGTCCCATCATGTGAATCAAGAGAGCTAAGTTAATCTGGCACGAGATGAGTTTTGAAAACATGTATAAATTGTGTTCTTATCTAAGAACTCAAATTTCAAAATCTTTGATAATTTGAGAACAAATATATACTTCCTCTGTTTCCCAATATAAGATGTTTATATGGGAATGTAGGGTGTAGTATTTGGCCAATTGTAGAGCGTACACGCGCAATCTAATGAAGAAATATGAAGAAATACTAGGCGCTTAGTTTTTTTACGAAATACTAGGTGCATTGTGAACATAAAAAACAAAATTAGGATATCTGTACACCCATGACCAATTGTGGACACCCCCCGTGTCTGGCACCAGCTTCTGTTTCTGGTCTCTAAATCGAGGCCAAGAACAATAAATGTAAAGAAATTGGATCATCCGAAGTTGGCGATCCATCTCATAAAGTGGATGGCTCAACTACATCTTGCTTTCTATTCATGTTGTAAGTTTGAAATGTTGATGACAAATCATTCATGATTGTTACTGAATGCGGATCATCAATCCCAGCTTCCATCCAAAGTTCAGGTAACTGACCAGCTCTTGCATCGTGGTGTTTCCAAGTTTCTACCCGATTCCAGATTATCTTGTGACCAGCTCTTCCGCACCATAGTAGATGCCATGTACATAGTACATGACAAAGAAATAATGGCCCTAGGGCCTGCTCGAGGTGCCACTGCTGTTTGATGGCAGCTCCACCCCAATGACAGTGAGGGTATCCAACCAAAGGATGTGCTAGACCTTATATGGAAGGTGCTTGCCCCTAACGCAAGTAATTAACCTTATTATTCCTAAATTACAAATAGCTAGGCCCTTTTGCCTTGCTTTGTTTAGTTTTTGCTGTTTTTTTCTCCTTTTCTCTGTCTTTTATTTTTATTTTTTTCCTTTCTGTGTTTTGGCTGGCTGTACTTTTCATGCCTTCTTGGCGTTTCTTCTAATACACAATGGCGCACTATTAGATGTGTATTCAAGAAAAAGAAGTTAAGCTGTCAAGTTGGGTGCTCTTCTAAAGGGCTATACGATCATGACTATAAGGTTCCCAATTTCACTCATTGCTGTTGAATTGAATAGTTTTAGATTGATTTCTCTTGCCAAGATATTATCTAGGAAAAAGTTATTTACATTTGTTCTTTAAACAGTTTGTTCTTCAGCAATTTGATTGTACCTGCTGCTCTTGCACTGTGAAAATGAAAACTCTCTTGACTTGGTTTTTCAGTTTTAATTATAGTCCGCTTGTGACTCCAAAGCAATAGCAATATGCTAGAGCGGCCATCTGGTAGACCTGGCTTTGATAACTCGCTTTGTGTTCTGTCATGCCAAATACTGACATGCCATATACCTGGTGATTTATCATGATTTTTGTCAACTTTACTGTTGGACTGGGTTAAATATTATTTGGTTGGTTCTTGGGGACATTCATGGCATCTGGTGATTCGTGTTGACAGCATATAGAAACAACAAATACAACTGATTATGAAATTAAGACATTTCTATCTGTGCTTGCACCGAGCCATCTCACACTTGGCATCGCGTTGGCTACGGTGAGTTTGATAAATTCATATTTATTGATTACTTCGTTCATATGGCTTGCAGATGCCTGTTTATGCCAAAGGTGTTTCTGTTCTGATGCCAGGACAAGCAGTACCAACATTCATCGCGCATCCTGCCCCAGCACCTTGCCCCCCGGAGAGGATCCAATGGCCTTCGCATCAGCCTGCTCCTTTTGCTGGTTCCCCGTCAAATCCAAGCTAGCATGGTCGGACTAAAGGGAAGGCGTAAAATGTTGGCAGAATGACCACAGTGTGCAAGGGGCACTCATGTTCTCTTCTGGATATATCGCCTGCTCCCTGGCGGAATTCAGGAGGGTAACACATTAGACTGCTTATCTCCATATCTGTACAGCGTAGATCTTTGTTCTGGAGCAAGTTTTGCTGGCTCCTGCTGTATTATGGCGGGAGAACAGCGGCTAGTGGATCCATGGAATTGTTGCTGATCCCACTTGCTCGGGCAGTGGTAGATGCCTTTGTTTTCGTTTATGCTAGTACCATCAGCCATATTAGATGCCTCGCAGATGAGCCATCGATGGATTTAAACATCTCCTGTAAGCTCGGTGGGTAAATGTGATGCTGTTTTTTCCGATTAAAGGAGGATGCCACCCGATTTCAACGGAACCGCAGCTGGAGAGTTTTCAAAGGGCGTGTTTGGTAGCCCGCCGCATCAATTTGGGAACTCCCTAAAGCAAGACGCTGAAGGGCATGTCCTGGTGAAAACAGCGTCTGGGTACCCAGATGTAGCTCTTTGAGGTTGAATAGATGTAAAACATAGCTGTTTGGTTGACTGTTTGCTGCTATTTGCACACCTAAATTACATCTCCTCACCTCTTTCGAAATTGGTGGGGTTACCGTCATCCAACGGACCACCAACACAAAGAGGACAGTACTAATAAGCATAGTAGCATATTAACGGTGACAGATTAACAACTAAGCTAGTACTACTGCAGAAGTCCACTACCCTCTCGTTTAGGGTTTCTTGCTCTGACGGCGCTCGCTCGCCACCGTTGAGATCGGGTCGGACTCCGGCTCCCCCTCTTTATACCTCGAGCTATTCCCCCTCTTCGATCCGTTTGCGCCTCTCAGTATTGCGTGTGTTGGTCTCGCTCCCCCTGTGGTTTTCTTTCGGGCTCTGCTAGGGCTCGGTGGCTCTCGCGGAATCCATGGAGGCGAACATCGGTACTAAGGCGGGATCTGGGGACAGAGACAATCCAAAGCTCTGCGCGCCTACGGCGGCTGGCTCGGGCGCCTCGACGCCATCTAGCAGCGGACCTGATGAGCAGATCGATGACCTGTTCAGCCATCTAGAGTTGAACGAGGACGAGTTAGACGATGTTGTGATCGGTGTTGACGATGCCAGAGAGTACCAGCAGGCGTCCAAGTGGCTGGCGATCGGCAAGGTTCATACCTCAAGATCCTTTAGTGCTGATGCCCTCTTCGAGAAGATGAAGGTGATCTGGAACTTATCTCGCGAACCAATCTTCCGTGAAGCGGGCGAGAACCTTTTCATCTTCCAGATGCATTGGTTGGGTGACTGGAAGAAAGTTGTGCACCAAGGCCCCTGGACCTTCCGTGGGTGGGGTGTTCTCATCGAAGATTATGATGGCTTGAGCGAACCAGAAAAATCTGTCTTCACCGGCCTCTAGGTCTGGGCACAAATCCATGGTGTACCGGAATTGTATCGGAAACATGAGGTTCTGGATGAGCTTGCTCGGCGAATTGGCAATGTTAGGGAAGTCCAGATGCCCCCAAGCCCTTCTTTGAGGGGAATTATGTTCGTGTTCGTGTTCGAATAGACATTAACAGGTCGCTGATGAGGTTTGTGTCCTTAACGCTCCCAGAGGGCAAACGGAGACTAGCGGTTAAGTATGAGAAAATTCCGTTCTTCTGCAAGCGATGTGGCCTGCTTGGGCACGATCATGAGGAGTGTGGCGATGGTGTTTGGACGGAACAACAACTGCAATACGGTTCATGGATGCTTGCTACTCGCAGAGCAAATCAGCCCACGCCTGCACCTTGCCGCTTTACCCCTAGTCCCCCTATGCGTGGTGGTTTTGCTAATAGAAACCCATCGGTCAATGGGGGACCGAGGAAGCGCTCATCTGAAGATGCTGATCTGGAAGACGCTGAGGCTCTAAAAGAGACTGCTAGAAGCCCTGTTAAACCTAGGGATCCTATGCTGGCCATGGTGGGGGTTACTAGCAAGGACTCAGATGCTAAGAAACAGCTTGACATGAACGTGGAAGGCAGTAAAACCCCCATGGAGACTGAATCCACCTTCGGTAATGACCTCACTCCCCCTCCTCCTCCCCCGTATGTCAAGATGAAGGACAATGCTAAGATGCGGAAGACTGACTCTAGAAAGAACAAACATGAATACATGGCACCATCAGCGGCATCCCTCGAGGATGACCGCCGGGCCCAATGAGAATTCTAGAATGGAACAGCCGGGGAGGGGCACCTGCGACTGTCCAGGATCTGGTCATCCTTGTCCAGACTTATAAGCCCAGTTTGGTTTTCCTTTGTGAGACCATACAGTCGGAGGAGCGTGTGAAGAACTTGTGTTTTCGTATCGATATGCAGAACTGTTTTCACATCAAAGGAGAGGGATCTGGTGGAGGCATTGCTCTTTACTCTCTGGATGGTATAGTAGTAGAAATCCTCTCCTTCAGCAAGCGACACATTGATGCTCATATTAGTGGGGGTCCGTATGATGTTAAGTGGCGCGGTACCTTTGTCTACGGGGAACCGAAAGCGAATGACCGTCATTTCATGTGGGATAAATTAAGAGCAATTAAACAGAACTTCTTGAGCCATGGTTAATGATTGGTGATTTCAATGAAGCTATATGGCAGGAAGAACACTTCTCAAACTCTCGAAGATCGGAGAGACTGATGCTCGATTTTAGGGAGGTCCTCTCCCACTGTGACCTACATGACATTGGCTTTTTAGGTACTCCTTGGACTTGGGACAACAAGCAAAGAGGAGACCGCAATGTGAAGGTGAGGCTTGACTGTGTTGTTGCTTCCCTGGAGTGGTCAGCTCTGTTCCCTGATTTTTTTACTCCACCACCTTACATCCTCGAGGTCTGATCATTGCCCTCTACTGCTCTCTATGGAACCTATCGTTTTGAGAAGGCCTAACCAGCCCATCCGGCGGTACGAATCATGTGGGAGCGGGAGCCTTCCCTAGCCCCGACCGTGAAGGAGGCTTGGTCTCGCAGAGTTCCAACACAGAATCTGGGTGACATCTATTCCTCAATGAAATCTATCATGAACAATCTATATGACCGGAAAACGGAACACTTTGGTGCCTTTAAAAGGAATCTGGAACAGAAAAGGAAAAAAGCTTGAGGAGCTGTCCGCTCTCAATGATGCTGAAACAAGAGCAATGCTATCAAAGGAGATGGATGAACTCCTTATGGAGAAGAAATGATGTGGCTGCAACGATCCCGAGTGGCGTGGCTACGTGAAGGGGCTCGGAATACAAAATATTTCCACAGGCGGACGTCCAATAGATGAAGGAAAAATCGTATTAGCAAGCTAAAGCGTGCGGATGGTTCCTGGACATCCGACACGTCGGAGATGGAAGATATCACTCGAGAATTTTTCTAAGGTCTATATGCGCGAGAAGATAATATCGATCCTAACATTGTTATTGATGTTTTTCAGGAATGTGTGGATGATGATATGAATGTCAAACTGTGCGCCCCATTTACAGAGCAGGAGATCAGTGATGCATTGATTCAGATTGGGCCCCTTAAGGCGCCTAGGCCGGATGGCTTCCCGGCAAAATTCCTTCAGCGTAATTGGGATATTCTCCGTGATGATGTGGTTCTTGCAGTGCAGAAATTCTTCACCGATGGCATCATGCCAGAGGAGGTTAATGATACTGCCATTGTCCTAATTCCAAAGAAGGACAACCCAGAGGAGATCAGGGACTTTCGGCCAATCAGTCTTTGCAATGTTATCTTCAAAGTGGTCTCTAAGTGCCTTGTGAACCGCCTACGACCAATGCTACAGGACATCATCTCGCCAACTCAAAGTGCGTTTATTCCGGGAAGACTCATTACTAATAATGCTCTGGTTGCTTTTGAGTGCATTCACTCTAATCAGACACGTTCTGCTGCTCGTAAGAACTTCTGTGCATATAAGTTGGACATGGCCAAGGCCTATAATCGTGTGGATTGGAGGTTTTTGGAAGGAGTTTTAGCGAAACTGGGCTTTCAAAGTCAATGGATTCGGTGGGTGATGACATGCGTCACCACCGTACGCTACTCTATTCTCTTTAACGGAAATACGTTGGATCCTTTTACTCCTACGCGTGGTCTACGCCAAGGTGATCCCCTCGCTCCGTACTTGTTCTTATTTGTTGCTGACGACCTTTCTCGCCTAATCCAGAAGGAAATTGATGACGGTGCTCTCAGTGAGCTACATCTAAGTAGAAGGGGACCGGGAGTTTCTCACCTTCTTTTCGCAGATGATAGCCTCTTATTCTTTGAGGGATCGGTCAACCAAGCCTCGGTGATCAAGTCCATCCTCGACAGATACGAGAAGAGTACTGGGCAGCTTATTAGCCTAGGCAAATGCTCCATTCTGTATGGCGATAGAGTGTCCTCTAGTACTCAGGATGAAATCAAAGGTATTCTGAAATATGAGACTTTGTGCTTCGAGGAAAAATACCTTGGACTCCCTGTTCCTGAGGGGCGTTTAAAGAAGGGCAAGCTTCAAAAAACTAAAGAGAGATTTTCGAAAAAACAAATGATTGGGTCGAGAAGTATATGTCAAGTGCTGCAAAAGAAATCCTCACAAAGGCAGTTTTGCAATCCCTCTCTACATATGCAATGGGGGGTGTTCAAATTTCCTACGGGTCTGACTGAGGATCTCTCTAAAATTGTTCGTGACTTCTGGTGGGGCGATGAGGAAAACCACCGGCGTATGCACTGGCTTTCATGGAAAAAGTTAACGAAGCCTAAGAGCCAAGGTGGCATGGGATTCCGAGATCTCCGTATGTTTAACCAGGCGTTGCTCGCTCGACAAGCTTGGAGATTGATCCATTACCCCGATAGTTTATGTGCAAGGATTCTTAAAGCTAAGTACTACCCGTATGGAAAGCTCCTTGATACTGCCTTTGTCCAGAACACCTCGCAGTCTTGGCAGGGTGTCATGCATTCCTTGACCTACTTAAAAATGGGGCGACATGGTGGATTGGCCCTGGGACACAAGTGAAAATCTTCATAGATAATTGGCTCCCCCGCCTCGATGCTCCTTCTGTCTCTAAGAGGTTGGGGAACTGCCGCAGGCGTTGGGTGTCCGAACTTATCGACCAGACTACAAGGACTTGGGACGTGAACCTGGTCCGGTCCTGCTGCCCCCCTACGGATGCTGATGTGATCTTGTCCATAAAACTCCCCGCTAGACAATGCGATGACTTCATGGCGTGGCTACCGGAAAGCAAGGCTTCTTCTCGGTTCGGTCTGCATATCGACTTGGCATGGCCCCCTCTTATTCTAGGCCCAGTGGAGGTCAATCAAGCTCTGAGACAACGGGGGATAGAGGCATCTAGAATGTGATATGGAAGGCTAAGGTTCCCCAAAAGTTAAAGGTTTTTGCATGGAAGGCAGCGACATCTACTCTTGCTGTGAAGCAAAATCTGCATCACCGAATTCTGGGTGTGGATCCTATCTGTTCTATCTGCGGAAGAGAAACTAAGGATGAGCACCACGCTCTAGTTCGGTGCACCATAGCTAGAGATCTCCGATCAGAGCTCAGGAACTCCTGGGTCCTACCCTCGGAGGAGGCCTTCTTTGGAGCGGGCATGGAGTGGCTTCTTGTCCTCCTTCAGAAGCTTACAGCTAAAATGCGAGCAAAAGTTATCTTTCTCTTCTGGCGCGTATGGCACCATAGAAAAAATATTGTGCACAGTGATGGAAAAGCGTCGGTAACTACTTCTGGCCCTTACCTGGTGAATTACCTTGGCTCTTTTAATTACTACGCTGACCCAAAGGTGGATGAAAATGGAAAGTCTCCACTTCTCCCTGGCAGTTCTTCAGTGCATGCGGACCTAATGGGCTCTAGCTCCTGGGTGGCTCCACGGTTTGGCAAAGTCAAAGCTAATGTTGATGCTGGCTGGGATGCCCTCTCGAAGAAGGCCGAGATCGGTATCATTATTCGTGATCACACAGGTTCGGTTGCTCTCTCTGAATGGAAACCTATTTATGATTGCATGTCTGCGGAAGAGGTGGAGATCCACGCTGTCATTGCTGGCCCGAAGCAACTTATTCACCTCCACTGTTGGCCGGTGACCATCGAATCCGACTGTCACCGTGTGGTGCAGGTCCTCTCCAGACATGAGGTTGATAGATCGGGGTTTTGGTGCATGTACGAGGAGGCGAGAGAACTCCTAAAGATCTTCATTCAAATCTCTGTTGTTAAGGTTCCTCGTAGTAGCAATCTCGTAGCGCATAGTTTAGCCCAATTGGGTAAGTCAGGAGCCTCTGGTAGTTTATGTGGTGCAACACCGATCTGCGTATCGGATACTGTTGCCCATGACTGTAATCTGTAACCATACTCTGTGCTGATTTGCGGGCAAGTTTTCAGACGCACTCTTTTCCTTCCAGGGTACCTAAGGGGGCCGGAAGGTTTTAATGAGGCGGGCTTGCTTTGCTTAATAAAGTGTGGTTCCCTTTCAAAAAAAACTAAGCTAGTACTTAAGTTAGGGTTTGATCCAGTACTTCCCCCTCCACCCTAAACTCGTACAAACTGGTATAATGTCAAACACAAGAAAGGCTTATATTGTTTGATACCCCTTCGTAACTAGTATATACACGTATGTAACTACGTACAAAACCCGGTATAACTAAACCACATAATACGTTTTCCTAGCCGTACATGTACTAGTATGATCTCTACGCTAAGAAGAAAAAAGAACGGTTGTACGCAGATCATCGCCGGTGACAGCCGTGTCCGCCCACGGTGGTAATGGTGGCGGTTGGATCTGGCAAGCCGGTGAATCGGCTTGGCCAGCGCACACCTAGGATTGGTCTTATAGGTGTGTGTCGGTAGGGCTGGCGTGGTGGCAAAGGCAGTGGCGTGGTGCAAGCAGCAGTGGCAGCACACGGAGGTGGAGGTAGCGCGAGAGAGCTTGACGACGGCGGCTGGACAGTCAGACGACTTGTCCGATGAATTGTCCGATGACTTGTTCGGCGATGGCGGCGGTCGGTGCTGGATGGTAATGGGCAAGCCGGATTGTGTGCAAGCGGGAATGACGTATATCTACAAGTCCCAATCCATATGTCTCTATAGGGGTAATACTCGGTTTGAATACGGGCTTGGACATATAGGTGAACATATTTGTACGAATTTAGGGGGAAGGGGTAGTACTGGATCAAACCGTCTTAAGTTACTACAATTTCTGGCACACCCAATTGACATCTCCTCGCCTGTTTCAAAATTGGTGAGGTTACCATCATCCAAACACACCACCAACACACACATAGAACGGTACTACTAAGCATAGTACCATATTAACAGTGGAATATTAACAATTAAGATAGTACTTAAGTTACTATAAGGTGCATACCTAAGCAACATGACAACCTTATATATACGGGGAACACACCTCTAGCACAAAAAAGATGTTCTTCAGCCTTTACAGGCCACATCAGTTCATCATCTACAAAAGCATCCATCCGTAGTTTATCAGAGGTGGCGTTCACTCGCCATGACGAACACATTGGAACAACATCTACACATATGTGGCAGACCTATAAATCTGAAGGTTGAACCCTTTGTTCTTGTACTTGAAGACGAGGGTGTCACCTACGTTCACCTTGATCTTGGCGGAGAAGTTCTTCCACCCCTTCACGAACACCAGGCTTCCCTTGAACCACCGAATCTACACGCAATGCTCGCAAAATCTACTGAGGTGGATCGACACCTTGACTCCCTTGTGTCGATCGACAGATTCTTTGTCAACACCTTCTCCATTACCGACGGCACGGACAATGATTCGAGGTTGAAGTCGCTTACCTGCATGTAGAACCACAATGACTGCTCTGGGACACCATCGTGCCCAAGGCCTGGAGGCCTCTCCATATGCTTCTTCAGAATCTCAAGTTCTTGCACCTTCTCAATGAGGCCTGCTATCACATGATTCAGCTAGAACTAGGGATGTAGCCATGGACTCCTAGTTCTACAACACAACAAAACTAGTATCAGTTATCGTCGTATTGAAGACATGTATGCCGAGAGGGGGTCCTCGAGGCGTGTGGAAGAGAGAGGTGTGAGTCGTACGGAGTTTAGAGACAGTGAGAACACAAGTTTACCCAGGTTCGAATCTGCCGACGATGGATGGATCCTACTCCTGGTAGCAATCCAGTATACGGCAGAGCCGGAATATGGGTTACAAGGGTTTCGCCTATGCGAGTTGAGATTGTAGGTTATCGTGGGGGTGCCCTAAAGGCTTGTCCTAGGATGGCTTATATAGATATCCGACTTAGGTTTTGTAGGAGAGACCTATCTGGCTATGACTAAGAGTCGGCTACAGAGTACAACTTGAAATACAATTAACTACTAAGGCCTATGTCGGTAAGTCTTCTGGGCCTTCCGGAGCCGGACTGGACTCCGTCTCTTCTCCCTGACTAGGCCACCCGTGGAGCGAAGCTCTAACCCGAAGTGGGCCACCCTGGTCAAGGAGGCACAGTGAGGATACCAGAAAGTATATCCCCAACAGCAGCCCTCGGAAGCCTCCAAGATCCAGGGTCAGATTTCACCATCTAGCTTGATTCATCTTCGACTTTCAGAATCATGAAGGGTTCGTGAAACTTTCGAAACAAAGGGTAGGATCTAAGTCTCAAAGCGAGTCGGACCTATGAGTACATCATCTAGATTTCCAACTTGAAATTCAAACTAAGCCGGAACTTGGTCTCTGACGTAACCTGACAACAGTCAAGGTCAAGTCACATCAGTGACAGACATTCCTATCAGCATGACCGTTGGTGGGTTCGCCTTTAGTAGAACCGAGGCATCGTTTTAATGCGTGCACGGAGATCGAGGCAGCGTAATCCTCGCGAGGAGGTTACGTAGCTCCTTCCACGACGCGTGGCATGGTTACTGTTCAGTTTGCACGAATCTTAGCGCAGGTGAGGGATATAAGGGGTCAAGATCTCCTTTCTCTTCCTTATGTTTGCCATTTGCCTTCTCCTTCCTCTCGACGCCACCGCAAAAAAGCTCCTCTGCCTCCCTCTCCAAACACACAGCGCCGCCCATCCTAGGTCACCATCGCCCATAAAATGGCTGACGCTTCATTCTCCAGCATGGTGGCGACAGCAACGACGTCCTCCGCAACAGCGGAAAGGCAGAACTTCTGCGGGGTCTGGATCCCCTGCGTCCTCGATGACGAAAAGCTTCGCGTCATCGAGAAGGAAGGCCTCCTCCATGCCGGTGACTGGCAGAGCGACTTCGGTCAAACCATCCCCTCCCCCAACACCGATGAGCGAGTGCACTTCGGCAGCCACCTCGACAAAGGTTTGAGCTTTCCTCCCTTAGCCTTTTTTTACTGAGGTTATAGATCACTACTGAGCTTAGTGCATTCGTGTCTCTCTGTGAGGGTTATCTCGGAATTAAACCGAGTCTTGTTCTTTTACTGAAACGGTACAACCCGCAAGGATTGCACCTCTATGTATCACGCCAATCCCTGGATCAGTTCATTGGCATACATAGTATAGATAGATATTAAAGAATTAACAGTGCATCATTATTACAACGGTATGATCTAGAATATTGCATTTATTACAAAGTTTGCAAAGCATAACGCCCACACAAATAAGCAAGTAGCAAATAGATAGCACAAATAAAGTAGCTCCAGTCTCCATTAGACGCCACATGCGAACAAAATGTTGAGTGGAGGGTCGCAACCAACACTACTACTCAGAGTAACCGGAAGAGTAACCTGCAACATGAAACGTAACAGCCCGAAGATCGGAATGCACTGGCAAGTGGAACAATGAGAGAAACAACAAGGCTAATAGCTATATGCATATCTGGCTTGTAGGGTTCAGGCTTAGTTGCAGCAGCAAAATAATTTATCCTAACATTTGTAAATCATTTGTAAAGCATTTAATCTTCAACAAACAACCCAATTAAGTTTCAACCACAAGTTTTAGCAATTACAAGTTAAAATGAATGAGAACGTGTCGTAGCACCCACAATTCAGCAACTCAAACATCCATTACCGAGGGCACGGCTAAGCACTTAGTTTTACACCCTGCAGGGGTTGCACACTTTACCCATATGACTTGGTCGACCCGCTCATACCACGACACACATATTGAGTCGTGATAGGGAGAAGTCCAAGAAGAGACAATTCGGGAAGCAGCTCCCCAAGCCCATCCACGCACCGTACCAACCTATCACATTCACTACATCTCTGGATACGAAGAGCTCGGGTCGCCACGACCTACTAAGTCCATCCAACCACCCATAACTCACTGGCATATGGTTGTACACGGAAGCTACCAAATCAAGACACTAATCATTTCTCAGAAACCTGGATGGCCATCCACAAGTGAGCTAGTCGGGTAAACCATAGACATGGGCCCGGCATTCACGAACCAAGCAATTACCAATCCACCCAGATAGTTTATTAATTAAGTTGTTTTCACTTTCCAAACACGTTCTTTCAAAACCATCTTTGCCATGGTGTATCCCACCCTCGTCTACATAAGCACAGCTACTTGCGACGGCTCGCCTAACGAGATAGACTACGACATAATGGGATATAGCATAGCAATAGATAATACTTGTAAAACAAAACAAGCTACAGTGCATATAGAAAGTAAGTAGGACATTTATGAAGTTCCACTTGCCTTGGTAGTTGCCGGAGTCAAAAACACAGTCCGGACAGTCACACGGGTTACAATCCTCACAATCTACACGAAGCAAAACATCCAATAAACAAACCACACATAGGAAACAAATAAATGCAACACAATGCATGCATGGCACTTTAACAAAGCTTCAGTAGCTTGGTCAAGTTCTCTGATCAATTCTACTACTGGATGGTGCATGAGAAAACCTTTAATGCAAAGAAACCAATTTATGCATAAAAGAGGACTAGTTAACAGATCTTTAGTCAAAACATTGAACCAAAGCTATAAACAGTGTAGTTCAAGTTTGACAAAAATACTACTGGATAGATAGCTCCAAATAGAGCCTAGACCAAAAGGAATTACGTCAAAAAGATTTACAGATCTTTTTCTGCGAATTAAATACTACTTTAAGCCTTTTTATAATCTCAGGATAATACATATAGTAAACTTGGGATATTATTGCAGAATAAAAATCTACACAATTTTGCAAATCCAACGATACCTTATTTACAATTTTTGGCCAAGTAGACCTTTCTCTATGAATTTTCGAAGTTATACCAAGTTTCTGCCTTTTTAATAAAAACTGCTAAATCCGGGGGAATATTCCGGGGAATATTCCCCGCTAACGGGTGGGTCCCAGTCGACCGGCGGTTGACCGGTCAACGGTCAGCCCGCGGTCAAAGGGGCGATCTGGGCCGTTCGTGGCCGAATCGACGGCCGAATAACGATGTACTGGCGTGGCTTACACTGGCGGTCGGTGAGGAGCGGCGTGGAGTGCGGCGGGGTGGCGAGGGCAGAGTCGGCAATGCCGGCAAGCTCAGCGGCGGTGATGGCGCAGACGGCGGCGGTGGTCCAACTCGGCAGCAATTCCCGTGCTCCGGCGGCGTGATAGACTAGGGTTTCAAAGGGGTTTCGAAGAGGAGGAAGTGGGGATTAAATATATGCGAAGTACGGGCGAGGGGGAGCACGAATTCGAGTCGAAAACAGTGATTTTCCCGCAGGTGGTTTGGAGTCTGTAACGAACTCGGCTGAGAGAGATGACAGGTGGGGTCCACCTGCCAGAAAAAAAGAGAAAGAAAAGAGAAAAGGGGAAGAAGGGGAAACGGGCCGGCGGCGGGAAGGCTGCTTGGCGGCCGGTACAGCTATTCTACAGCCAGACTGCAGTGGGCCCATGGGCCTTCTCGGCTGGCCGCCGCGTTTTTTTAAACTCTCTGAATCTGTCTGTATCTGAACTGTTTTTCTGAACTGAAAATCTAGCTGAAACGAAGAAGGCCGTAACTTTTGATCTAGAGTTCCGAATTGAGTGAGACAAAATCTACGGGTTCGTATTGACGAACTCTACGCATCCATGCATCTGGAATGCCCAAAAAGTGTCATTCTAGCAGATGCAAGGCAAAAGCCCTAGTAAGCTTGCAAATAGGAGGAACTAGCAAAGAGGAAGTGGTTTGGCAAAAACTTTAAAACTGAAACTTTTTGCAAAGATGCTCATGATGCAATGACATGTATGTATGCAATGCCAAATCTAAAATTTGGGACGTGACATTTACGGTTTTATTTCAACACCTGGAGAAATTCTATCACTTCCGGTAATCCTTATATTACCGGAACTCTTAGCCTCACTGTTAGGGGAGACCGAGTGTACCCTAATATTAAGGCTAGTGAGTCTGTGAAGAAGTGGCCTGATGACCCACAAGTATAGGGGGTGTACCGCAGTATTTTTGAGGGAAGTGAAACCCAATTTATTGATTCGACACAAGGGGAGCCCAAGAATATTTATAAGCCTTAACAACTGAGTTGTCAATTCAGCTGCACCTGGAAACAATCTTGCTCACAGCAGTTTATCAGTAGCAACAGTTTTGTAGTAGGAATAGTAGTAAAGCAAAGACAGTAGTAACAAAAGCAGTAAACTGTGGGTTCGAGTGCGGTAGGCATAGGGATGGATGGACGGGCGTTGCATGGACAAGACAATTCACATAGCAATCAGAACATAGGGCAATTGCAGATAAATAAGATAAAACATCCAAGTACTAGACAATCCTAGGCATGTGTTCTATATATAGTCATACGTGCTCGCAATGAGAACTTGCACAACATCTTTTGTCCTGCCAGCCTGTTTGCAACGGGGCCTCTAGGGAACTACTGGCAATTAAGGTGCTCCTTTTAATAGAGCACCGGAGCAAAGCATTAACACTCCATGAACACATGTGATCCTCACATCAAAGCCTTTCTCTTCCGGTTATCCCGATTTCTGTCACTTCGGGGCCATAGGTTCCGGACAACAACGTGTGTATACAACTTGTAGATAAGACCAAGAACAATACTATCATAATGAATCAATAACATGTTCAGATCTGAAATCATGGCACTCGGGCCCTAGTGACAAGCATTAAGCACAACAAGTCGCAACAAAGTCATAAAGCACTAATAAAAGATACTAGGCACCATGCCGTAACAATCTGATGTCATTACATGAATGATCTCATCCAATCCCTACCATCCCCATAGCCTACAGCGGGGGATTACTCACTCATAGATGGAGGAAACATGGATGGTCGATGGAGAAGCGATGGTGATGATGATGGCGATGATCTCCTCCAATTCCCCATCCCGGCAGGGTGCCAGAACAGAGTTTCTGGTGCTGTTTCATGGAATCTGGTGGTGTCGGCGAAGCGGAACTCCTTCTGGAAAAACGTCAAACCCCCTGAAGTTTTTAGGTCAGAAGGATCCTTATACGCGAAGAGAGAGGCCGAGGGGGTGCCTGGGGGGCTCACACCACCCCCTAGCACGTCCTGGCCTGGCCCGTGCCACCAGGTGGTGTGGCCACCCCCCGACTCTTCTCCGTCTCGTATTATGGCTCCTGGAGTCTTCGGGTGAAATAGGATTTTGGCATATTTTCCGGGATTTTTCCTGATAGTTGGTTTTCTGCACAAAAAGTAGACACCAAGGCAATTCTGCTGAAACCAGTGTCAGTCCGCATTAGTTGCATCCAAATCACACAAGTTTTGAGGAGAAACAATAGCAAAAGTGTTCGGGAAAGTAGATACGTTTTGGACGTATCAACTCCCCCCAAGCTTAGGTTATTGCTTGTCCTCAAGCAATTCAGTTGAAAACTGAGTGCGATAAAAGAACTTTCACGAACACATTTGCTTCATATGATGTAAATATTCTCAGCAATGTGATCAACTACTTGGATAATTCATAATAAAGAGTATGCAACCAAGTCTACTTAATAGTCATTGCAAGCTATGAAGAGATTCCAACTCAAGAATAATAAGTAGCATGAGGCACAAACATAAGCAACATTATAATGCTCATAGAAAGGTATGATAGAGTGGTATCTCGCTTGCCTTTGATTATGAATATCAAGGCACCTCTGAAGTTCAAGTGATGACTAGAAATAAAGATATCAAGGATACAAGCATCAAAGTCATAACACAAATAATCAAGTAATGGAACAAACACAAAGAATGACAAC
The DNA here is from genome assembly GCA_023614405.1 of Avena insularis. NCBI lineage: Eukaryota > Viridiplantae > Streptophyta > Magnoliopsida > Poales > Poaceae > Avena > Avena insularis. The sequence continues at coordinate 140,139,945 of CM042686.1, read as the reverse complement.
TATGCTCTCAAGAAGGTGCTCAGAGAATAAATGGAGACTCAACAAGAAAAGGTTTTAAATAATTTGAAAGGCTTCCAAATGCTGAAAGTATGGTACTCGTTAGCTTTGAGCTCTCATTACCCCTATCATAAGCATCTTTAATGTGGTTAAGGTGAAAGTGACACAACTAAGAGGATATGCTTGACAAGTTATAAATCGAAGTCTCAAGCCCCTTACTTACGAAGACCGATCCTCATGCTACTCAACTTCAGTCACAAGTAAGCTCTTGTCATTGTAAGTATATACGTATCATAGAGAACCGCCAACGGGGTACCCCTTGCACATGACACGGGAGCTATCCCATAATCAAAATAACAAGGCAAGCAGACAATGAGCATCTCGGCGATCTTTTTATTTACTATGTGCATAGATTTTTATTGAGGATGCTTCATAGAATGCTCATTATGGTTATGCTGCAAGTTTCCACCATGATTAGGCATGGCTTAGGCTAGCGGCCCAGGCGTTTCTCTAACATACATACAAACTCCATGATCTTACAAGTTCCACTTTTATTTCACACCGCCGGGATCCATAAGCAAAAGAACATGATATCAACTAGGTACAAAGTACCTATGAAGTGTTGAAAGCGGTCCCCATGATACATGGTTCTGCTAACTTCAACTCATAAAGCGCAAGCATATGCGCAACAAAGAAGGACGCAATGGTTCAGGTTTATTAAGTGCAATACAATAAAGTGTGCCATCAAGTTCGTGAGAGCTTTACTAACTAACTTTCTCATAACAAGCAAACATTTTATTCGGAAGAAAGCATGGAATATTGAATATGCACGGAGGTAGCAAATGATGCTAATGGGTAGGTATGGTGGACACTTTGGAAATATTTGGTTTAGGGAGTTGGAAACTTGAGTAAAACATACTCAGTGAAAGTGAAGGCTAGCAATAGTAAGGGAGTGACAACCGAGAGAGCAATAGCTGTCATTATCATGCTTGCAACAAAACAGGACTACTCATGGCATGAAAGTGATTCAAGATCCTCAAGGCAAAATAATTCATCAAGGCTTAACTGATTATCACAGTCATGTGCATGCGTGAGCATGTGCCAAGTCAATTCAAATGAAACATTCAGAGGAGGATACCACAGTGTCATACCAATTTATGAATAGAGTAATGCAAGCAAACATTCATAAGACATGCTACAAACTATTAGCGAGCTGGAGCTAATCATAAGAAAGCAAGAACTATTAAGCATCCAAAGAAAACATACACTCTACATGAACGGACTAAGCATGCCCACAGTGATGAGTATATGTACAAAAATGAAAACAAATAGAGTTCGTTACCAGCCTCTTACCATGCCTCAAGTTGTCATTGATCCTCATTATTGCTCTTCACTTGTGTGGCTTGAATAATAATATGAAACTAATATCCACCGAGGAATTTGCGAACCACAGAAGCAAACTACTAAAACCAAAGAAGAACAACAAATATTTTTGGTGTTTTCGATTTTTAAACAAGAACCAAAAGGGAAAAACAAAGCAAAATCTTTTTGGGTTTTTCGAATAGTTCAAACAAAGCAAAAAGGGAAAAGCAAAGCAAGGCAAAAAGAAGAAGCAAACCAAAGAGAAACAACAGAAATATTTTTGTTCTTTTTGTGTTTTTAGAAAGCAAAAGCAAAGAAGAACGAAAACATGAATATACAAAGTACCAACGCAACATGATATGAAGATGAGTGCGGTGTCGGCGTACCTCCCCCCAAGCTTAGGCTTTTGGCCTAAGTGGGTATCAATCCCAAGCTGGCTAGGATGAAGTGTCACCCTAGTACGATGAAGCGGTCCCCTCATCCTGGTGCGAGCTCGAGTACGTGCCTCCGTAATGTGCGGAGTAATCATAGGAGGGCACATCCTCCTGGTGCTGCTCGTGGAAACCCAGCAAGCGAAGCTGCTCGTCCACCTCCTCCTTGGAGCGTGACCACGGTCTCCTGTGAACACTAAACAAAGCAGGATGTGGCAAAAGGATCTCCCTTTCATCCACGTCAGTGAAAAGCATCCTATACACTAGATTGTTTAAATCAGAGGTAGCAGTGACAAAGTGATGAGTTTTCATGGCAACAAGGTCAAGCCTCTGTAGTGCCAACATAGCATCATAGGGATCCACTGAAGACCTAATGCATTTACTATACGCGAGGCAATGATGCCCCCATAGATAGCCCCCCTAGCAGCTAGGCGGCGAGCAATAAGCAAGCCAAGATTGTATCGAGTATCATTGTTAAGTGCAGCAGCAAGGAATGCTAAATGATAGTTGGAGATATTACTAGTGTTCTCCCTACCCAATACACTAGTGGCAAGATAATATGCAAAGTATCTAAGAGCAGGGAGTTGGATATTTCTTATCTTTCCGCGCTGCGCTACACGGTCATCATCATTGGTCACCCCTCGGTAAAGATCCAACAAGTCAGCGGGTCGCCCTTGAATTTTCTTCACGGTTCCTGTCATGCGCACACCTACAATACTGCAAAATCTCTCCAAAGGCATGGTGAAGGGCAAATCATAGATTTTAAAAGAGAAAGTAGACTGATAGGGTGTGTTAGTAAACGTGAAGCTCTCAACAAAAGTTTTGGTGAGCATAGAGTATTGTGCACTCTCATCTTGCATATATGAGGTCAAACCAACCCTCTCAATCAGTAGCAAGAAATCATCAAGAATACCTGCAGCTTGCAAGAAAGTAAAACAAGGAAAAGAGTATGGGTGAGCATCCCCATCATCCCTTTCACTGCCAATACGGGTTGCAATGAGGTCTTGATTGTATGATGGCCTAGCTTGAGAGGCTGTTCTTGAGGGCCTCAACCTCCTAGGTGCATCACTCTCAAATATCTCTCCAAAAGTATAATTGTTCATGCTTGGTATTCTGAAATTTAAACACCTATTAAACAAGTGATTGCAAAGTAAATATAATGAAGGATTCTACTCATAGGGACTTGCAAGAGGCCTAAACATGCATCAAAACTATATCTCTAAGCATCAAACAAGCTTACAAGCCCTCATAACCAGTCACCTACAACAGAAAAATACTCAACATATAATCCACTAAACACAAATCTACTTGGACAAGGGGAGGAGTCACATACCAGGGAACAAATGCTCCAAATTTCAGCAAGAAAGATGGGCTGAGCAAGGAGATCGAAAAAAACGAGAGCAAGCACAGCAAGAACGCGATTTTGTGATATGAACTGGAGCTTACTCGGGAGAGAGAAGAAAGTGGCAGGTGAGAGAGTTAGTGGGGGCCAGGGGTGGCCCACACAAGGGCATGGCGCCACCCAAGGCTGGCCGCGCCACCATGTGGTGTGCCTGCCTGGTGGGCCCCCCTGGTACCTACCAGGTACTCCTCTGCCCCTTTTTTCACATAAAATTTTAATATGAATTTTCTGGAATTTTTCGAGACACTTTATTTTTGGGCATTTTTCAGAAATAGAAGAATGATTTTTCTGACAGACAGATTTTTTTTCTTTTTGAAACATGATGCAAAGACAAAACAAGGCTAGAACTACAGAAGTTCTAGCATGCAAGCAACTAACAACACAAAGAAAACTATACGAAAGCAAAAACTAAAATGCAAAGGATAGAAATAAACGGAGATAATCATAATGAAAACATTGTTTTGTTCAATGGAATCCTTTTGTTAGCAAGGTTGATCAAGTCTTGCTACCAAAACAATTGCATATGAGACAAAACTTTGTACTCCACTAATGATTATGTTACCTTAACCTTGATAGCAATGGTCCCAATCATAATAGTTTCAAATTTTTCTCTTGGTATGGGACAATATATTTCTCCAACTTGAATGCCTTCAACATGTTCAATTGAATTCAAACCATAAGTCCTTTCAATCTTCTTGGGGAAATAGACAGTATGTTCCTTGTCATTAACATTGAAGGTCACCTTTCCTTGATTACAATTAATAACAGCTCCTGCAGTATTAAGAAAAGGTCTTCCAAGAATAATAGACATATTATCATCTTCGGGCATTTCAAGCACAACAAAATCAGTCAATATCAAGCAATTGTGAGCCACCTGAACAGGTACATCCTCACATATACCCACAGGAATGGTGGTAGATTTATCAGCCATTTGCAAATATATATCAGTTGGTATCAATTTTTCAAGCTGAAGCCTCTTATATAGAGAGAAAGGCATAACACTAACTCCAGCTCCCAAATCAGACAAAGCAGTTCTAACATAACCGTTCTTAATAGAGCAAGGGATAGTTGGAATCCCTGGGTCTCCAAGTTTCTTAGAAACCTTACCATTGAAGGAATAATTAGCAAGCAAAGTAGAAATTTCTTCATTAGGGATCTTCCTTTTATTCGAGACAATGTCCTTCATATACTTTGAGTAAGGAGGCAATTTAATAGCATCAGTCAAAGGAATTTGCAAGAATAAAGGCTTCATCCACTCACAAAACTTATTATAGTGTTCATGTTCCTTTGACTTGTGTTTCTTATCAGGGAATGGCATAGGTTTTTGGACCCAAGGCTATCTTTCACTACCATGTTTCTTAGCAATAAAATCTTCTTTGGTGTATTTAGTATTCTTAGTGTGGTTTTCAGGTTCTTCTTCAACTTTTTCTTCATTAGGAACAACATTTTCTTCATTACCACTTTCAGTTTCAGCATCAGAGATAGATATACTATTAGGATCTATAGCAGGTTCAGAGGGTTCTACAACAGTTTTATGTTTCTTTTTCCTTTTCTTACAAGTAGAACCACCATTTTCAGCTTGTTGATAATCCTGCTCAATTCTTTTGGATGCCCCTCAGGATATAGAGGATCCTGGGTAGCAGCTCCACTTCTAGTTCTAATTTCATAAGCATGTTTTTCTTTAGCAGCATTAACTAGCAAGTCGTTTTGCACTTTAACGAGTTGATCTATTTGAGTTTGAACCATTTGAAAATGTTTAACAATCATTTTAACATCATTATAGGTTCTTTCTACAATATCTTTCAACTCAACAATAGCTCTAGTGTTTTCCATTAGATGATTTTGCACCCTTTTATTAAAGTTATCTTGCTTAACAATAAAGATATCAAATTCTTCTAAGCATTGATCAGGAGGTTTCGTGTAAGGGATATCACCTTCATCAAAGTGTTGGAGAGAGTGTACCTCAATAGTGGATGAGTAGGGAATAGGCTTACATAATCCTTCTATAGGAGGTAAATTCTTGACATCTGCAGCTTTAATTCCCTTCTCCTTAAGACATTTCTTAGCTTCCTTCATCACTTCATCATTTAATTCAATAACTCTCCTCTTCTTTGATGTTGGAATAGGCACAGGAATAGATGGTTTAGGTACAATTACTTCATGTATAGCTTGTTTAAGAGGAGTCCAATTGACGAGGGTTTAACTCGTCAATGCCCATTGTTATGGACTTGGGTTTTGGAGAAGGAGGGAGCGCTGGAGATCTCGGTACGGCTAGCAAACAAGCACACAGGGACGCAAGGTTTACCCAGGTTCAGGCCTCGTACATGACCCTACTCCTGCTTGTCTGCTCTTGATTGATGAAGGATCCGAAGGATTACAAGGTCGCCGATGGCGGTGTCGCGCAGATTGGATCTGGCGTATGGGAGATCGTAGATCTATCTATTGTCTATTGCAGTGTCTAGATCTATTGTCTATTGTGGGAGTCGCGATCTTTTATGGGAGTCGCGATGTCTAGATCTATTGTGTCGTAGCGTGGGAGATCGTAGATCTATCTATTGGGGGAGAGGATGCCTTCTCGTTGGACCCTCCTAGCCTTTATATATGGGGAGGCTAGGTCTCAGGTACCAATACGAGTTGGTTACAAGTTGGATTAGAACTCTAGTCTTGAGCTTTCCTTGTCTTGTGCGTTTGGGAGTCCGTATCCATATGGGCTTCGTGCAGTATCATAGGCGTCATGGACCTTGGCGATTCGTCGAGTGGGCCTTCCGTCGAGCGCACTGTACACTGTAGTTGAGTGCCTATTGGGCATACCCATGTCAGTATCCCCCGAGTGTCCATGTGAATCGTAGATTCGGATGGAGACTCAGAAGTTTTGATCTTGCATTAGGATGTCGGAGTCGACAATTGTGTCGAGTGCAAAGCACTCACTCGGAAGTTCATCGGGTCAGTCGAAATTCGTAATAGTTCATAGGGATGTTGGTAAACATGCCTGGTGTGCTCGATGGATCGGGACCAGTTAATTGCTCTAGGGCAAAAACAACGCTACCTACTCAAACTCGAGTCCCCGGACTCAAATCCGGAAATTGCTGGCGTAATTCGACTCATGCCGCGGAGGCCTTACAGAGTCGAATTCCAGTGTATGGGTGTGAGCACTCGACGCGTCCGTCAAGGCTTATTTCATCGTACCTGCAGGCACGGATTATTTCTGGTAGAGCGCAGCAGATGCGTTGCCAGGCCTTATTCAGGTCTTATCTTCACGCTGTAAGCGCGGCATCCGAAATTTTTGTCATCGCGGAGATGATTCGGGTGGCCTAGGAGACGTAATCTCTTTGTAGGGAAAATATGAGGCGGAGTCACCATAGCATTCGAGTGTGAATGTTATCGACACAGTACGATGTGCAAGGAAAAATAATCATAGGGTGCGTGACCAGCGCTCCCTATGGGAGTAGCCCCCGAGTGCCTGGTTGAGTCGAAGACTCAGGCAGGGACTAAATAACTTTTGCGACTATTGTCGTCTTTTGCTTGCTTCAGTCGAATATGCTTTCAGCTCTCCCTATGGGAGTAACCCGAAGCCCACAATCGAATCGTAGATTCGAGTGAAGGGTTTTCATAATGCTTGGATATCTTCACAAATTTCTTCGGGTGCGCGGCCAGCGCTCCCTATGGGAGTATCCCCCGAGTCCTTAGTCGAATCGTAGATTCGAGTGAGGATTCAGAGCGTGTCATTCGAGGATATTGTATATGCGCGTCCAGTGCTTTAGTTTGGAGTAGCCCCCGAGTGTCTGGCGGAGTCGTAGACTCGGGCAGAGACTCGAGTATTGTATCTTGTAGATGCAGTCGAAAATCATGCGAGGAGAAACCACTGATCTGGAAGTGCATCGAGTTAGTGTCTCACGCATAAGGAGCCAAGAGTCGACGATGTAGTCAAATTCATGCGGCGATTAGCCGGGTGAGTCGACGATGCAGATGGAGTGGACGAAGTCGCTTCTGTCGGGTGCATCGCTAGCACCGCGTCTTTATAGCATCAAGCGATGCAACCATCCGAGGAGGGACTCGACTCGGGTCTTGAGTGTATAGCGTAGCTAGTTGTTTTGTCGACTCCTGTTGGAGGACCCGATAGAATTGCTCGACGCAGTCGACATCCTTATAAGCTGCATAAAATATGAAGAATTGTGAAGTATTTGTATCTTGTAAATAATATTTTCCTGTTGGCTTGTAAAGTAAAATTCTGGTGCCAATCGAGTCGACACTTTTGCACGGTATGCTAGGCCTTTTCGTTATCCTGATTACCCTTAGTCTCAGTACCTTGCCGAGGCACTCGGAGTTCAAGGATTCGACGGTCAGGCAGAATCAACTACTCGGGCTATCGCGTATGAGGTGCTCGAGTGCGTGGAGTCAATGGCACATTAGGTTACTCGAAGAGGGCGCATCCCCCGAGTGTTTCGAGTGCGATTTAAAGTAAGAAAGAAATCAGCTCTAAGTAAAGAGAAACTTAGCTTTATTGATAGTTGCCGTGATGAACGAGTCGCAAGATCCGATGCGATCGGCGGGTCGCGGGAGTCGAAGATTGTAGCGGCTCGTGGTCGCAGGAGTCGAGGGAGCCCCCGAGTCACCCGATATGAATACCGCGGCCGGTCGTTTGAAGCTGAAGACCACGGCAGGTCGCCAAAGCGGAGGGAGCCCCCGATCGCCCGAGTCGAATATCATAGCGAATCACTAGAGTCGAAGACTAGAGTTGACGTGGCAGCGAGTCATGCGGCGGACATAGTCAACACGGCAGATCGGAGTCGCGTGGTGATGACGAATTGCCGTATATAAAGACTGTAACGGGACACAACAGTCAAAGACCGTATCGGGTCACCTCACCCGAAGACCATAGCTGAAGACCGCAGCGAGTCGCGTGATGGAGTCAAAGACTCAGTAGATGGGCGGAGTCGGAGATCGTAGTGAGTCACCGTAGCCGAAGGCGGTAACGGGCCTCGCGGCGGAGTCGACGGAGCCCTCGAGTGTAGATTCGATGTTGTCGATGTAGTCGAGGCGGTGTTCGAGAGCCGATGCGGCGGACCGGAGTCGACGCAGCAGTGGGTCGCCGATGCTGATGGCGGTAGCGATTTGCCCCGACCGAAGATTGTAGTGGGTGGTCGATGCCGAGGGAGCCCTCGAGTCACCGGAGCCGAAGCAGCAGCGGGTCGCCGCAGTCGAAGACCGTATCGGCGGGTCATCGGAGTCAAAAACTCAACGTGCCACCACAACCGAAGACCATAGTGGGTCGCCGGAGCCGATGGCGGCAACGAGACGCGTTGGTGGAGTCGAAGGATGCGGCAGGTCGCCGTAGAGGAGGGAGCCCCGAGTCGCTAGAGTCGAAGATCATAGCGGGATACCGAAGTCGAAGGAGCCCCCGAGTCACTTGACCCGAAGACCGCAGAGGGTCGCTGATGCTGAGGGAGCCCCCGAGTCGCCGAAGCCGATGGCGGCGGTGCTTCGCCGCATCCAAATACTGCAGTAGTCCATGGGGCGGACAGAGTTGATGTGGCGACGAGTCGCGCGTGGATGGAGTCACGTGGTGGACACGTAATCGACACGGCGGACCAGAGTGGACATAGCGTTGGCTACCTTGCCAGTACCAATGTCACTTTCCACGATGCCTGATTGGTTTTCACGGTCACAAGACACAATTAGATTTAACTCAGTCTGCCTGTGGTACGCGCTTTCGCTGGTCGTGATTGGAAACTGTCTTGATCTGCCTGCTACGTCTTGTCCACTGATTTGGTTTGATTGGAGCTCTGCAGGTGTAATTATTTTTCAACTTGTATGTGCGCATGGCTTTGGCCGAAATAATCCACGCACGTAACCCAGCCGCAAGATTCGATCTTGTACATGTCAATTAGGACATACTTGTAGCTTTCTTATTTTATTTCTTTCTTCCTTTTTAACCAGATTACATCGAAACTTGGTGCACGGACACAACGCTGACCTTGGTCGATTTCTCTTTTCATCTTTCCCATGAAGTTGCACTTGCGTGTCCTTGGTACTTGGTAGCTGATTCAGTTCGAGTCACTTCTTTTTTTTAACTCGTGGATTAGCAGTTCAGCTCAAACACACGACCGCTTTTTCTTCACATTGCGCGCAACACGTTTGCTCTGTCGATTAATTCTGATGGATATTTTCTTCGCCTGACTACTTCCTGTACACTTCAGATGCATGCAAACGTATACCAGCACATCGTGGTCATGGCCGAGTTCGGTGTCCACTTCTCGCAAGGTAGACCGCAACCCAATGTAACACGGAACCGCAACCGTGTACGCAAGAATTGTAGCGACTTCCGCCGACTGCGCTTCGACGCAGATGGATCAACCAGATGTGATCTGGCCGCCGTTAACGGTGAGGGATCTCGCCTAGATGATGACGCATGGGGAGCCGAAGTAGATCTGTTCCCCAGAAATAGGCGAATCGTAGATTGCTGGTGATAAGTGTCAAGATCGCAACATCAGTACTCTCTTTTCCCACAGACGACGCCAATTGATGAGGGTTTAACTCGTCAATGCCCATTGTTATGGACTTGGGTTTTGGAGAAGGAGGGAGCGCTGGAGATCTCGGTACGGCCAGCAAACAAGCACATAGGGACGCAAGGTTTACCCAGGTTCAGGCCTTGTAGAGGACCCTACTCCTTCTTGTCTGCTCTTGATTGATGAAGGATCCGAAGGATTACAAGGTCGCCGATGGTGGTGTCGTGCAGATTGGATCTGGCGTATGGGAGATCGTAGATCTATCTATTGTCTATTGCAGTATCTAGATCTATTGTCTATTGTGGGAGTCGCGATCTGTTGTGGGAGTCGCGATGTCTAGATCTATTGTGTCGTAGCGTGGGAGATCGTAGATCTATCTATTGGGGGAGAGGTGCCTTCTCGTTGGACCCTCCTAGCCTTTATATATGGGGAGGCTAGGTCTCAGGTACCAATACGAGTTGGTTATAAGTTGGATTAGAACTCTAGTCTTGAGCTTTCCTTGTCTTGTGCGTTTGGGAGTCCGTATCCATATGTGCTTGCATCATAATCATAGGCGTCATGGACCTTGGCGATTCGTCGAGTGGGCCTTCCGTCGAGATGCACCAGGTACACTGTAGTTGAGTGCCTATTGGGCATACCCATGTCACCAATCTTCATAATTCTTGCTTATTTTAGCCATTAATTCCTCAGCTTCCTTTGGAGTCCTATTCCTGAAAACACAATCAGCACAACTATCTAGGTATGTCCGAGATTCCTCTGTTAGCCCATTATAAAATATATCAAGAAGCTCATTCTTAGGTAATGGACTTCCAGCCTGTGAATGAATCAAAGCACAAAACCTTGCCCAAGATTCGGACAATACCTCTTTTTCTCCCTGTTTAAAATCAAAAAGTTCCTGCAAAATAGTATGTCTAGCACTAGGAGGAAAATATTTCTGCAGGAAAGTACTAATCAAGCACTCAGGGCTATCAATAGATCTAGGAGGTAAATTACTAAACCAAGTTTTAGCTTCTCCTTTCAGTGAAAAGGGAAAAATCTTAGCAACAAAGTAAGTACGCATCTTAATATCATCAGAAAACAAGCCACTCATGGTAGAAAGTTCATTCATATGTGCTACAACACTTTCATTCTTAGTCCCACAAAAAGGTTCTTTCTCGACAATAGCTATGTAAGATAGACCGAGAGAGAAATCATAATCTTCATCTATAATGTTTATGGGAGAAGCAGCAAACTTGCAGCAGGATATAATTTCGATCTAATAGTACGCCTCTCAAGGAGACTCTTAGCAGCGCTCCTATCATGGGTGTTCTTACATTCTTTAATAAACTCATCGGTCATCTCAACATAACCATCTTCAATATCATAACTCTCACTAGACTCAGGTGAGCTAACAGGTGTGGTAGTGTCTTCATTAGGAGTTTCGGTATTTCCAGCTATAGTTCTAGCAATCGTAGCATCTAGGAAAGGACCTAATGAACCACTCTTATCGAGCACAATAGAAGCAGCATCATAAGCATCAGAAGTTTCAGATTCAGCAGTAGTAGCAGTGTGTGTAGCATGTGTATGTGGTGGTGTAAGGAACTTACTCAAAACAGACGGTGAATCAAGAGCAGCAGAGGTGTTCAGAACCGTACTTGTTCTTGTAGTGGATGGTAAAATAGGAACCTTGCCATCACGAGACTTACCCATGATGGATGGATAACAGCGAACAATAGAGAATCCAAGTGAACTTGATAAATAAAGCTATGCTCCCCGGCAACGGCGCCAGAAAATAGTCTTGATAACCCACAAGTATAGGGGGTGTATCGCAGTATTTTCGAGGGAAAGTGAAACCCAATTTATTGATTCGACACAAGGGGAGCCAAAGAATATTTATAAGCCTTAACAACTGAGTTGTCAATTCAGCTGCACCTGGAAACAATCTTGCTCACAGCAGTTTATCAGTAGCAATAGTTTTGTAGTAGGAATAGTAAAGTAGCAGCAGTAGTAAAGCAAAGACAGTAGTAACAAAAGCGATGAAAGTGGGATTCGAGTCGGTAGGCATAGGGATGGATGGGCCAGGCGTTGCATGGACAAGACAATTCACATAGCAATCAGAACATAGGGCAATTGCGATAAATAAGATAAAGCATCCAAGTACTAGACAATCCTAGGCATGTGTTCTATATATAGTCATACGTGCTACAATGAGAACTTGCACAACATCTTTTGTCCTGCCAGCCCGTTTGCGGTGGGGCCTCTAGGAACTACGGCAATTAAGGTGCTCCTTTTAATAGAGCACCGGAGCAAAGCATTAACACTCCGTGAACACATGTGATCCTCACATCAAAGCCTTTCCCTTAGGTTATCCCGATCTACTCGCCGGGGCCATAGGTTCGGACAACAACAACGTGTATACAACTTGCAGATAAGACCAAGAACAATACTATCATAATGAATCAATAACATGTTCAGATCTGAAATCATGGCACTCGGGCCCTAGTGACAAGCATTAAGCACAACAAGTCGCAACAAAGTCATAAAGCACTAATAAAAGATACTAGGCACCATGCCCTAACAATCTGATGCCATTACATGAACGATCTCATCCAATCCCTACCATCCCCAGAGCCTACAGTGGGGGATTACTCACTCATAGATGGGGGAAATATGGATGGTCGATGGAGAAGCGATGGTGATGATGATGACGATGATCTCCTCCAATTCCCCGTCCGTGAGGTGCGTAACGAGTTTCGTGCTGTTTAAATGGAATATGGTGGTGGCGGCGAGGAACTCCTTCTAGAAAAGCGTCGACCCCGGTTTTTAGGTCGGAAGGCTCCTTATAGGCGAAGAGAGGCCGAGGTGCCTAGGGGCCCACACCACCTGGCGCGGCCTGGCTCGGCGCCACCGGTGGTGTGGCCACCGCTCTTCTCCGCCTCTAATTCGCTCTGGAGTCTTCGGGTGAAATAGGATTTTTGGCATATTTTCCGGGATTTTTCCTGATAGTTGGTTTTCTGCACAAAAAGTAGACACCAAGGCAATTCTGCTGAAAACAGCGTCAGTCCGCATTAGTTGCATCCAAATCACACAAGTTTAGAGGAGAAACAATAGCAAAAGTGTTCGGGAAAGTAGATACGTTTTGGATGTATCATGGCTATCTACCTTATTTTATCATAAGGATAGACCGACTGCCGGCAAAGAACATTCTTTGGCGGCTTTCGTCGATGGCACCGCCACGCCCCAAGAGTCTTGGGACACTAAAGCTCCGTCTCTCACCAACGATCTGCTTCACGCTAAGAGGCGGATCGAGTACCTGATGAAGCGCAAGGGTCTGAAAGGATCCAACCTTATTCACTGCTGGCTGGCATGCCGGATTCAGCCCTTCCAACACCATGGTGACCGACTCATGCATACAGTCACCAAGAGAAAGACGGATTCCCTCTAGATCTGGTCCAAGTCATATTCGGACAAAGAGTACGAGTCCCAGATCAAATGGTTGATCAAGGAGCGGATCGAGAGGAAGATTCCATATCTTTCCTTGGACATGCATACGGCTGACAATCCCGTGATACCAGTAAGGTTTCCAGCTGTTACTCATATACGCACTCATCCATTATAACTTCCCTGCAATACTGAGATAACATTTCTTTCAGCTTGCTAACCTCCCTGAATTGGAGCTTGCTCCTCTTGAGGGATATCCACCTGAGGATCCGGTTCCTCAGGTTGAAGAAGGTCTTGAACTGCTGCCGGAGGCGTTTACCCGGAAACGCAAAACTCCGACTATTTCCATTGGCACAAAGGAAGTGCCTGTTGTGAAGAGGTAACTTTCCTCACAAGGTCTCATGTTTTGATTTCTCACTCTTCAGAGCTAAACAACTCATCAAGGGTAAGGGGAAGGGAACCACGTCAAAGCCCCTGAGCCAGTCAAAGTTAAGTTTGACTTCTCCTACCACAGCGCCTCCGACTCCTGCCCCAACACCTTCTATAGCACCGGAGGTTACTTCATCTCCACGTGCCACAAAAGATCCGACTCAGCATTTTGAGCCAGCGATCCTTGGCTCACAAACCGATGATGTCTACGCACTTCTATTCTTGTAGACAGTTGTTGGGCCTCCAAGTGCAGAGGTTTGCAGAACAGCAGCAAGTTTCCCTTAAGTGGATTACCCAAGGTTTATCGAACTCAAGGAGGAAGTGGTCAAAGGTATCCCTCTCAAGCAACCCTGCAATGCAGTCTCTTGTGTCCCCAACACACCCAATACACTTGTCAGGTGTATAGGTGCACTAGTTCAGCGAAGAGATAGTGAAATACAAGTGGTATGGATAATTATAAGTGGTAATGGTGCCATAAAAGAGCTTGACGGGTAGGAAGAGACTAAAGGCAATCTGAACTAAAGATGGAAGCAAGCAAACATGTAACAGATCTAGTTGCAAACGGTGTTTGAATGCTTAGAAACAAGGCCTAGGGATCATATTTTCACTATTGAACACTCTCATATAAATATTTTCTCTTTATGATACTACTTTGAACTACTCTCCGGTTGGACACTCTAATCCATGGTAGGGCTATAACAACAGTCCTCAAAGTCCGCCTTCCCCATCTAGATAACCCCACACTGTCACCTTGAGCGCTAGATGGTTCCAACAAACACCACAATTTCATAGAGTCATCCAACTCCAAATATAACTCATAACAAGTATTTATGTAACCTTAGCCAAAGTGCCACATGGTGTGCACACTGTCAACTTCACACACGTGGCGATAAGCAGAGATTCATTAAAGCACTTGAGTAGCAGAATATATCTATAGATTACAAAGCTCATGATCTCAATAAGATCACGCATAGAGAGAGAGATGAACACATAGCTACCGGTAGAGACCTTAGCCTCGAGAGAGAACTACTCCCTCCTCATCATGGGAATCAGCAACAGCGATGGAGATGGTGGTGGAGATCGATGGAGATGTCTCCGGGGGCACTTCCCCGTCCCGACAGGGTGCCGGAACAGAGACTTTCTGTCCCCCAAATCTCCCCTTCGATGGCGGCGGCGATGTGGAACTTTTCGTAGCTAGAGGCTGGTTTATTTAGGGTTTCTGCATCGGAGGCTTCTTATAGGCGAAAGGGCGATGTCAGAGGATGGACCAGGGGCCCACACCACCTGGTGGCGCGGCCAGGGGGACCCACGCCACCCTATGGTGTGGCCAGCCCCTGGCCCTCCTCCGTCTCGTCTTCTAGCTATGTGAGTCTTCCAGTAAAATATTGAGTTTGGATTTTGTCCGGTCCAATTCCGAGAATATTCATTTTCTGGCTTTTCTGGAACCAAAAACAGCAGAAAACAGGTCCCTGGCACTGTGGCATCTTGTTAATATGTTAGTCCCAGAAAGTGTATAAAAATACTCCAAAGTGTGGACAAAACATAAGAAAGTAGATACTAAACAAGCATGGAACATCAAAAATTATAGATACGTTTGCAACGTATCAACATCCCCAAGCTTAACTCCTGCTCGTCCTTGAGTAGGTAAGTGATAAAAAGAAAAGAATAACTTTTGAGGTGACATGCACCATCATAATCTTGATCAAAGTATTTGTAGAACATTGATAGCTGGGATCGCAGTACTCTAACATAGACATGAAAGATATAGTTCTACCAATAAGACATAGCAACTATGTAGTAACATGAAAAGGTACAAACAAAAGATTCATGAATAACAATGTGTTGAAAAACGTTTGTTTGTTTGACATATACAAAACATAGCATAGTGGCATTCAGCTTGTCCCTCATAGTGTAGCAAAACATAAATGCATAGGACACCTTCAAAGTTCATAAGGGTGACTAGATACAAATAGTTTAAGAACAAGCAATATTAAAGTTATGCATCAATCAACAAGTCTTGGGACAATGCACATTAAGAATGGCCACTATGCTCTCTCAATAGGTGCATAAAGATAGAATATGGAGACTCAACATAAAAGTAAAAGAAAGGCCTTCATAGAAGGAAGCAGGGATTCAAGTCTCATAAAGAGCTTCCAAAAAATATGGTACTTATTAGCTTTCAGCTCTCATTGCCCCTATCATCAGCATCTTGAAGTGATTAAGGTTAAAGTGAACAAACTATGGAGTATATGCTTGACAAAGTATAAGTTGGCAATCTCATGTCCCTTGAATACGAGGGCCGCTCCTCATGCTACTCAAGTTTAGTTACAGGTAAGTTCTTGTCATATTAAGTACATGTGTATCATAGAGAACCGCCAACGGAGTACCCCTTACACATGATACATGAGCTATCCCATAATCAAAATGACAAGACAAGCAGACAATGAGCATCTCAGCAATCTTCTTATTTACCATGGGAAAATGGTGCTTTTTTTTCTCTCTTTCCTCTTTTCTCATCTTTTTTTTCTTTTTCTCAATCTCGATCTCCTTTTTTATAAGAAGAATGCTTCATAGATTTCTCACTATGGTGATGCTGCAAGTTTCCACCATGATTAGGCATGGCTTAGGCTAGCGGCCCAGGCGTTTCTCTAACACACATACATAACTCCATGGACTTACAAGCTCCCCTTTCATTTCACACTGACGACATCCATAAACAAAAGAGCATGATATCAACTGGGTACAATTTAGAAGTGCAATGTTGAAAGCATTCCCGATGATACATGGTTCTGCTAACTTTAACTTATAAAGCGCAAGCATATACACAACAAAGATGGACACAATGGTTCAATATTATTAGGTGCAAGAAAGTAAAGTGTGCCATCAAGTTCGTGAGAGATTTAATCACTAATTTTCACATAACAAGTTTAATTCGGAAGGTAGATAAAATCATGAATATACTTGGAATAGCAAATGCTAATAGGTAGGTATGGTGGACTCTTTGGAATAACTTGGTTTTATTTGGAGTGGGATGCATGAGTGGAACTCATACTTGGTTATGGTGGAGGCTAGTAAAAGACTGGGAGCGACCAACTAAGAGAGCAATAATGGCCATAATCATGCAAAGCGATAAAACATTATTAATTAAAGTATAAAGTGATATTACAAGTCGAAAACTAAATGATCATAGAGACTTATGGTGACTTGGGATAGTCTTAACATGGTGTGATCATGCGCCAAGTCAACCCCAATAAAGCATTAAAGGAGAATACCACAATATTATGCTTTAATATGCTAAAACAACGCATGATTCTTTCAAGGCACATTAAGCAATCTCAACTATTTGTAACATGTCATGCTACAGAAAAAATCACTAAGCATAAAGCCAAAACAATATCAAGCATGACATGACAAAGCATATGCCACAATCAAAAACAAGCTCCTTTTTACCACTTAAGCATGAACTTTCCTACTCTTTTCCAATCCAAATCAACTTTATTTTAAAATTAATGCATGAATGAGGGGGTCCAACCAATTTATTCAAGAAAACTAAGAAAATGAAAACTAAAAACAAAACGAAGATGCTCCAAGAAAAACACAACTGTGCATGAAACAATAAAAATGAAGTGTTTGGAAGAAACCTGAAATTTTTATTGATGAAGAAGGGGATGCCTTGGGCATCCCCAAGCTTTGACACTTGTACTTCTTGAATATTTCTTGGGGTGACACGGGTGGCATCCCCAAGCTTGAGCTTTTGTCCATACTTCATCTTATCACATTACTCTTCCCTACACTTAAAATTTTCCTTCATACAAAACTTCACACAATCTTCATTAGCAACATTAGTGCACTCAAGATAATAAGTCCTTTGGTTTAGTCTCAACACAAGTAAAATTTCCACTAAAACACAAGCTACTGTAGCACTTCCTTTAAAAAGTTCAAGTGATCAAAGAGAACTCAAAGAGAAAGAGATTAAGTGGCAAATGCAAATAATGTCAGAAATCTGTCAAAACAGACCAGCAGGTAAATACAAATTTTTTTGAAGACCTTCTGTTGCTCAAATCGAAGAGTGATGAACTAACTAAAGTTGGATAACAACCTGGGGCAGAAGCACAAACAATTACAGCTCAAACCGACGTACATAGTTTTTTCACGAATTTTTACAGCGAAGCACAAAAATCTGTTTCGGGACAGCACTTCCCCAAATCTTACTTCCCTCTCATTAGAGGTTATTCTTGGCACAAAAATCAAACAAAAAGGATAAGGAGAGGTTATTATAGAAGTAATAACTTCCAAGACTCAAGAAAACTATTGGGTTATCTCCCAAGAAGTACTTTTCTTTAATGCCTTTATGTTAGGCATGATAGTTTGAGAAGATACTCACATAAGAAATATGAATTGAAGTAAAAGAGAGCATCAAGAAGCAAATTCAAAGCACATTTAAGTCTAACCCACTTCCTATGCATAGGAATCTTGTAAAGAAACAAGTCATGAAAGCACAAAGCAACAAGCATAGTAAAGCAAAACAAGTGCAACTTCAAAAATTTCAACATAAAGAGGGGAAACTTAATATTGTTGAGACACATAAAACCATGTTTCCCTCTCTCATAATAACTTTCAGTAGCAACATGAATAAAATTAACAATATAACTATCACATAAAACATTCTTATCACGAGCCACATGCATATAATCATTATTACTCTCCACATAAGCATAGTTATTCTTATTAATTGTAGTGGGAGCAAATTCAGAAAAATAGCGATCATTATTATTCTCATCACCATAATCGTCAAATATAGGAGGTATATTATAATCATAATTAATTTTCTCCTCAATAGTAGGTGGACTGAAAATATCATATTCATCATTGTAATCATCATATATTGGAGGCATAGTATCATCAAAGTAAATTTTCTCCTCCGTGCTTGGGGGGATAAAAAGATCATTTTCATAAAAACCAGCTTCGCCAAGCTTAGAATTTTCCATAGCATTAGCAATAATGGTGTTCAGAGAATTCATACTAATAACATTGCTATTAGCATGCAAATAAAGTTCCATAGGTTTTTTAATTTTCTCTTCAAACACTTCATGTCCTAACTCAAGATAAATACTATAAAGCTCTCTCATTTTGTTGTTGTTTTCCATTAAGCCTAACTAGTGAAAATAAAAACAAGAAACAAAAAGATATAATTTGCAGAATCTAAAGGAAATAACTTCGAGCACTCACACACCAGTTATAGTACTAGAAGATAGCTTAGTAGCCAGAGGATGTGAGTACCTTTTACCTTACCTCCCCGGCAACGGCGCCAGAAAATAGCTTGATGTCTATGCACTTCTATTCTTGTAGACAGTTGTTGAGCCTCCAAGTGCAGAGGTTTGTAGAACAACAGCAAGTTTTCCTTAAGTGGATTACCCAAGGTTTATCGAACTCAGGGAGGAAGTGGTCAAAGGTATCCCTCTCAAGCAACCCTACAATCAAGATACAAGAAGTCTCTTGTGTCCCCAACACACCCAATACACTTGTCAGGTGTATAGGTGCACTAGTTCGGCGAAGAGATAGTGAAATACAAGTGGTATGGATAATTATAAGTGGTAACTGTGCCTGAAAAGAGCTTAACGAGTAGGAAGAGACTAAAGGCAATCTGAAATAAAGATGGAAGCAAGCAAACATGTAACAGATCTAGTTGCAAACGGTGTTTCAATGCTTATAAACAAGGCCTAGGGATCATAATTTCACTATTGAACACTCTCATATAAATATCTTCTCTTTATGATACTACTCTGAACTACTCTTTGGTTGGACACTCTAATCCATGGTAGGGCTATAACAACACTCCTCAAAGTCCGCCTTCCCCATCTAGATAACCCCACACTGTCACCTTGAGCGCTAGATGGTTCCAACAAACACAATTTCATAGAGTCATCCAACTCCAAATATAACTCATAACAAGTATTTATGTAACCTTAGCCAAAGTGCCACACGGTGTGCACACTGTCAACTTCACAGACGTGGGGATAAGAAGAGATTCCTTAAAGCACTTGAGTAGCAGAATAGATCTATAGATTACAAAGCTCATATCTCAATAAGATCACGCATAGAGAGAGAGAGATGAACACATAGCTATCGGTAGAGCCCTTAGCCTCGAGAGAGAACTACTCCCTCCTCATCATGGGAATCAGCAACATCGATGGAGATGGTGGTGGAGATTGATGGAGATGGCTCCAGGGGCACTTCCCCATCCCGGCAGGGTGCCGGAACAGAGACTTCTATCCCCCGAATCTCCCCTTCGGTGGCGGCAACGCTGTGGAACTTTTCGTGGCTGGAGGCTGGCTTATTTAGGGTTTCTACATCAAAGGATTCTTATAGGAGAAAGGGCGGTGTCAGAGGGTGGACCAGGGGCCCACAACACCTGGTGGCATGGCCAGGGGGACCCGCGCCACCCTATGGCGTGGCCAGCCCCTGGCCCTCCTCCGTCTTGTCTTCTGGCTTCGTGAGTCTTCCGGTAAAATATCGACTTTGGCTTTTGTCCGGTCTAATTCCGAGAATATTCATTTTCTTGCTTTTCTAGAACCAAAAACAGCAGAAAACAGGCAACTGGCATTGTGGTATCTTGTTAATAGGTTAGTCCCGGAAATTGTATAAAAATACTCCAAAGTGTGGACAAAACATAAGAAAGTAGATACTAAACAAGCATGGAACATCAAAAATTATAGATACAGTTGCAACGTATCAACCGACGTCACCATGGGTGACTCGGCCACTGATATGGGTGAACCCTCAAACGGTAATGATCCCTCAGCAGAGGTTTTCGCAAATAACCTACTGAGCAATCTGGGTCTTGCCAAGTTTGGCATTACTCAGAAAACTACAGAAGAAATCTAGAAGCTGGCTCGAGAATGTTTGGAGACCCAGAACATTACTGCTAAAGAAGAGGCCCAAGAAGCCGAGGACTTAAAACTCTCTGAGCTTCTTGACCAAGTTTGTCTCCGCGACGACAAGCTGAGGGCCGGTGTGGCTCCGCCACCACTAGTGATCCCACTAACTCTCGCCGAGAAGGTTTCTTCTGAGGTGAACATGAGTCTAAGGAACCTGACCCATGAACATTTTGTAAGTCGGAATTCGACTCAATCTTTTATTATATATCATATCCTCTAGCCCCTTAGCATGAAGTTGGATAGGAAATCCGTATTTATGCTTTTATAGGATGCAAAAGAACAAACTAGTGTAGCCCCCAAGGCTCGTGCTGATATTTAACTTAGTTAAAATATTAGCCTAAGTCTTTAGTAGACTTCTGACTCTGGGTACTATTCTGACTTACAGAAAGTTAATGCTTATAATCAGGAATTGCTGAAGAATATCTACAATAAATAGAGAGAGATCAAAGCTCTCCGCCTAGAGAATGCTTAGTTGAAGATTTCCAAGCATGAAGATGAAGGTACTCATTTCACTCCTCATACTTGCTCTTTTTATTTCATAGTCAAATTCTTATTCGACTCTTTCTTGTGTTTACAGAACTGGTCCAATAGTCATGCAAAATGATTGAAGATGCCGAGAATTTCAAGACCCTGGAGGTGGAGAATGCCGACTTGAGGCGGGAGCTGAATGAGCTTAAAGTGGATCATGAGCGCAGCATCAACAATGTTCTTGAATCATCCAACATGGCCACCGAAGAACGTGATCGAAAGATCGTGATCCAGGACAAGAAAATCTCGGATCTCAATGATGAGTTGGCCAGGGAGAAGGACATCACCCAAGCTCTCCGAGATGAACTCCAGAGTATTCAGGCGGAGAAGACCAAAGTCGACGATGCCATCTTTGGTAATTTTCCTATCTTTGACCTTTTTTACTTTTGACTCCTAGGAGTCCGGATATATTTCTGACTTTGCTTTTGTATATGTAGCTCCTTTGAATTTGCTGGATTCTTCTTCTACCGAGTCTCGCACCAGCCGGCTTACCGAAGTCGGTGACCTTCTTCATGATTTCCGCCAATCAATGGAGGATATTGGTGAAGTCTTAAGGGTTCTGGACATGAACAAAATGTCCGCCTTTGTGGTGCGAGATAAGGAGAAAGAGATGCCCCAGCTCATCCGAGACTAGAACATGTCGTATGCGCGAACCGCTGCACAGAATGCCCTTACCATGGTTATGAGCCACCATGGAAATATGGAGATTTGGCAAGTAACCAGGGGTTATTCTACTGTTGATGAAGACGGCAAGGAGCAAAACATCAAGGATATCATGGATTCTTGCACCGGTTATGGGTGTCACGTAGCTGATCTAACAACTATGACACTTCATTCTTCAATCGCGTGAAAACGCCTCCTCCGCCTCCAGAATTTGTTGCTGAAGTTTCCGATGACAAGCAGACCGAATCCGACGTCCTCGTTGTAGAAAGATATCAAGGCAGGGGTGATGTTACCAGTGAGCCGACCGATGCTCCTTCTTCACCTGTGGCATAAGAGATGCCAAAAAAAACAATGTGTTAATCTGAGAAACAAATCTTATTGTAATAACTAGAGTACTTTATTTTGATGTGCTAGCTAGTAAGATCTGAATGCTTTTACTTCTTTAGCACTTCTAGCTTTTTGTTATGTTGTGCTTGAAAATTACATAAGCACTTAAGGTAGTTTGCACTTATCGTTTATCTGGCTTTCTTCCTCGTCCCTTTCGTGAGCCGGCCAACCTTCAACATGGAAACTTTGCCGAGCAACGGAAATCAATTGCTAAACCAGTTTAAACTCAGAAACAAAGATGGCTTCCAGTACCAACAATTCACTACTCGGAAAATACCCGCATCTGGCAATCAGACAAAAACCAAAGTACAAACAAAAAATTTGTGTTTATACCCTAAGGTATCATTTTTAGAGCCGGAAATCTAACCAGAACAAACATGAGCATAAAGTACTTTCAAGTATTCTGGGATTTTTCGACTTATGTCATGATCCTTCGGAAATAAGATGGTACTATAAACTTCTCAGAATTTTTTGAGGCAACCAATACTTTATTTCTCATTGAACATGTACATATGTATGGTTACAAAGAAATATAATTTTAAGAATAAAAGGGACGTAGCTGAGCAATATTCCACGGTCTGTTTAATTCATACGGATTTGTACTGCCTCCAGCTCTCTTTCTCTTCTTAGTAGCATGTCTTTCTTTGACTGGCTACATATCAGTTAGGTAGTAAGAATCATTGTGCAATACTCGACTAACCAAAAACGGCCCTTCCCCAACAGGGGAAAGTTTGTGCTTTCTTTGTTGCATAAGTCGAAGAACCAAGTCGCCTTTATTGAAAGAACGATTTCTGACTCTCTGACTATGATACTTGCGTAACTTCTGCTGGTAGGTTGATGATCTCTGCTCAGCAACAACGCGAACTTCTTTAATTAAATTGAGATCATTTTGTCAAGAAACTTCGGCATCCTCTTTGATATATGCAGCAACTCAGGGAGAAGTATGGACTAAATCACTTGGAAGAGCTGCTTCTGCGCCATATACCAAGAAAAAAGCGTGTATTTGGTTGACCTGTTCGGAGTTGTTCTTAAAATCCAAATAACAGACAGCAATTCGTCCGCCCAAGCCCCCGCAGCATGATGAAGTGGTGCTTTGAATCTTGGTTTGAGGCCTTGAAGGATTAAACCATTTGCCCTTTCGACTTCTCCGTTGGCTTGTGGATGTGCGACTGGTGCAATATCAAGCCGGATATTTTAATCATTGCAGAACTCGACAAGCTCTCCATTGAAAATTTGCTCCCATTGTCCGTGATAATACTGTGTGGATAGTCGTATCAAATTATTACATCCTCGATGAATCTTTTGGCTGTTGCTCCATCACAACTAGTGACGGGTTTAGCCTCAATCTATTTTGTGAACTTATCCACCATCACTAAGAGATGAGTAAATCCACTTGGAGCCTGTTTGAACGGTCCTACTATGTCAAGCCCCTAGACCACGAAGGGCCATGTTATCAGAATTGTTCGCAGCTGATCAGTCGAAACATGAGCTTGCTTGGCGTACTTTTGGCAGCCTTTGCACGTCTTGACCAGCTGTTCAGCATATGCCTTGGCTATGAGCCAGAAGAATCCGTGTCTAAAATCTTTTGCCACTAAAGACTTGGCATCAACGTGGTGTCCGCAATCGCCTTCGTGGATTTCCCTTAGGATTCCCACTCCTTCTTCCAGAGAAACGCATCACTGAAAAACCCCAGATACACTCCGCTTATAGAGCTCACCATTTATTATTGTATAGGTTTTTGCTCGTTGGACGATCTGCCGGCTCAGAACCTCGTCTTCGGGTAATTTTCCGTCTACCAAGAAATCAAGGTAGGGTTAAATCCAGCTGGGAATTATAGCCAGAACTGCTACTAAAGGTGAGCCGGATTTGGTCGGATAGTCCTCATCAACTCCTGCGATAAAGGGAACTCTAATGTGCTCCAAAAAAAGCGCCATACGGGACCTTTTTACGCACAGAACCTATGAGAGATAGTGCGTCTGCTTCCTCATTTTCTGTTCGAGGGATATGTTGAACTTCAAATCCCTCGAATGATTTAGCTAATTCATCCACGACAGCTCTGTATGCTGCCATGTGCTTGTTTGCATTATAGTGATCCGAGACTTGTTGTGTAACAAGATCCGAATCCCCATAACACATAAGACGTCGGATACCAATATCCTTGGCGATCCGGATTCCATGCAACAATGCTTCATATTCGGCAATGTTATTTGTTGCTGTGAAGTGAATCTGGAGCACATAGAAAAGTTTATCTCCTTGGGGCAATTTGAGCACCACGCCAGCCCTCGAGCCCCCGAGCGCCTTGGACCCGTCAAAATGTAAGGTCCAGTATTCTGAATCTGGTAGGGTCATGTTTTCCGTTGTCTCTGTCCAATCAACGATAAAGTCAGCAAGGATTTGGGATTTGATTGTTGTACGAGGTTTATACTCAATATCGAAAGCTGAAAGCTCTATTCCCCATTTTGCGACATGTCAAGTAGCATCGTTGTTATTGATTATATCCCTCATGGGAGCCGTGCTCACCATGGTGATCTGATGTTCCTGAAAGTAATGTTGGAGCTTCCTAGATGCGAAGAACACACCATAGGCTAGCTTCTGATAATGCGGATACCGCTGTTTGGATTCAGTTAGGACTTCGCTGAGGTAGTAAGTCGGACGCTGCACTAGGTGTTCTTGATTTTACTACGGTCATTCCACCACCATGACGACACTGACGACCCTATTTGTCGCAGCTAGATAGAGCAGCACCGGTTCCTGAGGTTCCGGCGCTGCAAGGATAGGAGCGGACGAGAGTACTGCTTTTAGGTCTTGTAGTGCAGTTTCAGCTTCATTAGTCCAAATGATTTTTTGGTCTTTTTCAGGAGCTTGTAAAGTGGTGCGGCTCTTTCTCAGAGCCGACTGACAAACTGACTGACTACATCAATGCAACCAGTTAGTCTTTGTACACCCTTCAGGCAAGTTGGCCTGGAAATGTTCAGTATAGCCTTAATCTTGTTGCGGTTCACCTCTATGCCTATCTAAGACACGATGAAACCTAACAATTTTCCGACTGGGATTCCAAAGAAGCACTTCTTCGGATTAAGCATTATGTTGTATTTGCGTAGATTGGCAAACGTTTCCTCTAAGTTGGAAATTAATATTTCCTTCTTTTTGGACATCACCGCTATTCATCCACATATGCATGCATGTTTCGTTCGATTTGATCGTGGAGGCAATGCTGCATAGTGTGCTGGTAGGTAGCTCCTGCATTCTTGAGCCCAAAGAGCATCGTAACAAAACAGAAGGTTACCAAGGGGGTTATGAATGAAGTGTTGACTTTGTCTGATTCCTTCATCCGGATTTGGTGATAGCCGGAATATGCGTCGAGAAAACATAGAAGTTCCGAGCCTGCCGTCGAATCAATCACTTGATCAATTCTAGGCAGAGCGAACGGATCTTTGGTACAAGCCTTATTCAAGGCAGTATAATTAACACACATCCTTAAATTAGTGGTGTCTTTTTTAGGGACCATTATAGGGTTGGCCAACCAATCAGTACGGATGACCTCTTCTATGAATCCGACTAACTCGAGCCGGGCTAGCACTACAAGAAAAGTTTTCTTCCGCAACGACTTGGCCCGACGGTCGTCGTAGAAGGCGCGTCTTCCGCGACGAATTTCTCGGCTCGGCCGTGGCCGATGGAAAACTTTTTTTCCACTTTCGCGGCCCTCTACTATGACGGAACCACTAAAAACATGGAGGAAGCTCGGCTGGCTCATGGCAGAAGCAAGATTTTCGTTTCCTCGAGCGATGTTGACTTGCCGAAGTCTTTTGAGGCATGTGGGTCCCGGATGTCAGTGTCTCTAGCGGACCATACTTTTCGGTCGTGCCTCCCTGATTTGAACTCGATAACGTTGCTCGATGCGTCTACCGTTTAGTCCGAATGCTAGGTCCCACATGTCAGCCTCTCATTAGAAGGATCGTGTGTATGATAGAATTTTTTTCCTTCGCTCACGCTATCCTGTTCCGAAGTTGATAGCGCTGCTCGATGCATCTACCGTTTAATCAACCTCCTAGGACCCACATGTCATCCTCTCATTAGAAAAAACATGTGTATGATGAATTTTTTTCCTTCGCTCGCGCTACGTACCCTGTTCCGAAGTTGATAGCGCTGCTCGATGCATCTACCGTTTAATCAACCTCCTGGGCCCCACATGTCATACACTCATTAGAATAAACATGTGTATGATGTTTTTTTGCCCTTGGTCGCGCCTTCGTGTTCCGAAATTGATAGCGTTGCTCGCTGCTTCAGCCGTTTATATAGGCTGGTGGGCCCGACATGTCAGCCTCCTCTGTGTAGGAAACATGTGCATGCTAGACTTTTTTTCGCGCCTTCCCGTTTGGATCTTGGCAACGTTGCTCAATACATCACCTGTATAATGTCTCCCTACTGGGTCCACATGTCAGCCGCCTATGTAGAGGAAACGTGTGTATGTTGGACATTTTTTTGGTTGCGTCCGCCGGTTTGACCTTGGTAACGTTGTTCCATGCGACAGGCGTGTATGGTCTTGCTGCTGGGGCCCACGTGTCAGCCTCTCTCGACAAGAAACGTGTCAATCTTGGTCTTCTTTTTTCCGGTCATGACTGTTGTACAAGTACTTTTTAAACACGCTCGTTAAACTTGATCTCTTGTATGGTAAGGTTGATGGGCGCTAGCTGCAGGCTGGTGGGTCGGCCATGTTAGCCTCTCAGTATAAAAATATTGCTACAGATAAACTACATGCCTTGCCACTACACAAGAAAATTGTTATGCTTTTATAAAACGTAAAAACTGTATACTAACATCATATATAACTTATTTATTTTTCTTCTAAAAAATTGCTTGTCCATCTGCTACGCGTGATTGCTAGCAGCTCAACTAAAAATGTTAAGTATAAATAATATAGTAGGTAGTACTTAAAACATGGATAGGCGGAGTTTTTTTAGTGGTGGGTGGACAGTGCCCAAGAAAGACCGAATTGAAGAAAAATGGGCCAAGCAGGGATTGATGGGCTATTTTTCATGGGCTCTCGCCCAATCTAACTGGGCTATTTGCGCGGCCGAATGACCGAAAACATGGCCGAGTTAAAAGGTCTTGGGCTATAATAAGGCCGGATGGGCAAATTTCTTGGGCTCGATAGTTAAAATCCCATGGTACGTGCTGGGGCTCTACCGGATTCAAAACAAAGACATTAACAAGGAAAAAAGGTATAAAATAGGAGTGTCTAGATCCCAGGCGCCTAAGAACTTGTTATGTTAAGGCGCTTACATCACCCTACTAATTGTGCTAATTCTTAGTTGTAATCTAATAGTTGTAACTCATTAAATTCCTAGTTACAAGCTAGTTGCAACAAATGTGTAACCCTCACGTTGCACGACTCACGAGGTAAATCCAATGGCGAGAGAGGTGACTCTTGAGAACTGGCAAATCCGATAAAATATTCATAGATATTTCTGTGAAAATTGTGGACAAACACCCCGTGCCCACCAAAACTTTCCGCTAAGACCCCAAACTTTCCTAAGCCCACCCTCAATCAAGCGACCAGCCCCTGTCTCTTCAAATTTTGCGCCATTCTTATGGGAGATGCACCGGATTAGAACCAGGCCGCAAACTTCTCCATGCCTTAAAAAAACTTCTCGACGCCTTTCTATCAACAGTGCCAGCCTACCACCATTGGCCGCGCGGTTCTTCGCGGGACGCACCAGCCGACGGTTCAGCTGGGCGATCCCCACGCTTAGCCTGCTAGATTTAGGCACTGGACATTCTTCTTGGATTTGGTTTGTTCTCCACCTATCCTAGAAATAGTTAAAGCTTGTGACCATCTAGATTTACAAGGTGCTTGCAGATTTGGGTAGGTACGTTCTTTAGGTAAATCTATAGTAAAGCTCTGGATAGAAAAGTTCAAAAACATCTTAAAAAGGACTTGGCAGAGATCCTATGCAAGCTTTTGACCTGATATATTCCCCATCCTTCTTTGATACGATGGAGCATTTGGTTGTTGATGTACCTGACGAGAAAGTACTTAGAGGTACAGTACAATATAGATGGATGTACCCTATAGAACGTCGACTTCGCATTTCCAAGGAGCGGGAAGATATCCGTAGACAGTTTGATAAGTGAGTGTTATGCAAAGATATATTTACATATAAGACTGTAGAAAAGGTAGATATATTCAGATGTCTGACTTTGCTATGTTTTGTAGGTTCTTCGCAGAAATAAAAGTACCAGCAAATTTTGTTCCACCAATTCTAAGGATCATGTAAGACGCTCAAATTGCACTGTGAATTATCTATGAATTGTCCAGATGGGGTAACCTCTTGTCTATTTTGTAACGCTAGATTTCGGAGTTTGAATATCTGGCCCTTATCTGTGGTCCTGATAGGAGTATAACAACGGCTTCAGCTTGCATTTCCAATAGTGTCTGCCATAGCTTCTGTGAAGACTGATGCAGCTGGAGGTTGTCCCGATGAACCTGCACTAGATTGCGTTTAAATTCGAAATCGTGCACTTGACATTATCGTCCCAAGGAAAAGAAGGTTGTGGATCTGCTAATAACGTCTTCTGTAGAACAAGATGCTGGAGGTGATGATTTCCTATGGCAATCCCTACCATTCTATGACTTGTACGAGTAGTTATCGTAATATAATTGAATTGCATGTCCCTCTCTATCAATGAAAATGGCATATCTTTTGCCTTGTTTCAAAAATAAATAAATATTTGCATGTCTCATTGTGTTAGTCGATGCAAAGAAGATATTGTTTTCTGTTCAAGTCATGTGAACAAATATGTTTGTATGTAGAGACATAAATGCGGATTGGGTGACAAAATCAACATAAATTGCCATATTAATAACACAAGCATAACAACATTACAAGAAAAGGAACATAACCATCTTTTCACCGTGCTTGTGAAAAGGAGATGACCAAGGAACCACGCCTTCAAGTGGCAGAGACCGATTCTTGTGTAGCTCAGCTAACATTGGTTTATCATCGATAATACTTAAGCATCTGAATATTATGATTACATACTAGGAGTAGTTCCAGTTCCACACTACAGTTCAACAGGCAAAAGTGTAAGAAATGCGTAAGGTAGCTCCATAATATAGGTTCCAGAGAAAAGTATACAAATCATCAGAAAGAAAGCTCTGCATCACAGTTCACCACCTTCAGGTGCAACAGTCTCTACAGATTGTAAACCCAAATCACCACCTCCTTCAGGTGGCACGATAATTTCGGGAGTAGGATCAGCAGCACAACCAGAAGCGCCAACACCGGTAGCATGAGTCTCCATAATAGGTGAACTATCGAGCACCACAATGTCCTCTAAAGGATCTTCAGTGCCAGCTCCAGCCGCACAAGTCTCCGCGGATGGTAAAACCAATCCACCACCTCCATCATCTGGCACGACGATGGTAGGTGCAGGCTCATTAGTACCAGCTGGAGCTGCAACTGCATCAGTCTCCATAGAAGGTAAACAAGGTGGCGTCTTAGGTGTAGCGATCTGACATCCATTTTGTACTCCGTCATCAGGAAATTGAGAGTCTTCTTCAATTTTGTGCTTCTACGGTTACAAGATAAACAGAGATTATAGTGAAAGCATCTGCGCGGGACGACAAGAACATACGTCATTCTATTGATTTACTTTGTCATCTGGGATAGCAGAAGTCATAGGATTGGAACCTATTTCATCGAGAATCCTGATTTTCATTACTTCCCCTATCTCCTTCTACAGCAAGTTGTAATATTGATTACATGATGTTGATTGATAAATATATGCAAATGTTCAAAAGTTTGTGTTGTCGAACTACCAACTTCGAACGAATCCCCATTGTTCTTAATTATGAGATCTAGCCTAGAAAACAAGCTTCTATGCAATCCTAATCTACAAAAAGGATGCATACCTGAGATAAGAACTACTCTACACATGACAATGCTGCGCAATCGACAATAAAAATTTAACCGCATCATCAACTCTATCATGTAAGTTCGGAGTGAATCCAGATACACTCGTTTTAGATAAGCTAAAACATCTTATATTATGAAATAGAGGGAATAGGTACAAGTGTTCTAGTATTTCACAAACCGCCATTACTGCCGTGGGACAGAGATAATGGATGCTCCACCACCCTACAGAAGGTTGCCGCGCCGATCTTGCCGCCACCTGTAGAGGATGCAGCCGAGGAGCTGGTCGGTAACAATATGGAGCGAGAGGCCAGAGGGCGGTAGTGGATGGGAAGAAGGGACTGAGTAAAAGAGGCTGTGTGTGGGGAGAGGCCAGTGAGGGACTTAAATCCAGCTTGTCTCGGAAGGAACACGCTGCCACGTGCACCGCCGTGTGCAAAACTCCCTCCCTCTCTCTTCTGCGGTGTCTACTGACAGTAGTACTCCAGCTAGCTTCATCGAGTTCTATGGTACTCCTACTAGTAGACCTTTACTACTAGTACTAGGTAGACAAGCAGTACTTGTTCAGAAGAAGACAAAAATTAGACTAGCACACCGTCATACAATATTGCCTTGTCAAATCACTGGCGATGCCATGATGAGCGACATGTTTTTACTGGTAAACCTGGAAACACTGTGTTCCTTCTACCACGTGCAGTTTTTGAGTGAAGTACTTACCAACACGTCCAACTTAGGCTTACAGGACCCAAACTGCAGTGAAAAAGAAAAAAAACTATGGACCTGCAAGGAGTAATACTAACAGTACTACTATTATACAACATTCTGGAAGAAATTATGTATGGATTAGTAGTAGTAGAGTACAACTGTACTCATAATAAGGTTCTTTTACAAGCTTGGTGAAATATACTACATACTGGAGAAACTACCAAGTGTACAAAATTTTTTTGGTCATACGGAGTATTTTACAAGCCGGACCGGGTGCGAAACTAAATGCTGAGTACTTGTACATCAGCTAAAAACCAGCCAAAAGAAAGAGTTCAACAGAAGGCTGAGACCAAATGAGCTATCCTTGAACAGGCTCGTTCCAAGTGTTTGAGAAGCTTGGGATGAACCAAAATGGGGTCTCCAACCATATCCAACAAGTGTTGGTGTGGAAACCAACAACTGCTTCACCATTCAGATTGAAGCGGCAAATTTCAGGACGCGACCTGTACTCGTAACCAATTTCTTGGTGTGATGTGTAAACACAGTTCCTTCTCGTCATATGTCCTGGCGGATCATTTGCATCGCCTAGTGCAATGATAATCGGATAGTTCACGCCAAGGAAAAGAGAATATGGTCCAAGGTCAGTAACCCTTTTCCATTGGTTAGTTGCAGTTAACTGGCTCGTGTCCATCGAGAACACCATGCACTCAAACCTAGAAGGATAGGTGCGAACGGTGCGACCATAGTGAACAACACTAGTATCATCAACAAGTGCATTGCCTGAGACACCATATGTATAGACCAGAAGAAGTCTTGAAC
Organism: Avena insularis; assembly: GCA_023614405.1. Taxonomy (NCBI): domain Eukaryota; kingdom Viridiplantae; phylum Streptophyta; class Magnoliopsida; order Poales; family Poaceae; genus Avena; species Avena insularis. The sequence continues at coordinate 140,108,442 of CM042686.1, read as the reverse complement.
CACCGACAGATCTTGCTAACCACCACCTACCACGATCATTCTCCTCATCGTCCTCAACAAACCCATGTGTCAGCACATCGCGTGGCAACAGGATAAGGATAGGACCTTCAAAGGGAAAGGAAATATAACATGGAAATAATATTGATATTGATTTGACATTGTAGAAGTTGATATACAGTACTATTTTCAAAAATCTTGATTATACTTAAGGTGTTTGATTGCGTAAAAAAATGCCAACCTAGGGAGATGCTATAGAAATTCTAATTCTTTTCGAAATGGGGATATGCTATGTAAATTCTCCTAGAGACACGGTTTGATTCATAGGATCAAATGAAATAGGAAATAATCCTATAGGATCTTGAATGTAAAGTTCATAGGGAAAAAGGCAAGGTTGGATCCTACAAGATTTTTGTGTCTTATATACCAAAGGAAAACCAACAAGGATTATTTCTAGGAGGTTTAATATCTTATCTTATCTTATATTACCACTATATAGTGTATGAATAACTTTCAATATTGACTGTTGGATCAGGACTTGTGAATCCCAACATTGCCAGCCGTTGGATCTTCTTTTCCATTCTACCATCTACTTGAAGATTCTATTGATAGTCTTTAGCATAATGAATGCTATGCACAATCCTTAAAACACAGTTATCCATCATTTTAGAATCTTCTCCTTCATTTCTCAAGACCATGTTAACAAAATTTACAAGTACTAGTACCTAATAAACATTGACTTCTACATAATAGAAAATACAAGAACTAAATATGCACCCATACTTTATAGATGTCGATCAAATTTCTAATTTTTTGAGCTTTACCTAGTATTATAATTCTATATAGTTATGATATGTCATATGTTTAGTATCCGAGTCTCACGTAAATACTACTAGTAGATACCATATTTTCCATGGATGTACTAGTACTACGAGACAAGGCAATACTATCAGCAGAACTCAATCCTATGAATCAAATTACTTATATGTAAGAAAACTTAGTAAGGATTGCATTCCTCTGAAGTTCCTAGAGAATTCGTACGAATCAAAGAGGCTAAAATTCCTATGAAATTCCTACTAACCAACAAAACTTCAGAAAAAATAGCTTACATTGATTCAGGAATAATATCTGAGTCTCACATAACTACTTACTACTAGTAGATACCATATTTTACATGGGATGTACTAGGAGAAGAAGCAATACTATCAGCAGAACTCAATCATATGAAATAAACTACTTATATGTAAGATCCTAAAGATTGCATTCCTCTAAAATTCCTAGGGAATTCCTTTGAATCAAAGAAACTAATTATTTTATGGAATTCCTACTAACCAATGAAAGTTCAGAAAAATTAGCCTGCATCGACTTAGGAATAAAGCTAATAAAATACATAGGGAGGAAAATTTACCAAGTTCCAGAGACTTCCATGCATAAACACAACCATTCTCGGTCACGGCGAACACATGATCATGTTGTATAATAGCGTCGTAGTATCTAAAGTAGCCCTAGAACTCGTTCACACAAACTAACCATCCATGACTATCATTCCCATTAATGACAACAATCTTGAATTCAAAATTGGTGACTAGATAGAAATCTTTGTATCCCCCAGCAGCTGTCGGAACTTGGCAAATGACTATCTTCTGCAGTTTAGTAGGTTGACGTTCATCAGTATCATCCTAAAATGTAAGTGTAGAACCTTCGGTCGGTTCAAACCCTGACACTTGCGAATAACAATCTTGCGATGAGTGTACACATTGACAAGGTCCCACGTGAAATCGGGCCCAACTATGACGATCCAATCTCCATTGCCGCCTGCTCGCTTCTCATCAAAACCATTTGGCATCACAGCATCGGAGGAGAACTCATGCGCTACACAGCCGCCGCCACTTGAGCGATCTTTGGATTCCCACGGTCTCACCGTCAGGTGAGAATGAAGAACACATGGGAGGCCAAACAGATGAGAAGAAGGCGTAGTTCCGCTCTCTTTTGCTGATTGAAGAATATGTTTGGACGAACCGACGAGGCTCGTGGCATCACAATGGTTGATGAGTACTTGAAGAGGGCCTTCAGTGAACACCTTCTGAAACTGCTCAGGATCTTTACAGACCTTGCTCGATCTCACCATGGAAGGAGGCTTCAGATGGTGTTTTGGGGGCTTTCTTTGGGGTGGGGTGGGGAAGGGAGGAAGATCATTGGCGTGAGGTAGCGGCCGGGGTGAGATGGTGAAGACAAAGGCTGATGGTGCGTAGTAGTACTACTAGTAGTACTGCAGAAGGTGGGCGAGTGGAGGGTGGGGCTCCAATTGAGGCTAGTTGTACAAACCTCCAACAATTAGAGCCGTAGTTGCAAAGAGCTCCAACTGTTGAGCCCCGGGTATGTAATAAATAATGTTAAGAGGGCTAATCGAAAATTTTGTGCTATTTGCAGCATTTGTATCCAAAAGTAATTGTAGTAGTTTCTTGCAACTATACTATCCTGATTATCTTGAGTTCCCTGCAATTTCGAATCCAATTGTTGCAGGTTTGTGTAATTTCCACCCTCCTCATGTTTCGAGGAAGCTCTATGACCCTATGTTCAAACAAAAAAATGATCAAAGACAAACAAAAAAAAGAATAACAGGAGACAATAATGATTCCAAGTGAGATTTATAAATAGAGCTATGCTCCCCGGCAACGACACCAGAAAATACTATTGATGACCCACAAGTATAGGGGATCGCAACAGTCTTCAAGGAAAGTAAAACCCAATTTATTGATTCGACACAAGGGGAGCCAAAGAATATTTATAAGCCTTAACAACTGAGTTGTCAATTCAGTTGCACCTGAAAACAATCTTGCTTGCAGTAGTTTATCAGTAGCAACAATTTTGTAGTAGCAATAGCAAAGTGATAGCAGTAGTAAAATAAAGACAATAGTAACAATTGCAGTAAACAGTAGGATTAAATCGCGGTAGGCATAGGGATGGATGGATGGGCGTTGCATGGACAAGACAATTCATATAATAATCAAGACATAGGGCATTTGCAGATAAATATGATAAAGTATCCAAGTACTAAATAATCATAAGAATGTGTTCCATATATAGTCATACGTGCTCGCAATGAGAACTTGCGCAACATCTTTTGTCCTGCCAGCCTGTTGCAGCGGGGCCTCAAGGGAATCTACTGGTAATTAAGGTGCTCCTTTTAATAGAGCACCGGAGCAAAGCATTAACACTCCGTGAACACACGTGATCCTCACATCATAGCCATCCCCTCTAGTTATCTCGATTTCTGTCACTTCGGGGCCTCGGGTTCTGGACAATAATATGTGAATACAACTTGTAGATAAGATCATAAATAATACTATCATCATGAATCAATAACATGTTCAGATCTGAAATCATGGCACTCGGGGCCTAGTGACAAGCATTTAGCATAACAAGTTGCAACAATGTCAAAAAACACTAGCAAAATATACTAGGCACCATGCCCTAGCAATCTGATGCAATTACATGAACGATCTCATCCAATGCCTACAATCCCCATAGCCTACCGTGGGAGATTACTCACTCATGGATGAGGGATTCATGGATGGTTGATGGAGAAGCGTTGGTGGTGATGATGGTGATGATCTCCTCCAATTCCCCGTTCTGGCAGGGTGCTAGAACGAAGTTTCTGGTTCTGAATCATGGTTTATGGTGGCGGCAGTGCAGCGGAACTCTATCTGGAAAAACATCGAACCCCTCTCTATTTTTAGGTCAGAGGGCTTATATAAGCGAAAGGAGAGGTCGAGGCGGAGGCCAAGGCGGCCACACCACCCCCTGGCACGGCTTGGGCTGGCCCGCGCGGCCAAGTGGTGTGGGCCCCTCATGGCCCCACTCCATCTTGCCTTCTGGCTTCTTGAGTCTTCTAGTAAAATAGGAGTTTTACGATATTTTCCGGAATTTTTCATAAAAGTTTATTTCCTGCACAAAAACTAGACACCAAAGCAATTCTGCTGAAAACAGCGTTAGTCCACGTTAGTTGTATCCAAATTACATAAATTAGAGAAGAAACAATAGCAAAAGTGTTCGGAAAAGTAGATACGTTTTGGACGTATCAATTACTCATAAATAATTACTCCCTCCATCCTAAAATAGTAGTTACTGACTTGGCTTTGTATAGATACACATGTATTTCGACGCATTTTAGTACTTAGATGCTCCCTCATTTCCAAATTAGAAAGCATACTAGGTTTTGTCAAAGTCAATATTTATAAAGTGTGACCAACTATATGTACAAACATACTAACCTACATACTGTCAAACACATATAATATGAAAACATGGTTCATGATGATTCTAATAACATTGAGTTGATGTCGTAGATGTCCATATTATTTCTAGATATTTAGGAAAAATTCTAGGGCATCCTATCCTGCATGCTGGACCCATGTCGATGTGTCATCCACACCAGCGCATTTCGACGGCAATCCTGGTTCAATACTTAAATCAAGTCGAATTGACAAGTTTGGGCCTAAAATTCCATAATCACTGAGTTAGATGACTAAAATCGAAGCACCGTAAGAACAGTTAGTGTGTTTATCTTTGGTCCATGTCGTAGAACTAAACAAATTACATAAAAGTCATAATAAACCCCTAAATATTCCATAATAACATGAGCAACAAACTTAGTTTACATCCAAAATGCATCCTTCCTAGTACCAAAAGAGAACCTATATGCGATTACTACTAGTAAACTAGAGTAGTAAAATAGTACTACTAGTACAGTCTTGATCATCAGCCGTAGTTTAAGATCATTTTTTCCTGTCGATGCAAATCCAGAAATATACATGGGTGGACTGTCCAACCTTCATCAGGAACCGCGGCGGCACCCCGAGGTATGTCCTGAGCTTGTAGGATGGGAAGTTAGCCGGCGACGAGCTGCTTGTCAGCTTGATTACCACATTAAGGGTCTCGACCATCGACAAGTCCGCCGACCCCGGCAGGCTAGGTGCACACAGTTTCACCATGTACCACAGCCACAAGCACCTATCCTACCTGATGCACACCAAGGACACGACGGCGACCAGGCGGAGCGTGCTGATGGTCAGGCCGAACACGACACCATCATCCCCGCAGAGTAAGCGCGTGAATCCCCTCGTGCTTGTTGGTGGCAGAGTCGGGATGAGGCAAAAGAAGGCGCTGCCATAGATGGCCCTGGTTACTATGACCCCGTGGGCCTCCTTTATGTGGGGAAGGAGCCCTGCCGGCGAGGCAATGAAATCACAGGCGGAATCCATGCAAGAGCACATGCCGTGTGAGCACACGGTCTTGTGCTCGTCGAGCTTGTCGAAGGCGACCTAGCTAAAGCAATCGTCGTAGGGGCACTCAATCATCACCTCAGACTGGACGATGTCCATAGCAGCCGACTCACAGTCGAATCCGTCGACACGGTACACGAAATTGTGGGAGTGGTTACAGAGGGAAGATCGGCTCGCCGACGTAGTGCCTGCCGGCCAGAAACCTGGGTTGGGTGGGTATACTGAAGAGTATACTGATTGAGTTTCGTGCTGTACTGGTACGATTGTACAGGAATACGCTAGGAATAAGCGCACCGGCGGCGCCTGCACTTGTCCACTTTTTTCTTAGACAATGTCCACACGATGTACATGCTTCGTCAGAACAAAAAGGCTGCAGAAAGTTGACAGGTGAGTAATAAAGCAGGTGTCACACTGTACTGTACCAGACAATACAGTACAGACAGAGGGAGAGACTAAGGAAAGAAGATCGATGTGAGTGAGAGGTAAGAAGATCTACTCCTGGAGAGAGACGAAAAGCCTGCGACCTGATGCAGGGTGTACAGTGCTTCATGCATGTCTTCGACACCAATCTGTAATTAACTTTTTTGGTCTTATCAAATTTAATTGGCCTTAATAATCCCAGATAGAGAGAGTACTACTACTACTAGTAGTATAACTTAGAATAAATCAGACAAACTAGTACTGTATTTATTAGTGGTACTTTTTTTTGAAAAATTATAATTAGTAGTAGTACTTAGATATGTGAAAAACCAATCCAAGTTACAATCCCAAAAGAGAGTACGATCACTCTGTTTTATGGATTTTTGTTTACTATACGTACTAGTAGTAAAAGCTAGAATGTAGATTATTTCAGAATAAATTTTGGCTCTACAATATCTAGAATATGCGCAAACCTCAAAAGGCACTTCATTTCTTAGTTTCAGGGACCTTGTGCTAAATGCATGGACTTGGATATAATTTTCATTTTTATGAGGTCTTTGACATAACTTGTATTTCCACCGACCGTGTGTTAACTAAAGCACCTTGCTCCTACGGGACCTACCACAATTAAAAAATAATTACACAGCCCCGATTATCAGACAAAGTAGAACATGGTTTCTTATAATTCCAAAGTTTTTAGAAATAGGATGTTTCAATCTTCCCAGCTAACTTCGCACACTTTAGTGACTTTTTGCCGATTTAAATGCAAGGGAAATTGATTGCTATTGAATTAAATATATTTTCAGAGGTAGATGGGTGCATCTTCATGTAGTAAACAATGTCGTCGGTGTTAGTTTCCAACTATCATGAAAGAACATTTAGTTATCAATTTTTCGAGTGATGACGAGATTGTTCTTTTATGTAAAGAAACTCCGCAGAATGTGGATCTGAATACCACAAGACAAGTTTTCATACATAAAGAGTGGACCAACATGTTGTACTGACGATACCCATGTTTTATGAGCTTTCAAACTTCCAAGCTAACTCCACCAACTTGAATGACTTTATGCCAATTATTTATCGAATTTAGGTCAAATTTGAAATACAAGTAAATAGGTTGCTTTGAAAGTTTTATAAAAAATCTTCTGGAGGTACCTCTATTCAGGGGTCAATTAATATATCATAAACCACTGAGAGTTTTGACGACACATTCAACTTTTGCTAAGATTTTGCATCTTGACAGTTTAACAAAATTAGGTCAAACTTGAGCTACAAGTACGCGTGAAAGATCGCTCTTGAATTAAATGTCTGTCGATATTTGAATGACTTCCTAGCTAACTCTACCCATTTGAATGACTTTATGTCGATTTATCGAAATTAGGTCAAATTTGAAACTACAAGTAAATTGTAGGTTGCTTTGAAAGTTCTACGAAAAATCTTTTGGGGGTACCGATCGAGGGGTCACAATCAATATGTTAGAAACCACCGAGAGTTTTGACAATAGCTTCAACTTCTTGCTAAGATTTTGCATCCTGACAATTTAACGAAATTAGGTCAAACTTGAGCTATAAGCAAATAAGCATGATAGATTTCTCTTGAATTAAATATCTTTTCAAGGGTAGATGGGTGCATCTTCTTGTAATAAAAACAATGCTGTCAGTGTGAGTTTCCAACTATCAGGAAAGAACATTCTCAATTTTTCGAGTGATGTCGAGATTATTCTCTCCTATAAAGGAAGTCCGAAGAATATGGATCTGAATGCCACAAGCCAAATTTTCACACATATAGAGTGGACCAACATATTGTACTTACAATTTCCCGTGTTTCATGAGTTCTCAAACTTCCTATAGATTATCGCTCTGCCTACTTGAATGACTTTATGTCGATTAATCAAAATTAGGTCAAATTTGAACTATATACTACAAGTAAATTGTAGGTTGCTCTAAAAGTTTTACGAAAAAGCTTTTGGGGGTACCCATCAGGGGGTCACAATCAATAATTGAGAAACAACCGAGATTTTTGACAAAGGATTGACTTTATGCTAAGATTTTGCATCATGACACTATTTAGCGAAATTGGGTCAAACTTGAGCTACAAAGTAAGCGCGATAGATTTCTCTTGAAATATATGACTTTTCAGATGTATATGGGTGCATTTTCTTGTAGTAAATAGTGTCATCGTGTGATTTTCCAACTATCAGGAAAGAACATTCAATTCTCAATTTTACGAGTGATTACGAGCGAGGTTGTTATTTTCTGTAAAGAAATGTCTGAAGAATATTGGATCTGAATGCCAGAAGCCAAGTTTACCGACATATATAGTGGAATAACATGTTGTACCAACGATTCCCATGTTTTATGAGTTTTCAAATTTCCTAGCTAACTCTGCCCATTTTACCGAATGACTTTATGTCGATTTATCGAAATTAGGTCAAATTTGAAACTACAAGTACATTGTAGGTTGCTTTGAAAGTTTTACAAAAAATATTTTTGGAGGTACCCATCGACGGGTCACAATTAATATATCATAAAACACCGAGAGTTTTGACGATAGATTCAACTTCTTGCTAAGATTTTGCAACTTGATAATTTAACGAAATTAGGTCAAACCTGAGCTACAAGTAATTAAGCGCGATAGATTGCTCTTGAATTAAATGTATTTTTAGAGGTAGATCGGTGCATCTTGTTGTAGTAAACAATGCCGCCAGTGCGTTTCCAACTATTAGGAAAGAACATTCAATTCTACATTTTCCGAGTGATTTCGAGCGAGGTGGTTCTTTTTTGTAAGAAGTCCATAGAATATTGGATGTGAATCCCACGCCAAGTTTACAGACATATATAGTGGCCCAACATGTTGTAACAATGATTCCCATCTTTTATTTATGAGTTTTCAAACTTCCTAGCTAACTGTGCCTATTTGACAGAATGACTTTAGGTTGATTTATCAAAATTAGGTCAAATTTGAAACTACAAGTAAATCGTAGGTTGCTTTGAAAGTTTTACGAAAAATCTTTTGGAGGTACCCATCGAGGGGCCACAATTAATATATCATCAAACACCAAGAGTTTTGACGATAGGTTCAACTTCTTGCTAAGATTTTGCATCTTTACAATTGAACAAAATGAGGTCAAACTTGAGCTACAAGTAAGCGCGATAGATTTCTCTTGAATTAAATGTATTTTCAGAGGTAGATCGGTGCATCTTGTTGTAGTAAACAATATCTTTAGTGTGAGTTTCCATCTATCAGGAAAGAATATTCAATTCTAAATTTTCCGAGTGAAGACAAGCGAGATTAGTTGTTCTTTTCCGTAAAGAAGTCCAAATAATATTGGATGTGGATGCTACAAGCCAAGTTGATAGACATATATAGTGTATCGACAACATGTTGTACTTGCGATTTCCATGTTTTATGAGCTTTCAAACTTCCTAGCTAACTCTGCCCATTTTAATGACTTTAAGTCGATTTATCGAAATTAGGTCAAATTTGAAACTACAAGTAAATTGTAGGTCTTGCTTTGAAAGTTTTACGAAAAATATTTTAATTTGGAGGTACCCCTCGAGGGGTCACAATTAAAATATCAGAAAACAACGAGAGTTTTTACGATAGGTTCAACTTCTTGCTAAGATTTTGCATCTTGACAATTTAATGAAATTAGGTCAAACTTGAGCTACAAGTAAGCGCGATAGATAACTCTTGAATTAAATGTCATTTCAGAGGTAGATGGGTGCATTTTCTGGTAGTAAGCAATGCCGTGGGTGTGAGTGTCCAACTACCAGGAAAGAACAATCAATTCTACATTTTCCGAGTGAAGACGAGCAAGGTTAGTTATTCTTTTTCGTAAAGAGAAGTGCAAAGAATATTGGATGTGGATGCCACAAGCCAAGTTGACAGACATATATAGTGGATAAAAACATGTTGTACTTGCGATTCCCATGTTTTATGAGTTTTCAAGCATCCTAGATAACCCCGCCCATTTGAATGACTTTATATCGATATCTCGGAATTAGGTAAAATTTGAAACTTTAAGTAAATTGTAGGTTTTGCTTTGATAGTTTTACGCAAAAGCTTTTGGAGGTACCGATCGAGGGGTCAAAATTAATATATCAGAAACAAGCGAGAGTTTCGACGATAGGTTCAACTTCTTATTAAGACTTTGCATCTTGACAATTTAATGAAATTAGGTCAAACTTGAGCTAGCTACAAGTAAACGCCATAGATTGGTCTTGAATTAAATGTCTTTTTAGAGTTAATCATCGGTGCATCTGCTTGTAGTAAATAGTGTCGTCGGAATTAGAATGACTTTATGTCGATTTATCGAAATTAGGTCAAATTGGAAAGTACAAGTACTAGTAAATTGCATGTGCCCTGCACGTGAGACTCAGATAATAGAAATCTGGCATATCATCACTATATAAAATATAATAGGTAAATCATTAAAAATATAATAGGTAAAATTTGAACTACTACAAGTAAACTGTGTAGGTTTCTTTGAATGTTTTACAAAAAAGCTCTTAGAGGTACCCATTGGAGGGGAGGGAGGGTGAAATAGTATACTATCATTAGAAATAACAGAGAGTTCTGACGACATGTTCATCTTCTTGCTAAGATTTTGCATCTTGACAGTTTAATGAAATTAGGTCAAACTTGAGCTACAACTAAGTGTGATAGATTGCTCTTGAATTTAATGAAATTAGGTCAAACTTGAACTACAAGTAATAAATTGTAGGTTGATTTGAAAGTTTTATGAAAAAGCTTTTGGAGGTACCCATCTAGCGGTTAATTAATATATCAAAAACCATAGAGAGTTTTGATGAGTGGTTCGACTTCTAGCTAAGATTTTGCATCATGAAAATTGTGAACACCTTTTGAAAACGATCACATGAAATAGGGAGAGAGGGGAAATGATTTTTCTATTCTCTATGGGCAACCCACAAGCTTGAGGTGCACCTTAGGCTTAAAGATACAAACTTTATTTTCTCCACAATGTATATGGTGAACCTTGCCAGATATGCTTTTGTACACATTGCTGATGCCCTTATTAGGGAAAAGGCAAATACTAGTATATTAGTAGTACACTAGTAGTAGTACTCATTTATGTGCTTAGACATATGCTCACCTCTGTCCACGTGCTGTACATGCTGAGAGAATAAGACGTACTGTACTACTACTAGGCAGGGTAAGAGGGTAGCAACGAAGAGGAGTTGAAGGCGATTCGATGTCAGAGGAAAGCTATGATGGGTTCCTGACATGAGGTATTCCTGCGGCCACTCTACTAGTAGTAAATTTCAGGACCTATGCACGCAAAAAAAATGTGTGTTTTCTCTCTCCTTCGCTGCCTCTCACCATCCATCCTCCCTTCTCCTTCCCTTTCCCCTCGTGCACCGGCCCGGCTGATCACTCCCTCATCCACAGCGTGGTGCTGTGCACGTGTGCCTTGGTATGGCGGCTCTGTGTCTCTAGCGTGTTCAGCAGCTGCGTTGGTGTGGAGTAGGGACGAGGAGTACATAGGAAGGAAACCACTTTGGTCCGTGGCGGCAAAAAAATTCAAAATTTTCTGGTTTTCGAAATTTTCACTTGCTTCCCAAACATGGGGAGGGAAGGTTACTCAAAAGATTGGCCATTCACAGTACTTCTTATCTTATCTTTATCTTGTCCTATCTCTTACAATACCATACCATATCACCACTATATAGTGTACGGATAACTTCGAACATTGACCGTTGGATCAAGACCAGCAAATCCATACATTGCTAACTGTTGGATCTTCTTTACCATTCTTAGCATCTACAAAGATTCTACTGATAGTCTTTAGCACGATGAACGCTAGTATGCGCAAACCTCAAAAAACACACTTCATTGCTCAGTTTCAAGGTCCTTGTGCTAAATGCATGGACTTGGGTGCAATTTTCATTTTTATGAGGTCTTTGATGTAACTTGTACTTCCACCGACTGTGTTAACTCTCAAGCACCTCTCTCCTACAAGACCTACCATAGTTAAAATAAAATGCAACTGCCCCAATTATCACACAAACTGGACCACAGTTTCTTATATGTAATACCCAAGTTTTTAGTACTAGGATTTTTCAAGTTTCCTAGGTAACTTCATACACTTTAGGGACTTCTTGTGGATTAACGAAATTAGGTCAAGATTGAGCTACAAGTAATCGTGATAGATTGCTCTTGAGTTAAATGTATTTTTGGAGGTAGATGGGTGCATCTTCTTGTAGTAAACAATGTCGTCAGTGTGAGTTTCCAACTATCAGGAAATAAAATTCTCAGTTTTTCGAGTGATAACGAGATGGTTCATTTTTGTAAAGAAAGCCCGAAGAATATGGATCTTGCCATAAGCCAAGCTTCTTGACATATTCAGTGGACCAACATGTTTTACTTACGATTCCCATATGTTTTTTGAGTTTTCAAACTCCCTAGCTAATTAACTCTGCCCACTTGAATGACTACATGCCGATTTATCAAAATTAGGTCAAACTTGAACTATAACTAAATTCTAGGTTGTTTTGAAAGTTTTACAAAAAAGCTTTTGGAGGTACCGTACCTATCGTGGGGGGGTCACCATTAATATATGAGAAACAACCGAGAGTTTTGACAACAAGTTTTACTTCTTGCTAAGATTTTGCATTGCATGACACTACCTAACGAAATTGGGTGAAACTTGAGCTACAAGTAAGCGCGATAGATTGCTGTTGAAATATATGACTTTTCAGAGAGGTAGATGGGTGCGGTTTCTTGTAGTAAACAGTGTCGTCGGTGTGATTTTCCAACTATATCAGGAAATAACATTCAATTACTCTCAATTTTTTGAGTGATGACGAGCGAGGTTATTCTTTTCTATAAAGAATGTCTGGAGAATATTGGATCTGAATGCCATAAGCCAAGTTTACCGACATATATAGTGGACCAACATGTTGTACCAACGATTCGAATGTTTTATTTATGAGTTTTCAAACTTCCTAGCTAACTCTACCCATTTGATCGAATGCCTTTATGTCGATTTATCGAAATTAGGTCAAATTTAAAACTACAAGAAAATTGTAGGTTGCTTTGAAAGTTTTACGAAAAATAATTTGGAGGTACCCATCGAGGGGTCACAATTAATATATCGTAAACACCGAGAGTTTTGATGATAGGTTCAACTTCTTGCTAAGATTCTGCATCTAGACAATTTAATGAAATTAGGTCAAACTTGAGCTACAAGTAAGCGCGATAGATAGCTCTTGAATTATATGTCATTTGAGCGGTAGATGGGTGCATTTTTAGGTACTAAGCAGTGACATGGGTGTGAGTGTCCAACTACCAGGAAAGAACATTCAATTCTACATTTTCCGAGTGCAGACGAGTGATGTTAGTTGTTCTTTTCCATAAAGAGAAGTCCAAAGAATATTGGATGTGGATGCCACAAGCCGAGTTGAAAGACATATATAGTGGATCGACAACATGTTATACTTGCGATTCCCATGTTTTATGAGTTTTCAAGCTTCCTAGCTAACCCCGCCCATTTGAATGACTGTATGTTGATATCTCAGAATTAGGTCAAATTTGAAACTACAAGTAAATTGTAGGTTTTGCTTTGATAGTTTTACGAAAAGGCTTTTGGAGGTACCCATCGAGGGGTCAAAATTAATATATTAGAAACCAGCAGGAGTTTCGATGATAAGTTCAACTTCTTGCTAAGACTTTGCATCTTGACAATTTAACGAAAATTAGGTCAAACTTGAACTAGTTACAAGTAAACGCCATAGATTGCTCTTGAATTGAATGTCTTTTCAGAGGTAGATCATTGGTGCATCTTCTTGTAGTAAATAGTGTCGTTGGTGTGAGTTTCCAACTATCAAGAAAGAACATTCAATTCTACATTTTCCGAGTGAAGAATACGAGGGAGTTTGTTCTTTTTCCTAAAGAAAAGTCCGAAGAATATTGGATCTGAATGCCACAAGCCAAGTTTACATACATATATATTGGACCAACATGTTGTACCAACGATTCCCATGTTTTATGGGTTTTCAAACTTCCCAGCTAACTCTGCCCATTAGAATGACTTTATGTCGATTTATCAAAATTAGGTCAAATTTGAAACTACAAGTACTAGTACATTGCATGTGCCCTGCACGTGAGACTCAGATAATAGACATCTGGCATATTATCACTATATAAAATTATAATAGGTAAAGCAGAAAAATATAATAGGTAAAATTTGAACTATTACAAGTAAACTATGTAGGTTGCTTTGAAAGTTTTACGAAAAGGCTCTTAGAGGTACCCATCAGAGGAGGGGGGGGAGGGAGGGTCAGTTAATATACTATCATTATAAACCATAGAGAGTTCTGACGACACGTTCATCTTCTTGCTAAGATTTTGCATCTTGACAGTTTAATGAAATTAGGTCAAACTTGAGCTACAACTAAGTGCGATAGATTGCTCTTGAATTTAATGAAATTAGGTCAAACATGAACTACAAGTAATAAATTGTAGGTTGCTTTGAAATTTTTATGAAAAAGCTTTTGGAGGTACCCATCGAGCGGTTAATTAACATATCAAAAACCACAGAGAGTTTTGATGAGTGGTTCAACTTCTAGCTAAGATTTTGCATCATGAATATTTTGAACACCTTTTGAAAATGATCACATGAAATAGGGAGAGAGGGGAAATGATTTTTCTATTCTCTATGGGCAACCCACAAGCTTGAGGTGTACCTTAGGCTTAAAGATACAAACTTTATTTTCTCCACAATGTATATGGTGAACCTTGCCACATGTGCTTTTGTACACATTGCTGAGGCCCTTATTAGGGAAAAAGCAAATACTAGTATATTAGTAGTAAACTAGTAGTAGTACTTATTTATTTGGTTAGACATATGCTCACCTCTGTCCACGCGCTGTACATGCTGAGAGAATAAAACATATTGTACTACTACTAGGCAGGGTAAGAGGGTAGCAACGAAGAGGAGTTGAAGGCGGTTCGATGTCAAAGGAAAGCTATGATGGGTTCCTGACACGAGGTATTCCTGCGGCCACTCTACTAGTAGTAAATTTCAGGACCTATGCACGCAAAAAAATTATGAGTTTTCTCTCTCCTTCGCTGCCTCTCACCATCCATCCTCCCTCTCTCCTTCCATTTCCCCTCGTGCACCGGCCCGGCTGATCACTCCCTCGTCCACAGCGTGGTGCTATGCACGTGTGCCTTGGTACAATGGCTCTGTGTCTCTAGCCTGTTCGGCAGCTGCGTTGGTGTGGAGTACGGACGAGGAGTACATAGGAAGGAAACCACTTTGGTCCTTGACGGCAAAAAAATTCAAAATTTTCTCGTTTTCTAAATTTTCTCTTGCTTCCCAAACATGGGGAGGGAAGGTTACTCAAAAGATTGGCCATTTGCAGTACTTCTTATCTTATCTTTATCTTGTCCTATCTCTTACAATACCATACCATACCACCACTATATAGTCTACGGATAACTTCGAACATTAACCGTTGGATCAAGACTCTATAGTTGGATCAAGACTTCGAACATTGCTAACCGTTGGATCTTCTTTTCCATTCTTAGCATCTACAAAGCTTCTACTGATAGTCTTTAGCATGATGAACGCTAGTATGCGCAAACCTCAAAACACACACTTCATTGCTCAGTTTCAGGGTCCTTGTGCTAAATGCATGGACTTGGATGCAATTTTCATTTTTATGAGGTCCTTGATGTAACTTGTACTTCTACCGACCATGTTAACTCTCAAGCACCTCGCTCCTACGAGACCTACCACAGTTAAAAGAAAATGCAACCGCCCCAATTATCACACAAACTGGACCACGATTTCTTATACGTAATACCCAAGTTTTTTAGTACTAGGAGTTTTCAAGCTCCTAGCTAACTTCACACACTTTAGTGACTTCTTGTTGATTAACGAAATTAGGTCAAACTTGAGCTATAAGTAAGCACGATAGATTGCTCTTGAATTATATGTATTTTCGGAGGTAGTTGTGTGCATCTTCTTGTAGTAAACAATGTCGTCAGTGTGAATTTCCAACTACCAGGAAATAAAATTCTCAGTTTTTTGAGTGATGATGAGACGGTTGTTTTCCATAAAGAAAGCCCGAAGAATATGGATCTCAATGCCATAAGCCAAGCTTCTAGACATATTAAGTGGAACAACGTGTTTTACTTACGATTCCCATATGTTTTTTGAGTTTTCAAACTCCCTAGCTAATTAACTCTGCCCACTTGAATGACTACATGCCGATTTATCGAAATTAGGTCAAACTTGAACTATAACTAAATTGTAGGTTGCTTTGAAAGTTTTACGAAAAAGCTTTTGGAGGTACCGTACCGATCGGGGGGTCACAATCAATATATGAGAAACAACCGAGAGTTTTGACAACAGGTTTGACTTCTTGCTAAGATTTTGCATCGCATGACATTATTTAACGAAATTGGGTCAAACTGGAGCTACAAGTAAGCGCGATAGATTGTTGTTGAAATATATGAATTTTCAGAGAGGTAGATGGGTGCATTTTCTTGTAGTAAACAGTGTCGTCGGTGTGATTTTCCAACTATATGAGGAAAGAACATTCAATTATTCTAAATTTTGAGTGATGACGAGCGAGGTTGTTCTTTTCCGTAAAGAAATGTCCGAAGAATATTGGATCTGAATGCCAGAAGCCAAGTTTACCGACATATATAGTGGACCAACATGTTGTACCAACGATTCCCATATTTTATTTATGAGTTTTCAATCTTCCCTGCTAACTCAACCCATTTAACCAAATGACTTTATGTCGATTTATTGAAATTAGGTCAAATTTGAAACTACAAGTAAATTGTAGGTTGCTTTGAAAGTTTTACGAAAAATATTTTGGAGGTACCCATCGAGGGGTCACAATTAATATATCATAAAACACCAAGAGTTTTTACGATAGGTTCAACTTCTTGCTAAGATTTTGCATCTTGACAATTTAACAAAATTAGGTCAAACTTGAGCTACAAGTAAGCATGATAGATTTCTCTTGAATTAAATGTATTTTCAGAGGTAGATTGGTGCATCTTGTTGTAGTAAACAATGCCGTCAGTGTGATTTTCCAACTATCAGGAAAGAACATTTAATTCTACATTTTCCGAGTGAAGACTAGCGAGCTTAGTTGTTCTTTTTCGTAAAGAGAAGTCCAAAGAATATTGGATGTGGATGCTGCAAGCCAAGTTGACAGACATATATAGTGGATCGACAACATGTTGTACTTGCGATTCCCATATTTTATGAGCTTTCAAACTTCCTAGCTAACTCTGCCCATTTTAATGACTTTAAGTCGATTTATCGAAATATGGTCAAATTTGAAACTACAAGTAATTAAATTGTAGGTTTTGCTTTGAAAGTTTTACGTAAAAGCTTCTAATTTGGAGGTACCCATTGAGGGGTCACAATTAATATATCGGAAAACAACGAGAGTTTTGACGATAGGTTCAACTTCTTGCTAAGATTTTGCATCTTGACAATTTAACGAAATTAGGTCAAACTTGAGCTACAAGTAAGCGCGATAGATAGCTCTTGAATTAAATGTCATTTCACAGGTAGATGGGTACATTTTCTAGTAGTAAGCAGTGCCATGGGTGTGAGTGTCCAACTATCAGGAAAGAACATTCAATTCTACATTTTTCGAGTGAAGACGAGCGAGGTTAGTTGTTCTTTTTCGTAAAGAGAAGTCCAAAGAATATTGGATGTGGATGCCACATGCCAAGTTGATAGACATAGATAGTGGATCGACAACATATTGTACTTGCGATTCCCATGTTTTATGGGTTTTCAAGCTTCCTAGCTAACCCTGCACATTTGAATGACTTTATGTCGATATCTCGGAATTAGGTCAAATTTGAAACTACAAGTAAATTGTAGGTTTTGCTTTGATAGTTTTACGAAAAAGCTTTTGGAGGTACCCATCGAGGGGTCAAAATTAATATATCAGAAAACCAGCGAGAGTTTCGATAATAGGTTCAACTTCTTGCTAAGATTTAGAATCTTCAAAATTTTCAACCCCTTTTGAAAACAATCACATGAGAAATAAGGAGAAAGGGGAAATGATTTTTCTATTTTCTATGGGCAACCCATAAGCTTTTGAGGTGCACCTTAGGCTTAAAGATAACTTTATTTTCTCCATACTATATAAGGTGAACCTTAATTAGCGGATGCCCCATAGGCCTTAAGGTGTGCCTTTTTACACATTGCGGATGACCTTAGGGCATCACCTATGTATGTAAAAAACTAGTTGATAAGATGGCTCCTAACATGACCATCAAATAAATATGAGTTGGAAATTGCAAATTTAGATGATTGTATAACATCATCCTCCCAACATGATGTAATTTATCTCATAATTTTTTGAAACTCCTAAGTATGATATCCATTCTTCTTAGAGATCCTAAGCATTAGGAGTACGGCCATGGATGATCAGTTGAGGTGTTGGATTGAGGGAGTACGGCCTTGGATTCCTAAACACAGAGGGGGTACGACCTACCAAATTTCTATTATTACATGGATCATGACCAAATTCAAAACCAAAATAAAGCGCTAAAATATCCCGCGTATCCGGACATAGTTCGTGCCCCAAAATTTCAGATACTTCAAAATTCTTATTCGAACCCTATTAAATTCGGTGGGCGGGGGG
Organism: Avena insularis; assembly: GCA_023614405.1. Classification (NCBI taxonomy): domain Eukaryota; kingdom Viridiplantae; phylum Streptophyta; class Magnoliopsida; order Poales; family Poaceae; genus Avena; species Avena insularis. Next base: position 140,090,084 of record CM042686.1, on the reverse strand, counting down.
CTTCACTCGTAATTTTCCCAGTATAGTGCTAGCAGTACCTAAACCCCCACACCTCTCTCCTCCAGGAATACGTCACCGGCCGGAACATCCCCGTTGCACTTTAGCCGGCGTACCCGCCACACCTGATCTGCTCATCGAACCCTCTTATTCGGCGTGCTGAGCACATCATCGACCTCCTAGGATCTACTCCACGGATGTCGTGGTCCAGCGTTCTGCTCGTATCCTCGCCCGCCCAAGATCTTCTTCCCCGTCGTCGACACCCACTACGACTGTAGCACCTTCGGCGACCTCGACGTGACCCGTGAGGATGCGAATGAGGCCTATACGCCGCCCCGACCGAGGTAAAACCAGATCTCCCTGCGCGATTTGTTTATTGGAAATGTAATGTATTCATGCTAAATTTCCTAACTAATAGGTTCTTTACTTGATATACACATGTTATGACTAAATTAACCCGTTATGGTTACGCTTAAACTCCACGCATTGAACTGTTTTTATGTACTGTACTATTTCTTTGTGAATTATTAGTCACATAATATATTTGTTTACATTCTCTGCTGTACTTGTCCATATGAGATGTGATTATATAATATCTCCCTCGACTCTCATTTGCCGATTTTATAATAGTATTTCCACCGTGCTATTATCCTGCTATCCTATACTACACGTTTACACACGTCATACTATTTGACCATTATGTACTGTAGATTTGATCCCGTAGATCTCGTGTAAGGCCCCCCACCCGAAGTTTGGTCCTTGCCACATATTTTGTTTGCTTAAATTTACCATTTGTCTTTCTTGTCTTCATATTTTTTTGCTAAAAATTAGCGTTAAACATTTTAGCCCCACTATGGCCTGCTTTTGTTCCATATGCTTAGTTCAATTTACTAGATATGGAGAGGCCAGGTGTATATCATAGTTACATGAACTGACTATTTTAATACGAGGCACTTGATGACACAATTATCTGGCTATTCATGAATAATTCAATGTATGATTGCTTAATTCATTGTTTGTCTGAAATTATCTGGCTAGCATATTCGAAGCTCACGATTGATGTGTTTTTGTTGGCTGAGTTACTCTTTTTTTGCCTATGATTAAATCAGTGGCAGATTTAGTTATGTAGTGTCTGACTAGTTTATATATGAGAAACATAATGGCTTAGTTTTTGTATTCGTTTTTATTCATGTACTGCACATTCTAGTTTGACCTGTCTGCATCAGGTACTTTGGTTGATTGCTCGCATTGTTATTCGAAATGAACTTGTAGTTTGTTTTCCAAGTCTGTTGTTTAAGTAACTTGTTTTGTCTTGGTGTCAGCCATTTTCAAGTAGAGTAGTCATTTCACAGAGCAGCACATGCTCGCATCGCTCCAGCTAGGGGTGGGCGTTCGGTTTTAACCGAAAATTCGGTTCGGTATTCTCGGTTTTTCTATAATTCAGGTTTTAAGAAATAGGCACCGAAATAATATCGGTTTTTGAATTTACCAGCAGTTCAGTTAACCGACAGTTCGGTTCGATGTTCAGTTTTAAACCGATATGTACAAATGACAGGAAAATCCAGACATTCACATGGTCGTACGAGTCGCCGTGGCCAGAAGTTTCAGGTCGACGATACGCATGAATACATGTGCATGCAATAGTCAAATACATCACTAGCTGAAAGCATGAATCAACTTGAGTGTACATGTACAAATAAAGCACGAACGCGCTACAGACGAGAATAGAAAATAAGAAATGTTCGGACTATGATTCTAGCGAATAATTAGAGAGATATCATTGATTCCTTGATTGATGGATGCGTTGCATGCGAGCACGTGCATGGGCTGACCTGGACGCCTGGTGGGCTTTTTCTTGCCATTTGGCCTTTAAAATAGCGTACAATGGACGCTGGACTAAGCGCTCGGCTCTCAACCTGTATATTTCGGTTTTCTCGGGTTTTTTGGTTAACATTGGGTCAAAACCGAATTAATTTTCTTAAATTCGGTTTCTCGCATATACTCATCGAAATTAGTTCCGATTAATTCGGTTTCGGTGCATTAGGTTTCGGTTCCGGTTAATTCGGTTTTAGTATTCGGTTTCGGTTTTTTATGCCCACCCTTAGCGCCAGCTGGTCCACTTATTCAAAACGAAATAGATGTATGAGCCACCATTGTTAATTGCTTCCTTCCTTATATATTACCGCATTAACACATTTAAAATTGAGATTTCTATTTTCGTGCCCCTGGTTCGTTAGTTGTACTCAGTTTTTCTCAGCCGCTTAGTTTTATTTCTCAATTTTGCCCTCCCTTTATTCTGAAATCCTCACATGCGCTTAGACGGGGGGATTCCGTCAAGTCAAAGGCTTGACCGTTAGATGTTGACCGGTGGGACCGCGTTGGGACATGTCATGTGTTGAGCGTTACGTTACGTCGTCTCGACCGTTACATACTGACAGGTGGGTTCAGGATACACAGCAGACCAGCCATCCATCTCTCGATGATTATGGGGGACGTGGTGTGGGACCATGTGGGGTGCGTTTGGTGGTTACATACGCCCTGTCGTCTAAAGTGGAAGTTTTCTTTTTTGTTATTTTTATGATTGACCTTTTTAAGAGCGCCTTTTCCCCCTCTCTCTCGCTAATAATTGTGTTTTTTGCCCAAAAATGTAGCGAATCTAGAGCAACTTCTCTATTCATTCATTGTTCCTTTTGCCCTCATTTTTCCCCAATCTGGTAGCAAATCTAGAGCAGTAAAACTAACCAGCACGATAAATAAATTCAGTAAACAAAGCAGATATAGATAAAGCAGCTAATATAGGTTATATAGTATGGTACTTAATGAGGTTCGATAATTAGGCTGCTCAGCAGTAGCATCAGACAAGTTCAATACAGACACGACAAAAGAAGATGCTTTACAACAGCAGTAGATTAATGACCCCTCATGGCCTCTGGCAGGAGAGCCTCCGCCTCCTCCCTCTGACGGCTCCTTCACTTCTTGATGCCCAGTCCCTTGACCTTGGGCGCCTTGGGATTGATCGGGGGCATGCAATCCTTCTCGATTGCCACCTTCTGGAGGTTGCGAAGGCGAAGACTGAGCGCCTGTTGCTTGGCTATGAATCCGTGGACGTTCAGGGACTCACCACATGTCCTCACGTCCTCGGCATGCTTCACGAGGGATTTGAAGTCCGTGGCGTGGAGCCTCCTAGTGGGGCAGAAGGGGCACCTATACACGTCGCCGGCGAAGAAGTTGTTGTACTGGCCAGACTTCAGCCTCCTCAGCACATGACGAGTCTTGGTGTCCTTGGACTCGTCGTCATTGACGCTACGTCCGCTATCCTCCTGTTGGAAAAAACAGTAGAGTGCAATAAGGACATGATTGAGATACTTTGATTATCGGGATTGATTATTTGCATAAATTAACTGACTGAGATCTCCTGATTATTCCCCAAATCTCAAACCAAATGGAATACTAATCCCAACTATGAACATGGAGGTTCAAATACGAAAAGGGGGATTCATCGAAATACGAGATCTAACACAAGATGATTAGCTACTGTAAAAATACGAACAGCCGGTCCCTAATAACATACGATCTAGCATCCAACGATGGGAACTGGGGAAGAACAAGGGAAGGGGAGAAAACCCTGGTTACCTCCAACCATGGGTCGGCGATGCTGGTGTCGTAGGGGTTCTCTGGCCTTATGTAAACAACCTCCTCATAGGGGTCCCAGCCGAGCGGGATCTGCCCGAGACCGGCAGGGTCCTCCTTGCCAGCGGCTACGGCGGATGCGGGCACGGGGACGGGGGCCTGTACGGGGACGGGGGCCTCCTCGCCGACGGCCTTGGAGGTGCCGATGGGCACCACGCCGTTCTTCTCCATCACCGGCATGGTTGGGGTTTTCTTGGGGGTTTGCAGAAGCTGATGGGACAGTGGAGACAGTTGAGTGAGCGAGTGAGTGATGAGTGAGAGTGAGAAGGCCTCTGTTAAAGGAGAAGGGAAGCAACATTTCGTTGTACTACCGTACACCGATAATCACAGACGCCATCGCACCGTGCACGACCACATACTGCCTGCACCATACACGCTGCATCGTGAGTCACATTTTTTCCCTTGTGTCTAACCATGGCGACTCAGTTGTACTCAGTTTTGCCCTCGAATGTAACACTGGCAGTTTGGTTCTACTCAATTTTGCCCTCGAGTATTAACACTACCGTGTGCAATATACTCAGTTTTACCCGCCGGTGGCTGGTCAACATAGAGTCAACGAATAGGTTTTACCTAGATAATTGAGTCATTTTATGCGCAACAAATTCAAAAAGAACAAAACATAGTGGCATCTACCCAAGGAGTCTTATTATGTGACCTGCCACCATAAGAAAAGTATATAAACCAAGTTTTAACCTAAATCACCACTTCTCAAATCACTTACTATCTATAAAGGTTCATGTGTTTCTACTCAAGCCTCTTCCCAAAACATCCCTCCCCAAAACATAGTTTGTCTGAATGAGGCAATAATTATCAAACAGGTGTATATTTGAATTGCAAATAGTTTGATATATGCCAAGATGTATTTTATCATATAAAAGATGCATTTTCTATTTTTTAAATCTTTGTCTATTTTCTATTTGAATCCCTTTGTCAGTCTTGCCCTTGGTTTTTAAGTTCTACTCAATTTTGCCCTTGGTTCTTAAGTGCTACCCAGTTTTGCCCTCTCTTTGTTCCATCTCTCGCACATGTGCTCATCTTCGCTACTACGCTCTGATTGGTCGAGACAGTTGTCACACGGATCGTGCCCACCAACAGTTGATTCTCTATGATCCAGCGCACAGGATAACCCCTATATCTGTCGGGGGGGCACCCCTCTATCCGTGCAAAATAACGAGTATGCCACCGGTACTTTAACTCCATAAACAAATAAACTTGAATATAATTTGAAGGTAACGTGTTCGAAGGTGTATAATTTATGCATTATATTTCACTCCATGGAAATTGTAATGTCTCAAGATTTTCTTAGCACAACATTATCACGTATTAAGTGCGATTTCAAAGAGTTCAAAGGTGTATAATTTTTGTATACGCAAGTTTATGCATTATATTTCACTCCATGGAAATGGTAATGCCTCAAGATTTTCTTAGCACAACATTATCACGTATTAAGTGCGATTTCAAAGAGTTCAAAGGTGTATAATTTTTGTATACGCAAGTTTATGCATTATATTTCACTCCATGGAAATGATAAATGATCAGGATTTTCTTAGCACAACATTATCACGACCTAAGTACGATTTCAAAGAGTTCAAAGGTGTATAATTTTTGTATACACAAGTTTATGCATTATATTTCACACCATGGAAATGATAAATGATCAGGATTTTCTTAGCACAACATTATCACGACCTAAGTGCGATTTCAAAGAGTTCAAAGGTGTATAATTTTTGTATACGTAAGTTTATGCATTATATTTCACTCCATGAAAATGGTAATCTCTCAAAATTTTCTTAGCACAATATTATCACGACCTAAGTGCGATTTCAAAGAGTTCAAAGGTGTATAACTTTTGTATACACAAGTTTATACATTATATTTCACTCCATGGAAATGGTAATCTCTCAAGATTTTTTTAGCACAACATTATCACATATTAAGTGCGATTTCAAAGATTTCAAAGGTGTATAAACTTCGTATACGCAAGTTTATGCACTATATTTCACTCCATAGAAATGATAAATGATCAGGATTTTATTAGCACAAGATTATCATGTCCTAAGTGTGATTTAAAAGAGTTCAAAGGTGTATAACTTTCGTATAATTTCTGTATATGCATTACATTTCACTATATGAAAACTAAGCAATGGCACGGGCGCGGGTGCAGGGCTGGCTCAGGGTCCCATCTTGCAACGCCAACCTAGGTAAGTTGTGGGACCGGCGCTCACGTGGATAAGCTGTGGGTCCGATGCTGATCTGGATAAGTTGAGAGAGGTGTCCACTACAGGAATTGACTGAACACGGCTCCACTTGTTAGCATGTAACGGCAAGGGTACACTACAGGACCCGACAGAACACGGTCCTTGTATCATCCTAGCATTAGGATCAAACGAAGGGTAGAAATAGGAATCTAACTATGTGCATGCATGCATCTGTAAAATCAGGGTAAAATTTTCGCCAAACAAAAACCTAAAGGGATCAGAGTTTCTTTCACTAACTAGAGGTAGGAATAGCTCTTGTTAGTGATTGATATGAATTTTGACATGACCGTTGGGAATTATTATGTTTTGGGAAGTTATTATAAAGTCAAATTTGAAATTTGAATCAATTTGAAAGTATTTAAGATTTGGTAGTTAGTAAAATTAAATTGTTTTCCAAAATACTTTATTAACATGATTTGATTAAATCATAGATATAATAAAGAACAATAAGGATCTGAGAAATAAAAATAAGATAAGAAATGAATTCTTATTTCCTAATTACATCACAAGAATACAAATGGTAATAAATACATCAAAAGTAGAAGATTAAAGAGAATGGAAATACAACTTTATTCCTTATAATAAATCTTTACAGGATTCTTTACAAAAAGAATAAAGAAAAGAAGATTACATTTAAGACCTATGCTACTTAGTTATTCCTAGACTAAATCTTGTATCTCCAGATCTTGTTCCTGCAAATAAGATGAAAACAACTAAAAAGAATACACGGGGTTAATCAGTTAGTGTTACTCTCAGTGGTGAACAATGAAATGCATTGTTCCAGTTACATCATCGAGTCATTAATAGGGACAAGTTTCACCAGGTAGTAAACAGTAAAAAAGTAATAGGTGGAGATATTATCACTTGAGCTGATCCACTCGACCAGGCCACACATGCACACAACTTAGTCATAGAATGCATGTAGTGTGCTGCCAATACAGCAGCAACACTATTAGCACTCAAACAGAGCACTCAACCGAGGCTCATCCACAGACAACACACTCTCCTTCTCAAGCACACGCTCAGACTACATCGAGCTTACGAAAATCTCAACAAAATCACGAGCCACTCTACCAAATTAACCAGTAGTTCACCTCAAAATGGTGACATAAGGAGGGGGTGGTGTAGAAGGATAGCAAGGGCAACTTCTAGATCACAGGAGACTAGGAGGAGCAGGCACATCACCAGGAGGTGCAGGCCAAGATCAAGCCACCAGCAACACCAACACAGCAGCAATAAAACAACCTGTGTGGTGAGTTATACAAAACCATCACATGCTAATTTTTAGTTGAGCATGTGTTGTTTTATACATAATCCACTCAGATTCACCCAAGTGGGGTGTATCCATCATAGAGGAATTAAAACCCAAATCCAAGCAATCTATCCTTGCAAATAATACCAAGATCTCAGCCTATGCATCATGGATCTTGGAGAATTAACCATACTAATAGATCCACTTATTCATTAGCTATAACTGAATGTTTCTGGGCACATCCAAAGGATGGCAGCACCTCAGAAAGCAGTTCATATTAAATCTATAATACACATCATGGTTTAGCAAATCTTTTTCTTCAAGTCTATGAAAACCATTGTTCTAAACTGAGTACCAAAGCATATTTGAGAGGTACACATGAGATAAAAACCTTAGTTTTTATCTAATATTGCCTCAGACCGGCATCACATGCATAAAGCAATTATTGAATATCATAAGCCAACATATCCAGCAGGAGTTTTTCAACTCAATTTAGCATCAAGTCATTCTGGAGTATGTGTAGATTAAAGCCAGTACTAGAGCAAACCCTGTGTACCATTCCTTGGAAGGTGTCACCAAGACTTGTTCTAACTAAGCCAATCCTACCCAGAGCTCACATAATCCAGGTAATTTAAAGAGGAATAGTTAATCATCTTCCTAATATATCAATTAGGAATCATTCTTTTACATAGAAGAACTATCACCAAAGACCTCAATGATAATTCCAGATAGCCAAATACAAGTTCCAGTATTGAAACTAGTTAACCATCATCACTAATCAGATAAATAGGCTAGCTTAAAGTCACAACATTCCCAGTTGTGTGCTTATAGTAACAAAGTTAAGACAACAGTTTAGCTTACAGAAATATCAGTAATTCCCTAGTCATCAGTAGGCTATGGTTCAACATAGAATCAACACCAGAGCCATTCCTAAATAGCTCAGCATCCTCAATTACCAACACAGAGGAGTGAAAACCTAATAGAACAGATAACCCTAAAGAGGAATTTCTCTTTGGAGCACTCAGTGGCTAGCAAGGGAAGTATAGAGAGAGAACGAACAGGAAGTAGAAGAACTTACTAAGGATCCTCGTTGTAGATTAGAAGAGGAAGAAGAGGGTCCGACGAGCGCACGGCGGCATGGGGAGAACCCGAAGGGCGCTACAACCCGCACCGAGCCGAGGCGGCGGCCACAACATCGTTTGAGGACGCACAACACCACCACAGCAACACAGGAGCACCTCACAGCACCACTGGAGCGGCGGTGAAGGCATCACTGGCGACACCCCAAACCCTAGGGTTTGGAACGGAGCCAGCCTCGCCGAAGGAGGACCCCAGAGCCAAATCGAAATGGACCAGGCATAGGAGCAGAGTCTAGCACCACGCCATACACCACGGCGGCGGCCGGGAAGGCCTAGGGCGGCGGCAATCGAGCGGCAACGGCGTCGACGACACCGCGCCGCAACAGGTCGAGGAAGAACACGAGGGGGACGAGAGATGGGTGGTGTGCGTACTGGGCCGGTGTGGTCCAGTACCCTTCACGGGTAAGGGCTGACCAACCTAGATGGGCCGGGTCAGGGCTGGGCCAGCCAATGGGCTTGGTCCAGTTTTAAACAGGAAAATATAATTAAATTGTCAAATGACCAAAATACCCCTAGGACTAAAATGGCTCTAAGAAATAAAATAAAAATCCTAAAAATATAAATCAAATATTAATGGAACCAAAACAATGTCCTCTACTTAAGAAAAATAACAAATGGAATTTTAGGTAATTAAAATTAAAATTATTGTTACTAGGATAAATAGTCCTTTGGAATTTTATAAAATTATACAAACACATAAAAATTGAATAAAACTCATATTTACAATTCTAAAAGGAAATGCTATTATAGAAAAATACTAATTTGTATTTTTGAAAGGTAAATTAAATGTAATAAAAATAAAGTCTTATTTCCTTAAAGGAATTTTAGTTAAATATTTAAATGAGTTAAAAATTAAATAAATTCAATTTTAAACTATTTAAATAATTTTAGTCTTTATAAAAATACCAAATATAATGTTTATAATAAAATTTCAAAGACTTTATGTAATACTTTTCTTTTAATTAAAGAAATAGTAATTTTTTACTATAAGGGTAAAACATGCAAATAAACAAATAATAAACCATTGCATGACATTACTATGCATTTCATATTGCTTCTTTAAATATTGTCCTTACCAGGCAATAATGCTTCTTTGTAGAAACCGGAGCTCAAGGTCAAGTGGAAGCATCCGACTTCACTACCTTGCAGTCGGAAGGCAAGTTCATAACTTGCTCATGTCCTTTAAAGAGTCTTTATCAAAGATGTTTCAAATAGTGTGTTATCATCTATGATCTAGAGAAAGAAAATATTATCTTATCTAATAAATAAGATGTAGTTATCATCCTAAGTGATGATAAAGATTGGCAATGGAACTTAGGGTTCTAATTGCACAGGTCACCATAGGCTTAACAACCCATGACATCAGTGATTCTAGCGTCGTATATTACGCGTTAACCATGAGATTTGGAATGGGACGGAGAATTCAACTGTATCTTCTTCCTTTCATATGGAGGCAAGATGACCTTATCGTGATGCTGTGATTCCTTGTGTGGATCCAGCATATGGGTGGGCACCCTTAGGCCCCATGATTTTGGTATCTTGACTATCTATGAGTGGCTGCTGGAGGTATAGTCGGACCTTTATGGAGCTTGCCAGGGGCATCACCAGCTCATACAGTCTTCGTGAACTCACTAGGGTTGTATCTTGCCCAAAAATGGGGCTTAATGGAGGTGTAGTCAGCCCCGGAGGATCGTGCAGACATATGGGGTCGCGGAGAGGGTAGTGATTGGCTTGGATCACCTACTAGGCCCCACATCACAGAATTGTGGACGGGAAAGTACGCCCAGTTGTGCAACAAGGAGTTGATCTCTCATGGATAAAGTAACGCACCTCTGCAGAGTGTAAGAACTATAACTTGGTACTCCCTGTTCCGGGAAGGAGCTACGAACGCGGCAGGAAAGGAACTCCATGAAGTTCTGGTCAACCTGTGAAGGCTGATGGGCATAGTTTTTGATAATAAAATCAATCTTTGAAGAAATGTTTATGAAAAATACATAGTGCCAAGGACTTATAGTCCGAGGTGGTAGATAGAGCATGAAACTTCCCACCTTGCATATAATGAACTTGCTAGGTAACGCTGTTACTCACTCTTTCCTTTGAAACCCTGCTTAGACTCTGAGAATCCAGAAGACCCTTCGATGTTCACGACTAAATGGCAAGAAGCTGTCTACTACGAGGAGCCAGACCTGTCCAGAGGATTTGAAGGGGTGGACTACGAAATATGCTATGGAGTGGAGGGCAACGAGTCCGAGTAGTTGCTTTAGTTATAAGTAAACCAATTGAGCCGAGCAACAGGAAGTTTATAAAATAAGTTGTTGATCTCAATTCGGAGTATGAGTTTGAACTTTATATCTTCCACTGAAACTACTTAAGTTGGTTTGTAATTTGGTAACACTTGAAGTTGGAACTTCTGGTTTGTAGTAATATTGAAGTGTGTATGTTTGTAATATGGACCCGCAATGTTTCTATTATACCACTCTGAGGGATGTGATATTTACAGAACGGTGTTCTGTGGATGTCATGTCAACGACTATAGTGTACTACACATGTAGTGGTATGCTGATTCACCGTAGCTGGTATCAGAGCAACAGCTTTGACCTTAGGTTGGAAACCTAGTAAAGGGAAATAATTGTAGGAGTCTAGGAGCAATGGTAAAGAGTTCTCTAGATTATATGATGAGTATTCAATTGGGAATATTTCGTTATATTTCTTTAGAGCGATAATTCTTTATTATGATGCATCATTATAATTAATGCATACTAATTATATTTATTCCTGTTATTTATATACAGTGGGAACGACACCAATGTTTCCAAAACACTCTTTGGAAAGGAAAGAAGAGACTCTCGATGACTATCAGGGGGCATTAACTGAATAGCTTCGAGAACTTCTGAGAGTATTTGGTTGCACAACTAATATTCTAGTCTATACTATGACATACCATGATGGGAGAATGTTAGCCAAATATCGTGTTAGCATCCAACTACCAAAGAAGCTTGGTTTATATCACAATTTACCTATGGGTGAAGGTAGAACTCACCTAGCAGCATATCATGTTGCCATTGTGGAGGCGATAGCCAATGTGCGGGAGCACAAAGCTGAATAGTTTGCTGGAAGCACATATTCTGTGATTCCTCATGACTCTATAGACGAGGAACCGGAACCGGATCATATTCCTTTAGTAAGGAAGCATCCAAAACTAGCTTCTAAGTTTATGGATCTGTATCGACTGATGGTTGGGTCTTTGTATAAGACACATCAAGTTATCGTAGAAGATCAGGTTGATATGTTAGAGGATTTAACGAATCCTGAAAGAAGGGAGAAGGTAGAATCTAAACTGGAGAATGAAGCAGAGGATAGGGTTAACCCAGTTTTTAAGGATATACCTATAGATCCAACATCTTTTACACCATATCCTTACTCACCTATACCAGAACCCACTATATATCCTGATGAGGGCACTAGTCATCCAGTACCACAGAGTTCTTGGGGAACTGAGGACTTGGAACTACCTATTGGAAATTCTGAGGGATGGAGGTACGGATCAAAGGATGGATCTGCCAGGAATCCTATTCCTGTGGAAGATTCAGTTGGGGACACCGGGCAGACTAGTTGCATGGGCATGAGATCTTATTCCGTTGATGGAAGAGATGTCCATGTGGAGGATGTAGAGTCCGATGAGGAAGATCCTGAAGAAAGGGTGTTTGAGTCCCTAGAACATTATCCTACTCCAGATAACATGCACTATCCAATCATAGCTGAGGATTCTCGTATCTAGCAGAGTACTTGGGGAGCACCGGAAGGGGAATATTCTGTTGATTCCTCTAGAGTCGGGATGTAGGAAATGGATGAAGAAGACAATGATGAGGATAATTCTGAAAATACTTCAGATGAGTTAGAAGGTATGGATGCACTTCAGCTGAATGATGTGTCAAGTACGGAGACTTCTGATAATGAGTATCGTCCGTCGAAGAGGCAAGTTGTTCCATAGATGGTGCGTCATACTCATGTCAGCACGGTTGTACTCCAGGTATGTACGATGAACGTCGCAACTTCTGGGGAGTGTGACTTTAAGGTGGAGTATTCCAGTGGTGATATGTAAGTTAGAGTCCAAGAACTTGATGTAAATAAATAAGTGGGATAGTATCCACATGAGCTTGTAAGGCTTATATAGTAAGGGCTTGTAGTCATGTTGTATCAACTATGTTGTTTGTAATGTATAATATGTGTGTAATGCATATTTGGTTCTTATTTGGATCTTGTTTTCTAGTGTGTGACTAGTTCTGTGCATGAAGTTGAGCTCAAAACACATATGCATGATGTAATTATGAGTGTTCTCTTTATGTTACAGGACTAGGGGGGTATGGAAATGGGTGTAGAGAACGAGACTGAGCAGCAGCGCATGGAGCACGAAGCCAAAGGAAAGGTGGATGAAGATGCAAGATTGCAAGAAAATTTACCACCACCACCACCAATGAGGCCATTGATGGAGCAGAACTTTATGCAATACATGCAAATGATGCAAGAGTCCCAAAACAAATTCATGGAGGGGTTGGTGGATCGAGTGGGACAACAGAGGGCACCTCAAGGGCATGGTGTTAGTCTTTCGGATTTCCAGGATACCAGGCCTTTACCTTTTGCATCTGCTCTAGAACCAATGGATGTAGAGGTCTGGTAACAGATACCGAAAGAAAGTTGAAATCTGTAGGATGCAATGAGGAAGAAAAGTTGCGGTATGCAACACATCTATTGACCGGACCTACAGCAGCATGGTGGGAGGGTCAGTTAGCTATGCAACTTCTAGGAAGAGAGTACAATTGGGAGCAGTTCAAGCAGAGATTCCGTGAATACCATGTTCCAGAAAGTATCATTGAGTTGAAGCGTAGGGAGTTTGAAGAACTGTAACAGGGTTACTCTAGTGTCGTGAAGTATATTCGGGAGTTCAGTGATTTATCTCATTACGCTACTGATGAAGTCAGCACTGAGGCAAAAAGTAAGAAGAGGTTCATGCGTGGACTGAATCCATTTGTGAAGATGCAGTTGAGGCTTGCCAACACCCAAACTTTTCAACAGTTGCTTGATGTAGCTATAACCTTTGAAGATGATTACAAGAATGTCCAAGAGGACCACATGAAGAGAGCAAAGAAGGAAACAAAGAGGCTTCAAGCAAGTAAATCCAAAAGCAATTTGGAATTCCAACCTAGAAGCATACCCTACAACAACAACAACAACAAGAGTAACAACAACACTGGAGGACAATTCAATCCTAGAAGGAATGTCATATGTCACAATTGCAAACTTCTGGGACATATTAGCAAGGATTGCAAGATGCTAGTGATTATTTGCTTTGGTTGTGGACAAAAGGGTCATATTAAGCCTGATTGCCCAAACAAACCACCCGGTGGTTGGCCCACAAACGGCGGAGGACAAGCTAGTGGAGGCGGAGGTGGACAGCCTAACATAGGTGGAAGCTATGGCAAAAATGACAATGGCAAGAGAGGTAGGCCTACTGGAAAGATGAATTGCGCAACTTTGGAGGAGGTGGATAATTCGGATCAAGTGGTGATAGGTACGCTCAACATTCTCACCAATCCCGGAAAAGTTTTATTTGATACGGGTGCAACTACTTCTTTCATCTCTGAAGAATTTTGTGATAAATTCGGGATTAGAAGGGCACCATTAGAAAAACCTATGACTGTAGTTACCGTCGGAGGGATCGTGGTAATTAGAAACATTAAAGTAAATCAAGTAATTTCCATATGTGGTCAAACCTATAATGCGGATCTTTATGTGATCCCATTAAAAGGAATAGCAGTAGTCCTGGGAATGGATTGGATGATAGATTATGGAGCTCAGATCAATTGTGAGGAGAAAACTGTTTCAATCAGGTCTCCAAGTGGAGGAAGGGTAGTATATCAGGCAGATAAACATAGTCATACCATGGAGGATCTGCAGTTGAACTCAATGAAGGAAGTCAAATTGGAAAATATTCCCATAGTGAAGGAATTTCAAGATGTTTTTCCAGCAAAGTTACCAAGAATGCCACCTAACCAGGAAATAGAGTTCACTATTGACCTGATTCCTGGTACAACACCAATAGCTCAAGCACCATATAAGATGGGGCCAAAAGAATTAAACGATCGTAAGGAACAAATTGATGAGTTAGCCAGAAAAGGATTTATTCAGGAGAGTGTATCCCCATGGGGAACTCCGGTAATTTTTGTGGACAAAGGAGATGGAGGATGAAGAATGTGTGGGGACTATAGAAATCTCAACAATGTCACCATCAAGAACAAGTACCCATTACCAAGATTTCAAGATCTATTTGATCAAGTCAAGGGAGCGGGAGTATTCTCCAAGATTGATCTAAGATCAGGGTACCATCAGATAAAGATTAAACCTGAAGATGTTCCTAAAACAGCATTTGTATCAAGGTATGGACATCATGAGTATCTCGTCGTACGTTTTGGTCTGACCAATGCACCAACAATATTCATGAACTTGATGAACAAAATCTTCATGCCTTACTTGGACAAGTTTTTCATAGTGTTCATTGATGATATTGTGATATACTCTAAGGATAAAGAAGAGGATGCAGAACATTTGAGAATAGCATTGCAAATCCTAAGAGAACATAAGATTTATGCTAAGTTCAGTAAGTGTGAATCCTGGTTGGACGAAGTAGAGTTTCTTGGTCATGTGATCAGTAAGGATGGAATTGCTGTAAATCTGTCCAAAGTTCAATCAGTGCTGGAATGGAAGGCACCCACCAATGTGAAGCAAATCCGAGGTTTCTTAGGCATGGCCGGGTATTATTGGAGATTCATTGAAGGTTTTTCCAAGATAGCTGGACCAATGACCAAATTGTTAAGAAAAAATACACCTTTCATATGGGATGAGAAGTGTGAAGCGAGTTTTCAGGAGTTGAAGACCAGATTAACTACAACACCAATCCTAGTAGTTCCAGAACTAGGAAAAGATTACACAGTTTATTGTGATGCATCTAAGGAAGGATTAGGTTGGGTGGTTATGCAAGATTGTAAGGTAATTGCTTATGGATCTAGACAATTGAAACCACATGAAGTGAATTATCCAACTCATGATTTAGAGTTAGCAGCAGTAGTCTTTGCTTTAAAAGGATGGAGGCATTTTCTCTCTGGTGCAAGGTGTGAGTTATACACTGACCACAAAATTCTCAAATATTTCTTCACTCAAAAGGAATTGAATATGAGACATAAGCATTGGCTGGAGTTAATTAAAGATTATGATCTAGCAATCAATTATACCCCTGGAAAAGCAAATGTTGTGGCAGATGCCTTAAGTCGGAAAAGCATAGATACACAACCTATTAATAGAGAATTGCCAATAGAATTGTAGATGGATTTGGAAAGATCAGAAATACAATTCATAAGTACAACAGTTCTTGAAGGATTAGCTACCATGAGAATAATTGAAGAGAGGAGTAGTGATCTTCGGCATGAAATCTTTAGACATCAAGATGAAGACCCTTTCATTGCTGAAGAAGTTCGAAGAATCTCTCAAGGTCAAACATCATCTTTTCACCTAGGAGATTATGGATCTTTATGGTTTCAAAACCGTCTTTGTGTACCGGATGTGCCAGAAATCCGAGAGGTGATACTTCGGGAAGCTCATGAAACACCATATTCCATACATCCGGGAAGTACAAAGATGTACATGGATTTAAAAGAGTTGTTTTGGTGGAATAATATGAAAAGAGATATTGCAAAGTATGTATCTGAATGCCATACTTGCCAAAGGGTAAAAGCAGAACATCAAAGTCCAGCAGGACCATTACAACCCTTGGAAATTCCAGAATGGAAATGGGAAGAAATTGGTATGGATTTTCTCACAGGATTACCCATGACACCGAAGCGGAAGGATATGATATGGGTGATTGTGGACAGACTCACAAAAAGTGCGCATTTTATTCCAATAAACCAAAAGGATAATGTGGAAAAATTAGTAGAAATCTATATCAAAGATATTGTGAGTAAGCACGGGGTACCAAAAAAGATTGTATCGGACAGAGGATCTGTGTTTACATCAGCATTTTGGAAACAATTACATGCATCACTAGGTTCAAAGTTAGATTCTGGCACAGCTTATCATCCAGAAACTGGAGGCCAAACAGAAAGGACCAATCAATTCTTGGAGGACATGCTTAGAGATTGTGCATTAGATTTTGGAGGTTCGCGGGAGGATCATCTGCCGTTGGCAGAATTTTCCTACAACAACAGCTATCAAAGTAGTCTGAAGGCAGCACCTTACCAAGTACTATACAGAAGAAAGTGTGGATCACCAATATGCTGGTATGAACCTGGTAGTAGCAAGGAATTTGCACCAGACTATATTAAGGAAAAGCAAGATATCATCAATATTATTAGAGATCAATTGAAGATTGCTCAAAGTCGATAGAAGAGTTATGCTGATCAAAGTCGAAGATCATGGCATCCAGAAGTAGGGGATATGGTATATCTCAAGGTAAGTCCGATGAAGGGAGTAAAGAGATTTGGAGTCAAAGGAAAACTAAGCCCAAGATATATTGGACCATTCAAGATATTGAGTCAGAATAGAACAATAGCTTATGCTCTCGAGTTACCAAAAAGGTTAGCTTAGGTTCACAATGTTTTCCATGTATCACAACTCCAGAAATGTCTTAAAGTTCCCAAAGATGCCATTACACATCAAGAGATTGAGTTACAAGAAAATTTGACTTATGTCGAGAAACCCTATAAGATTTTAGAGGAGAACTAGAAAAGGTTGAGAAACAGGGCAATCAAATACTGCAAGGTACAGTGGGAACATCACCCAGAGCGAGAAGCCACATGGGAGAAAGAGGATGACTTGAGGGAAGCATATCCAGAACTTTTCAGGTACACATCCGCAAACTTCGGGATGAAGTTTAATTTAAGGGGGGAAGTTTGTAACATCCCAACATTAGGATCAAACGAAGGGTATAAATAGGAATCTAAGTCTGTGCATGCATGCATCTGTAAAATCAGGGTAAATTTTTTGCCAAACAAAAGCCTAAAGGGATCAGAATTTCTTTCACTAACTAGAGGTAGGAATAACTCTTGTTAGTGATTGCTATGAATTTTGACATGACCTTTGGGAATTATTAAGTTTTGGGGAAGTTATTATAAATTCAAATTTGAAATTTGAATCAATTTGAAAGTATTTAAGATTTGGGAGTTAGTAATTTTTTTCTTCCAAAATACTTTATTAACATGATTTGATTAAATCATAGATATAATAAACAACAATAAGGATCTGAGAAATAAAAATAAGATAAGAAATGAATTCTTATTTCCTGATTACATCACAACAATACAAATGGTAATAAATACATCAAAAGTAGAAGATTAAAGAGAATGGAAATACAACTTTATTCCTTATAATAAATGTTTACAGGATTCTTTACAAAAAGAATAAAGAAAAGAAGATTACATTTAAGACCTATGCTACTTAGTTATTCCTAGACTAAATCTTGTATCTCCAGATCTTGTTCCTGCAAATAAGATGAAAACAACTAAAAAGAATACACGGGGTTTTTCTAGCAGGAGTTTTTCCACTCAATTTAGCATCAAGTCATTCTAGAGTATGTGTAGATTAAAGCCAGTACTAGAGCAAACCCTGTGTACCATTCCTAGGAAGGTGTCACCAGGACTTGTTCTAACTAAGCCAATCCTACCCAGAGATCACATAATCCATGTAATTTAAAGAGGAATAGTTAATCATCTTCCTAATATATCAATTAGGAATCATTCTTTTACATAGAAGAACTATCACCAAAGACCTCAATGATAATTCCAGATAGCCAAATACAAGTTCCAGTATTGAAACTAGTTAACCATCATCACTAATCAGATAAATAGGCTAGCTTAAAGTCACAACATTCCCAGTTGTGTGATGACAATAACAAAGCTAAGACAAGAGTTTATCTTATAGAAATATCAGTAATTCCCTGGTCATTAGTAGGCTATGGTTCAGCATAGAATCAACACCAGAGCCATTCCTAAATAGCTCAGCATCCTCAATTACCAACACAGAGGAGTGAAACCCTAATAGAACAAATAACCCTAAAGAGGAATTTCTCTCTAGAGCACTCAGTGGCCAGCAAGGGAAGTATATAGAGAGCACGACGAGGAAGTAGAAGAACTTACTCAAGATCCTCGTTGTAGATTAGAAGAGGAAGAAGAGGGTCCGACGAGCGCACGGCGGCACGGGGAGCACCCGAAGGGCGCTACAACCCGCACCGAGTCGAGGCGGTGGCCACAACATCGTTTGAGGATGCACATCACCACCAAAGCAACACGGGAGCACCTCACAACACCACTGGAGCGGCGGCGAAGGCATCACTGGTAGCACCCCAAACCCTAGGGTTTGGAACAGAGCCAGCCTCGTCGAAGGAGGGCCCAGAGCCAAATCGAAATGGACCAGGCGAAGGAGCAGAGTCTACAACCTTGCCATGCACCACAGTGGCGGCTGGGGAGGCCCTAGGCGGTGGCAATCGAACGGCAACCACGTCGGCGACAGCGCGCCGCAAAAGGTCGAGGAAGAACACGAGGGGGACGAGAGATGGGTGGAGTGCGTACTGGGCCGGTGTGGTCCAATACCTTTCACAGGTAAGGGTTCACCAGCCCAGATGGGCCGGGTCAGGGCTGGGCCAACCAATGGGCTTGGTCTAGTTTTAAACAGTAAAATATAATTAAATTGTCAAATGACCAAAATACCCCTAGGACTAAAATGGCTCTAAGAAATAAAATAAAAATCCTAAAAATATAAATCAAATATTAATGGAACCAAAACAATGTCCTCTACTTAAGAAAAATAACAAATGGAATTTTAAGTAATTAAAATTAAAATTATTATTACTAGGATAAATAGTCCTTTGGAATTTTATAAAATTATACAAACACATAAAAATTGAATAAAATTCATATTTACAATTCTAAAAGGAAATGCTATTATAGAAAATACTAATTTGTATTTTTGAAAGGTAAATTAAATGTAATAAAAATAAAGTCTTATTTCCTTAAAGGAATTTTTGTTAAATATTTAATGGAGTTAAAAATTAAATAAATTCAATTTTAAACTCTTTAAATAATTTTAGTCTTTATAAAAATACCAAATATAATGTTTATAATAAAATTTCAAAGATTTTATGTAATACTTTTCTTTTAATTAAAGAAATAGTAAATTTTTACTATAAGGGTAAAACATGCAAATAAACAAATAATAAACCATTGCATGACATTACTATGCATTTCATATTGCTTCTTTAAATATCGTCCTTACCGAGCAATAATGGTTCTTTGTAGAAACCGAAGCTCAAGGTTAAGTGGAAGCATCCGACTTCACTACCTTGCAGTCACAAGGCAAGTTCATAACTTGCTTATGTCCTTTGAAGAGTCTTTATCAAAGGGTTTGCAAATAGTGTGTTATCATCTATGATCTAGAGAAAGAAAATATTATCTTCTCTAATAAATAAGATGTAGTTATCATCCTATGTGATGATAAAGATTGGCAATGGAACTTAGGGTTCCAATTGCACAAGTCACTATAGGCTTAACAACCCATGACATCAGTGATTCTAGCGCTGTATATTACGCGTTAACCATGCGATTTGAAATGGGACGGAGAAGTCAGCTGTATCTTCTTCCTTTCATATGGAGTCAAGATGACCTTATCGTGACGCTATGATTCCTTGTGTGGATCTAGTATATGGGTGGGCACCCTTAGGCCCCATGATTTTGGTATCTAGATTATCTATGAGTGGCTGCCGGAGGTATAGTCGGACCTTTATGCAGCTTGCCAGGGGCATCACCAGCTCATAGAGTCTTTAGGAACTCACTAGGGTTGTAGCTTGCCGAAAAAGTGGGCTTAACGGAGGTGTAGTCAGCCCTGGAGGATCGTGTAGACATATGGGGTCGCGGAGAGGGCAGTGATTGGCTTGGATCACCTACTGGGCCCCACATCATGAAATTATGGACGGGAAAGTACGCACGGTCGTGTAACAAGGAGTTGATCTCTCATGGGTAAAGCAACACACCTCTATAGAGTGTAAGAACTATAACTTGTTACTCCCTGTTCCAGGAAGGATCTACGAACGCGGCAGGAAAGGAACTCCATGAAGTTCTGGTCAACCTGTGAAGGCTGATGGGCGTAGTTTTTGATAATAAAATCAATCTTTGAAGAAATGTTTATGAAAATTGCATAGTGCCAAGGACTTATAGTCCGAGGTGGTAGATAGAGCATCAAACTTCCCACCTTGCATATAATGAACTTGCTGGGTAACGCTGTTACTCATTCTTTCCTTTGAACCCCTGCTTAGACTCTGAGAATCCAGAAGACCCTTCGATGTTCACGGCTGAAGGGCAAGAAGCCGTCTACTACGAGGAGCCAGACCTGTCCAGAGGAGTTGAAGGGGTGGACTATGAAATACGCTATGGAGTGGAGGGAAACGAGTCCAAGTAGTTTCTTTAGTTATAAATAAACCAATTGAGCCGAGCAATAGGAACTTTATAAAATAAATTGTTGAGCTCAAGTCGAGTTTGAACTTTATATCTTCCACTGAAACTACTTAAGTTGGTTTGTAATTTGATAACACTTGAAGTTGGAACTTATGGTTTGTAATAATATTGAAGTGTGTATGTTTGTAATATGGACCCGCAATGTTGCTGTTGTACCACTCTGAGGGATGTGATATTTACAGAACGGTGTTCTGTGGATGTCATGTCAACGACTATAGTGTACTACACATGCAGTGGTATGCTGGGTCACCGCAGCCCTATCATTAGCACGTAACGGCGAGGGTCCACTACGGGACCCGACTGAACGCGGCCTCACTTGTCAGCACGTAATGGCAAGGCTAACAGACGGCGAGTTTTAGACCATGTGAGAGTTTCATACAAGGAGATGGGAAAAAGTGAGGAAAAACTAAGCGGCTGGGGAAAACTGAGTACAACTAACGAACCGAGGGCACGAAAATAGAAATCCCTTTAAAATTCATGGTGGTGTGATTGCAGGGTAATGCTATTATAACTTGTTTTGTGTTTGTTTCAGGCTGCAAATGACCCTCTAAATGTCGAACAAAGACACGCTTCTCCAAGTTTAGATTTTGTTTCACATAGTAGCAGTGACAATACCTATTGCTGATGGCACACCGCTTCGACTGATCATCTTTTTCCAGCCGAAAGATTATTTGAGGAGGCCCTCCAAGATGCCCGTGATATTGTTGAGAAAGAAGCCAACAAAATAGATTCAGTAATCACCATCACACACAAAGACTTACATGAATTGAAAAACAGGCAAGCTTTGACGTAGAACATACTTAATAATCTCATCTGCGACTCTCATGGGAAGACAGTTGTTACATGTCTCGCGATGCAAGCTCCATAGAGACCTTTTCTGTAACACCAGTTATGGTGTTTTTTAGTTGTCTAGACTTTGATGCAACTTTTATGCTTCATTTTATTACTATCAAGTTTACTAAAGATTGTAATAATCTACTATAATTCGCAATTGTAAGTTGTTTGAGGATTGTTACAAACTGAGCATCTATCAGAATTACTACACACACATGAAAAAACAGTGAAATTGTAAGAAGTACAACACACGATCCACTGGAACAAGGAGAACATGCATTGTATTACACGAGCACCATAGAACTTACAAAATTCATAGACGTTCACTCAACAAAGTGAACACATAAAGAGCTGACCTAAAGAAAATACATCAGGAGCAGACCCACATAATCCATCAATCTGACGGATAGTCGTCATAGTAATCGTAGTGGGTGGTACCATCCTTGCCATAAGGCGGCACCATCTATAGCTCAGAATGCTTGACGATTATGCAATACTCCGCCAGCAATTGATCGAGTTTTAAAGGACGGTCATTGATCCATAATCCTTCTACTCCATACCCATATACTGAAGGAAATATGCCCTGAGAGGCAATAATAAAGTTGTTATTATGTATTCCTTGTATATGATAGATGTTTATTTTGCATGCTATAATTGTATTAATAGGAAACATCAATACATGTGTGTTTAATAAACAAAAAGGGTTCCTAGTTATGCCTCTCTTATAGACTAGCTTGTTGATTAAAAAATATGATCAAGGTTTCCTGATCATGGACATTGGATGTTGTTAATAACAAGGTCACAACATTTGTGAAATGATGTGATGAACATTCATCCAAAGTATAGCATTACGATCAAGTCATTATGTTTATATTGCTATAACATCATACGAAGTAATCTTTATCCTTAGACCATGAGATCATGTTAATTGCTAACACCGGAAGAGTATCTTGATAACATCAAACGTCACACCGTAACAAGGTGACTATAAAGATGTGTTTAGTGCTACAAAGGTGTTATGTTGAGGCTCATGGATCAAGAGTGGAATTTGTCAATCCAGATGATGGATAGATATACTCTGGGCCCTCTCGGTGATATCACATTAGGATAGCTTGCAAGCAAGTGATATGATCACTAGAATGTTATATCACGGGAACGAGAAAAGAGTGCATGTCGGTAACGAGATCAAACTAGGTATGGAGATACCGATGATCGAATCTCGGACATGTAATATATCGAGAGACAAAGGGATTTAGTTACAAGCGTTAAAGGTTCTCACGATCACAGGAGTCATCGTTGAATGTGTAGGAGTCAGTACGGATCTCCAGGTCCAACTGCTGATTATTGATCGGAGAAGGGTCTCGATCATGTCTGCATTATTCGCGAACCGTAGGGTGGCACACTTAAGAGTTACCGGACACCATTTTGAAGCACATATGTTTCAGACAAAAGAATTGCAAAGCGCAGGAATTGTTTCAATAGAAATCGGAAATTCTTTCGGGTGAAATTGCAGAAGGTGGTTCTGCATGTGATATTGAAATATTGCAAGGGGCTATATGTGAATGTTTGTTAATTAAAGTAATTAACAAAATTCTGAATAAATTTAATTAAAAGAGTTTTATTAAATGAGAGAGCATTAAATTTGGAGAAATTAAATGCATTTAAAGTGGATACTTTAAAATGGAATGTGAAGAGGCATTTTAATGTGGAGGGGTTACCACCACATGAATGGGGGAGGTGAGGGGTAACCCCCCCATGCACCGGCCATGGAGAGAGGGGGCACCCCCCTCCTCCTATAAAAGGCCACCCATTCCCTCCTTCATCCTAACACCTCCTTGTGAAGGATCTCTCTCCCCCTCTAGAATTATTTCCCCATGGTCTCGGATTAGCGAGATACATGTTCTCGGTGGCATTTCGTCTGGAAGGAGTTGTTGCTTCCGCTGGATCGCTGGAGCGAGGAGGTGGAGGTTGTCCGGTGGCTTGAACGTAAAGAAAAGTGCGGATGTGTCTTGAGGTGCGACGCTCGGACTTCCTCACGATCTTGAGATCGGCAAGTGTACGACTACATTAACCACGAGTTCCTACTCGTTAACAAAGCTCGTTGTCTTCGAGGGTCAGTTCTCCATCGATGTATGTCCACCCATTGCTCTGTACCTAGTAGATAGATCTTGGCGTGTAGTTCTCATCGTAGGAAATTTTTTGTTTTCTATGCTGCGAACCCAACAGTGGTATTAGAGCCTGATCTATGCGTAGGTGCTTTGCACGGGTAGTACACATATGTTTATATGTGGGCGGTGATGATCATGTTATTGCATCTTCTATGTACTTTGGATATTGGTGGCATAGTGGGATGAAGCGGCCCGGACCAACCTTACATGTCATCGCACATGAGACCGGTACCACGACTGACATGCAACTTGTTTTGCATAAGTGGTTGGCGGGTGTCTGTCTCTCCTACTATAGTCAATATCTGATTTGCAACGAGTTGCTAATAACTTAGTTATCCTTGTTGTGGTTCATGTTCATAGGTTAGACAGGTTCTATCTCCGAAAGCCCTAAGCCACGTAAAACTTGCAATTGATAAATTAGAGGCGTCTAGTTTAGATCGTTGCTGGGCTAGTGTTTTGATATGGTATTGTTGTAAGTAGATGTATAATAGATACTCTTACAACTCACTTAACGTGTAAGTTCCATAGACCTTGGCCTTACACACAAAGGAATGATAGAGATCATACCACGATGCAAATGATAGAGATCAAATGCATGGACCATATCACCTCACTTCACACATTAGATGTTAGCATCTTATATTGCTAGTTTGGCGCTTTTGGTAGCATTATAAGATGATCCCTCATTTAGATATCATGATAAAATGTGTTCTTCCTTAAGTATGCACCGTTTTGTGGATCGTGTTTTGAGGCATCACGTGATGATCGGGTGTTCTCGACTCTACGCTTTCATACAACGGATGTAAGATAGTTTTACACACGCAAATACTAAGGTTCTTACTTGACGAGCCTAGCATGTGCAGACATGGCCTCGGAACACGGACCGAAAGGTTAAGCATGAGTCATATAGTCGATATGATGCCCATATAGATGCTCGCCTTTGAAGCTACACCGACTCACGTGATGATCGGACTTGGTGTAGTGGATTTGGTTCATGTAATCACCAAAAGGACACGAGGGATGTCGTTTTTGAGTGGGAGTTCATTAGTAATTTGGATTAGTTGAACTCAATCTATCATAAACTTAGTCTAAATATACTTTACAAATTCTGTTGTAGATGGCACCACCTGCTTTTAATTTCAATGTGTTCATGGAGAAAGAGAAACTTGCTGCGAATGGTAGCAACTTCACCAACTGGGCTATGAATTTGAGGATTCTCCTCACTGCTGCACAAAAGCAATATGTGCTAGATGCGCCGCTAGGCCCCCCACCAGCTCCTGATGCCCCTGACGAGGAAAAGAACGTCTATATAACTCGTCAGGAGGACCACAACTTAGTTCATTGCGGCATACTGTATGGGCTAGAGCCAGAACTTCGAAAGCGTTTCGAAAATGGCAATGCCTTTGATACCATGGGAGAATTGAAAATGATTTTCGATACCCATGCTGCCGTAGAGAGTTATAATGCTACATAAAAGTTCTTTAGCTGCATGATGGAGGAAAACAGCTCCGTTAGTGAGCACGTACTCAAAATGTCTGGGTACGCTGATAAGCTTGTGTCCTTGGAATGACGATTCCCATTGACTTAGGTATACATCGTGTTCTCCAATCTCTGCCACCTAGCTACAAGAGCTTCGTGATGAACTATAATATGCAGGGCATGAAGAAGTCTCTTCCCGAGCTCACAATGCTTAAAACTGCAGAAGTGGAGATTAGGAAAGAACATCAAGTGTTGATGATCAATAGGACCACCGGTTTCAAGAAGGACAAGAAAGGCAAGCACAAGGGAAAGAAGGTGGCAAGTCTGCCACGCCTGAAAGAAACCCCGAGCTGGCTCTAAGTCCGACACCGAAAAGTGCTACTATTGCAAGGGGATCGCCATTGAAGCGAATCGCCCCAAGTATTTGGCGGACAAGAAGTCCGGCAAGGCAAACAAAGGTATATGAGATATACATGTTATTGATGTGTACTTGACTAGTACTCGCAGTAGCACCTGGGTATTTTATACAGGATCGGTTGCTAATATATGTAACTCGGTTTAGGGGCTGCGGAACAAGCGACAACTAGCAAGGGATGAGGTCACAATGCGGGTCGGCAATGGATCAAGAGTTGACGTGATCTCCGTTGGAACGCTGCCTCTCCATATGCCGTCAGGATTAGTTATAAACCTGAATAATTGTTATTTGGTGCCTGCACTGAGCATGAACATTGTATCCGGATCGTGTTTGATGCAAAGTGGTTATTCATTTAAGTCTGAAAACAATGGTTGTTCGATTTATATGAATAATATCTTTTATGGTCATGCACCTATGTTGAATGGTTTATTTCTGTTGGATCTCGATAGTAGTATTACACATATTCATAATGTTGATGCTAAAAGGATTAAACTTGATAATGATATATCTACTTATATGTGGCACTGCCGTCTAGGTCATATTGGCGTTAAACACATGAAGAAACTCCATTCTAATGGACTTTTGGAATCACTTGATTTTCAATCATTTGATACATGTGAGCCATGCCTTATTGGCAAGACGACTAGAACGCCGTTTTCTGGTTCAATGGAACGGGCGACAGATTTATTGGAAATCATACATACTGATGTGTGTGGAGCAATGAGTGTGTCAGCGCGAGGTGGATATCGTTATTTTGTTACTTTCACGGATGATTTGAGTAGATATGGGTATATCTATTTGATGAAACACAAGTCTGAAACTTTTGAAAAGTTCAAAGAATTTCAGAATGAAGTGGAAAATCATCGTAACAGAAAGATCAAATTTCTACGGTCTGAGCGTGGAGGAGAGTATCTAAGTTACGAGTTTAGCACACACATGAAAGAGTGTGGAATAGTTTCACAACTAACGCCTACCGGAACACCACAACGTAATGGTGTGTCAGAGCATCGTAATCGTACCTTATTGGATATGGTTCGATCTATGATGTCTCTAACTGACTTACCTCTGTCATTTTGGGGTTATGCACTGGAAACCGCTGCATTCACTTTAAATAGGGCACCATCTAAATCCGTTGAAAAGACACCGTATGAATTATGGTTTGGAAACAAACCTAAGCTGTCATTTCTTAAAGTTTGGGGATGCGATGTTTATGTGAAGAAACTTCAACCGGATAAACTCGAACCCAAAGCGGAAAAATGCGTCTTCATAGGATACCCTAAGGAAACAATTGGGTATACCTTCTATCACAGATCCGAGGGCAAGGTATTTGTTGCCAAGAATGGATCCTTTCTTGAGAAGGAGTTTCTCGGGAAAGGTGTGAGTAGTCGGAAGGTAGAACTCGAAGAGGTTATTGAACCTTCTCTTCATGAAATGGCGAGTAGTGCAGCTCTAGAAGTTGTTTCGGAGTTGACTTCACCTAATGAAGAGAGAGCTAATGATACTGATCATGAAACTCCGAAAGAGGACACTACCGAACCTCGCAGTCAAGCGTGACACGCAGCCCGAACTGTACGGCAATCCTGTTATGAATTTCATGATTGATGAAATAGATGACCCTGCGACATATGAATAAGCGTTGATGAGCCCTGATTCCAACAAATGGCTAGAAGCCATGAAATCCGAGATGGAATCCATGTACGAAAACCAGGTTTGGACCTTGGTGGACTTACCTCATGATCGAAAGGCCGTTGAGAATAAATGGATTTTCAAAAGAAAAACTGATGCTGATGGTAATATAACCATCTATAAGGCTCGACTTGTCGCAAAGGGGTTTCGACAAATTCAAGGAGTTGACTACGATGAGACATTCTCTCCCGTAGCGATGCTTAAGTCGGTTAGGATTATGTTAGCAATTGCTGCATATTTCGATTATGAAATATGGCAGATGGATGTCAAAACTACGTTCCTCAATGGTAATATTGAAGAAGAGTTGTATATGATACAACCTAAGGGTTTTGTCGATCCTAAGGATGCTGATAAGGTGTGAAAACTTCAGCAATCCATCTATGGACTGAAGCAAGCATCCAGGAGTTGGAATCTCCGCTTTGATGAGGTGATCAAAGAGTTTGGATTTGTCCAAACTTATGGAGAGGCTTGTATTTACAAGAAAGTGAGTGGGAGCAATGTGGCATTTCTGATATTATATGTGGATGACATATTATTGATTGGAAATGTTATAGATCTTTTAAATAGTTTTAAAAGTTATCTAAATAGCAAATTTTCGATGAAAGACCTTGGTGAAGCATCATATATATTAGGCATTAAAATCTATAGAGATAGATCAAGGAGCCTAATTGGGCTATCGCAGAGTACATACCTTGATAAGATATTAAAGAAGTTTAATATGGACGAAAGTAAGAAGGGGTTCTTACCTATGTTGCAAGGCAAGACATTGAGTAAGACTCAAAGTCCGGCTACGGTGGAAGAAAGAGAGATAATGGATAAGATCCCCTATGCCTCAGCCATAGGCTCTATAATGTATGCCATGCTATGTACAAGACCGGATGTGGCACATGCTATTAGTTTGACTAGTAGGTACCAATATGATCCAGGTTCGGAACACTGGATAGCGGTCAAGAATATCCTTAAGTACTTGAGAAGAACTAAGGATATGTTTCTTGTATACGGAGGTGAAGAAGAGCTAGTCGCTAAGTGTTATGTCGATGCTAGCTTTGACACTGATCCAGATGACTCTAAGTCTCAATCCGGATACGTATTTCTCTTGAACGGAGCAGCAGTTAGTTGGAGGAGCTCCAAACAACCTGTGGTGGCTGGATCAACGACGGAGGCGGAATATGTTGCTGCTTCAGAAGCAGCGCAGGAAGCGGTTTGGATGAAGGAGTTCATAACTGAACTAGGTGTGGTTCCTAGTGCGTTGGACCTGATGGTGATCTATTGTGACAACAATGGAGCAATAGCCAACGCAAAGGAACCAAGGTCTCACAAGAATTCCAAGCATATTAAGCGCCGGTTTCACTCCATCCGCGAGCATGTCAAGGATGGAGATATAAAGATTTGTAAAGTGCACACGGACCTAAATGTAGCAGATCTGTTGACTAAAGTACTCCCTAGGGCAAAACATGATCAACACCAGAACTCCATGGGTGTTAGATTTATCACTATATAAACTAGATTATTGTCTCTAGTGCAAGTGGGAGACTGAAGGAAATATGCCCTGAGAGGCAATAATAAAGTTGTTATTATGTATTCCTTGTATATGATAGATGTTTATTTTGCATGCTATAATTGTATTGATAGGAAACATCAATACATGTGTGTTTAATAAACAAAAAGAGTTCCTAGTTATGCCTCTCTTATAAACTAGCTTGTTGATTAACAAGATGATCAAGGTTTCCTGATCATGGACATTGGGTGTTGTTAATAACAAGGTCACAACATTTGTGAAATGATGTGATGAACATTCATCCGAAGTATAGCATTACGATCAAGTCATTATGTTTATATTGCTATAACATCATACGAAGTAATCTTTATCCTTAGACCATGAGATCATGTTAATTGCTAACACCGGAAGAGTATCTTGATAACATCAAACGTCACACCGTAACAGGGTGACTATAAAGATGGGTTCAGTGCTACAAAGGTGTTATGTTGAGGCTCATGGATCAAGAGTGGAATTTGTCAATCCAGATGACAGATAGATATACTCTGGGCCCTCTCGATGATATCACATTAGGATAGCTTGCAAGCAAGTGATATGATCACTAGAATGTTATATCACGAGAACGAGAAAAGAGTGCATGTCGGTAACGAGATCAAACTAGGTATGGAGATACCGATGATCGAATCTCGGACATGTAATATATCGAGAGACAAAGGGATTTAGTTACAAGCGTTAAAGGTTCTCACGATCACAGGAGTCATCGTTGAATGTGTAGGATTCAGTACGGATCTCCAGGCCCCGCTGCTGATTATTGACCGGAGAAGGGTCTCGATCATGTCTGCATTATTCGCGAACCGTAGGGTGGCACACTTAAGAGTTACCGGACACCATTTTGGAGCACATATGTTTCAGACGAAAGAATTGCAAAGCGCAGGAATTGTTTCAATAGAAACCAGAAATTATTTCGGGTGAAATTGCAGAAGGTGGTTCTGCATGTGATATTGAAATATTGCAAGGGGCTATATGTGAATGTTTGTTAATTAAAGTAATTAACAAAATTCTGAATAAATTTAAATTAAAGAGTTTTATTAAATGAGAGAGCATTAAATTTGGAGAAATTAAATGCATTTAAAGTGGAGACTTTAAAAGGGAATGTGAAGAGGCATTTTAATGTGGAGGGGTTACCACCACATGAATGGGGGAGGTGAGGGGTCACCCCCCATGCGCCGGCCATGGAGACAGGGGGCACCCCCCCTCCTCCTATAAAAGGCCACCCATTCCCTCCTTCATCCTAACACCTCCTTGTGAAGGATCTCTCTCCCCCTCCATGGTCTCGGATTAGCGAGATACATGTTCCCGGTGGCATTTAAATGCAGGAAGGAGTTGCTTCCTTTGGATCGCTGGAGCGAGGAGGTGGAGGTTGTCCGGTGGCTTGAACGTGTGTGCGAGTGCGGATGCGCTGCTGAGTTGCGACTTTTCGGACTTCCTCACGATCTTGAGATCGGCAAGTGTACGACTACATCAACCACGAGTTCCTACTCGTTAACAAAGCTCGTTGTCTTCGAGGGTAAGTTCTCCATGGATGTATGTCCACCCGTTGCTCTGTACCTAGTAGATAGATCTTGGCGTGTAGTTCTCATCGTAGGAAATTTTTTGTTTTCTATGCTACGGACCCAACATATACAACCCTTGGCTCCTCTTCCTACGCAAGAGCGTCAAAGTTGTAAGATCTAATCTCGGATAGGTCCGCATAGTATGTGATGCCGGCCTGCACCGTGGGTACCCTAGCGCTATTGATGCAGACACAACGATTGTCAGCAACGAAGAGAGCACGACTTTTGATGCCTCTGACCAGATGAAGGGCACAGTTCTGGGTATCAACCCGATAAACAATCGGCCTACCGCCATAGACCGGTCCACTCACAACGAACAGCAACTCCCCGTCAGACTCGACAAGGTAAAAATGATTCTCTGCAAACTGGCAGCCCGGAATAGGACCTGCAACTGTGGGATTCATCTCCAGGGTTCGTGCGGAGCGCTTCAGATGGACATCTCCATGAGTAGCATCACACCTAGTCAAGAGGACAGACCCTTATCTGTCTGTGATGAAAAAATCACCGGCGTGAGAAGTCATCCTCCAGAGTTCCGCGAAGTCATACAGCGAGTACCACCCTTCACCAAAGACTGGGTGACTCACATCCTCCATGCTCTCATCCGCCCACTGAATGGTGGTGTTCTGATGGGTTGATGTAAACACCATCAACAATGGGAACATCATCACAGCGACAGAAGCCACCTGCTCGGTCGGTATCTCCGCCGTTAGGCGCTTGATAGAGCCCGAGAAGGGGTTGTACAACCGAGTCTTGTACGGCTGCACCCTCTATCCAAGCACAAGGAGGCCACCGGTTGTGCTACCGACATAAAAGTACCTTCTAGAAAGAGAGAGGGAGGAGAAACAGAGATTCAATCAAGGTAAATAGACTGAAATTCAATCAAGGTAAACCATGGAGCAAAACCCTAGGCAAGAATGGACGAAGAAATAGAACTTTAAAAACAGATAGTATAGGATGTGAGTGCAAAAAATGATCGCATATATATAGATGAATATAAAGAAAGCACCTGCGAATAACCCGACTAATCTTCTTCTCAAGGTGGCGGCCAGTTCTCACGTTCAGCAACATGATGGCGGCATCATATACCCGATACTCCTCTGACAACGGGTGATCTAGAACAATCCAGTTGGCTGGTATAAAGCAATCCTCCGTGAAGATGTCACCTATCTTCTAGACGAGTCCCTCAGGGAGACCAGCCCATGGCGAGTCCTCCTTCTTCTTGTCGGCCATGGATGATGGCGTTCGTGTGGTCTCGGTTCCATCGACTGGCACAAGAAGCGGTTCCAGAGACACATATTTAAACAAAGGCCTGGGAAAGCCAAGTGAATCGCGTGGAAACGAGATGATGGCATGCACACAGCAACCGCAAGCACAATTCATCAAACTGGCACGGGCACGTGCATGTGCATGTGCACTAATTACGGTACAACGGTCATGCACACCAGCATATGACTCCTAGGAGCACGCGAGTGTGTAGGTGTAGGATGATACTAGTAGTAGTAGTATCATAACCTCATTGTATTTAATTATCCTAAAATCTAAGGAGAAAACGTGCTCTCCCTGATCCCTGAGGGCACACGCAAATGCATGGCATTTTCCATTTTTTACATGGCATTTCCCATTTGTCAATTTCGCTTTTTGGCTATTCCCTTGAATGCTCACCGTGTGGCCAGATGGGCTGTATGCTCTGTGGAGCTAAAAAACTCATGTTCTCTCAATAGCATGGCCGTTAATTATTGAGGTATATACGTTTTTAGTCCCACAACTTGCACCATGGGAGCGTTTTAGTCCCACATCTTGCAAAGTGAGCAACACTAGCCCCACAACTTGTAACCAAGAATATTTTAGTCCAATTCAATCGAATTTCTATGATTTTGTCCAAATTCGTCGTAACTAATTCTGGAAGTGACATGTGGCATCATAATCTTTGCAAAATTACCCCTATGTATTTTCTCCCTACTAGTTGTGACCTTGGTACGACCTGACAGGAGGATCTGAATAAGAAAACAAATAAGAAAAACTAACAGTCCATTATAGGGTATCAAACTGATTACCTGCTCTACTGAAGAAATAAATCTTGCCACTACAACATGCACACAGAAGTGATTAACTGAAGAGCGCTCCGACCGATGTGTTCTTTATTTTGGATATTCAAAAATATATGTTCCAAAGATGTGAAAAAATCTAAAAAAGGTACAAATTCTCAATTCACAATAATTTGTGTTCTGGGCTACAATTACAACTCAAGTTTATTCCTTTTCATTTTTGCGAATAAAAAAAACTCAAGTTTATTCTAGACACTACAACTAGCTACTAGGTTAACGATAAAGCAGTACAATTGATATTATGGACCGTGCCAACATAGACGAGAGCATTTTTGCATTCGTATGTGCTTTTTTATTGTATAAATAATTACGTCCTCCCAAGTACTCCTCGTCTGGCATAATTACGTCATCACAAGTACTCCTCATCTCACATGAATAACAACTAGCATCTACCGGCATAGTGGCTTGTGGGTGTGTGTGTCATTGTACAAAAGTGTTAAGTTTGAATCCATTCTCCTCTTAGAGATTTAACTATTTTATTTGTATGTCTACTAACAAGTGTATCTACCTCTTAATTATTTTACAACCTCAATTGCTAGGCCGGAGGACTAATTAATGGTCCTAGTTTTGCTCAATTACTCCTCTAGTTGACCGTAAAATATGAACCACCACGTCGTGTAATGCTCCTGGCCGATCATGTTGTTAAAACGGGAGTGCATCCATTGGCTTGCATGTTTTCAATTAGATGTGGTGGCCACGTGCATTGGCTGGATTTTAGGATTACTACTGCATGCAATAACTAGCTATAAAGCGAGTATGTGAAGTTAATTCTCCGAACTAGTACTAATACTCCGGCCTACTAATACCGAACATAGGGAGTACCTCAAGTGTGGATATATGGATGATCAGATGATGTGACTCTCGGCCATGAATTCCTGAACATTTAGCCGTATGTTGTACCACCTTTTTTTACTACTACTACTACTACTACTAGTACATGGAAGCTAGCAAAATTCAAAATCTCAATCGGGCGGCAAAATCACACACACCAACTTTGAAGCATTTTCCGCCTAACCGGTTCAAAAACTTTGAGCCAAAATCTCCCACCGAGGGAGTACCATTTTTATATTATTATTATAAGATGGACGCTAGCCAAATTCAAAATCTCAATCGAGCGGCAAAACCGCACACCCACTTTGAAGCATTTCCCGCCCCTCCGTTTCAAAAATTTTGAGGTAAAATCTCCTGCTAGGGGAGTACCATTTTTGTATTATTATCAGAAGATGGGCTCTAGTCAAATTCAAAATCTCAATCAAGCGGCAAAACTGCACACCGACTTTGAACCATTTTCCGCCCCTTCATTTCAAAAAATTTGAGGCAAAATCTTCCACTGGGGGGTACCATTTTTGTAATATTATCAGATGGGCGCTTGTCAAATTCAAAATCTCAATCGAGCGGCTAAACCATACACTAACTTTGAAGCATTTCCTTCCCCTCAGTTTCAAAAACGTTAAGGCAAAATATCCCACCGGGGTAGTACCATTTTTATATTATTATTATATGGACGGTCCCCAAACTCAAAATCTCAATCAAGAGACAAAATCACACACCGATCTTGAAGCATTTCCCTCCCCTCAGTTTCAAAAACTTTTGACTTCAAAATTCCCATTCTACCGATTGTTTTGATGCCCTATGGGTAAGCTAAAGTCAGTAGCTTGGGGGCACAATCATAGTTTATGTTTCTGTTCACCTCCTTAGTCCAGATTCACCCAGATTTTCCCACCGGTCCTTCCAAAAATCTCAGCCCCTCTCTCCCACACCCTCACCTCCACGACCACCACGTGCACTGGCCGGCGGCAATTCCATGGCAGCCAGAGCCGCTTGAGCTGTGGTCTCGTGCACCGCCACAGAGCTGCTTCACCGATGCTCACCCACCGGATCTGGTTCATCGGGTCTCTCTGCCACTGCACCGGAGCTGCGGTGTCGTTCACCACGCCGATGGCGTCATCGACCGCCCAAGCTCTGCTTCCCGACCGCCGAAAGCTACCGAACCGTACCGGATCCGCTTCACCGGTGTACACCGGGCGTGATATAGTTCAAGGAGTTCCATGTACACCGCTCTAGACGAGCTGTTTGACCGTCACCGTTCATTGCACTGGAATTGCCTCAACAACGCTCTCGTCCATGGCGCTTAAGCCAGCATCGACCATCCAAGATCTGCTTCCCTGACGCTAATAGCCACCGCAACTGTAGCACCCTCGGTGACCTGGACGTCACCCGCACGGTACTGATGATGCTTAGATGCCTCTCCGACCAAGGTTAACCAAATCTGCAACCCGTTTTTGTTTTATCATCAATATAGCAGGTTCAAGCCTGTCGTAGTGAACTGTTTTTTTGTCATTGTGCTCGTACATACAAGTCAGTGGGCATGCCTGTTCTTCGTGCTAGTATATACAAGTTCATAAGACATGTTACGCATTCGCTGCAAATTTCAAGTCATGGATGGACATGTTTGTTATTTTGTCATGCACATGTTTTTAGCTACTCCATACAACAGTAATTGCCTGCTACTGTGTAATTCTTGTAAAATCTGAAGTCAGCGGAAAATATTATTGTGGATTCCCTGCTCTACAGTTGTTGAATCTATCTGGTTCGTCCCGAGATCAGTTCCTGCTATTATTTCCTCCTTGGCATTGTTCTGATATCCTGTAGTAGCCATTTAAACTCTTCGTACTAATTCGATTATAATTTTGTTGTTGCCATCTGGTTCTTCAAAAGCTGCATCACTAACTATTTCCTTTTGCTTGCATATAGCTCAAAATGGAACAATGAACATGTTGGTTTGCATAGCCTATTCTACAGGTTCACAAGGGATGCCATTAGTTCCTTATCTGGTGCTGGTTTGTCCTGAGCAACGGCATAACTGTCCTCTACTATGTAGTTCACTCGTGGTTTGCATTCCTACTCTAGAAGTTCTCTTATGATACCATTATAATTTCTATCTGGTTGATTCTTAGCTATGATAGTACCTACATGCCATTGTGTAGCTCACCGCAAATTCTGAGTCACCCAACAACTCTATGCATTCCAAGAGATGCCACTGCTTCCATATATATTTGCTGAAATTCTAAGAAACACTTTGTTTGATTGCTCATTTCATTCTAGGCACACTTGTATAATGCTTGTTTGTCTTGTTCTACAGGTTCACGAGCGACGCCATTATATCTTGCATCTGGTTCTAGGTCTAGTTCGTCCTAAGACACGACATAACTATCCTCTACAATATATAGTTCATTCGTGGTTTGCATTCCTGCTCTACAGGTTCTCGTATGATGCGGTTATAATTTCTATCTGGTTCATTCTTCGCTATGATAGTAACTGCATGCCATTTTGTGGCTCAGTGCAAATTTCGAGTCACCCAACGTCTCTTGCATATTAGGGTATAGAACTGCTTCCATATATATATTTGTTGAAATGACTTGGCTAGTTTATTTTTTCTAAAGTTCTAAGCCACACACACACATTTTTTGATTGCTCGTTTCACGGTAGGCACACTTGTTTAATGCGTGCTTGCTTCTCCTGTTTGTTTGACATGTTGGTCAATAATTGAACTATTGACCAATTCTAAACTCCGGATCATAGCTCCTGTCATATCAGTCAATGAGTAGTTTGTCTTGTTTGATGTATTAACTTGTTATTATTTAGTATCAGACTGCAATTATTGTTATCGCTACCAAAGAGGGGCCTGTAAGATCATGTCTCCTCCAATGTAGTTGTCACACTCAAAGGAAGATGCAGGTGATCAATTGATAAAGCAAATTGAGGACTCTACTATCAACTAGATTGTCAACTAAAATGCTGATTTTTCTTTCCCTTGAGTTGATAATATGTAATAATTTTAAGAAGTTTGCAGCTGATGTTGTTGGGGGGATACCCCCGGGTAGGGTCACTCCGGGGTATAACGGCCGAGTTAGCCGAGGTCCGGCAAGGTCAAAGCGGACGCTGATCGGGTCACCTCAAGGCAGTCCGAATCACGGAGTAACCCGGACCAGGGGTTCGCCTAACATTGTCTCATCCGACTTAAGGAGTAAGTCAGGAGTGCTTGCCTAACTTATATGCAGGAACAGGTGTGGCCGGATCTACTATGGTCCGGATCCTTGCTTAGCTTCTGGGAGAAGGAAGGAATCTCTCTGGTCAAAAAAGAAGGTCCAGTACGCACTGCATGAGCAAATAAAGCAAGGGCGGGACCACCGGGTCATGGCCGACAAGGGTGACGATGCTCATGTCGGCTGACGCGGGCGCCGCAGAGGCTTACGTCGCTAAAGCATGTGTGACGCGGGGGAAAAGCACCCCGGTCGGGTTACCACTTTGGGAGGGGGCATATTCTTAGGAATATGCCTCCACATATGCCCTAGGCCAGGACCGAACCTCCTCTATATAAGGGGGTTAGGGTTCTGGTAGAGGGGGTTGGTTGAGCACTAGTTGATTTGGGGGTTCCATAGTACTAGTTGATCTAGGGTTCTTGGGCAAGTTAGTAGGCAAGAGTAAGAGAGCACCTTCTTCCTCCTCTCGCCAATACAGCTCAAGGAGCACATGTAATCTTGAAGAGATAGCAATACAAACTTCTGTGTGGAGAATCACTCTACTATCCCTCCCTGGATTCCCCTAGCGCATATTAGTCCCCACCTTTAGCCTATCCATGGCATCTGCCGTGACACCACCACGGTGACGGCTTGCCCACCGTGGGGCTAGCAGCGCTAGCAGGGGTGAAGATCCGGACGGGAAACTTCATCGGCACCGACGAACGCATCGTCTCCGGGCTCGTTCAGCACTTTGGAGCGTTGGATTTCGTCAGCGACAATGCTGGCTACTTCGGCACGCGCCCGCTTCTGCGCAACGGCCTCTTCGTCAAGCTCGGCATGCACAAGGTCTACGTTGTTGTGGACGTCTCGTGCATTCATCCGCGTCGTGTCGTCGATGCGGGGGAACCACCCCTCACTGTGGCTCGCGGGGCGCGTATCGCTCGCTCCCCGGACCATGCGGAGGTGATGATGACTGCGCCAGCAAAGCGCAAGCAAGGACCCGCACTGCACTCCGGAGGTAACACCTAAGGCACCGAGGAAAGGTAGAGGACCTCCACTAGAGAGGCCTGAGAATGTACTGAGAGAAGCTATGGATAGCTTGGCTAACTCAGTAGAAGTAGTGGTAGATCCGGCTCAGGCACAGGCCGAGCTAGAGGAAACTCGGCAAAAATACTGGAGGGCGCAAAGAAAATAGCCGCGGCTCAGCAGTCGCTGAACATGACGCTGCGTGAGTACGCAAAGGCAAACAAGGTTGAAGCAGTAAGGGTAAAAGGGAGAAATCTCATAAGTGAGATGAACAGAGAAGGTGATGATGGAGCAGAAGGGTCGGAAAACTATCTGTCTGTGGGGTTGCCGAAGTATAGTACCCCGGCGAAGAACCTCAGAGCAGCAGATGCGGCTGCGTCCGAGCTAGAGGGTCTGACGGGTGAGGCCTCTCAAAGACAGCAAGATAGGGTTAACGAGCTGGTTCGGATCACGAACAGGAAGAACGAGGAGCTGCTGAGAGCTAACCCAGAGAGAGCTGGGGCTTCCAAGATCATCCACTCGGTAATGGGTAACCCGGAGAAATCCGCTGGAGCCACATCATCGCCTCATGGCGGTCCAAGGAGAGAACAGGTAGTAACCTCGGCCAGACGGAACAAATAGATTGTCCCGTATGACCCAACGCGTGCGGGAAAAGAAAAAGAGATGCAGAAAAATGATGATCGACGGAGTGTGAGCCGAGGTGAAGCTGGCCGAGGTAATCACGACCAAGGCAATGCCGGTCAAGGGAACGCTGCCAACGGCAATGTCGGACAACGCAACTCTAGGAGCAGGACAACCACAGCAGCGGAATATACCGAGGCAAGAGCAAAGCACCGGCCGAGGTATGCAGCAGAAAGGTGCACAACGAGAGAAAAACCGGTACAACGATGGTGATTCGGAGATGGTGAACGCAGGGTACCCCAGACCAGACTATCATGTGATAGGGTCTAGATTGGGAAGCAGGGATTTGATGCCGGATGACGCTAGATTAAAACTGGATCGCCTGTATCGATCGGAACAGATCGAATGTCAAGGTCCTCCGGGTCCAGCATGCTTTGGACCCCGGATCATGAAGGAACCGCCGGTGCCAAACTTCCAGTTACCCAGAGGCACGAAGACGTATGACGGCAGCACCAAGCCAGAGGATTGGCTGATAAACTATGCTACAGTAGTGAAGATTGCAACTCGAAACTTGAGATGGGCTGTACGTTACGTGCCCCAGATGTTGGAAGGCCCGGCTAGAGTATGGCTGAATAATTTACCACCTGGAAGCATGAACTGCTGGATAGATTTTGAAGAAATGTTTATCAGCAACTTCTCAAGTACGTATCAGAGGCCGAACAGACCACAGACCCTAGCAATGTGCAAGCAAAGACCTAACGAGACGGATCGTGAATTCTTGACCCGGTGGTGTACCGTGAGAAACTCGTGTGAGGGTGTCATAGAATCACAGGCCATAGCGTGGTTTGCGCAAGGGTGCAGATATGGCAGCAAGCTGTGGATGAAGTTGCAAAGGAAAATGCCAGTTACGCTAACAGAGATGATCCGGATTGCTGATTCGTATGCATTGGGCAATCCAACTCAACCTAGGCTCGCGTCAAGCGAGTCAAACGAGGAGTACTATCAGAGGGATGAAGCCGGGTCATCCCGGAGGAATGATTACAGAGGAAAGAGGAGAGATGATAGACCGGATCATCGTTACGGTTCGCAACAAGTTACAGCCGTGAATCAAGATCAACCCGGATCAGGGAGTAACCAACGCCAGAGAACTGGAGGGCAGTGGACTCCAAGAAATGATGGCAAGAAAACATGGACTCCGGAGCAGAAGAAACAGTGGCAGGAAAAGAAAGACCGTCCAAGGTATACCTATGAGTCGATGCTGGACTAGCCGTGTAAGTTTCACACGCCAAATCCGAATAGCCCGGCGGGTCACATGACGAGGCAATGTGAGTGGATGTGAAAGATATAGCAAGGTTGTTCGGGGAATGCTCAGGCACCCCGGAATGATCAACCTCGGCAGGAGTTACCCCGGCAGCAATTGCTCTCCAGAGCGAACACGCAGCAGCTAATGTCGCCTCCCCCTCCGCTGAGGTATGACAACAATGAGAGAAGGGATGCAGTGCATCAGGTGGAAAATCAGCAACAACCGGATCAGAGGTACCCCAGAAACGAGGGAAGGAATGAGTACAGGGAACATCACCAGAGTTATTGTGTGTTCACGACTGAGGAAATAGATAGAAAGAGCTTGCAGCGCCGACATATGGAGGTCAATGCGGTCATGCCCGCAGTGACGAGGCACATGCCTTGGTCGGACCAGGAAATCACCTGGAACATCAAAGATCATCCTAAACTTATGCCAAGCCCAGGTTCGTATGCGCTAGTGCTAGATCCGACATTCATTGGACCGAACATCAATCTGAGGTTCTCCAAGGTTCTGATTGATAATGGCAGTAGCATTAACATCATGTACGCGGATACGATGCGCAAGTTGGGCATCTCGGAGAACATGCTCCAGGCTACGAGAACAACTTTCCATGGCATCGTACCAGGCATTTCGTGTGAGCCCATAGGCAAAGTCCAAGTCGACGTGCTATTCGGCACAAGGGATAACTGCAGAACTGAAAATCTGGAGTTTGAGGTGGTGAACTTGGAAAGTGCATATCATGCGTTACTCAGGAGACTAGCATTGAACAAATTCATGGCAAGCTGTCACATCAATTATCTGAAGATGAAGTTGCCCGGGCCAAATGGAGTGATTACCATTGCTAGAGATTTCCGACGTTCCATGGAGTGTGCTTCAGCCGAGTCTAACCTAGCCGAGTCACTCGTGATTGCGCGAGAGAAAAGAAAAATCCAAGAGGTGGCGGCATTAGCTCAGTCCACGTAGCAATATATGCCGGCATTAAGTAACCCGCATGGCAGCATTTCATTTCAAGCCGCAAAGGACACCAAGAAAATTCTAGTTGATAACATGTTCCCGGAGCGCACCGTAACAATTGGTGCCGGGTTAACTAACAAATAGGAAAGCGAGCTCGTCAACTTCCTCCGTGAGAATCAGGATATTTTTGCTTGGTCTACACAGGACTTGCAAGGTGTTCCGAGGGAGTTGGCCGAGCACTCTTTGAACGTAAGACCCGGAGCAAGGCCGGTGAAGCAACCTCTCCGCTGCTTCACCGAGGATAGGAGAAAAGTCATTGGAGACGAGATAGCTCGATTACTAGCAGCAGGATTTATCATGGAGGTACTATATCCGGATTGGCTCTCTAATCCGGTGCTGGTAGAAAAGAAGAAGGACGATCCGAACGTGGCAGTGGTTTGGCGCATGTGTATCGATTACACGAACCTGAACAAGGCGTGTCCAAAAGATCCATTTCCACTGCTGAGGATAGATCAGGTCATAGACTCAACCGCGGGATGCGAACTGTTGTCATTCATTGATGCATATTCTGGTTTCCACCAGATACCTCTGAACCCGGACGATCAAATAAAAATGGTGTTTATTACCCCGTATGGGGCTTACTGCTATCGCACTATGCCGTTCGTTTTACGCAATGCAGGTACAACGAACCAAAGATGTATGCAAAAATGTTTGCACGACCAAATAGGTCAAAACGTACAAGTATATGTGGATGATGTGGTTATCAAGACCAAGGAAAGCGCAACGCTCCTTGACGACATAAGGCAAACATTCGCAAACTTGAGAAGGTTCCGGATGAAGCTTAACCCGGAAAAATGTACCTTCGGTGTCCCGGCTGGAAAATTACTCGGATTTCTCGTCTTCACCCGAGGTATCGAAGTTAATCCAACTAAGATCCGAGCCATCGAACGAATGGAGCTGCCGAAGTGTCTTAACAATGTCAAGAAGTTCACTGGATGCCTGGCATCGTTGAGTCGGTTTGTATGTCGGTTGGGAGAAAAGGCACTGCCTCTCTACCAACTCATGAAAAAGTCGGATAAATTCGTTTGGACGCCACAGGCCGATGAAGCCTTTGCCCACTTAAAAAAGATGTTGGCCACTCCACCAATGTTAGCTTCTCCACTATCAAAGGAGCCAATGTTGCTCTACGTAGCCGCAACCAACCGAGTTGTAAGTGCAGTAATCATAGTGGAACGTAATGAAGAGGGTAAGTTGGTGCAGAGGCCAGTATATTACCTGAGCGAGGTATTGTCTGCCTCAAAACAGAACTACCCACACTTTCAAAAGGTGGCATACGGTGTCTACATGGCGGCAAAGAAGTTAAAGCATTACTTTGAGGAGCACCCCATCAAAGTAATATGTGAAGCCCCCATATCCGAGATAATGGGTAACAAGGATGCGAGTGGCAGAATCGCAAAATGGGCAATTGAGCTAGCCCCCTATGCACCCCAATACGACAGAAGAGAAGCGATCAAATCTCAGGCTGTGGCGGACTTTTTTGTGGATTGGGTCGAGGTACAATACGAACCACCTCCACCAGATCCAAATTACTGGAGGATGCACTTTGACGGGTCGAAAACCAAAACCAGATTAGGCGCCGGGGTCGTGCTTACCTCGCCAAAGAAGGACCAGCTAAAGTATGTATTGTAGATCCACTTCGCGGCATCGAACAATGTCGCTGAGTACGAGGCTCTTGTGCATGGGCTCAAAGTGGCAAAGGAGATTGGCATACGTCGGATAATATGCTTTGGCGACTCGGACCTGGTGGTGCAGCAGTGTCGGTGTGGGGCCTGGATCCAAACATGGCACTATACAAATTTCACGTGCAGAAGATATCTGGTTACTTCGAGGGGTGCGAATTTCACCATGTACCCCGAGTGGAAAATGAGGCTGCCGACATGTTGTCAAAGCTCGGATCGACCAGACAGGCAATTCCACCGGGCGTAGCATTGGAACACCTCAGAAAACCATCTAGTAGGCCGTCCCTAGGAACCGACTCGATCTATGTCCCGGAAAATACGGAATCCGGAGCTGAGCCCATGGACATTGACATGGGAGGTGGTACGAGAGACCCGGGGACTGCGTCAGCAAACCCGGGGACTGCCTCGGCAAACCCGGGGACTACCTCGCTAGACCCGGGGACTGCTCAACATGATCCGGCTGAAGTTATGCCGGTGGATTAGATGGAGATTGATGAGGAGATATTCCCTCCACGAGCCATACCAGCTTGGGCACTGCCTATATTCCAATTCCTGAAAGAAGAAACGTTACCCGCTGAGGAGGTGTTAGCCAGGCAAACTCAAAGGAGAGCAAAAGCATACACAATCATCAATTCCGAGTTATACAAACGGAGTGTAACCAATGTTCTCCAAAGATGCGTTGACCCGGAAGAAGGGCTTGACATCCTCCGAGATATACACCAAGGAGAATGTGGGCATCATGCCTCATCCCGAGCCTTGGTGGCAAAGGCGTTCCGGCATGGATTCTACTGGCCAAGTGCCTTGGAACAAGCAGAAGATCTGGTGATAAAATGCAATGGTTGTCAGAGGTACGCCACCAAGACACATATGCCTATGTCGGAACTCAAGACCATACCAATTACGTGGCCATTTGCTGTATGGTGCTTGGATATGGTTGGCCCGTTCAAACCGGCAAGGGGAAACATGACACACATTTTGGTCATGGTGGACAAGTTTACAAAATGGATTGAAGTGAAACCTATAAGAAAATGTGATGGAGCTACGGCCGTGACATTTCTCAAAGACATCATCTTGAGATACGGTTATCCACACAGTATTATAACTGACAATGGAACAAATTTTGCGAAAGGAGCATTTGCGCGCTTCTGCCGAGATAAGAAGATCCGACTCGATGTCGCCTCGGTAGCCCACCCCGCATCGAACGGGCAAGTGGAAATATCCAACGGATTAGTATTATCCGGGATAAAACCCCGGCTCATTGAGCCGCTGCAAAGATCAGCGGGGTGCTGGATAGAAGAACTACCAGCGGTACTGTGGAGCTTAAGAACAACTCCGAATCGATCAACATGCTATACGCCATTCTTTCTGGTATATGGGGCAGAAGCTGTATTACCAGCCGACATAGAGCATGATTCGCCTAGGGTCACCCAATACACAGAAGCCGAAGTGCAAGAAGCCCGGCAAAATGATGTTGATCTGCTGGAAGAAGCGAGAGAACTCGCACTGTCCAGATCCGCCATATATCAGCAAAACCTCCGACACTATCATTGCCGGAAAGTGTGCCCCCGAGTCTTTCAGGAAGGCGATCTGGTGCTCCGGTTGGTACAGCGTACTACTGGCATGCATAAACTATCCGCCCATGGGAAGGGCCATTCATTGTGAGCAAAGCATTGCACAATGATTCTTACTATCTTATAGATGCAAAGCCACAGGAAAAGAACAAGGCGGACAGGTCCGGAGAGGAATCCAAGCGACCGTGGAATGTAGCACTACTTCGTCCCTTCTACACTTAGCTAAAAAGTGTATGTATCCGAGTCATCTCATATGTCGGTATGTATGTCGGTAATGAGCTTATCAATGAAATAGCAGCGCCTCGAGCAGTAACTCGGGGACTGCCCTAATAATATTTGTCGTAATTTCTTATGCGGTAGCTAGAATAAGTCGTTCTACTTAACCCGGATTAGTAATGTGTAAGCACCAAAAATTCAACCCTTCGACTTGCTGCTGTCCAACAAGAATTGGCTTCATGGAAAGCAAGGGAACAAGTTTGGAATTACGTAGCACATGAAAAACGACTAAGGAAACGAATTTATTCGAGCTAACGTTTGTTTTTTTCGGACTAACCCTGTATTTATTTCCAAGTTATTATGCTGAATTATTTTGAGCCAAGCCTCAAAGGTTCTAAGTATTGTTAAGACAATTTTTGAAGCTCGGATTCATAAGTCGTAAAACCGAATCAAGGTAGACACGGACCGAGCCAAAGAATTGGACGAACAAGAAAATGAAACTCCCTGACTACGCCCAAGTTAATCCGGCATAAAAATGTAGTAGCAAAATATCACATATCCAACATACAATTGCACCCGGCATACCAGGGATTTGATAAATTTTCAAGTTTATTTAGAACTAAGGAGCAGCAGGAGGAGCAGGTT
Organism: Avena insularis; assembly: GCA_023614405.1. NCBI lineage: Eukaryota > Viridiplantae > Streptophyta > Magnoliopsida > Poales > Poaceae > Avena > Avena insularis. The sequence goes on along the minus strand of CM042686.1, from coordinate 140,045,299 downwards.
CGGCACCGTCGTCGATGTCTTCAATATCTGAAGCGTCATCTTCCCCGTCCTCATCCGAACCATCTTCAACATTCTCATTCTGCTCGTCCTCAGCGGATTCCAGGAAGCTCGGTCCTTCAACCCAGTCATGAATAGGAGAATATTCGACGGGGCTGTAGGCGTAGGCCTGGCGCCGAGCTACTCAGTCCGGATCATCAGTCCATCTTGATCCAGTGCGCCGGCGTGTGAGGAGGCTGAGGTCGATCTTCTCGTACCATGTGAGAATATGATGAAGGATGGTGTCAGCCACGGCACGACCAGCAGATTCTCTCTAGAGGTCAAGCTGGGTCTCAACTTCCATTAATTTCTCGACGAGAGTTGCAATGGTCTCCGGGCTACCCTCTCCGGGCCAAAACGTATTGAAGATACGAACTGCAATGTCCAGAATATCTTTGCCATAATTCTTGATGGTCTCCACGCGAGAGGACAAGCTGACCAATAGGTCCTCCATGTCCAAGGGAATGTTCTCACCATCAAGAGGAATGGGAGTACCCCTCTCTCGGCGAAATTTGGCAGCACCAGCGCTGGCAATCGCAGTACCCTCTGGAAAGTGGTCTGGAAACAAGGCAAAGGAAGAAGGTGAAGGAAAGACATTTGAGGTAACCCGGAGAAATATGTCGGACAAGGGAAAGGAACTTACGAGAAATATGCCTATGGCTCCGGGTCAACTCCTTGATGCAGGCATCGCGTCTTTTGCGAAGTTGCTCAAGCTCAGCGTTAGCCGACCCAAGCTGGAGGTCGGATTCTCTAAGTAGGTCCTGGCCCTTGGAGATCTGGAGAGTAAGGCGCTCACGCTCTTCGGTGAAGTTCTGGCCAACTTTTTGGAGCTCGGTTTTGTGTTGGGCTTTCATATTCTCCATCTCAGCCTTGAGCTTGGCTATCTCATCGTCCTTGGTCCGGAGGAGGGCAAGCTCATCATTCTTCTTCTTCAGCTTAGCTTTTTGCTGCCCTGCTTGTTCGAGAAAATGCAGCATCATATCAGGCACGGGCACACTATCCTCAAGCGATGCTGAAATAATATGTTGACCCGGCAGAGCCAAGGAGTGAATGTTTGCCGAGCCAAGGAGAAGAAGAAATGGAAAACACTGAGAGGTCGAATAAAAGAGAACATACCCCGGATTTCCTTCAAGTTCTTCCGCATGATTTTGTTCTCAGCCTCCACCCCAGCTGCAGAAACCGAATGAGGAGATTAGTTCGGCGGAAGACAGTGAAGAAAAACGGAGAGGTGCCGAGGGAGAAAATTGCCTCTCTTTTCATGTTCTGCACCAAGTGCAACATGTTTTGCGCGCAGGATCTTGTGGGTATCAAGCAGGCGTTGAAATTCGGCGCTCCGACGATTGTGGTTACCTGAAAGAAGTACAGAAGTGTAAAATTCGCTTGGTGCATATTCGAAGTGTGCAAGATCCGGGCCAAGTGGAACTTAACCCGGCTCTAGGTGTGTGCATATTCTAAGTGTGCAAGATCCGGGCCAAGTGGAACTTAACCCAGCTCTAGGTGTGTGCATATTCGAAGTGTACAAGATCCGGGCCAAGTGGAACTTAACCCGGCTCTAGGTGTGTGCATATTCGAAGTGTGCGAGATCCGGGCCAAATGGAACTTAACCCGGCTCTAGGTGTGTGCATATTCGAAGTGTGCGAGATCCGGGCCAAGTGGAACTTAACCCGGCTCTAGGTGTGTGCATATTTGAAGTTTACATGCAGCTACGTTGGTTTTCTAATGAGCATCCGGCCGAGTAACAAGCTACTCCACCGGAGGCTCGGGGACTAATGGTTATTATCTACAGCATGTAAAGGAGAAACGGCATACCTCCATCATTCGCCCCGCGAGGTTAATTGCCTTGGCGGCAGTATTCATCTGGGCAGAAAATTCTACGGGGCCGAACTTTTCCGGGAGATCGTCGTTGTAGACGAACTCCGCCTTGTTCCAGTTCATGACGAACTCGATAAGGCTCGGAGGGTACCGTTCGCCAGTGGGCATGTGGGGTGCCACCAAGCCCTTCGCATGAGCTTCCTTCCTCTCAATTAGGGCAAGAGCTGGGCTGGTGTGCAGAACCATCTGCTGCGCATCGGTTGGCTCGGTAGGAAGATCCTTCGCTACTGGTGATTTCTTCGGAAGCATTGACGATAGAGTTCGCTGCCCGGCCTCGATGGATGCAGATTTGGTAGTATCCGGGGCCTTCTTGCCTTTAACTTGCTCGGAAGAAGTAACTGCGGTGGACTTCCCTTTATAAGCTGCTGGAATAGTTCCTCGCCGAGGCTGAGATGACTCGGACGAGGCAGAAGAACTTGGCACTGGAGCTGCTGTGGGTTTCCTTGGTGCCGGGACAGGTGCTGGCTCGGTAGCTGGTACTGGAGCTGCTGCTGGTGCTGGTGCTGGTGTTGTGGTAGACTCGGTGGTTGCTGGTTGCGGCAATGCCGAAGTGGTGGACACCTTCGCCACGGCCGAACTGACCCCTCCCGCTCCGAGGTCGCGTTCCTCTCGATGAGGTACTGTGGAACCCGCAGCAGCCGCAGAGCCCTCCGGAATAGGGCTCAGCGAGCGTGACTCGTCGTCACGAGGAGGTGAAGGGCCAGACCGAAGGGGAGAAGAGATGCTTGATCCGCTCTGAGGGACCTCCACAGGAGGCCTGGAAAAGAGAATAATGTCAGGAGTGAAATTACCCTGATGCAAGGAAAAGTGAGTTGCGCAGTGAAAAATGACTTACGCATCCGAGGTCTCGGCCTCCTTGGGTTTCTAGGCCCTCCGTGCCGGGGCTTTGCCTGCCCGCTTGGAGGCAGTCTTGTCTCTGGCCTTCTTTTGCCTTTTTGTGGGCTGAGAAGGTTCGGAGGAAGAACTTGATGCGGATCCGCGCTTCTTCTTCGACGCCACCGGAACCAGCTCGCCCGTGGCAAGTGGAGGATCCTCGTGGATATGCCCACCAGCGTTAGCTAATGCCGGAAAGGCAAAAGAAAGAGGGACAGCCTCAATGGGTTCAATCACATCGATATCCGAGTCATCCTCATCATCGGGCCAATCTCTAAGAGAAGAGAATTTACCGCTGGGTCGTTTGGTGGCGTCGGTCATAGGGAGGAACATCTCCTGGTCCGGCTCCTCCTCATCCGGGATTTCTCGGTCCGACGCCCACTTAAGGGTCGGATACGTACCATCCTCGAGAGTTTGCTGAAGGAACAGCTGAGAAAAAGCATGAAGAATAGAGTCAGAAATATAACAAAAACTGACACATACTTCATCCGAATTAAGTTTGCCCTGCGAAGCTTACCGCGGGAGGGAGCCTGTCACGGCAGTAGTGCTCGATTCCCCACGTCCATTCGGTGGAGAAATGCTTGTGGGTGGTGAAAAGAGCTTTAACCCGGTGAAAGATCTCTGTGTTGCTCAACTCGAAGGAGGAGGTTCGGTTGGGGTCGCGGCCGAAGCTCATGTGGCACAACTTGTGGGTGCGCTTCTAGAGGGGAGAGATTCGCTTGCGCACGAACGTGATCATAGCATCCTCGTCACGCAATCCGAGCTTCTTCAGCTCCACGAACCTCTTGTTAACTTGGTTGGCCAGAGCGGTAGGCTTCTTGGGGACCTCCTCCCAGAAATCCGTGTCAGGTAGACCCGGAGCGTAGGGCAGCAGCCGAATCAAGTCTTCGGTACCCTCGTTCCGGACGTAGAAGAAGGTCCGGGCCCATCCTTTGCAGGAGTCAAGCCCGGTAACCCAGGGAAAGACCGAAAACCTCCGGGGCGAGATGGAGGCAGCTCCGAACTGGGTGAGCTGCTTGTCCTCTGACTCAACATGGATATTGGGGACAACGTTGCGACGGAGGCCGAAGAACCGGATCCACAACTCCTTCGTGGGCCATAGTCTGGTGTAGCCCTCGATCGTAGAGGCAAATGTGGAAAGAGAGGTGATAGCGTTTGCTGGGAGATGGTGCGGCTGCAGATGGTATGTCCTAACCCAATCCCGGAAGAAATCGCTCACCAGGAGACCAAATCCCCGTTGGAAGTGGGACAGGAATACAACAAACTCACCTGGATTGGGTGAGGGGGCCAGTTCGGCGGAGGGGAGACGAGCGGCGACGCCTGGTCCGGTAGAGCCAGTCAATGTCGTCTTGACAGACCCACGAACCGGCCCACGCGCCGCGGTCCGCCGCGCCGGCGTCCTCCTCCATCTCCTGCTCGGCAACGACGAGCTCCTCCTCCGTCATCTCGTATTCACTATCCTTGTTGGGGCTAGCGGCGGCGGGGATCTGTGTCCTAGATTGACGAGGACCCGTGGCTAAGCAGTTCCGCATGGGTGGCTGTGAAGCAAAAGCACGGGGAGAGTGCAGCGGCGACACTGCTGCTAGAAACACCGGCGGCGGCGTGGTCATAGGGAAGACGAAGGAGAAAAACACAACGGGCAGAGGGCGCAGAGGTGGAAAAACGCTAAGGGATGCACCCCTCCCCTATTTAACCACCCCAGAGATCGATGAGTGGGATCGCGCTGCGTCGACGAGCCACACGGTGTGGCCGTGTATCACCGGCATCAGCCAATCAGAGAAAGGCCACACGGGGGGCCACAGAGTATAAGCAATCCCATGACGCGACGTGCTGTTGCGGTAAACGAGGAGGCAGGCATGACATGACCCACACACAGTGAAACTGACAATTACTACGGCGGTTACTGTGCAGGCCCTTAAAATAAGACAAGGTAATGATTAGCCTCCACGTGGGTTGGCGTATGAGAGAAGGAAACAGGGCCCGGATCAAATCATGATAACCATGGGATCCGAGCCAAAGTGGTGACCCGGCCGGCAAGTGAAAACTTGGAACGTGCGAAGGGAACGTAAATCCATATAATCCGAGATAAGGAGCTAACTCGGAATTAAACGTCCGAGGCTCGAACATAAATGAACCTGATGTGGCCTTAGCGGCCGAGGCAGCTAAGACCGCACCAGCTTCGGGGACTAATGTTGGGGGGATACCCCCGGGTAGGGTCACTCCGTGGTATAACGGCCGAGTTAGCCGAGGTCCGGCAAGGTCAAAGCGGATGCTGACCGGGTCACCTCAAGGCAGTCCGAATCACGGAGTAGCCCGGACCAGGGGGGTCGCCTAACATTGTCTCATCCGACTTAAGGAGTAAGTCCAGAGTGCTTGCCTAACTTATATGCAGGAACAGGTGTGGCTAGATCTACTATGGTCCGGATCCTTGCTTAGCTTCTGGGAGAAGGAAGGAATCTCTCTGGTCAAAAAAGAAGGTCCGGTACGCACTGCATGAGCAAATAAAGCAAGGGTGGGACCACCGGGTCATGGCCGACAAGGGTGACGACGCTCACGTCGGCTGACGCGGGCACCGCAGAGGCTTACGTAGGTAAAGCATGTGTGACGCGGGGGAAAAGCACCCCGGTCGGGTTACCACTTTAGGAGGGGGCATATTCTTAGGAATATGCCTCCACGTATGCCCTAGGCCAGGACCGAACCTCCTCTATATAAGGGGGGTTAGGGTTCTGGTAGAGGGGGTTGGTTGAGCACTAGTTGATTTGGGTGTTCCATAGCACTAGTTGATCTAGGGTTCTTGGGCAAGTTAGTAGGCAAGAGTAAGAGAGCACCTTCTTCCTCCACTCGCCAATACAGCTCAAGGAGCACATGTAATCTTGAAGAGATAGCAATACAAACTTCCGTGTGAAGAATCACTCTACTATCCCTCCCTGGATTCCCCTAGCGCATATTAGTCCCCACCTTTAGCCTATCCATGGCATCTGCCGTGACACCACCATGACATTAGGCATTTAGATAACTCGCGTAGGCCATGTAGACATTTAGTTGACGCCGTCCACACATGGTGGTAGTCGTTACGGTAACTACGCTAGGCAGGTCGATTAGGGAACAATACCGTGCTTTATTATTGGCCCGTCATGTATTTGGCCAACGATGAACAGTAAAAAATGCTAGATTATTATACATGTTTTATGATATTGGCATGGGCTTCAAAAAGGCCAAAACTACAAAAGGCCGTAAACGTAACGGGCCGACCCGCAAGTGGTAACAGGCTGTAACATTAACAGGTCGTAACATTAACAGGTCATAATAGTAACAGACCGTAACAGTAACATGCCGTAGTAGGCCGTAACAGTAGCAGGCCAGAGCAGAAACAACCCATCATAGTAATAAGCAAAAACCGTAAAATCTCATAACAGTAACAGGCCAAAGTAGTAGCCGGCCTCAACAGTAAAGGGCCGCAATAGTAAACGGCCAGAACAATGACAAGCCTGAACAGTAACGGCCCGAGAAATTTCCAAGCGAGGGCAGTAATAGGCCGACACATTTACCAGACTAGAATAGTAAAGGGCCGCTTGTGGGCTTGAACAACTAAAGGTTGGAACAGTGAAAAACCAGAGCAATAACATGCCAGAACATTAACGGACCATCTCAGAGAAGGGCCATCAGTAGGCGGCCCATGATAGGCAGTGATAAAAAGTGATGGGCTGACTACAGACCTTAAATGTACAGAAGCGACTTGGGCTGTTAACGGGTCGCACAGTATTCGAACAATGTGGGCTTCTGTAGGCCGAAACAGTAACGGGCTTGACACTCGCGGGTCGCTGCTGGCCGCATCTTTTGGGCCCATTTCAAACAGTGCCGGACGAAACAGTAATGATCCATAATCTTATTGGGCTCTCCTAATGGGCCGGCCCACTTAATTATTAGCAGGCCTTGGCTGGGCCTGACTTCTACCACAATTTCTGTGGCAATTAACGGCGGTAACTAGGCGTTAATAGTGTTTTCCACGTGGCATTTTGCATGATGTCAGCAGTCAACACGGCTGGCAAACAGATCTACGACGGAACAAGTTTTCGTGGCTGAAGGGTGCGATCCGCCATGGTCAGAAAAAACCGTGGTTGATTCTTTTGTGATGGGGCTTTTACCATGAAGGGCATCCATCGTAGAAGACTTTTTAGCCACGAAAAACGGGCCTTCAACCACGAAAATCGTCCGTTGTAAAAGCCAACTTTTCTTGTAGTGTAGCTCTTTAGCTATTATCTTTTGCTTTTCATCACCGAAACATCGTAAGAACTGTTTGACGGGTTTAGTGTTTGGGTGTACATTTGAGAGTGCTCGTCAAGTTCCCTAGGTACTCCAGTCATGTCAGATGGCTGCCATGCAAAGTTATCTTGATTGGCTTGGAGGAAATCAATGAGCGCACTTTCCTATGCATGGTCTAAACCTACACCTATCTGGGTCACCTTGGAGGGGTCATCACCCTTCAACGGCGTCGTCTTCGTCTCTTGCGATGCCTTGAACTCCGGAGTCGGCTTTGTCACCTCCTTCTTTGTCGCGAGCATCTCGGACGGGTCAATGGTCTTCTTGATCTCCTGGTACTCCTGGGCGTGTAGTACGGCTTCGACAAAGGTAGCATTTCCGTATTCGCACTCTCGTGCTTTCTTTGGGTCTCACCTGATGGTGATCACGCTGTTGTGACCTGGAAATTTCATCATATTGTAAATGTAACATGGATGAGCCATAAAAGCCCAGTAAGCTGGCCGTCCGAAGATAGCGTGGTATGCGCTCTTGAACGGGACCACTTCGAAGGAAAGTGATTCCGTCCGGTAGTTCTTTGGAGTTTCAAAAGTAGCGTTGACAACTGCCGTTTCCATGGTGGGTTTTTCTTCTGAGGTATTATTGCGCTTCTGAGTTGGTTGCTTCGGCTGTTTTGCCGACTGTGGTACAGCTAGAACGTTCAGTAGTCCTTCTGCGTCATCATCAACATCGCATATTTGCTTGCCATTTCTATCATCTCTCCTAAATCAGTAACCTTGTTGCACTTCAGGAGATGATGTAGTAGACCAATTGGGAGTCCTGCAATAAATGCTTCAATCGTAGTTTGATTGTTTACTCCTTCACAGGAGTTCTTGGTGTCGATCCATCATCCAAGATAATCCCAGCAAGTTCTCCGGCTTTCTGGGTGCAACATTGTAGGTCTCCTACCGTACAGGGTCTCCGATGTGTGCCTTCGAAATTCCGAAAGAATGCGCTTTGCATGTCATACCAGTTGTGAATGGTGTTTTATGGAAGTCCATTGAGCCATCATCATGCCGTCTTCCTCAGTATAAGCGGGAGATACCTAGTCGCGACCAAGCTATTTGCGTCTTTGGCAATGTAGCAAGCCTGGAAAAAATCCTGGAGCCAAGTATCTGGCCAAGCCACACTGTCATAGGGCTGGATATGTCTTGAGATAGCAAATCCTTCTAGGAAGTTTGTTTGTCGAATACATGGTCCGAAGCACTTTGGTACCACGTAGATGTTGTCTGACTCTTAGCGTCGTGCCTCTATGTTAGAGTTAATTCGGGTTCTCGCATCACTAGGTGACAAAGAACACCGTCGTGGTTGTTCGCTGTGGCTACGGTGCCTTGGAACCGGACTTTTGCTTCCGCCACCACCACCTCCGCCACGACGCCCTCCATGGCTCCCGCGAGAGTTGATATGATGGCTACTTGGTGGAGAGGGTGCTGTAGGTGGATAGTTTCCGGCTGAATGCCGGCCTCCGTCCGAAACGTCATTATTCCGGTTCCTGTGAGGGTCTTGGTTGTGACGAGCACCCTGCCGGCTTGTCTCAGCATGGTGTCCATCGTTCCTTCATCCTTCATTTCCGCCATTATGGCTAGGTTTAGCCGGACAGCTTATATGTCTAGGAGTGGCATCCTTTGTCGGTCCGCCTGCTGATGCTGCTCTTCTTCATCTTCCCTGCGATTGTTCGACTGTCGCCAGGGAGGGTGTCTCAGAACTAGTGCTGCAACTGCGTCTCGCTCCGCGGCTGGAGCAACGTTCCTCCAGTCTCGTGCAGTTCTGTGTTGTTGCCCTGAAGATCCGGTTCTTGAATAGTTGTCCTCCCGACGGTTGGGCCAATATTGTTGTTCCAAGACACGTCGGGGCCTTATATCATGCCAAGCCAGATTCGTGCAACATTGGTCGGATTTGGAGACCAGTTTTCCACTTCCGGACTTCGCGGCTTGCTGTTTCTCTAGGCCCTTGGTTAGTAATTTCACGCCCAACCAGATTTGGTCTGGGTTTGGATTGTTCGCCAGGATATCTCGAGCTGCGGCTGCGTTTTCCACTGGTGTCCCATACACCAGATCTCCTTGCAGTCTAGCCAAGGTTCTCTTTTAATGGCGTCATCTCCCTTGAAGAGGGTCTTATGCACTTCCAGATTTTTGTTAGCCTGCACGGGGCCGTTCCGGGTCTTCTGGTGCTACAGGGAATTGAATTGCCCTACAACCACAATGTGCCTTTTCTCTTCGATGAGATTGTTAGCTTCATCCAGGAGTACTTGGCGATTCGCCTCTAGGGCCTGGGCCCTATCCTCCAATTCTACAGGTGTAAGGTCTGCCGCGGTAGGGATTGGAGTAGTAAGTGCTTCTCTGCTTATTTTGCAAGCACCAGGGGTGACTACGTGTCCATCAATCAGAGTATCTTTCGTCTCGTCTGGGATTAGACCTCCATTCTAATCTTCTCCATATTCTTCGGCCATGGCCTCCTCAGCCAGAGGGTCCTTCGCCGGAGTCTTATTCTTCTTCTTTGCCCTCTTGGCAGCACCGGTAGCAAAGACAACTTTGGGTCCGTTTCCTAGAGTCAAGCTCTGATCAGTACTTTCAGACATCTCGACATCGGGATTATCTCCGAGATCCATGTGATCCTGCGCTTTGGGAGGGTTTTCTCCGGATTCTTCTGCAGCTTTGGAGTTGATCTCCTCTTCATACTCTGCGGAAATCTTTCGGAAATCTGCCGACGTCATTGAATCATCCGAGAATGCCGGTAAGTTGGTGTTTGTTCTGATCGCCTCCAGCACCAAGTCTTTGTTGTCTCCAGCATCAGCAGAGCCGGATCCAGATCCAACATATCCGACAAAGTGTGATGCATGCGTCCTAAGGTAGTTTCGACTCTCCTCGTGGGCTTCCTCGAAACGCTCTATGCTCTCAAGGATCGCATCCATGCTAGCATTCTTCAGCATCATGTGCCTCAACGTGTACCTCAGGAACGGTTATCTTGTTCCAGCGTTGGTAGATCCAGATCCGGAGCTATTGTTTCTTTGATCCTCTTGAACTTCGATCTCGCTAGGAAGATCGATCTGGGATTCAACCTTGCTAGGGAGATCTGCTCCAGATTCGATGTTCATAGGAAGATCCACCTCAAGCTCGTTGTTCTCCACTATCTCCACATCAGGTGTGGGCTGGGTGGGTATAGGGTTTTCTAGAATCCGGAACTCAGCCACCTCTGCGGACAAAGTGGACCTAGAAGCTTCTTCTGCCTCTATCATCACCGCTAGGGTGGGCTAGGCAGGTTCAACAAAACCGAGATAGAGGTCGATCTCGCCGAAATACATGATTATGTAGCTAGTCATGGCCTCCCTAGCCGGAATCGAGGTCTCATCAAGAAGGACGAGAGGGACGTCGCTGGCGTAGAGGACACGACCAATGGTGATGGTCTTGCTGATTCTGATTCTTGCATTCCGCTCAGAACATAGATCCGAAGCTCACTTGCCCCACGGTGGGCACCAACTGTCATCAGATTGAAGACATGTACACCAAGAGTGGGTACTCGAGGAGTGTGGAAGAGAGGGGTGTGAGTCGTATGGAGTTCCAGGACGGTGAGCACACAAGTTTACCCAGGTTCGAGTCGTTATGTCGCTCCTGTCGCTCCCATCACTTAGGTGTCAATTAGGCTTGCAGCGTTGGCGCCTGCATCCATTACGCATCTTCTTCTTCCCCGGAGCGGCAATCTGTAGGGCGTCACAGCCATGGCATGGAGCTGGGACATGGACGAACCTGCTCGGCCCAGCTCTCCTCCCTGTAGGCTTGCAGCATTGGCGCCTGCATCCATTACGCGTCTTCTTCCCCGGAGCGGCAATTTGTGGTCGCGGCCATGGCGCAGAGCTGGGACGTGATTTAAGCCGCTCTCCTCCCCATCCCGAGTCGGAGCTCGCCCTCACCATGGACGCACCCATGGCACGGTGCGGGGACGAGAATTGGTCCCCGGTGAGATCTATCACCTTGTCGACCATGCTCGGTTCTGTTTTCCTCCTCTAGAATCCGAGCTCGCCGTCGCCGTGGTTGCACATGCACCAATTATGCCACCTCTGCCGAGGTCTCTGTGGTAGCTCAAGTTCTGGGGCTCTCCAAGTTCTGCCATGTTGGGCCTATAAGTGTTGTTGTATGTTAAACTAGCAAATCTCTTTTGTTCAAATCTCTTGGGCTGTACCAACTTCATTGTGTTTAATTATGAAAGACAAAATATAAATGATTTCTCTCAATTTCTCTCATAGAAAAATGCACAACTAATTTCATATTCTCACAGGAACTGGCCCCACTTGTTGAACCGGCAGCACTGCCACGATCTCCACGTAACCACAGTGAGTTCTCGAACCAAAAGTTGCAGTTACCATATTTCTTCTGCAGTCATTCCTCTTCCACAGTCATTCCTCTGCAGGTTTTCCTGGGCGCTTCTTCTTCCTCTGTTCTAGAACCGTCGGTTCATCTTCTTCTTCCTCTCGCAGGCAGTTCCTTGCAGGTAGTTCCTTTCACCCATTTCCTTATAGGCATGGACGATGGGAAACGCACAACAGAGACCCACTTGGTCCCTTCCCATGGCACCATGACTTTGACAGTGGTGTACACAAATCTTGAAGAGACTGTGGAGACAACTCTCGCCAGGTTTGAGAAATTGCTTGAGAAAGAGAAGCACAAGTTTGTGGGGCTAGACTTGGAGTACACCCGTGCAAATAAGCGAAAAAAATCCTCCACAAGATATCGCTGTCGTGCAAATCGCCATACATGAGGAGTTTCTCGTTTACCACTTCTGCAGGTATGTGAAATTTAAATTTGAGATCACCACTTCTGCATCCCTTGTTCCCTTACATCCCTAGAACCATCTAAGTGCAGGAGTAAACCAACTGAGATGCATTGTCTGGCTCTGGTCGAGTTCTTGTGTAGGAAAGGGATAACTTTCACTAGCGTGGATATCACAAATGACACAATTATGCTTTCTCGTGCGTTGATAAAAATCCCAGAGGGGCACCACATCGACATCCAAAATCTGTACAAGATCAAATCATACCCAGCGAAGGATGGCATGGGTGATCTAGCCGCGGAATTCATCGATAAATCCTATGAAAAACTGAAGAAATTGAAGCGACTCGATCACGACTACTAGGAGTGGAAGCTGATGAGCCAGGTGTGCCTCGAGTATGTAGCCAGAGATGCCTACATGGCGTACGAGTTGTATAGTAAGCTCATTACCATGAAAGATGGGATGGTTAAGGCGGGGTTTTTCACGAGAGAGCTATGCCCTGGTTGCAAGCTAGCCCAGGAGAAGAAGCATGAGGAGGACAAAAAGCGGTTTCAGGACGAGCAGGGATCTTGGGACGGTGGCGACATCAAGCGGTTGAAGGGGAAGCAAGTCAAGGACGACAACAAGTGGTGGTGATATATTATGTGTTTGAACTAGATTTTAGTTTCTAGTTTATTATGTGTGTGATACATTTAGTTACTTCAATACAAAATTTCGACCAATTTAACTTGTTGATGTATTTTCTTGACAATTATAATATAATCGAGCACTAGAAATATTTTATAGTGTGCATGAGCATGATCAGTAAATATAATTAAACACTAGAAACTTTAAGGCACTCCATATATAGAAGGTTCATCAGAGACACCACGAATATATTGTCTTACATGCCACACACAGGTAATAATTAACTAGAACAAAATAAAAGCAGGGGCTGCAGCAGGAGGCCGGGACACGGAGACGCCTAGCAGGATAGGGGTTTATCAGCAGGAGGCAGCGACAACCTAGTCGATGGGATACATGCCAGTCCTGACATACTCCCGCAGGAATTTGCCGTAGGCTGCGTGCCACGCCAAGGTAATCGGCCTATGGCTTCTGCCTCCGCCTCTGCCAACGCCCTCCGTGTGCTGGATCATGCTGTTGAGGTCCACGTTGATTGCTCTGCCACAGAATGGGCAAACCAGAGTCCCCCTATGGTGGAAACGGATTAGCCCACACCATAACCGCCTCAGCACGTAGCGGCTCTTGTTGTCCCTGGATACCTTGCTATCGTCCACTTCATCATCATCCTCCTGTTGATTTTTAAGAACATAACTTAGAACTCATACATATGATTGAATTGTATTACAACTCAAGAATTGACAACATGTATATGTAAGACAATATATCCGTGGATATCAAAGATAAAGCATCTCAGCAATAGTTTGATCGGTTCATATATCATTTCATCTGAACACAATGACGAATAATTGCATCAGAGTGAATGTAGGGTAAATCTAGGGGCCTCATAAGTTTCTTCAAGGATGGAGTAGGTGAACCAAGTAACAATTGCACAACCTGTAATGTTGTTGTACATCGCCCCAGGTTCACTAACTCATCCCTGAAAAAATCTGACACCAATGTGTCTGCCTCTCTTTTGGGACAAATTTGAATCATTGGCCACAATAAGAAATTGAAATGTAATCGTACAAAACATTATTCAGGGATATACATAGTTAGGTACCAAAACAAGCCTAAATATTGTAATTATAAATAAAGAACCAAACAATTAATCTTCAGGTGCATGTTAAAAATACTTATGATCAAAACCATTTATATACATATGCATCATACCAATTATTAAAAGATCAGAAACAATTCAAGGATCATATATGTAGTTCCACATGAGAATAAATCTAGGGCCTCATAATTTGTTTCAGAGATGGAGTTGGCGAACCAAAGTACCAACAGCACAACCTATATTGTTTGTGTGCATTGTTGCCTCAGGTTCACCAACCCATCCCTAAAACACGACACCGTCATATGTGTCTCCCTTGAACTCTTTTGGGGCAAATTTCAATCATCGGCCTTGGTGACAAACTAAAATGTAATTCTTATACACCGAATGCATGGAATAGGTAATTCGAATATCATAGTTATATGAATGTAGAATAAAGATTAAGGCATCATAAGTTTTTATAGGGACGATGTAAGTGAACCAAGTAACAATTGCACAGCCTATATTGTTCTTGTACATTGCCCCAGGTTCACTAACTCGTCCCTAAAAAAATATGACACCAATGTGTCTGCCTCTCTTTTGGGGTAAATTTGAATCATTGTCCACAATAAGAAATTGAAATGTAATCATACAAAATATTATTCAGGGATATACATAGTCAGGTACAAAAACAATCCTAAATATTGTAATTATAAATAAAAAACCAAACAATTAATCTTTAGGTACATGTTAAAAATACTTATGATCAAAACCATTCATATACATATGCATCATACCAATCATTAAAAGATCAGAAACAATTCAAGGATCATATATGTAGTTCCATATGAAATAAATCAAGGGCATCATAATTTGTTTCAGAGATGGAGTTGGAGAACCAAAGTACCAACAACACAACCTATATTGTGTGTGCGTATTGCTGCCTCAGGTTCCCCAACCCATCCCTAAAACACGACACCATCATACGTGTCTCCCCTTGAACTCTTTTGGGGCAAATTTCAATTACCGGCCTCGGTGACAAACTAAAATGTAATTCTTATACACTATGAATGCATGGAATAGATAATTCGAATATCATAGTTCTATGAATGTAGAATAAAGATTACAGCCTCATAAGTTTCTTCAGGGATGGAGTCAGCGAACCAAGTAACAATTGCACAACCTGTAATGTTGTTGTACATCGCCCCAGGTTCACTAACTCATCCCTGAAAAAATCTGACACCAATGTGTCTGCCTCTCTTTTGGGACAAATTTGAATCATTGGCTACAATAAGAAATTGAAATGTAATCGTACAAAACAATATTCAGGGATATACATAGTCAGGTACAAAATCAAGCCCAAATATTGTAATTATAAATAAAAACCAAACAATTAATCTTCAGGTACATGTTAAAAATACTTATGATCAAAACCATTCATATACATATGCATCATACCAATCATTAAAAGATCAGAAACAATTCAAGGTTTATATATGTAGTTCCATATGATAATAAATCAAGGGCCTCATAACTTGTTTCAGAGATGGAGTTGGAGAACCAAAGTACCAACAACACAACCTATATTCTTTGTGTGCATTGCTACCTCAGGTTCACCAACCCATCCCTAAAACATGACACCATCATACGTGTCTCCCCTTGAACTCTTTTGGGGCAAATTTCAATCATCGGCCTCGGTGACAAACTAAAATGTAATTCTTATAAACTATGAATGCATGGAATAGATAATTCAAATATCATAGTTATATGAATGTAGAATAAAGATTGCAGCCTCATAAGTTTCTACAGAGATAGCGTAAGCGAACCAAGTAACAATTGCACTGCTTATATTGATCTTGTACATGGCCCCAGGTTCGCTCACTCATCCCTAAAAAAATCTGACACCAATGTGTCTACCTCTCTTTGGGGCAAATTTGAATCATTGGCCACAATAAGAAATTGAAATGTAATCATACAAAACAATATTCAGGGATATACAAATGCATCATACAACACATTCATAGTTCAGAAACAATACAAAAATTATATATTTAGGTTCCATATGAGAGAAAAATTAGGGCCTCATTTTTTCAGCGATGGAGTCGGAGAACCAAAATACCAACAACACAACCTATATTGTTTATGTGCATTGCTGCCTTAGATTCACTAACCATCCCTAAGAAAACGACACCATCATATGCCCTTGCACTATTTTGGGGTAAAATTGAATCATTGGGCTCAGTAAGGAATAAAAATATAATGTTATAGGCCTACTGTGTATCGAAATCAACACTCAACTAGCAAACTCAACTAGATGGCAGATAAGCAGATTGGGGTTTTGTGACTAGACGGATTGGGGTTTTGTGACTAGATGATGCATCAATCAACCGATCGAATCATATATATACTACCCTACTTCAAGAGCAAAAGAATATGTACACGATTGAGCAAATCCTATGTATGAACAGTGAAAACTGCGGCTGCGACTAGAGAAGCTAGCAATGTACTACCTCGGACTCCTCATCAGGGACCTCTTCCTCAAACTCATCATTCTCCGCGATTGCGTCGAAGATTTCTTGTACGGTGATGGGGTTGTTGATGTAGATCACCGGATTGCCTCCGCCTGCCGCCCCCCATCCAGATCTGCCGCTGGCACCACGATGTTGTCGGCCACCTGTTGCTCGGTGGCGATGGCTACTACCTGCTGCTTGGCGGCGATGGCTACCACCTGCTGCTCGGCGGCGATGGCTACCACCTGCTGCTCGGCGGTGACGGCTACTGGTTGGACGGATGAGCTCGCACCCTCGATGGCGCGGCGACAAGCGGCGTTCGTGCCCGGAGAAGACGCCTCCGCCTGCTTTGCGACGACCGAGCCATCTGCTACTGCGCCTTCAACTGGCTTCACCTCCGGCTCGTCTCCACGCGTACGCTTTATGGCGAACCAAGGGAAGGAGGTAGTGCAAGCGAGGGAGCTTTGGCGCGTGCGGCAGGTGTAGATTGGGGTCTTGGGACTATATAGACTAGGGGGAAATGACATGAGCTCATGGAAGAAGAAGGTCGAGGGGGGTTATAAACACCGGACCGTTCGTAGTCCTCGAGTGGACACGTGTGGTGGGCGGGGGCTACCATGATCTCCACCCTTTTTTCGGTTCCCTTTTTTTAAACAGCCACGATCTCCACTTTAGAGCTGCATTGAAAACACGCTCATGGCAGACCTCGATTCCACTACATGCACGTGGCGCAGAACTAATTTCTAGCAACATTAGATCTACTCGAGGGGGGCCCTTGACTCATGGAAGTTACTAGCGGTAGGGTCCAGTTGGAAGTGAGATTGAGAGCACTGCGTAAAAATGGGATATGTCTTATTAAAATCAAGTGGCAATAAATTGCAGCGTCCCGTCGACAACCGTGCACTCGATGACCCCGTTGCCCTGTCCATGTGTTGTAGTAGCAGTAGTAGGCTTTTCAGACTTGATTAAACTTGACATGACCGCTCGATGACTTTTTCCATGGACGGCATCGTGTTCCTTCCTATAGAAGTCTCGCGGAGGGAGACATCCGTGCTGTCTCACGCTGTACTGTGAAGGGCACGACGTGTGCAATGATCATCGTTGGATCGCACAGAATCAACGGTTGGTGTGCACGATCCGCGTGACAACTGTGACAACCAATCAGGGAGTAGCAGCCAGGGTGAGCACATGTTTGGGCTTCTACGAAAGATAGAGAGAGGGGAGGGCAAAACTAAGTAGTACCACATAAAACCAAGGGCAAAACTGAGTAGTATAAAAATGTAAAGTGTCTTGTACAATGAAATACATCGTGGAATACATCAAATTATGCCAAGATAGATCCACTAGAGTTCATTGGATGTGTGTTCTTCTCATGAACCACACATGGATCCACCGGTGTCATTGCATGTCTGTTCCTCTAAACAAACCACATAAGGATCCACCAGTGTCATTGCATATCTGTTATTTTCATGAACCACACCCAGTGTCATTGCACGTGTGTTCTTCTAAACAAACCACATAAGTCATTGCATGTCTGTTCTTTTCATGAACCACACCCGCTGTCATTGCATGTGTGTTCCTCTAGACAGACCACATAAGGATCCACCGGTGTCACTGCATGTCTGTTCTTTTCATGAACCACATAAGGATCCACCGGTGTCATTGGATGTGTGTTCTTCTCATGAACCACACTTGGATCCACCGGTGTCATTGCATGTCTGTTCCTCTAAACAAACCACATAAGGATCCATCAGTGTCATTGCATGTCAGTTCTTTTCATGAACCACACCTAGTGCCATTGCATGTGTGTTCTGCTAAACAAACCACATAAGCCATTGCATGTCTGTTCTTTTCATGAACCACACCCGGTGTCATTGCACGTGTGTTCCTCTAGACAAACCACATAAGGATCCACCGGTGTCACTGCATGTCTATTCTTTTCATGAACCACATAAGGATCCACCAGTGTCATTGGATGTGTGTTCTTCTCATGAACCACACATGGATCCACCGGTGTCATTGCATGTTTGTTCCTCTAAACAAACCACATAAGGATCCACTAGTGTCATTGCATGTCTGTTCTTTTCATGAACCACACCCAGTGTCATTGCATGTGTGTTCTTCTAAACAAACAACATAAGGATCCACCGGTGTCATTGCATGTCTGTTCTTTTCATGAACCACACCCGGTGTCATTGCATGTTTGTTCTTTTCATGAACCACAGCTAGAGTCATTGCATGTCTGTTACTTCCATAAACCACACGTGGATCCACCGGTGTCATTGCATGTCTGTTCTTTTCATGAACCACACCTAGTGTCATTGCATGTCAGTTCTTTCCATGAACCACACCCAGTGTCATTGCATGTCAGTTATTTTCATGAACCACATAAGGATCCACCAGTGTCATGGCATGTCTGTTCTTTTCATGAACCACACCCAGTGTCATTGCATGTGTGTTCTTCTAAACAAACCACATAAGGATCCACCGGTGTCATTGCATGTCTATTCTTTTCATGAACCACACCCGGTGTAATTGAATGTCTGTTATTTTCATGAACCACAGCTAGAGTCATTGCATGTCTGTTACTTACATAAACCACACATAGATCCACCGGTGTCATTGCATGTCTGTTCTTTTCATGAACCACACCCAGTGTCATTGCATGTTAGTTCTCTTCATGAACCACACCCAGTGTCATTGCATGTCTGTTCTTCTCACAAACCACATAAGGATCCACTAGTGTCATTGCATGTCTGTTCTTTTCATGAACCACACCTAGTGTCATTGCATGTGTGTTCCTCTAGACAAACCACATAAGGATCCACCGGTGTCACTACATGTCTGTTCTTTTCATGAACCACACATGGATCCACCGGTGTCATTGCATGTCTGTTCTTTTCATGAACCACACCCAGTGTCATGTCATGTCAGTTCTTTTCTTGAACCACATATGGATCCACCAGTGTCATTGCATGATTGTTATTCTCACAAACCACATATGGATCCACCTAGTGTGATTGCATGTCTGTTCTTTTCATGAACCACACCCTGTGTTATTGCATGTGTGTTCCTCTAGACAGACCACATAAGGATCCACCGGTGTCACTCCATGTCTGCTCTTTTCAAGAACCACATAAGGATCCACCGGTATCATTGGATGTGTATTTTTCTCATGAACCACACATGGATCCACCGGTGTCATTGCATGCCTGTTCCTCTAAACAAACCACATAAGGATCCACCAGTGTCATTGCATGTCTGTTCTTTTCATGAACCACACCCAGTGCCATTGCATGTGTGTTCTTCTAAACAAACGATATAAGTTGAGTTGCCTTGATCTGCTATTTGACTTGTTTGCTTAGGAAGTAGTATGAGCCACTCTAGGAGCTCATCACTAGGTCAAGAGGTTTCCAAATCAATCACCCCCTAAGCAAGAATACAAATCTGGATATGATCCCTAGCTATTTGGAGATCATCTAAAACCCTTAACCAGATCAATTCTGAAGATATCCCTTCTAGAAGCTTCCAAGTCAATGAAGACCAATATAAAGCAAGGATACTTTCTACTCAATCTACACTTAAACATCATCCACTTGATGATGCTTGGGCACCTTACAACCCATTAGAAACATCCCCTCTCATGCTCTAGTCAAAAACCCTAAATCTGCCAAATTTGGCTGTCTGGAAATATGTTTCCAACATCACCTTTTTGAATGCCTCCCTTTATCAACCCTTGTGAATTTTTGGAAATGCATATGAACCATCTTGTTAACCATCCTAAGGACTACCAAGGCCCACTCTTTCCCTTGGTTAGATCATCCTCCTACCCACTTGTTCTTGATGGTTTTGCAGGCAAGAAAATAACTTTTTGTGCAAATCTAGTCAGCATGCCTACTTTGGTAGAAACTCACACCACCATCCAACCTTGTTTGGACCAACTCTCTGCATGGTTGTGTTCTACTCATAGAGGTCTATCATTACCTACTTCACTTGTTCCAAGTGGAATTTGTGCTGCTTAAACCCACAAGGTTTTAAGGGCTAGTTGATAATCTGCTATGGCAAGCTTCTTTTATTCAAAGTTTGAAAGCTTGTATTGGTGAGCTCAAGCAGGATCAAGCTCAAACCCCTACACCACTGCAAACTACATTACTTGGTCTATCCATCCATATATCCCACGCACCACAGGGAGATCTGAACTCCAAGATACAACCATGTTTTGATGGTATGAAATTAACATCACCCTAGATCCTTAATCTAGGGTATCCCACCAAAATCAACTTGGATTCTCCAATCCCAAGGTTGAAAATGCTTGCTACACCATGTCTACATCATCTACCTTGATCATCAAGATTTATCAATAATTCTCCATAATTATTTTGGCTCCAAATCAAATTAATTCCTTAATAGACAAATTCTTCAAAACATCTTCCATAAGGGAAAGTTTGGATTGTTCCAAAGCACTTCCCCAACTTTTGGCTCATTTGAGACTCAAATATCATACCCCATCTTCTCACTTCCAAAAATAAATATTTTTTAAGAGCTTTATTATTTCTTTTTTCCCATTTTCTTAAATGGCTGAAATGGAATAATAATTGTTTTAAATACTTTTATCCTCCAAAAAATCTTGTGGAAATTCCCCTAAGTGTGTATTCACATTTGGGACCGTATCACATCAAAAACTCCACTTGTCCAAGGTAGAAATATCCAATGAGCTCCAATACTTCACTTCTGCAGTTTTTGATCAAATAGATTTAAGAGGACTTGTAAATCATGGAAAATCCCAAATAAATCCTAGAGAGGCCTATTAACTCTATCCATCTACCAGTACCATTTCCTCATCTTGGACAATGCAAGTTTCTGAACTTGTTTCACAACCATCTATTCCCCCAATTTGGCAAGTCTAGCTAGAAATGAACTAAACCAAGATCAAACCACCACCACTCTTGCAAGACAAGGCACCATAACACCCAGCGCTCATCTCTGGTCGTGATCACTGTAGAATGGCACTGTAGCACCCCTTCCCCTTGTCCTTTAGTGCTAGGAGGAAGGAGAAAGGCACCCATTGGTCATAGCCTCTTCTTTACTTCTTGCAGCAGCCATCTCACCTCACCCCTCCTCTGCACTCGACTAGAATACCACTCTCACGCCCACAACAACCTCCCCTGGTTTTCACCTCCCTACCTTCCTCTCCATGGGACAAGTTCATGATGAACCATCCCTCCTCGAAATATATAGTCAGAGGCTCCCCCTTGCCTCCTCTTGGCCCTCATTTGCATCCTACCCGCCTCCACTATCTCCCTGTAGAGCCCTCACCGAGCCCCTGCCTTTGCATGTCGCCGAAGAAGGAGAGCTCCCCCTCTCGGCCATTTCCAAGAATTGGTCAGTGTGCTCCCTCCTCTGCCTTGACCCCTTTGCATGTCGCAGTGCTGAGGTCCCCTGTCCCTTCTGAATCTAACCCTACTCTTTCCCAGGCTCCAACCCACCGCAGGTACCACCTCCGACGATCACCGAGGCTAGCTCCGGGAGTGTGCTTGCGCATGGGGCGTCCCTGCGTCGAACCAAGCTCTGCTGCCCACCGCCAGAACTGCCTCCGACCCCTGCGTCGCCCAGCACCCTCGCTGACAACATGCACGCCTCACCGGCCCTGCTCCGGTGAACCACGAGAGCACCGCCGCGGGCGTCGTCGCGCGAGCCACCACTAGTCACGGAACCTGCTGTTTCTGCCCCTCCTCGAGCTCGCCATCTTCCATCGCGTTGCCCCGCACTCTCCCCGGCCCTTCTCCGCCCCCCCGGTGAGCTCCCCTAAATCTCCCTGCCCCTCTGCTAGGGTTTTCTCCGCCGCCGGCATTGCGAGGAAGGGGATGAGCGTGGGCTGTCGATTCGATTCTAATCGAATGGCCGGCGCTCCTCGTTACCCCTTCGCCGCCCTTATCCGGTTGACAGCCAGGCCCCACATGGCGGGTTCGACGGGATCCTCCCGCGCGGCGCGTCCCCTATGTGGGCCGAATCTGCCTCCCCGGCCCAACGGCCTCTTAGACCCGACCCACTGCAGCTTTTGTTCCTTTTTCTTTTTAGCAGATCCTTTAATTCCGGAAGCTACCTGCTCGGTTTAAATCCAAATAAAAATGGAAATTACAATATTCTTCCCAGATCTAAATTCTATTAAGCACATGGATGTTTCCCTAACACCCAGTACCCTTGGTTAGCTCAACATATGTATGGATTAAATATATTAATCAATTGCCCAGAAGTATTGAAAACCCTCCTTAAACCCCTCAGGGAGATTTACCCCTCCAATTGGAGTAAACCCAAGTGTCCCTGGTAGGTAGTACTTGTAACTACCTCATGACATTGGCCTCCCTCCAAGTGGAGCTATGGTATGCCTTTAACAAAAATAACAAAAACAATTTAGATATGCCTTTAGGAATTTCTCTAGGTCAAACCAACATAGTTATTGACCTAATTCCAACTCTTTGTGATGTGGTACACTGAGTCCTATCCAAATCCAGGAGTTCATGATTTATTGACCCTTGGATGTTTTTCTGTGAATTAAACTATTCTATGCATGGTTTATTCACCTCTTAATTCACTACAGTAGTTCTGCTAATCCAAAAATGTTGATTCCAATTTCTACAGAAAGGTATTGGAAGTACCTACCATGTGTCCTTAGAATCAAATTAAAAGCTACTGTAGATTTAATCTGGTGAAAAAGATAAGTTGTGTACAGAACTGCATTTGGGAATTTCCTGAGGGCATTCTGGTAATTGTCTTGACCTTATTCCAACTCAAAGTGAACGAGTACATCAAACCCTACTGAACCATCCAAGGAAATAATTTTTGGAGCTCCAGAACTTTTCTAGTGAATTATTTCCTAAAACTAGAGCCTTTAGCACTAGAATACTCTTAAGTATTTCAAGAAAAGTGATAAAATAGTGAAACCACTTTTGTTGGTTTCATCTTATCAATACCTATCTGTTGGTATCATGTTTTTACAATGGTACCCTACAGAATATGGTCTTGCTCCAAAATCCATCTGTTAGGTAGTTTCTAGACTAGAAATCCTAAGGGATTTTCATTCCCTTCTCCAAGGCCATCTCAATCTCCTAAATCCAATCCTCTCAAAACCTACTGAATTGAGTAAGGTGTGGTATGTTTGTCTGCTACATTGTATTGATGCTTGCATGCCTTGTGTTGATTGTGGTTTGGTTTGCTTGCATGTGTTGTCGGGATGACGATAGTTGCAATGAACTCGGAGAGCAGAGGAAGTGGTATTTATTATTGGTACTGGTACTCGTGGTTATCTAAAGAAGAAGTCCAACACATATTGCCATATTGCTGATCATCAGGCAAGCCACCTTATTGCTCATAAGCCTTGTCCTACTATTTTACTTATGCATGTTTTATCTTCTGTTGATTTAAAACTGCATTGCTTTACTATATGTTGATTGAATATATGGTAGTGGTTTGGCTCCTCCGAACTATTACTTTTTGGTACTACTAAGTACAACCCCCTTGGTGACACCTACTTGTCCCTAGTAGAATAGATGGTGTATATCACCATAACCCTTTGGAGACCCTGATTTGGCCGAAACAAAGTTAGAGGATGGGAAGATCCCGGAAAAGTTTTACCAAATGCTTTCTGATAAAACCTTGGTGAGGTGGGACCTCCCAAGCGATGTTGAGAAAGAGAAAAGGTTTTGTTTTATAAAATGCTGGAGGAAAACCGGAGGAAAAAGGTTTACAAAAACGCACCCGGTTCTTTGCAGTTTAGCTATAACAACTTAACCCGTGCAACCACATTACTCTGGTATGGGACAGGGCTTGATTTGATGTTTGTCTATTACGGTATAAGCTGCCTCGTAACAACTACAGGGGACCGAAAATCCCTGGAGGGTGGGCCTTCTCACGTAAAGGGTCCAGGTGGGACCTCGACCTGGAGAATGGAACAAAGGGCATGCGCGCCTCCACGCGTTACTATGAGCCCCTCATTGAAAGCGCACACTCAAGAAGTGGAAAAAGCGCTCCGGTTGGTCCTCGGTACCCGACGTCCTAGTTTTGAGGGGATTAACACTCATAGGGTAGGCACTTATATTGGGTGGGCATCCGGAGTGTCTTGATCGGTTACTCGACCCACGATCGGTGAAGATCAGGGTAGTGTACCCAGATGATGTGGGTAAAGTGTACAACCTCTACAGAGTGTAAATCTATTCGAATAGCCGTGTCCGCGGTTAAGGACGGGTTGGACAAACTTCTATAGAGCGGTGCTGGTTTTGTTTTCAAAAAGGATTTCAGAAAAGGAATGGCTTTGGAAATGTTTTGACCATGGGATGGTCGGAAAGGATCCCTGTTTTGACCATGGGATGGTCAGAAAGGGATGGAAGGAGTTTGGTCATGGGATGACCGTGAAGGAGAAACCAATGGGTGACCCAGTCCTGATGTTTTCCAAAACTTTTCAAAAAGGTTTCCAAAATGTTTACAAAAGTTTTCAACAAAGATATGGAGATGCTATATCTACAAGAGAAACTATTTGAGAAAAGAACCCCTCTTGAGGCCCTCCCACTACCACAGCCATAATGCATATCCGCTTGTTTTTACTGTTATCTTAAGGTGGTTTGTGAGTACATTCAATGTACTCACTGGCATTGTCCCTGGCTATTAACTTGGTCAGATTTCAAGAAGAAGAGGAGGTTGGCGACTATGCGAACTTGGACGTTCTCCCAGTCAGTTGCCTGTAGGTGAAGGCATGGCTCGGGCTCTAAACTTGATGAAGTTCCGCTGATGATTACTGAGGTAGCCATAACGACATTTATGTAAGTCTTGTAATTCGGTATATTCTCAGATGTTGTAATGATACTTGTCGGTTATGTGCCACGACTAACTGATCATGGGATCGTGGTGGTATACATAACAGGGATTCTCGGAGGATTAATTCGGGGGCCCCACAGACTTGGTATCAGAGCCATCCTGACTGTAGGAGAACCTTAGTTAGCACGGTCGCTAGAAAGGAACCTTGTTTCGAAAACCCCGGCTTTCGAAAACTAGTTTCCCAATGAGTTTCAAAAAGCTCTACTTCTTCTCTTACTCTAAGTAAATGCTTTCGAAAATGGTTTCCTCTAACTCTCGTCCAAACTTCAAGCCTACGGATCTTAATTAACTAGGATCTAGAACCTGGTGAGGACAATGAGAACAAGATGAAGACAAGCAACTACCAGCAAACACAAGGAGACTACAATATCGTTCTACCAGAGGAATCCTCACAATCAGAAGAAATCGGGCGTTGCACTATCAAGAAGCGTCCAAGATACGCGAAGGCTCCATCCGCAAGGTAGTGACTCCGACCTGAAGAAAGACGATATCTAGGGTCACTAGTCCTAAGAATAGGATTCCCCTACATCGCGAGTAGTTAACTCCTTGGTCCCTAGCATTGGCAGTGTTTGCTTGCCTAAGTGCCTCCTGTGTTGCTTGATGTGTGATGTTTGCCGAGGACATCACGATTCTCTCGCTCTGTTCGCCTTGTTTGCATGCTCTGGTTTGCTCTGACCTCCTTATTATTGTGACTCAAGGAGCGATAAACCACCTAGTGACCCAGGAAACCCCTGTGTTAGCTGTCGGTAATGAGACCCAGAGATTATATGAGAGGAAAAGCGTCGCAAGAACCAGGAGTTCAATGTCGTCAAGTCAGAATCGACCTGAAGTTTTCACCTCAGCAGGACGGCATACCTCGTCAAACTCACCTTGCAAGACTCGTCAAATGCACCACCCTCCCTTGTCCATCAGTCTACTGAAGCAAGAATTCCGTTGAAGCCGGAAGCCAATCACCGAAGGATCTTCAATAACCCCAAGAAACAACCCGATGAGTCAACCAAGACAAGAAGTGATGACCTAACTACGCTGACCTTCGGTATATTAGAGGTTTCGACCACCTCAGGAGACTAACTATTCTAGTCAACCCTACCCAACCCAACGGGAAGTTCCTCACCATAAGGATCAATTAATCCAAAAACCTGAAGACGAGGATGCATGAAGACAACGAGTCCACTCCGCCCTCCAGCAGAAGCAACGCAAGAGGTTCGAATGAAGACCTCTTCTCTGACGCTGACTGCATCCACCCTGACTCAAGACTAGTAAGAAGAGTCGTAAACCGCTAATTTACCTTGAGCTAACCACCCTAAAGGCCTCGATAGGAAACCAGCCCCGCCAAGGTTGATAAAATAAGGCATCACTCGACGACCTCAGCTCTAGACTCCCAGAAGATACCACTTCCCTCTAACATCAGGTTAGCACTCCAAGACAGCAGACCCGCAACCTTTTTGATGAACCTTAGTGAAGCTCTAAGGTGAAAAGTCTGCGCCTTTCCACTCAATCTTCAGAAGACGGTGTACCAAAAGATACTTCAGAAGATATCCCAGGATCCGAAGTCTTCCCACCAAGCAACCACCCGTGAGTTATCCGATGAGAAACTAACTGAAGACTCTCCAAAGTCCCTCCCCTATTTCAGCTAAAGACCCACCCAAAGGACCGCCAAACCGCAAATCCTTAGGTCCTTAATGCTTAGAGGACGTGAGACTCCAATGACTCCACCAGGCTAAGAATGAATAATAGTAGTATATAAGCCTCGTAGGCCATAGCTTCACGGACGCCCTCAGAAAATCTCGACTCTAGGAGACAGATGGATGGCAGTCTTCCAAACTTCATTTAGTGACCTGAAGAAGGAAGGACATGTTATCCCCGAGCTAACCTAGTATAATTATAAGGGGGAAAGACTGCATCTTTCCTACAAAGTAGAATAATCCTCTGCCAGGAGCAACCTCAGGAGTCCCGACCCCTTAAACCGTTAAATAGGATACACTACGACCCTAAGGAAGAGCTGTGAGTCATTAGACAGAGGTACCCCTAGCTGTAGATCCTATCCTCTGACGAGTACTCCGTGAAGTTCAGCATCGAGATAGTCTGCCCAACTTAAGCCCTCAAGGTATCAACTTCGGAAGGAAAAGAAGGTCATCTCTCGAAATCAAGACGGGACTCTGCTCAACTTTCCGGGTATCCTCGAAGACTGAAGCTTAACCTCATCGACAGAGTAGTCAGTTTCAAAGATGGAGTCCATATATGAGCATGTTTGAAACCAGTAGCGTGAACCTTGACTCAAAATCCCCTAACCTTACTCTCCTGAATCTCGGGACGAGATTCTTTTAAGGGGGAAAGGTCTGTAACATCCCAATTTCAGCAACCCTAGTTAGTTATCCAGAATGCAAAAATTAGGGGGAACAAAAACTTTTTCATGTTCAATGCTGAAGTGTTTGCTTGTTTGGATATGCTTATGCATATGAATGTGTATTATATGATATACTCCTTAGCTCACCATCAGTTGGCAAAAGCTATCTAACAAAACTATCCTGGCTCATTTTACATATTCTCAAATGTTCTGGTATTTCAAAACCTGAGCCAAGAAGCCTTTGAAAACCAACTATTTCAGTAGCTTCTATTGATCAAACTATGGAGAGCTATATAACATAATCTCCTTATGTTTCCAGACAAAACCTTCTACTACTCTTATCTCTAGATTTAACAAAACCTTTTATGAACCATTTGAATTCTACTCTTGGTAGAGATACCAAAGACTCTCATCTCATTCAAACTCCAACCTATTCAACATACCCATTTTAACCTCAAGCTAAGCTTGATGGTAACCCTTTTTGTAGGCTTACTTAGCTTCTAAGTTGAGTTGCCTTGATCTGCTATTTGACTTGTTTGCTTAGGAAGTAGTATGAGTCACTCTAGGAGCTCATCACTAGGTCAAGAGGTTTCCAAATCAATCACCCCCTAAGCAAGAATACAAATATGGATATGATCCCTAGCTATTAGGATATCATCTAAAACCCTTAACTAGATCAATTCTGAAGATATCCCTTCTAGAAGCTTCCAAGTCAATGAAGACCAATATCAAGCAAGGATACTTTCTACTCAATCTACACTTCAACATCATCCACTTGATGATGCTTGGGAACCTTACAACCCATTAGAAACATCCCCTCTCATGCTCTAGTCAAAAACCCTAAATCTGCCAAATTTGGCTGTCTGGAAATATGTTTCCAACATCACCTTTTTGAATGCCTCCCTTTATCAACCCTTGTGCATTTTTGGAAATGCATATGAACCATCTTGTTAACCATCCGAAGGACTACCAAGGACCACTCTTTCCCTTGGTTAGATCATCCTCCTACCCACTTGTTCTTGATGGTTTTGCAGGCAAGAAAATAACTTTTCCTGCAAATCTAGTCAGCATGCCTACTTTGGTAGAAGCTCACACCACCATCCAACCTTCTTTGGACCTACTTTGGTTGTGTTCTACTCATAGAGGTCTATCATTACCTACTTCACTTGTTCCAAGTGGAACTTTGTGCTTCTTAAACCCACAAGGTTTTAAGGGCTAGTTGATAATCTGCTATGGCAAGCTTCTTTTATTCAAAGTTTGAAAGCTTGTATTGGTGAGCTCAAGCAGGATCAAGCTCAAACGCCTACACCACTGCAAACTACATTACTTGGTCTATCCATCCATATATCCCATGCCCCACGGGGAGATCTGAACTCCAAGATACAACCATGTTTTGATGGTATGAAATTAACATCACCCTAGATCCTTAATGTAGGGTATCCCACCAAAATCAACTTGGATTCTCCAATCCCAAGGTTGAAAATGCTTGCTACACCATGTCTACATCATATACCTTGATCATCAAGATTTATCAATAATTCTCCATAATTATTTTGGCTCCAAATCAAATTAATTCCTTAATAGACAAATTCTTCAAAACCTCTTCCATAAGGGAAAGTTTGGATTGTTCCAAAGCACTTCCCCAACTTTTGTCTCATTTGAGACTCACATATAATACCCCATCTTCTCACTTCCAAAAATAAATATTTTTGAAGAGCTTTATTATTTCTTTTTTCCCATTTTCATAAATGGCTGAAATGGAATAATACTTGTTTTAAATACTTTTATCCTCCAATAAATCTTGTGAAAATTCCCCTAAGTGTGTATTCACATTTGGGACCATATAACATCAAAAACTCCACTTGTCCAAGGTAAAAATATCCAATGAGCTCCAATACTTCACTTCTGCAGTTTTTGATCAAATAGATTTAAGAGGACATGTAAATCATGGAAAAATCCCAAATAAATCCTAGAGAGGCCTATTAACTCTATCCATCTACCAGTACCATTTCCTCATCTTGGACAATGCAAGTTTCTGAACTTGTTTCACAACCATCTATTCCCCCAATTTGGCAAGTCTAGCTAGAAATGAACTAAACCAAGATCAAACCACCACCACTCTTGCAAGACAAGGCACCATAACACCCAGCACTCATCTCTGGTCGTGATCACTGTAGCATGGCACACCCCTTCCCCTTGTCCTTTAGTGCTTGGAGGAAGGAGAAAGGCACCCATTGGTCATAGCCTCTTCTTTACTTCTTGCAGCAGCCATATCACCTCACCCCTCCTCTGCACTCGACCAGAATACCACTCTCACACCCACAACAACCTCCCTTGGTTTTCACCTACCTCCCTTCCTCTCCATGGGACAAGTTCATGATGAACCATCCCTCCTCGAAATATATAGCCAGAGGCTCCCCCTTGCCTCTTCTTGGCCCTCATTTCCATCCTACCCACCTCCACTCTCTCCCTGCAGAGCCCTCACCGAGCCCCTGCCTCTGCATGTCGCCGGAGAAGGAGAGCTACCCCTCTCGGCCATTTCCAATAATTGGTCAGTGTGCTCCCTCCTCTGCCTTGACCCCTTTGCATGTCGCAGTGTTGAGGTCCCCTGTCCCTTCTGAATCTGACCCCACTATTTCTGCAGGTACCACCTCCGACGATCACTGAGGCTAGCTCCGGGAGCGTGCTTGCGCATGGGGCGTCCCTGCGTCGATCCAAGCTCTGCTGCCCGCCGCCAGAACCGCCTCCGACCCCTCCGTCACCCAGCATCCTCTCCGACAACATGCACGCCTCCCTGGCCCTGCTCCGGTGAACCCCGAGAGCACCGCCGCGGGCGAACCCCGAGAGCACCGTGCATGTCAGTTCTTTTCATGAACCACACACAGTGTCATTGCATGTCAGTTCTTTTCATGAACCACATAAGGATCCACCAGTGTCATTGCATGTCTGTTCTTCTCACAAACCACATAAGGATCCACCAGTGTCATTGCATGTCTGTTCTTTTCATGAACCACACCTAGTGTCATTGCATGTGTGTTCCTCTAGACAAACCACATAAGGATCCACCAGTGTCACTGCATGTCTGTTCTTTTCATGAACCACACATGGATCCACCGGTGTCATTGCATGTTTGTTCTTTTCATGAACCACACCCAGTGTCATTGCATGTCAGTTCTTTTCATGAACCACATAAGGATGCAGCAGTGTTATTGCATATCTGTTCTTCTCACAAACCACATATGGATCCACCTAGTGTGATTGCATGTCTGTTCTTTTCATGAACCACACCCCGTGTCATTGCATGTGTGTTCCTCTAGACAGACCACATAAGGATCCACCGGTGTCACTCCATGTCTATTCTTTTCATGAACCACATAAGGATCCACCGGTATCATTGGATGTGTGTTCTTCTCATGAACCACACATGGATCCACCGGTGTCATTGCATGCCTGTTCCTCTAAACAAACCACATAAGGATCCACCAGTGTCATTGCATGTCTGTTCTTTTCATGAACCACACCCAGTGCCATTGTATGTGTGTTCTTCTAAACAAACCACATAAGCCATTGCATGTCCTTTCTTTTCATGAACCACACCCGGTGTCATTGCATGTGTGTTCCTCTAGACAGACCACATAAGGATCCACCGGTGTCACTGCATGTCTGTTCTTTTCATGAACCACATAAGGATCCACCAGTGTCATTGGATGTGTGTTCTCATGAACCACAGATGGATCCACCGGTGTCATTGCGTGTCTATTCCTCTAAACAAACCACATAAGAATCCACCAGTGTCATTGCATGTCTGTTCTTTTCATGAACCACACCTAGTGTCATTGCATTTGTGTTCTTCTAAACAAACCACATAAGGATCCACCGGTGTCATTGCATGTCTGTTCTTTTCATGAACCACACCCGGTGTCATTGCATGTCTATTCTTTTCATGAACCACACCCAGTGTCATTGCATGTCTGTTCTTTTCATGAACCACACCTAGTGTCATTGCATCTCCGTTCTTTTCATGAACCACATAAGAATCCACCATTGTCATTGCATGTATGTTCTTCTCACAAACCACATATGGATCCACCTAGTGTGATTGCATGTCTGTTCTTTTCATGAACCACACCCTGTGTCATTGCATGTGTGTTCCTCTAGACAGACCACATAAGGATCCACCGGTGTCACTCCATGTCTATTCTTTTCATGAACCACATAAGGATCCACCGGTATCATTGGATGTGTGTTCTTCTCATGAACCACACATGGATCCACCGGTGTCATTGCATGCTTGTTCCTCTAAACAAACCACATAAGGATCCACCAGTGTCATTGCATGTCTGTTCTTTTCATGAACAACACCCAGTGCCATTGCATGTGTGTTCTTGTAAACAAACGACATAAGGATCCACCGGTGTCATTGCATGTCTGTTCTTTTCATGAACCACACCCGGTGTCATTGCATGTCTGTCTTTTCATGAACCACAGCTAGAGTCATTGCATGTCTGTTACTTCCATAAACAACACATGGATCCACCGGTGTCATTGCATGTCTGTTCTTTTCATGAACCACACCCAGTGTCATTACATGTCAGTTCTTTTCATGAACCACACCCAGTGTCATTGCATGTCAGTTCTTTTCATGAACCACACCCAGTGTCATTGCATGTCAGTTCTTTTCATGAACCTCATAAGGATCCACCAGTGTCATTACATGTCTGTTCTTCTCACAAACCTCATAAGGATCCACTAGTGTCATTGCATGTATGTTCTTTTCATGAACCACACCCAGTGTCTTTGCATGTGTGTTCCTCTAGACAAACCACATAAGGATCCACCCGTGGCACTGCATGTCTGTTCTTTTCATGAACCACACATGGATCCACCGGTGTCATTGCATGTCTGTTCTTTTCATGAACCACACCCAGTGTCATTGCATGTCAGTTCTTTTCATGAACCACATAAGGATCCACCAGTGTCATTGCATGTATGTTCTTCTCACAAACCACATATGGATCCACCTAGTGTGATTGCATGTCTGTTCTTTTCATGAACCACACTTAGTGTCATTGCATGTGTGTTCCTCTAGACAGATCACATAAGGATCCACTGGTGTCACTGCATGTCTGTTGTTTTCATGAACCACATAAGGATCCACCGGTGTCATTGGATGTGTGTTCTTCTTATGAACCACACATGGATCCACCGGTGTCATTGCATGTCTGTTCCTCTAAACACACTGAATGGAATATGCCCGAGAGGCAATAATAAAGTGGTTATTATCTTATTCCATGTTTATGATAAATGTTTATTTTACATGCTAGAATTGTATTGATCGGAAACATCAATACATGTGTGTTTAATAAACAAAAAGGGTTCCTAGTTATGCCTCTCTTATAGACTAGCTTGTTGATTAACAAGATGATCAAGGTTTCCTGATCATGGACATTGGATGTTGTTAATAACAAGGTCACACCATTGGTGGAATGATGTGATGAACATTCATCTGAAGTATAGCATTACGATCAAAGTCATTATGTTTATATTGCTATAACATCAGACGAAGTAATCTTTATCCTTAGACCATGAGATCATGTTAATTGCTAACACCGGAAGAGTATCTTGATAACATCAAACGTCACACCGTAACGGGGTGACTATAAAGGTGGGTTCAGTGCTACGAAGGTGTTATGTTGAGGCTCATGGATCAAGAGTGTGATTTGTCCATCCCGATGACGGATAGATATACTCTGGGCCCTCTCGGTGATATCACATTGAAATAGCTTGCAAGCAAGTGATGTGATCACTAGAATGTTATATCACGGGAGCGAGAAAAGAGTGCATGTCGGTAACGAGATCAAACTAGGTATGGAGATACCGATGATCGAATCTCGGACATGTAATATATCGCGAGACAAAAGGATTTAGTTACTAGCGTTAAAGGTTCTCACGATCACAGAAGTCATCGTTGAATGTGTAGGAGTCAGTATGGATCTCCAGGTTTCGCTTCTGATTATTGATCTGAGAGGGGTCTCGATCATGTCTGCATTATTCGCGAACCGTAGGGTGACACACTTAAGGGATACCGACACCATTTGGAGCAAATATGTTTCAGATAAAGATTTAAGAAAGCGCTGAAATTATTTCAATAGACACCAAAACTGTTTCGGGTGAAATTGCTGAAATTGGTTCTGCATGTAATATTGAAATGTTGCAGGGGGTTTTATGTGAATGTTTGTTAATTAAAGTAATTAACAAAATTCTGAATAAAAATAATAAAAGATTTTTATTAAATGAGAGAGCATTAAATTTGGATAAATTTAATGCATTTAAAGTGGAGACTTTAAAAGAGAATGTGAAGGGGCATTTTAATGTGGAGGGGTTACCACCACATGAATGGAGGAGGTGAAGGGTCACCCCCTCCATGCACCGGCCATGAAGGAGGGGCACTCGCCCTCCTCCTATAAAAGGCCACCCCCTCCTCACTTCTCACACACACCTCCTTGTGAAGGATCTCTCTCCCCCTCTAGTATTATTCCCCCATGGTCTCGGATTAGCGAGATACATGTTCCCGGTGGCTTTATTTGGAAAGAAGTTGATGCTTCCACTGCTTTGCTGGAGCGAGGGACGGAGGTTGTCGGGGTACCAGACGTGTGTGCGATCACGGATGCACCGCTGCTTTGCGGTGCTGGACTTGGTGGTGCTGGAGCTGGATCTGATGGACGTGCTGGAGCTGGACATGCTGGACTTCATCACGATCTTGAGATCGTCAAGTGTACGACTACATCAACCACGAGTTCCTACTCGTTAACAAATCTCGTTGTCTACGAGGGTAAGTTCTCGTTGGATGTACGTCCACCCATTGCTTTGTACCTAGTAGATAGATCTTGGCGTGTAGTTCACACCGTAGGAAATTTTTTGTTTTCTATGCTACGGACCCAACAGTGGTATCAGAGCCTGATCTATGCGTAGGTGCTTAGCACGGGTAGTACACATATGTTTATATGTGGGCGATGATGATCATGTTATTGCTTCTTTCATGTATTTTGGATATTGGTGGCATAGTGGGATGAAGCGGCCCGGACCAACCTTACATGTCATCGTACATGAGACCGGTTCCACGACTGACATGCAACTAGTTTTGCATAAGTGGCTAGCGGGTGTCTGTATCTCTTACTATAGTCAATATCTGATTTACAACGAATTGCTAATAACTTTGTATCCTCGTTGTGGTTCATGTTCGTAGGTAAGACCGGTTCTATCTCCGAAAGCCCTAAGCCACGTAAAACTTGCAATTGATAAATTAGAGGCGTCTAGTTTAGATCGTTGCTGGGCTAGTGTCTTGATATGGTATTGTTGTAAGTAGATGTATGATAGATACTCTTACAACTCACTTAACGTGTAAGTTCCATAGACCTTGGCCTTACACACAAAGGAATGATAGAGATCATACCACGATGCATATGATGGTGATCAAATGCATGGACCATATCATCTCACTTTACACATTAGATGTTTGCATCTTATATTGCTAGTTTGGTGCTTTTAGTAGCATTGTAAGATGATCCCTCATTTAAATATCAAGATAAAATGTGTTCTTCCTTAAGTATGCATCGTTCTATGGATCGTGTTTCGAGACATCACGTGATGATCGGGTGTTCTCAACTCTACGCTTTCATGCAATGGGTGTAAGACAGTTTTACACACGTGAATACTAAGGTTCTTACTTGGCGAGCCTAGCATGTACAGACATGGCCTCGGAACACGGACCGAAAGGTTAAGCATGAGTCATATAGTTGATGTGATGACCATATTGATGCTCGCCTTTGAAGCTACACCGCCTCACGTGATGATCGGACTTGGTGTAGTGGATTTGATTCATGTAATCACCAAAAAGGCACGAGGGATGTCGTTTTTGAGTGGGAGTTCATTTCTAATTTGGATTAGTCAAACTCAATTTGTCATAAACTAAATCGAAGTGAATTTGCATAATTTGTTGTAGTCATTGGCATCTGTTCACTACCTTATGCTTAGTTTTAATTGAGATAATAGAACTATAGAATTCTGGATATTTACTTTACAAACTGGTATCGTATTGTTTCGAATGTCAATTTAAAGTTTAGAAGTCCTATTGCAAACTTTCAGCAAACTCTATTTACTCCATGAAGTTTAATAAGTAGTATTAAATAGAGAGTAAGAATTCCAATGTTAGTATCTAAAGTATCATGTTTGCCTCCATGATTATTGATATTCAAAAAGTTGTTTTAATATCAAGATTATATTGGAGCTGAAAATTGTTTCAGAAACCATCATGTGTGAAAGATATTGTGATATCTGAAACAATGTTTTTTGGTTGCATTATGATAGAGTATGATTTAGCAAAATACATGTTCTCATATTGTATGAGAATTTGTGAAGGATGGAGATGCTAGGCATCCAAATCTACCAAAAAGGTTTTGGGAACTGATATTATACTCGCGATTCTTCCTTATAGGCTATAGTAGCTTGATCATGAAAGTTGTCATGATAAGGATGAATAAAAGATGTAAGTAAAATGTTTACTACACTAATAGATTACTAAAGAATGGATTTTTGGAAGAACACCAAACATTTGATGACGGTGATCCACTTCAAAGTGCAAGTCCAAAGGTATTAGTATTTGACTATATACGCTTTGTACCATGTGTCATGTTGATGACACCACTATTGATGTTGATAGATTCTTTTAAAACAAAAGGAATTGCTGAAAGAGAATCTATAAAATATTTGGCAGAAAATAAAAGGTTGGAGATGTCCAACTTAGGTATATAGAAGATATACATGTTATGGCTATATTCCTTGCTTGTTAAACAATGTGGTTCTTAGGTATTGGATACCGGTATTGGATACCGAATTGGTTGGTATGAAGTGTCATACAGGACAACGCAATTCATGAACTACAGTGGCCTAAGTAAACCAGCAAGAGAATGAGTGATGATGTTCATCGAAAACAAATAAAATATTATTGTGTTTTTCGTTGTCATCAAACCAAGCCTTCAAGATTTGTTTAAATAATTGTTATTTTGTTCCGGTATCATGAGAACAATGGCTATTCAAATAATTACCGTATTCCATAAAGGATGGATGAACTTTTACAAGTCTAGTTGGAGAAATCACATCCATAAACACTATTGCTAAAATGTCGCAAGACAAATGATTGCAAGATCACTTATGAAGTGACATCGCTGTTTAAATTATATTGGAAAGAAAACATGAAAGAACTCCATGTTGATGGAATTTTTGGAGTCTTTGATTTTGATCAATTGACGCATGTGAGACTTTCCTCGAGATAATTGAAACTCCGTCCATAGGCCAGAGAGGAACGAATGACTAGCTTATTGGAAATTGTGCATGCTAATGTGCATAGTCCATTATGTGTAGACATATGCGATGGATCTTTTTTCTTCATATGCTTTCTCCGAAAATTTGAGTGAATATATCTGTATATTTACTTAATAAGGAAGAAGTATGAAACATTTGAAAATTGTTCAAAGACTTTCAAGATGAAGTGGAAAATCATTGTAACAAGAAAATAAAGAGTTTATGATTTGATCATAAAGGAAGATATTTGAGTTACATGTTTAGCAAAAACACCTAAGACTTGAGGAATTGTTCCATGATTTGTGTTTCCCAATAAACCATAGGAGTATGGCATATTCGAGAGATAAAATCAAACCATGTTTGACATGGTAAGATCAAGGGTGTCATTTATAAAACTGCCATTATGTTTTAAGGATTGAAGCTTTAGAGACTACCGCTTTTACACTGAAAAGAGCACCATCGTGATCCATTGAAATGACACCATATGAGTATGGTTTGGGATAAAACCCGAATTGTCTTTTCTTAAATTTTGGTATGCTATGCATAAGTAAAATGTTTACAACCAAAGTCGGATAAGAATGTCTTTGTAGGTTATCCCAAAGAATTTGTTGGGAATTTCTCCATAACACCGAGGACAAAAGAGTTTGTTACTTGGAACGTCAAGTTTCTTGAGAAGGAATTTTTCGTGAAAAGTTAAGTGGGAGGACAATAGAACTTTGATAAGGTTGTTGAACCTTAGCTATATGTGCTAAGTAGCGCAGCGCCGGAAAGTGTCCCGGTGGCGGCCACAATGCTCATGACTCTCATGATTACAAAAGGTGTGATCTCGGAGATTAGAGTTCCTATAGAACCATGTGGGTCGGTAAGAATCAAATAGTAAGATTTGATAAGAAAGTCGTTATTGTTTTGACAATGATGAACCGACTACATGCAAAGAAGCGATGATGGGCCCTGACTCCATAAAATGACTAGAAGTCATAGAATCTGTGATAGTATCCATACACGAGAAAACAAGTTTCTGAACTTGGAAGACCCTCCGGAAAGGCGTGAAGCCTATCGGTCATGTTTGGATCTATAAAGAAATAAGACATGGATGTTTAACATCTATGAAATAGTCGACATGTCGGAAAGAAGTTTACGACAATGTTCAAGGAGTTGACTATGACAAGATTTGATCTTTCATAGCGATATATAGTCTTGACGGATTAATGTAGCA
Organism: Avena insularis; assembly: GCA_023614405.1. Classification (NCBI taxonomy): domain Eukaryota; kingdom Viridiplantae; phylum Streptophyta; class Magnoliopsida; order Poales; family Poaceae; genus Avena; species Avena insularis. The sequence continues at coordinate 140,007,461 of CM042686.1, read as the reverse complement.
ACCACTACATATAATTTGGTATATGGTAGTTGAATAAACAAAACAAGGTTCTTCTAATAGAACGGTAACCTAGGACATGTACATGACATGGTCCGAAGGGTTTTGTTAATTCAAAGGGTGCTAAAAGGGCATGTAAACTTCAATAGTTGAAGTAAGCATAGCGGAGTTGGAATCTTCACCATGATGAAACTATTAAAAGAGTTTAAATTCATCGGAGATGGTAAAGATGCTTGCATTTGCAAGAAATTAAGTGGGAGCGCTGAGACATATTTCTAATACATTATGGAGAGGACATATTGTTGATTGGAAATGATGTATCTTGTATTGACACACGTTAAGAATTTCATTAAAATAAGATTTCGATGAAAGACTTGGGCAAACCAGGAATATTTGGCATCAATATCTATATGGATAGATTAAGGCACAAATATGGTTGTGCCAGACATACATATATGAGATATTGAAAGAGTTCAATATGGAAACAATAAGAAAGGTTCTTGCTGCATGGAAAGGATTGTATCAAAATTCAAGTGTTTTGACACTTGGTGAGTAAAATCACATGAAGATTTTGATCGATTATATCATGATATGTATATATCCAGAATGTCCTATGCTCTAAATGTTATGAGCATATACCAGAATGATTCATAAGATGATCATTGGGCAATAGTAAAGATATTCTTATGAGCTTTGGAAGAACTAAGAATATATCATGTATAAGTGAAAAATAGTTAAAGGTAGTTCATTGTAAAGTGTTACATTGATACTAGTTTTGTCACAAGATACAAATTAAATTTATCTCAATTTAGACTATGGGTGGCACAATATAATGGAAAGGATGTTCCATGATGGATTTGGATGAGTTCCAAAGTTGAGATATTGTGACGGATACTACAACAAAAGGCTAAGTATATAACTGCTATAGTAGCAGCAAAGGAGGGCATTTGTGTTAAGTAGTTTGTTATCAAACTAGGTGTGGTTCAAAGTGGGCTAATACTATGAAGATATATTGTGTGACAATAATATCAACATATTTTGAGCCGAACGAACTAAAGGTCTCACCAAAGGACCAAATTTATACAATGCCATCTCATTTGAGAATGAGTGATGCATAGAGACGCAAAGACATGCAAATACACACGGACCTGAAACTATCAGATCCAGAGATTATGTTAACCACTAGCAATAGCGTATATGCAACACCAGAAAGCCATAGGTGTTCAATACACAAAGTTTTTCAAACTAGATTATTGACTCTAGTGCAAGTGGGAGACTGAAAGGAATATGCCCGAGAGGCAATAATAAAGTGGTTATTATCTTATTCCATGTTTATGATAAATGTTTATTTTACATGCTAGAATTGTATTGATCGGAAACATCAATACATGTGTGTTTAATAAACAAAAAGGGTTCCTAGTTATGCCTCTCTTATAGACTAGCTTGTTGATTAACAAGATGATCAAGGTTTCCTGATCATGGACATTGGACGTTGTTAATAACAAGGTCACACCATTGGTGGAATGATGTGATGAACATTCATCCGAAGTATAGCATTACGATCAAAGTCATTATGTTTATATTGCTATAAAATCATACGAAGTAATCTTTATCCTTAGACCATGAGATCGTGTTAATTGCTAACACCGGAAGAGTATCTTGATAACATCAAACGTCACACCGTAACAGGGTGACTATAAAGGTGGGTTCAGTGCTACAAAGGTGTTATGTTGAGGTTCATGGATCAAGAGTGGGATTTGTCCATCCCGATGACGGATAGATATACTCTGGGCCCTCTCGGTGATATCACATTGAAATAGCTTGCAAGCAAGTGATGTGATCAGTAGAATGTTATATCACGGGAACGAGAAAAGAGTGCATATCGGTAATGAGATCAAACTAGGTATGGAGATACCGATGATCGAATCTCGGACATGTAATATATCGCGAGACAAAAGGATTTAGTTACTAGCGTTAAAGGTTCTCACGATCACAGAAGTCATCGTTGAATGTGTAGGAGTCGGTATGGATCTCCAGGTCCCGCTTCTAATTATTGATCTGAGAGGGGTCTCGATCATGTCTGCATTATTCGTGAACCGTAGGGTGACACACTTAAGGGATATCGACACCATTTGGAGCAAATATGTTTCAGATAAAGATTTAAGAAAGTGCTGAAATTATTTCAATAGACACCGAAATTGTTTCGGGTGAAATTGCTGAAATTGGTTCTGCATGTAATATTGAAATGTTGCAGGGGCTTCTATATGAATGTTTGTTAATTAAAGTAATTAACAAAATTCTGAATAAAAATAATAAAAGAGTTTTATTAAATGAGAGAGCATTAAATTTGGAGAAATTTAATGCATTTAAAGTGGAGACTTTAAAAGAGAATGTGAAGGGGCATTTTAATGTGGAGGGGTTACCACCACATGAATGGAGGAGGTGAAGGGTCACCCCCTCCATGCTCCGGCCATGAAGGAGGGGCACTCCCCCTCCTCCTTGAATGGAGGAGGTGTGTGCGATCACGGATGCACCGCTGCTTTGCGGTGCTGGACTTGGTGGTGTTGGAGCTGGATCTAATGGACGTGCTGGAGCTGGACCTGCTGGACTTCATCATGATCTTGAGATCGTCAAGTGTACGACTACATCAACCACGAGTTCCTACTCGTTAACAAAGCTCGTTGTCTACGAGGGTAAGTTCTTGTTGGATGTATGTCCACCCATTGCTTTGTACCTAGTAGATAGATCTTGGCGTGTAGTTCACACCGTAGGAATTTTTTTGTTTTCTATGATGCGGACCCAACACAAACCACATAAAGATCCACCAGTGTCATTGCATGTCTGTCCTTTTCATGAACCACACCTAGTGTTATTGCATGTGTGTTCTTCCAAACAAACCACATAAGCCATTGCATGTCTGTTATTTTCATGAACCACACCCGGTGTCATTGCTTGTGTGTTCCTCTAGACAGACCACATAAGGATCCACCGGTGTCACTGCATGTCTGTTCTTTTCATGAACCACATAAGGATCCACCAGTGTCATTGGATGTGTCCTCTTATCATGAACCACACATGGATCCACCGGTGTCATTGCATGTCTGTTCCTCTAAACAAACCACATAAGGATCCACCAGTGTCATTGCATGTCTGTTCTTTTCATGAACCACACCCAGTGTCATTGCATGTGTGTTCTTCTAAACAAACAACATAAGGATCCACCAGTGTCATTGCATGTCTGTTCTTTTCATGAACCACACCCGGTGTCATTGCATGTCTGTTCTTTTCATGAACCATAGCTAGAGTCATTGCATGTATGTTACTTCCATAAACCACACATGGATCCACCGGTGTCATTGCATGTGTGTTTTTTTCATGAATCACACCCAGTGCCATTGCATGTCAGTTCTTTTCATGAACCACACCCAGTGTCATTGCATGTTAGTTCTTTTCATGAACCACATAAGGATCCACCAGTGTCATTGCATGTCTGTTCTTCTCACAAACCACATAAGGATCCACTAGTGTCATTGCATGTATGTTCTTTTCATGAACCACACCCAGTGTCGTTGCATGTGTGTTCCTCTAGACAAACCACATAAGGATCCACCGGTGTCACTGCATGTCTGTTCTTTTCATGAACCATACATGGATCCACCGGTGTCATTGCATGTCTGTTCTTTTCATGAACCACACCCAGTGTCATTGCATGTCAGTTCTTTTCATGAACCACATAAGGATCCACCAGCGTCATTGCATGTCTGTTCTTCTCACAAACCACATATGGATCCACCTAGTGTGATTGCATGTCTGTTCTTTTCATGAACCACACCCCGTGTCATTGCATGTGTGTTCCTCTAGACAGACCACATAAGGATCCACCGGTGTCATTGCATGTCTATTCTTTTCATGAACCACACCCAGTGTCATTGCATGTCAGTTCTTTTCATGAACCACATAAGGATCCACCAGCGTCATTGCATGTCTGTTCTTCTCACAAACCACATATGGATCCACCTAGTGTGATTGCATGTCTGTTCTTTTCATGAACCACACTCGGTGTCATTGCATGTGTGTTCCACTAAACAGACGACATCAGGATCCACCGGTGTCACTGCATGTCTGTGTTTTCATGAACCACATAAGGATCCACCAGTGTCATTGGATGTGTGTTCTTCTCATGAACCACACATGGATCTACCGGTGTCATTGCATGTCTGTTCCTCTAAACAAACCACATAAGGATCCACTAGTGTCATTGCATGTATGTTCTTTTCATAAACCACACCTAGTGCCATTGCATGTGTGTTCTTCTAAACAAACCACATAAGTCATTGCATGTCTGTTCTTTTCATGATCCACGCCCGGTGTCATTGCATGTGTGTTCCTCTAGATGCACCACATAAGGATCCACCGTGTCACCGCATGTCTGTTCTTTTCATGAACCACATAAGGATCCACCAGTGTCATTGGATGTGTGTTATTCTCATGAACCACACATGGATCCACCAGTGTCATTGCATGTTTGTTCCTCTAAACAAACCACATAAGGATCCACCAGTGTCATTGCATGTATGTTCTTTTCATGAACCACACCCAGTGTCATTGCATGTGTGTTCTTCTAAACAAACCACATAAGGATCCACCAGTGTCATGGCATGTCTGTTCTTTTCATGAACCACACCCGGTGTCATTGCATGCCTATTCTTTTCATGAACCACAACTAGAGTCATTGCATGTCTTACATTTCCATAAACCACACATGGAGCCACCGTGTCATTGCATGTCTGTTTCTTTTCATGAACCACACCCAGTGTCATTGCATGTCAGTTCTTTTCATGAACCACACCCAGTGTCATTGCATGTCAGTTCTTTTCATGAACCACATAAGGATCCACCAGTGTCATTGCATGTCTGTTCTTCTCACAAACCACATAAGGGTCCACTAGGGTCATTGCATGTCTGTTCTTTTCATGAACCACACCCAGTGTCATTGCATGTGTGTTCCTCTAGACAAACCACATAAGGATCCACTGGTGTCACTGCATGTCTGTTCTTTTCATGAACCACACATGGATCCACCGGTGTCATTGCATGTTAGTTCTTTTCATGAACCACACCCAGTGTCATTGCATGTCAGTTCTTTTCATGAAACACATAAGGATCCACCAGTGTCATTGCATGTCTATTCTTCTCACAAACCACATAAGGATCCACCAGTGTCATTGCATGTCTGTTCTTTTCATGAACCACACCCAGTGTCATTGCATGTGTGTTCCTCTAGACAAACCACATAAGGATCCACCGTTGTCACTGCATGTATGTTCTTTTCATGAACCACACATGGATCCACCGGTGTCATTGCATGTCTGTTCTTTTCATGAACCACACCCAGTGTCATTGCATGTCAGTTCTTTTCATGAACCACATAAGGATCCACCAGCGTCATTGCATGTCTGTTCTTCTCACAAACCACATATGGATCCACCTAGTGTGATTGCATGTCTGTTCTTTTCATGAACCACACTCGGTGTCATTGCATGTGTGTTCCACTAAACAGACGACATCAGGATCCACCGGTGTCACTGCATGTCTGTGTTTTCATGAACCACATAAGGATCCACCAGTGTCATTGCATGTGTGTTCTTCTCATGAACCACACATGGATCTACCGGTGTCATTGCATGTCTGTTCCTCTAAACAAACCACATAAGGATCCACCAGTGTCATTGCATGTATGTTCTTTTCATAAACCACACCTAGTGCCATTGCATGTGTGTTCTTCTAAACAAACCACATAAGTCATTGCATGTCTGTTCTTTTCATGATCCACGCCCGGTGTCATTGCATGTGTGTTCCTCTAGACAGACCACATAAGGATCCACCGGTGTCACTGCATGTCTGTTCTTTTCATGAACCACATAAGGATCCACCAGTGTCATTGGATGTGTGTTATTCTCATGAACCACACATGGATCCACCAGTGTCATTGCATGTTTGTTCCTCTAAACAAACCACATAAGGATCCACCAGTGTCATTGCATGTATGTTCTTTTCATGAACCACACCCAGTGTCATTGCATGTGTGTTCTTCTAAACAAACCACATAAGGATCCACCAGTGTCATGGCATGTCTGTTCTTTTCATGAACCACACCCGGTGTCATTGCATGCCTATTCTTTTCATGAACCACAACTAGAGTCATTGCATGTCTGTTACTTCCATAAACCACACATGGAGCCACCGGTGTCATTGCATGTCTGTTCTTTTCATGAACCACACCCAGTGTCATTGCATGTCAGTTCTTTTCATGAACCACACCCAGTGTCATTGCATGTCAGTTCTTTTCATGAACCACATAAGGATCCACCAGTGTCATTGCATGTCTGTTCTTCTCACAAACCACATAAGGGTCCACTAGGGTCATTGCATGTCTGTTCTTTTCATGAACCACACCCAGTGTCATTGCATGTGTGTTCCTCTAGACAAACCACATAAGGATCCACTGGTGTCACTGCATGTCTGTTCTTTTCATGAACCACACATGGATCCACCGGTGTCATTGCATGTTAGTTCTTTTCATGAACCACACCCAGTGTCATTGCATGTCAGTTCTTTTCATGAAACACATAAGGATCCACCAGTGTCATTGCATGTCTATTCTTCTCACAAACCACATAAGGATCCACCAGTGTCATTGCATGTCTGTTCTTTTCATGAACCACACCCAGTGTCATTGCATGTGTGTTCCTCTAGACAAACCACATAAGGATCCACCGTTGTCACTGCATGTATGTTCTTTTCATGAACCACACATGGATCCACCGGTGTCATTGCATGTCTGTTCTTTTCATGAACCACACCCAGTGTCATTGCATGTCAGTTCTTTTCATGAACCACATAAGGATCCACGAGTGTCATTGCATGTTTGTTCTTCTCACAAACCACATAAGGATCCACCAGTGTCATTGCATGTCTGTTCTTTTCACGAACCACTCCCAGTGTCATTGCATGTGTGTTCCTCTAGACAAACCTCATAAGGATCCACCGGTGTCACTTCATGTTTGTTCTTTTCATGAACCAGACATGGATCCACCGGTGTCATTGCATGTCTGTTCTTTTCATGAACCACACATATGTCATTGCATGTCAGTTCTTTTCATGAACCACATAAGGATCCACCAGTGTCATTGCATGTCTGTTCTTTTCACGAACCACACCCAGTGTCATTGCATGTGTGTTCCTCTAGATAAACCACATAAGGATCCACCGGTGTCACTGCATGTCTGTTTTTTTTCATGAACCACACATGAAACGCAGGCAGGAGGTTTCTACGGTGTCAAGGACATCGTGCAATGATGCAAGGCGGAAGTTGCGGTGTTGTCAAATGGGTAGATCCAGAGTGTCCCAAATCGATGCAAAAAACACTGGTCAAACTATGGGATATGACTGTTGAGTTGAAAGAATCCGTAGTCAGCTTACTTCTTGACAGTGTTGAGATGAAGCTATGGGACCCAGTTGACACGACCAAGCTTAACCGAGATCTCAGGAGGGTACAAGACAAGGTTAGTAAAGTCGAGAAGGAGAGGGACGCGGCGTTGGCCCTGAAGGCTAAAGCAGAGCAAGCACTGACTCAAGAAAGGAATGATCTCCACCAGGCCAAAGTCCTGCAGTTCACAACTACGAGTATTGACAAGTGCATGAGGAAAAATGCAGAGAAACAATTGAAGCTGCGCAAGGAAGATGCTAAAAGGAAGGAGCAGGCGATTCGATCCTTGCTCTCGCAGGAAGATGCGCATCGGGCTAAGATTAGGAAGATCAAGGAGATGTGTGATAACTAGTTCTATTTAGCTTAAGTTGCGTGCCTTTTTAAGTTGTAATAGTTGTACTTGTTGACCTAGCGGTCTGAACTATTGATCCCGGATTCCAGGGAGGAAAAAAATTGCTCTAACTAGTGGTTGAATTAATGTAGGATGTGAAATCGCACATTTGTTTAGAAGAATTTCTGGTTGAAGTAATGAAATGCCTCGATTTAGATCTCTGTCTCGATTAATTTGTGGAAGAATTTGTGATTTAGATCAATTTCTGCCTCGATTTATATCTCTGTCCCGGATTGGGAACGTGACCGTGGACCAAAGACACCTTTTCTACTAGTGTATTCTGATATTGGTGGTTTGTTTAAACGTAATCTACGTGGATTGTGCCGCATGCAAATGGCACAACCACAATTTATAAGTGGAAGCACGTACACCCGGTTACTGGAGATCCGGGAGCTTCGCCAGATGCAGGGAATGCAGGAGTAGAGAGGCAGTGAGATAGACGGTCTCAAGATTAGGCTAGAAAGTGGTACCGATTTCTTCCTCATCTGGGCATTATCAGTGAGAACATTGCTGTTTATGTTGGCACGTCATTGTGCAGCATCTGAAATAAGTTGCTGCTTCGTGGAGTGTGACAGCTTAAATAATTTATTTCTGTGCCACTTACATTTCGTCGTATTTGGAGACCTCCGCCTCAAAGAATCGTGGAACCGGTGGATCCTTGTTTTCAGATAGCAGTGGCACAATCACAATTTTGATTCAACCATCGACTCGGGAGTTTCCAAACCCTAAGTCGCGTACATTTTACTCGAGAATGTGGGTAGATTGTTTTACCAAAGAACGTGCCACACACAGAGCGATCAGAATTTAACAGAATTACATATATAGGTTCAAGTTCAACACATTACTATGCATCTTCATTGCCAGCAGCCTTCTTCCGCAGCCTAGGTGCCAAGCCTTCACATCCACTGGCTTCTTCATTTCCTGCCTTCTTCCTCTTCCTCGGTGCCAATTTTCTTAGCTTCACGTACTCTGCATCGCCGGGACAATGGGCACCAGAATCGTGTCCAGCATCATCTTTCCACTCATTTTTAATTTCTTTGGCCAGCAAAATGACATCTTTCCACTCATTTTTATTTCTTCGGGCAGCAAAATGACTGACCCAGTAGTCATGTTTCTAACCTTGCGGCGCTTCCTGTCAAAGAAACAAGGTTGTTGCATAACTGCCCAATATCTACAGAGTAAATAAAACAAAAATTACAATTCAGCACAAATATGTGAACTCCAAGAGACCTTTGCTTACCAGGAGCTAATTGGGTTCGAGCAACCATCCTGTCCAAGAATAGAAGGGCGACTCCCAGTTGCAGCAGCTTCCATATCTAGTACATCACATTTCAGCTCAAACATGGCAGCCGAAGCATATCTTTTCATCAACCCAATTAGCTGACTGTCACACGTTATTGGAACCATGATGCCACATTCATTCATGAAGCTAAACTTTGCAGTCTGCTTCAGCCATAATTCAACATGATTACGCAGAGCAGCAACCATACCAGATATAGTACAGATCTGCGCAGGCGCTTCTTCCATCGTGAAACAATGGTGTCCATACCTCTTGCCCTTAGAGTCGCACCTGTAGAGGACTACCGTAACCAGGTAAGGGGGATCCGCTCAGATCCCACTTGACAGAAAACTATGGACAAAATATGTTTGTCAGCGTTGGGCTAACAAACAATTTGAGGTTCAGTAGCCAGCTAGCAGTTGTAATTATTGTGAATAGCAAAGAGAAGGGTAGCTCACCTGCTTGTAGACATAACTTCTTCTTTCTTGATAGTAGGATCTGCCATCCTCCCAGCTGCTTGGGTCGTCGTCGGCGGAGGCGGGCTAGAGCCTCGCAACGGCGGCTACGGCATGCGCCATTGGAGCTCGGGATCAGCGACTGGGCGCAGAAATTTGGCGCCGGAAGTCAAATCTCCGAAGGGATTGTCCTGCCTGGAGGGTGGATTCCGACGCCGCCGGTGCTAGGGGAAAGCTGGGAATGGATTTGTGAAATTGGTCAACGCATCCAATCCACTTAGCTGGTCGATTTGCCTAAGAGGTTGCTGCGTTGGCGCTCGCATCACGGACAGATGACCGACATGAGGGTCCAAACCGTCTACTTCACGGGGCAGTTTAACGGAATGTTTGAATTTGGCAGGGGTGAGATGAGTTTGCCTCGAAATGGACCCTCTCAGTAGTTGGCGGCCCAACTTTTTGAAACACGGTAATTTCAGGCAACTTAGGTACCACCATGCGCTGGCCTGCGAACTTTGGTGTCGCAAACGAATAGGCCCATTGTGGGGTGCCCTAAAGGCTTGTCCTAGGACGGCTTATATAGATATCCGGCTTAGGGTTTACAGGAGAGACCTATCCGGCTACGACTAAGAGTCGGTTATAGAGTACAACTTGAACTACAAGTAAATGCTAAGGCCTTTGTCGGTAAGTCTTCTAGGCTTTCCTGAGCCAGACTGGACTCTGTCTCTTCTCCCTGACTGGGCCACCAGTGGAGCGAAGCTCTAACCCGAAGTGGGCAACCCTGGTCAGCAAGGCACAGTGAGGATACCCGGAAAGTATATCTCCAACATCAGTGCCACACATTGACAACTATGTCAATGACAATGCACTGATGCAAACCATGGCGGTAATCACTGTGCAACCATTGAAAACCATGTCAATGGTAGCGCACATATGCATACCATGGTGGTGATCACCATGCACCCATCTGACAACCTTGTCAAAGGCAGCACGATGATCACCGCCATGGCGGGCATCAGTGAACTGCCATTGACATGGCTATCAATGGCAGTTTGCATATTGATTCTAATAATAGAATGATTGATTTTAACACTAAAAAATCTAACACTACAATCAAATCTAATCACTAACCATGGAATCAGAGAATCTACAAAAACCCTAACAGTCAGTGGAAAATCAAATCATACCATGGGCATCAACTACAATGCATCGTGGGGTGGTCACAGAATCATCGGTGCACGTGCTCTGGAACCATGTAGTCCAGTATGTGCCACGGTAGAAGCGGGCAACGGTGACGCCATAGCAGCCGGGGGCACAACTACGAGAGGCAGCGCCATGGAGGCCGGGGGAACACTTGTACAAGTAAAAACAAACATCATGTTTATTTCAATTCGCAATTGTGTTAGGTTTTCTCCATTTCTACAAAAACAAAGAAAACTACTTACACATGGCGACAATCAACATCATCATGATAATATGAACTAGACTTCTCTCTGCGCCCCTCGGGATACAGTCGGTAGGAAAAAAGATTTATGATACGATCGCACCTACATCTACGTGCAATAGAAAAGATAGAACCAAATCTACCCTACACATATAAGAGAACGCTTTATGATATGATCGCGCTACATCTACGTGCAAGAAAAAAGATGGAACCAAACCCGCCCTAACACATAAAAGCGAGGCTCAAAAATCCTTGAGTTTATGAGGCTCATGTGGGTAGAACGTCATTTCGTAGTCCAGACCAAGACAGTCAGGCTAAACGCTGATGGTTCAACACGAAAAATATTTGGAGGCGCATGGTTAGGCATATACTGGATATGTATACAAACAAAAATTGTGCACGTACGTACGATATTCTTTTGTAGAAAACTCTTACGTGTGCGACATGGGCTATCACGATTGGAGTCTCTATGTCAATTGTTCCGAATCTTTCTCATCATATTTCACAGTTGTTTGATACTTCTGCCTGTAAGACAATTTCGGTCCCAAGCGTATATATACATACTAATATTTGGACACACAACAATAGATATATCGAGAAATCTCCGATATTAGAAGAGTGAAGAGATCGACGATGAGCACGACAACTAGTTATACGTCAGTTGCGTACTCTAGAAACCGCGACTTCAAAGATCTGACATAGTAGAGATCGTATGTCTTTAACTCGATGTTCCTTTAGGCAATCTTTTATCTAGTGCAACCGAAGTTACGGAAAAACCAGTCGCATGCTCGTACGAGAAGAGGTCTGCTGCTAAAACATCACAAAGATCTTACATCGCAAACAATAACAAAATTTTACACACCCGAACATAAAGGTATACCGACGTGAAGTAAAGATCAAAAAAGTTGTTTATTTATTATAAACATTAGTACATATAGATTACAAAGATTACAACAGTCTAAAAGCTAAACCTTGTTACTTAGCTATGTCTAACAGTCTTACAAGCTAAAAGGTAAACCTTAATTAGCCATGTCTAACACGCTAATAGTTAGACTCTAAACTACTTATTACCGTTACCTTGTAAAGGACACTTGCAAAGAAGAAGAACTTCTGTCGTATATAAGTCTTCGTCATCGATGCTGGTCCTACTACCTTCCATCTTTAATCCACCAATGCAGCCACCGCACATGCCGGCTTCCGCCTTCACTCCACCGGCGCAGGAACCACGATCGGCTATGAAGACGATCTCCTTGCTCCTGACTTCCGCATGCTGGTAAGCCTCTCTTGCAGGGGCCCTTGCGCGGGAAACATCGATACATACTCTTCTTGCTCGAGTCGGCGCTTTCTTCATCTGAGCTAGAAAAGCTTCACATGGTCGAGCATCGAAAAGCTAAAAACTCGGAGAGGATGGAGTCGGAAGAATAGGAAGCTCAGGGCACAACAAGCAAGGACGAAAGTGGGAAGAAGGAAGAGAAAGATTAGAGATGAGCAGAGCATGGGGAGAGACATCGAGAGTAGATGGTTTGGAGCACAGTGGAGGACGAGGGAAAACCTCGTAAAATAATATAGGGTTACCTTCAAAAACAGGCCATTCGCGACCGAGCACGACGGGTGCAAGCGTAGGAGGGAGCACTGTAGACAGGAGCGCACCCTCATGGTTTACCTACACTGCCGTATTTTTCTCGTTGTAGGTTACATAAGCATCATTCTTAGCACAGAACAGTCGCATCGACACAACACGTTGCTCGCTGGGCCTCGTGTACGCACATAGTCATCACAGAAAGACTCGACTCACCAGTGTTGTTCGTGCGAGGAGTCTTGAACTTAGGTCGAGTATAGTCGAAGAAATCCATCCCGAGATGTAGTGAAAGCACCGACAACAAGCCCTCCTTGTTCAGCGAGAGCAGTAAACATAGGGCATCGCTTTATCGGCATCATCAAGGATAGAGACGACGTGGTGCACGATGAATGGGTGCGCTAGTAGAGGGCGTGCTTCATCCGGCTTGGCCTACGTTTCTCCAAGCATCGCAATAGGGCTCTGCTCGCCGCCTGTGGTAGGGCAAGGAGTCGCACAGTTAACTCAAGCGCAGCTGCAGAAATCCATACTGACACAAAGCGGAAGTGACGGGAATACCTAAAAAGACGCAAACAAATGTTAGTAAAAGCAGGAAAAACAAAAGCAAAATAGAAGAGTGGAATGCTTACCTTAAAACTATGAAGAAGCGAACCGGACACATGGATGACTGACACGCCAACGATCTCGGAGGAAGACACATTCCACTATTTCCCAACGCAACCAATACAGAGAAAAGGAAATAAGCATTACATAGGAACACAAAATAAGATAAGAAGAATACAGAAAGAACCACTAAGCGCGTACCTTAAAACGTTGAAGGGAAGAGGACGCAACGATGACGAAGTCGCGGACAAACTCACAGCAAGACGCCTTTGATTGTTTCCAAAGGCGACCAATGCACAGAAAAAGAGGAAAAATGTTAGACAAGAGCAGTAAACTGAGATAGGTAGAAGCCCTCAGAAAACTTACCATACACCGTATGAGATGGACGTGAAGAACGGTTCCTCTACCGGTGGTCTTACGCACCGATACGAGTCCATGACAACACTGGCTATCCTCTTCCCATGGTGGATGTCGGTCCAACGTTGAAGACAGGCAAGCGACCTAGCAGAGACAACGCAGAGAGAGAATAGGATATGATGACAGAACTCGCGGAACGTATAGCAAAATAGAAAGACGGCAGAAAGAGATGTATATAAGAGAGAAAAATATGAAAAGTAGGCGTTCGTGTCTTAAGCATAGACCTGCGGTGCTAGCCGTCTTCTAGAAAATGTTGATAAGCATCTCCTAATGGAGACATGGATTGTATCCAGTTACGCGTGTATGAATTGGAACCCACCACACGATCTTGCCGCGATAAACCGGACACGTGCACGATGTGGAAGCACTAATGTGAATCTCGTGTGGACCCACAAGCTAGACGGCAAGAGTTTCTACTGCCAGCTGAATTATAAACCACGAGAAATCGCGTCCAAGCAGAGTTAACAACAACACGTCCGCTTCCGACCTAGTTTCGTACGTGGAGATATAACACTAGACATGAGAAACTGCGGCCGTCTAGAACCTACATTTCCAGCTATGCTCTAGACGGACACGAGGAAATATGGTCGTCTATAGCTAGCGATCACGACCCTCTCTAGTCTAAGTTGTTAGGTCATCTATCCTCCACGAGAACCTGCATCCTCCCATGCGTTCCGACACCGGGTGGCATGGTCTCACAGTGCCACGTCGGCTCTTGGCGGGCCCCACCACCTAGAATGTGCGCGTTTTTGCCCTAGAACGTCTCTCACAGAGCGCCTTCCTGCCCGCGTTCACTGATAGCGAGTCCATGTCGCATGCGCATCCCACCGTCTGGTGACACGGGGTATGGCAGCACGCGGTACACCCGTACGTGGTATGGAATCTTTCGGCCTGGCCCGCCATGGATCCCGCCTCACGATATAGCAGGTCCTGTTGCGACATTGCCGCATATCCTTTTGGGCATCCATCCTGATGAGGGGTGACCTCGACAATATCCATTGTTATGGACTTGGGTTTGATGGAAAACAGAGTGCTGGTGATTTCGTCAGCCTATCAGACAAATAAAGGAGTCAATGTCCTGCCTGATTATGAAAATAGAGGCTTATAGATTCACCGATACGCTAGATGTGATGTAACTCATGGTGGGTTGTGTATCGCTTAAAGCTACGGTGCCCTCTCCGTCGGATCCTCCCAGCCTATATATGAGAGGCTGGCTCTAAGAGTCCAACTGGGATCGGTTACAAGTTTGATTATAGATATTTGAATATGTCAGTTGGTACTTCTATCTTGATCAACACTTTCAGTTCATGGGCTTCAGATGCTTCCAGGACTTCTAGTTCTTTGTGGGCCTAGTGTCGTAGTCTAAGTATGTATCGGGTATACCAAATATAGGAACCCGATCAGTCATACCCATGTCAGTAGCCACCGAGACTATCCGAATCGTAGATCTAGATAGAGTCTCAAAGATATTTTCTATATTGAACCTAAAGTTTTCTTCGTGTGACTTTTGTATTGGCATACATTGTATTCATGGGGATTTTGGTATAACAAGTTTGGTGCATCCGACAGATCAGGAACCAGTTAGTTTATCTTGGAAAAAAACATCATGAACCTACTTCAAGCTCAAATCCCCGGACTCGAAGTCGGTATATGCTGGCATAATTCAGTTCGGGTCGTGGAGGTCTTATCGAATATGAAATTCCAGTTTTATGTTTCGGGTACCCAATGCGTCCATTAGGATTTTTTATCGTATCATCGATACGGAAAACTACTAGCAGAGCACAATCGGGTACGATTAGTAGGCCTCACAGAATGGTTCCCGGAGTCTTGCCTTTATGTCGATAGACACGACATTCATACATGTTATTGTGGCGGACACGGTCCGAGAATTTTTAATATTTATCGACTACATTGTTTGACTGTTGGAGTTGTTAAAGTTGTTAGTTTATCATTTTTATAGGGTACATTGTTCTAACTCTCCCGATGAGAGGAACCGTTTGACGATACACTTGTGTAAAACTCATAGGTTTTTTTAATTGTCTCTACTGGAGGAATCTTTTTATTTTGTACTATTGGTTGTGCGGCCAGCGCTCCCGATAGGAGTAGCCCATGAGACTACATTCGAATATTTTTATTCGAGTGTAGGCTCAAGTCTTTCATCTTCTTCATTGTCGATTTCAGAGGAGTTTTTATTTTTTCTATCGAGTGCAAGGTCGGCGCTCCCGTGGCCCACGGGGCTATAACAAAATATTTGTGTTCGAGTCTAGGCTCAAGTCTTCATCATCTGAGGAAATTCTTGACTCGGGTCTTCTTTCTCCGGAATCATCAAAAAAATACCGGGTGCACGGCCAGCGCTCCCGATGGGAGTAGCCCCCGAGGATATGTTCAAACGCTTGTGTCTGAGCTTGGGATCAAGTCTGTCATCTAAGGAATTTTCTTGACTTAGGCCTTGGAATTGTTTCTTCGAGTTCCTTGTTAGTACATCTGAAGTATTTCTATTGCTTCCCATGACATCATTATTGACGATCATGGTGTACCTTAGTCATGTTATAGCGCTCCCGATGGTACATTTAAGTAGTGAGCCCATGATGCAGGCTAACAATGTGTGGGGGTCGTGTCAGCGGTTAATTTTACCGCATGACCCCATGTTGCACAGAAATTGAGGCACCACACAATTTTCACTGAAGTTACCGCGGTAATTAATTCTTATTCCGGTTGATCCCTTTTTTAACTAGGTACACGTGGTACCCTTAGGTTTAATCGTGATGCCATGTCTTCCGGATCTAACGGTCCTGGGCTGCGATGGGTACTTTATAAGTGCTGGGGGGACTTTTTACTACTCACTCTCCCCTCCGCCACAAGCTTCTTCGTCTTCCTCGCTCTCCATCTTGTTCTGTGCTATTGCTCCCCTCTCTTCTTCACTTAGTTCCTTGCACATGAGCGCTTGAAACTTCACCACCATGGGCAAGAGCAAGGGTGCTTCCTTTGCCTCCGATTCTACGACATCCAAACCGTGGGCCATTCGGTGGGAACCCTCATGGTTCTTGGCACGAGATCTGTGCGATGCTCGCAAATCTGGCCTCCCCGCGGAAAACTCCTTCAAGCTGCCTGGTGATGAAGCAATTCCTGTACCCAAACAGGGATGGCGGGTAATGTTTCTATCCTCCCTCTTCCGTGACCTTTCTCTTCCTGCCTATGAGTTTCTACTGTGATCCTCTTTGTTTATGGCATGCAGCTCTACTAGTTCACGCCCAACTCGATTCTCCACATAGTTTGTTTCATCACTTTCTATGAATGTTTCCTCAGGATCCATCCCTATTGGGGCATGTGGAAGCATTTTTCTGCGCCCGAAGAAACGCTAGCAAAACCGTCATCCATGATGTCAGTGGCGCCATAATCTCCATCCACTCGGACCTCGAGTACTTTGATTTCAATATTGCGGATTCTGTTCAAGGTTGGCGATCAAAATGGTTCTACATTAAGGACCAGCAAGTTGAGGGTCAATCCTTCGGGTTGTCCCCTTTTAATCTAAAGAAAACCTGCATGAAGCTTAATTCCTCGGAGCAACACCCAAGTGTCAATGAGATGAAGGAGATCAAGCCATTGCTAGATCGGATTGACCATTTACGCACCCAAGCTGGGCTCGAACTTTCAGGTTTGCAAATCATGGCCTATTTCTTTTTGGGTCCAGATCCAACCTCTGCAAGCCAGATTATTGGGTATGTGGGCATACTCTAGGAAGAAGGACTCGATGAGGATCTCCCCAAAAAAATTGACCATTGCTGATCTTGAGAAAAGGGTGAGATCCTTCACCATGTTCATGAAGAAGTATGTC
The DNA here is from genome assembly GCA_023614405.1 of Avena insularis. NCBI lineage: Eukaryota > Viridiplantae > Streptophyta > Magnoliopsida > Poales > Poaceae > Avena > Avena insularis. The sequence continues at coordinate 139,989,978 of CM042686.1, read as the reverse complement.
GTGCCATCAGACTGTCGGGTCTACTTCCTTATGGCAAGAAGAACCTTGTTCCTGATGTAAGTCTACTTCCTTATTTTTAATTTGTTTGCTTTTTCTTTTTCATAATCTCATTTTTCCGTATGGTCCTACTTCTTTCATAGGTTCATAAGCATCTGGACTACCTTCCTCCTTTGCCTGAAAATGGCGAGTTGCCTAGAGCTGCTACGGAATCCGAAGAAATCACCAGGGCTGATGTTGTGGGAGAGAATCAGGAACAAGAGGAAAACTCTATCTCCCATTCCCCACACACTCCAACCAAAGTTGTTCCATCCGGGAATTCTGATTCTTTCAAGGTTGTATCTAGCCAAGGAAAAAGTAAGCACGATAAGTTGGACATCTAGAATATTGAAGATTCCAATGATTCTAGTGCTACCAAGACGCAAATGGTTCAACCACTGAGAATGGCTCTTCCCAGGAAAAGGGCACTTCTTCGGTTTTCTCAAAATGTTGGCTTGTAAGTATCTATCCTCTTTTTTTTCTTCAAAGATTCCCCCTTTTTATGCTTCTATACGAAGTTACTTGTGCTTTGGACTAGTGGTGGTGAGGAGGAAAGAACTTTTTCCAGAATTGCCCATTTCCAATGCAACCGACGAGACGGATGTTGCGGCCAAGTCACTCATGAAAATGATGGAAATAGACAGCCCATAAGGAGAAAAGGCGGGTGAGCTGACCCCGAAAGATCTTGTGGTGACTACTGAAGCTCCTTCCCATAAGAAGTCGAAGAATGCTGGTAAGGGTATAGTCCTGTTGGAGAACCCAACTGAACCTGACATGAGTAATGTATGTGTTTGTATCCTTTCTTTTATCGTGCCTTGTTTTATGGTGTAGCCCCCAAATGTTTGAGCCTGTTTTGATTTCCTTCAGCCAATAATGCGCGAAATGGTCAAAATTTCCACTTGTCTTATCAGGACCCAACATGACGCTTCCTCTGCCAAATGTTCTTTTTTATTTTTCTTATACTCTCTTTAAACATTATGCTCCGGTATTTTTTCTTTTGAATAACTTCATCTTCTCCTGTAGCTACTGTTGACGAGTCCAAGGTTGTTCGCAAACCTACCCTAACACTACAAGAAAAGTTTCCTTCCGAAACTACTTGGCCTGGCGATTGTCGTACAAGGCGTGTCTTCCGCGATGAATTTCTCGGCTTGACCGTGGCTGATGGGAAACTTTTTTTTCAGATTTCGCGGCCTCTACTATGACGGAACCACTAAAAAACTGGAGGAAGCTTGGCCAGCGCGTGGCAGAAGCAAGATTTTTGTTTCCTCATGCGATGTTGACTCGCCAAAGTCCTTTGAGGCGTGTGGGTCCCGGATGTCAGTTTCTCTAGAGGACCATACTTTTCGGTCGCGCCTCTCTGATTTGAACTTGATAACGTTGCTCGATGTGTTTGCCGTTTAGTCAGGCTGCTGGGTCCCACATATCAGCCTCTCATTAGAAGAATTGTGTGTATGATGGAACTTTTTTCCTTTGCATGTGCTACCCTATTCTGAACTTGATAGTGTTGCTCGATGCATCTGCCGTTTAATCACGCTACTGGGTCCCACATGTCATCCTTTCATTAGAAGAGACGTGTGCATGATGGAATTTTTTTCTTAGCTATTGCCTCCCTGATTTCAACTTGATAATGTTGCTCGATCTCTCTGCCGTTTAGTCACGCTGCTGGGTCCCCCATGTCAGCCTCACATTACAAGAATCGTGTGTATGATGGAATTTTTTTCTTCGCTCGCGCTACCCTGTTCCGAACTTGATAGTGCTGCTCGATGCATCTACCATTTAATCAAACTCCTAGACCCCACATGTCATCCTCTCATTATAAGAAACGTGTGTATGATATATTTTTTCCCTCGGTCACGCCTCCGTGTTCCGAACTTGATAGTGTTGCTCACTGCATCTACCATTTAATCATGCTGCTAGGCCCCACATGTCATCCACTCATTAGAAGAAACATGTGTATGATGGATTTTTTCCCTCGGCCGCGCCTCCATGTTTTGAACTTGATAGTGTTGCTCGATGCATCAGCCATTTTTCTAGCCTGCTGGGTCCCCCATGTGAGCCTCTCATTAGAAGAAACTTGTGCATACTAGACTTTTTTCTCGCTCGCGTCTCCCTGTTTTGAACTTGGCAACGTCGCTCGAGGCAGAACCTGTATAAGGCCACACTACTAGGTCCCACATGCCGGTCTCTCTATAAATGAAACCTACGTATGACGGACTTTTTTCGACCGCGTCCACTGTTTTGATCTTGGCAACATTGCTCGATGTGGCAGCCGTGTATGGTCATGCTGTTGAGGCTCCCATGTCAACCTCTCTAGTATGTTCTGGCTTGTGGGTCCCAGATGAAGCCTTGTATGTTATGGAGGGTGGGTCCCCGATGCTAGCCTCTCTGTACAAGTATTTAAATTTTTTTCAAACCCGACCATTACACTCGAGAGATGCTGCAGGCTAGTGGGTCCGTGATGTCAGCCTCTCCATAAAGCAATATTGCTAGAAGAAAAAATGGAAACCCAATATAATTTTATGTCAAGCACAGAGAATCGAACTCAAGACTTCAAAACACATATAAACCATGCGCATTGCCACTACAACAAACAAATATGATGAACATTATCATTTAAAGCTTTATAGTACATATAACTTATATATTAGCCTTCTTAAAAAGATTGTATGTGTTAATGTTATCTCTCTTATTAAAATAAAAGGGAAGTGATCCTGGCATCTCAATTTATTAAATGCCAGATAATGAAGTAGTTTCTTAAAAACATGGGTAGGCAGATTTTTTTAAAGGGCACCAAAAACACCGAATTAAAGATTTTGGGCTATTCTACATCTACTATACTCAATGGGCTATACTCCATGCACTATTCTCCATGGGCTCCTTGATAAAAAATTAAATGGGCTATCGTTAGCAAGTCCCCTAACCCCTACAAGGCTGAATTAAATTGTTCTAGGCTAAAGAGGGGCCGAATGGGCTAGATTTTACCTCCTCTTTAGTAAAATTTGCATTGTGATGTGGCTCGGCCAGATTCGGAACACAGACCTCACTACCAGAGGAGAAAAAGTGATAATTCTTTTGACAGATATTTTTGTAAAAATATCTAAAGAACAAGGGACACAGACCGCATGCGCCAAAACTAGACTAGTATCCAATGACTTCACTTGGTACCCTCTCATTTCTGTCCAAAACACATCCAATGGTTCCGACGACACACATGCAAAAGCTCTAGTGCAAGCAGCCCAGCAGCAGCGATAGAACTTTTTTACAAATTCAGTAGCATTTGAAAGATCCAGTAGTACAGAATAAGACAGAAAAAATATCGACAGATTCCTAGTTCATTTTCAGCAGCACTTGACCGATTTTGCAGCATTCCAAAGTGACTCTTTCAGCTATACAGACACTGAAAATCAATAGTAGTACAGAAAGAACCCGTTCATGTTTCATCTCTAAAAACCTTGTCACATGATCAATTTGCCCTTTTCTCCAAACACACTTGATTATTGGAGCAAGAAAAACTGACGATCAAGTATGCTTTTGTGTGCATACCTCCTCTTCATATCAATACCAGTGTGACCCCCATATATGCATCCCAAAATGCCCAAGCCTGTCGTCGGATTGATGACAAGTACGCCATGAGGGGGTCCTCGGGGCGTGTGGAAGAGAGGGGTGTGAGACGTACGGTGTTACAGGACGGTGAGCACACAAGTTTACCCAGGTTCGAATCCGCCAGCTTTGGACGGATCCTACTCCTGCTAGCAATCCAGTAATACGGCAGAGCCGGAATATGGGTTACAAGGGTTCGCCCATGCGAGTTGAGATTGTAGACTATTGAGGGTGCCCTAAAGGCTCTCCCTAGGATAGCTTATATAGATATCCGGCCTAGGGTTTACAGGAGAGATCTATCCGGCTACGACTGAGAGTCGGTTACAGAGTATATCTTGAACTACAAGTAACAATATGGGCCTAAGTAGGTAAGCTTCTGGGCCTTCCCATAGCCAGATTGGACTCCACCTCTTCTCCCTGACTGGGCCGCCCGTGAAGCAAAGCTCTAACCCGAAATGGGCCACCCTGGTCAGCAAGGACTATGAGGGTACCCAGAAAGTATATCCCCAACAAAGCCTCATCTAGATTATGACAAGGCCAAGTTGAAAAGGGAAAGCAAGACACTACGCTTGATCTGAACAAGTACTCATACATCAGTATTAGTTCTAGAAAATACCTTAGTAATATTAATGATATAACACTTGACAGATTGAGTAGCATTTGAAGATTGAGAAGTACAGAATAAGACAGAAAAAATATCTACAGATTCCCAATTCATATTCAACACCACTTGATGGATTCAGTAGCATTTCAAAGTGACTGATTCAGCAGTATAGACAATGGCCAAAAGAAATGACAGATTCAGCAATGTAGACATTGAAATTCAATAGTTATAGCAAGGCCATGACTCAAAAGGAAAGAGACTCCATATTCAGCACTCGATCGGTCGATCTGAACAAGTACCAGTACATATGTATTACTACAAAATAGATTAGCAGTAGCAAGTTAAGACCTCCATACAAAATACTCAGCATAACGCAACAGCGTGTCAAGTGCTGGCCCGGTAGCACTTTCTTTCCTGCCTGTTATGCTATCCTTGTCACACCATCGCCTGTGGGCCCACTATGTCAGCAGCGTACATTGGAAATAGGTATACATTGCCACAATCTTGTTCCACCTCTCCCCATACAAATTGAATATGTCACTAACATAAAGTAGTAATTAATTACTATGACGTTACATATCTTAACATTGGGATCATCACAAAGAAGATTTAGATGTTTTACCTTATTTTTGAAACTTGTCGATGCAATACTCCTAATCCATAGGGAATTCCGACGAACGGTTCAGAAGCTTCTAGGTAACACTGCGGCTGCGAGAGGTATAACCTGAGCCCTTCCAGGGCGACTTCGCCGATGATGGCCTGCTCGTTAGCTTAGATGTCGCCACCATTTCGACCGCATGGAGCTCATGCCACTGAGACAGCGACCAAAGCTTCACCTTGTACCGCAGAGATTCGCACACACCTGAACTGACGAACCTGGGGGATATGACGATGTCCGTAGTGTGGCCATCAATTTGGGCGAAAAACACTATGCCCTCTTTCCCGATGCCGATGATATCCGCTCACCACGAGCCTCTTGTGGGCACCAGCTTAGACGGCACCTAGTGTTTGTGGCTATATGGCATTATGGGCGCAGTCCTTGAGTTGGCTCTAAGGTGGCGGACGAGCTCTACCATAGGTGTTAGCTCTACCGACGAGGTAATGAACTCGCATCCAGGCTCCATGCATACTTGTTGGCCGTGAAAGCACCAAATTATGTGGTCATAGATGTTGTTGTAGGGGACGAATATCCCGTAGTGGTCGTTGGGGCATATTCTACCTTTTCCGCCCGCGACTTGGCGGTACATCTCCTTGGAGCATGTGGCCAGCCGGGCGGTGCTGGTAGCGTCCAGACAGATAGTGAATTCGTTGAAAACGTCATCGCCGACCTTGCTCTAGATGTCATGCAGTGGGTTGTGCGTCGATTGTGACATCGGGATGGATTGGGGGAAGAGGTCGAACCAGAGTATGACTGTCAGGGTAGTTTTGGAGAGGGGTGGCAAGCTTGCAAGATCCGATGCAGAAAGCGAGACGGAGAGGAAAATGTGTGAAGCACGCACTAGAGATGATCCCAAATGCAGGGCCAGGCGGCGTTGGTGAGTGGGGATAAAAATAGCCGAGATGGGGAAGATGGGATGGCTCTTTGAACGAGGTTTTTTTGCAAGGCCTCTAGAGCTGCATCCAGGACGCCGATTATCTTGGCTGGCACGCTGCAGTGCACTAAATTAACCATCTGAAATCCTGACACATTTTATAGCTAGGTTGGCATGCTGCCGTGCACTAAATTAACCATGTCACAACCTGGGCCATTACAGCTGGGCCGGCATGCTGCCGTGTACACCGACTAGAGTTACTACTACTGTCATGTTTGACCAGATGATCTTTATTTACAGCTTCTATATTCCTAAAAAATAGTACTCCCACCTAGTAGTAATACACTTGTACTAGTACAATACGTACTACTACTAGCCGTAGAGTACAATGAACAATCATCTCGTTAGTTCTGCTGCATACAGGAGTTGTACTACACCTACCCACTTGATTGGTAGGTACACCAACACGGCACAACTCTTCTATGCGGCCGAACTAACAAGATGATCGTTTAGTTTGCTAAAAAGGATTATACTGTGGAACAGAGGTAGTACAATACTAGCAGTAGTACACTAGATGTTTGTTTTGCAGTTTTGCTGCAAACATAGTACAATAAATACCTCCACATTGGAGCCTAGCACGATCAAGTACCATGGTGTTCCAACATGATGCATGATAACAGAAGGTGTTCAAGCACCTCTTTACAAAATAGTTATAATTAGAAGTGAACAGTCACTACATTAATAGACCAACGATATAGTACTAGTAAGTTGCATGTGCCTTGCATATGAGACCCAAATAGTAGACATATGACATATCATCACTATATAAAATTATAATTGGTAAAGCATAATAAATTATAAATTTGATCAACATCTATAAAGTATGGGTGTATATTTGGTCCTTGTACTTTGTATCATCATGTAGAAGTCAAAGATTATTAGCTATCCAATACATGAAATTTTTGATAACATGGTCTAGAGAAACAAGGGAGAAGATTCTAGTATGATGGAGAAGTGTGTTTTGAGGTTTTTGCATAGCATTCATTATGCCAAATACTATATCAATAGAATCTTCCACATGCTAGAATGGAAAAGAAGATCCAACGGCTAGAAATGTTGGGATTCGTGAGTCTTCATCCAACGGTCAACATTCAAAGTTATTCGTACACTATATAGTGGTAATAGTAAATTGTCTGTCAAATGATGGGTGATAACCTGCACATATGATCAGCTTCTCGCGGTTATCATGATCAAATACTATCACCTTAAAGAAAGTGGTGGCAAGATTCTTGAATACCAGAAAGTATCCTGCCTTCAAGTCATGTGCTTTGATGAAATCTAGCCATCCTTCGTCAAGGATTACCTTGTTATCTTGGTTCTTCAGGTCGACATCCCAGCTGCAGGCTTTGCATATCTTTAGCTTGATGGCCTCTGGATACTCACCGCCAAACATTGGCAAAAAGGAGCTGGGTATGCTCCGCACGTCTAACCCTCCTGGTATTAACAAAGATCTTCGTAACTCACAGTGTTCTCCATGGGTGTTCTGCTCGCCTCCATCTAGACTACATAGGGCTCTCTTGTCTTCTTTGATGATGAGTCTCTCCAAGCTTGATCTTCTTTGCCGAACACTACAAAAAAAATCTCGTGGACTGATAATGTCTCTACCAGCTATCAATAATTGTGAAATAGTATAGTATTAGCTGATAGAGTACAATACAAGATCAGCTAAAAAGTAAAGTGGAGCAATTTTCTGATCGAAGTACACAAATTAAAGTCTTAACTCTAGCTAGCATGAACACTGGTTATATTAGCACTACTTCCAAGGTCTAAGCATCACATTAGTGCAGTTCATTATCGAGCAGTACAGATACCGAACACCCAGGAACAGACGAACGAACGAACAAGATGAGATCTATCTGCTGCCGATGCTAGAGATGCATACATATACTTGAAATTTTGGCAAAAATCAGGGTAGGGCAGCAGCTTCCCTAACTTGCCCAAATTAAAGGGACCTCCGCCCTTGAGACCAATCAAGCAAAACATGTCGAGTGGCCTCCCAAATCATCATCATCCGTGGATCAATCAATACAAAATTTGAACTTATTATTACAGTTCACCGTAGATCTAGCCCCGGAACTAGCTTGCATGTGTAAAACTGAACTGTAGTATACAAACGGGTTAAATCACTAGATGAGAACTATACTCAGCACCAACTCAATGTTCACCAAGCGCTAATAAAACCTTTACCATATCTCATAATCAAGATCAAGGGTTTCGGGGATTATGTCAACATCGGCAGAACCAAGTTCAGGGTTTGTAGGGGGCTCGAGGATGAATGGATGGTTGATTCCCACAAACACTAACCTCCCTTCAAGATTATCCCTTCAGATCTAGTCTGGTGCTACAGGGGCATCCAAATTAAGGGTCCTCTGGAAAATGTGGCAGCGGAGCGAGGGATAAGAGAGAAGTTCTCTACCCATGTATGATACAGGATCACCATGGCTGCTGGTTCGTGCACCCATGTTGTGAATCCACAGGATATCCCAGCCAAGCTCTGCCAAGTACCAGCTACTTAATGCAATATCTTTAGCCTCGGCATCGTCATGGCTTGGACGTTTGCCGACTCTTCAATTACTGGAGCATGTATGACACGCGGGCCTACAAGTATACCTATGTGTGCATTTTAGTTAGCAAAAATATCACGAGCAATGCAGTTGTAAGTAATTTATAAATTTTACTTTTAAATAACGGGACTCACTCCACTTGTTTGGTTCCCAGACAAGAACATCTCCTCGTGGTTCTATCACTGCGTATATGTGATCAATAGAACCACTGATTAGACACGTGGCAATGGCATCGACATACGTGCTGGTGCAAGATAGTCGTTTCAAAGGATAATCCAGTCCCTGTCACAAGGAAAATCTATGGTAGCAATGAATTTGTCAAACACTGCCATCGCGCTATAGTGCCATTGGTTGTCAAATCTGTATGGTTTCTTCGTTATTTGTATCTTCAGTAGCTCAATATCCGTGTTCTTGTAGCGGTAAGTGCATGGGGGGTTGAGGAAACACTGGTTACCCGATGGATAAATATCAACATGCTGCAGACGTGGCATCTCGATACGTGCCATACTGTAGATGTTTTGGAGGTACCAACGCCTCGCGTGCTTTGCAATCGCAATCCATTCTCCATTGGCACCAACCCAGTTACCATTGTTTTCAAATCCTTCATCATCCCATGTTCCGGGTATGGACGTGACAACACTCTCTGGTGGAGTACACTTCTTCCTCTGGGAGGGGCTTACCGATGAGTACATTATTAACGACCTCTCGGAAGACTAGCCTGATTGGCGCCACAACTAGTGCTTCATCCACTTCCCCAAGATGCTAAACCAGCTCAAGGATCTAGTTGCCCCAGCAGCAAGCAGCCCCACCTGGGACTCGTTAGACTCACAGGATGATGAGCTAGCTCCAATCCTATCCCAGATAGAGCTTCTTCGAGGCTAGGGGCTGTCAGTTCGTCAAGTGGTGACGAACTACATCTTCGAGCACGTGGCGTTGCTGCACCAGCGTCTGCATCCTATGTGGGTGTATAAAGGTCCCGGCAACACGACTTGGCTGCTCCCTAACGGGCAGCCCGATCCCACTCTGCTAGACAAGCATGTTTAGCTGGTATGTGGGGGAGGGGCAACTCCCATCCTTTCGCACGGGGTGTGGCTTCTCTGGGCGGACAACTGACGAGATGCCTTGATTTCATCATTCCCTGATTGCAACGAGTGGGGAATCGAGGAGCATTGGAATCCCCCGGGTGCCATACTAGGTGCAGGGCCCTTGGGAATCCCAATTGCTCCTTCACTGCAGCTCAATCATCAGAACCCATTACTGGGAAGCGTGCCTTCATTGTTGGGTGAAGCCGGTCCGAGATGGATGCTCACGCCAGACTAGGTGGCCCATTTCCTTGGCGCAGATCCCGCGGGGGAAGCCTTTTTGCCATAGCATAGTGGGTTCTTCGGGATGCAAGCGTTGGCGAGGTGTTGGAGGACACAACGGTCCTTAAGCCAGCGCCTTCCCCGACACCCTCTGCTTGCAAGCGAGCCACTGAGGAAGTGTTGTTTTCTAGGGATGGTTCGCGGTACAAGCGGGGCCAATGGACCTAGGCGGGGATCTTAGCAGGTTAGTCGTATTACCTCCTACTTCCTGCTCCTCGGCCTGCTTGTATGTCAATTCTTATCGTTTCTCAGTGCAGTGGCAACTCCATGAAGCCTATGGATCTCGTGGTGCTAGCCCCCGAAGGAGGAGGCCTGACCTTGGCTGTTATCCCAGAGACTCCTCTCCCGGACCCGGCGAGCCAACCCTGTTCAGGTGATTCTTTGAGCTACCTAGCCTTTTTCTTGGATATGCTTATGCCTTGACCACACTCTTTGACTTCATGTATTGATGGGGAAATGGGAGAGGCGGTGGCTCCCCTAGCGAGCAGCTCTCCTTCCTTCGTCCTCACTGGGAGGGGCCACGAGTCCCCTCCCTTTAGTACCCTCCCGGGTCCTCCTCCCGGCCCTTTCAGCCGAGAGGCTCTTCTTTACGCGTAAGCTCCCGCTCTAGAGGAGAGAGAGTGTGCGGTATCTTCCCACGAACAAGAGGCCTCTCGGCTGGAGGACTTATGAAAGCGCTTCATAGAAGCTTCTGCCTAGTTGGGTTCGGGGCAAGTCACCTCTACCAACGAGGCTCTTACCCGGGGGTCCCATAGGGGATGCTTCCTCCGCCGAGGCTCGGCTCCGAGCCGCCCTTTTATTGATTCTAGAAGAGCACCGAGAGTAGATCCGATTGGCAAGGGAAACCAAGGCCCGCCACTTAGAGTGGATGGTGGAGACGTCCCTTACTCAGGAGCGGGATCGTGCGGAGGTCATGGAGAGCTAGAGCAGACACATCTCCGTGCCATCAAGCGTCATGACTAGATGGTGCAGGCTCTTCGCCAAGATTTGGCAGATGCCTGCCGAACTGCGGAGGAGCTTTCCGTGGTAGGTCTCAATGCAGATGAGCAAGCCTCTTCTGCTCTAGCCCGTGAAGCCTCCCCGGCCGAGCGTGTCTCATCACTCCAAGCTCATCTCGCTGATGCTCAGCAAGAGGCCCGGGCTCGGGATAGGTCATGCGCTACTGGATGGAGAAGGTGTAACACCCGAGTCGCGCCTCTGGGAACCATGCACTGGAGGTGGCGGAGCTATGCTATCTCCGCCGCCGTGACTTTGGACACCTAGAGGCCACCATTTAGTGCGTTGGCAAGGCGATGCGCTCTGCGCGCCTAATGCCTCGCTCCCTTCAACGGGAAGACGAGTTAGACGACCTGGTCCAATTTCTTGATAACTTGGCTAGCCAGTTGGTGGGGTGGTGGCAGATGATCGACGAGGTGGTAGAACATGAGGGGAGGGAAATAGTGGAGTCCTTCTCCCGCCTCCTTCTTTCCCGCCTGTTCCATCGCCACCTCTAGCTTGATTTATCCACTGATCTTCTGTCGATCCCCGAGGAGGCTAGGCCACCAGCGGAAGCCGTCATAGCCCCCACGGTGGGAACGGCCATGGAGTCTGCTAGATGCCACGGTCAGTAGCTTGTAATAGGTATTATGTAGTCCCTTGTAAGAAAGCAGTCGTCTGAACAACTTTCTCTCTTTAAAGAATCATCGCCCTTCCTTTAAAGATTCTTGTTTCCTTTTGTAATCCGATGCCTAGGTATAACAAGAGTTCCTCGGTGTCCCATGAATTCTTGTGGTCTCGGGCTTGAGCACCATATAAGTGCCTTTTGAGCCTTCCTATACTGCCATTCCCTCTGGTGGTCTCTCCAGGTAGCATAGGTTTCGGAAGTGTACCGAAGCGTCCTACATGGGAGGACAGTGGGTTGATGGTTTTATCTTCTATTGCCTGGTCGGTTAGGGGCCCATCCATAGGGCCGCAGGAATATACCTGGGGTCACCCTCATGGGTCCCTATCCTCCCAAGGTGATTCTTGTAGATCTTGCTGCCTTAGACCCGGGCACCATATAGGCACCACGAGAGTCCTACAGTACCATTGACCCCTCTAGTGGACTTTTCGGACACGTAGAGATCGGTATCGAACCGAGGCATCATACGAGGGAGAGCCGCGGGTTAACGGGTTTGTTCTCCGCAACTGGTCGTCCAAGGTCTTGTCCATAGGGCCGTGGGAATATACCCGGGGTCACCCTCATGGGTCCTTAGCCTTCCAGAGTGCTCGACTCCGCAAATGGTTGGAGGAGCAGGAATATAATCGGGGACACCCTCGTGAGAGCCTCCTCCTTCTACAGCGCCTGGCTCCCGACAAGCCCCCGTTTCCTGAAAACTTTTTAGTCAGGAGGGAAATTCGCAAGGAACGACTGTTCCCGGGACCGTAGATACGGTAGTCTCATTCACCATAAAGGTTCTAGGTCGAGTACATTTCTAGTTCTGCTTGTGGACGGCACAAGCTGCCACGCAAGAGACCCACAGTTAGTGAGCCTATGAGTCTCATCCTAGGTCTAGCCGGTCCATGGAGCTCGGGCCAGGACTTGTCCTGCCCTGATTTGAGAGGTAGGAATGATTCCCTCCTTTCTGGGTTCCCTTCGATCACGGGACAAGTCTCCGTTTGCATAGGAGAGATGAAACAACGTGATGCTAGGTGAAGGGTCTGGGCGCGGCGAGGTGTCGAGACCTAGGTCTATCCTCCGGGATTATCTCGGCTTGGGTTTCCCTTCGATCACAGGACAAATCTCCCTTCGCATCAGAGATATGCGATGCTGAGACTTTAGGGGAAGTGTTTGGGTGTAGCGAGGTGTTGGAGCCTAGGTTAGTTATCCGGGATTACCCCGGTTCAGGTATCCCTTTGATCACGAGACAAATCTCCCTTTGCATAGGAGAGATGCAATGCCATGACGTTAGGGGAAGGGCCCGGGCACGGCAAGGTGCTGGAGCCTAGGTCAGTTCTCCGGGAGTATCCCGGCTCAGGCTTCCCTTTGATAACGGGACAAATCTCCCTTCTCCTTGGAGAGATGCCATGTCATGATGTTAGGGGAGGGGTCCGGGTGTAACGCGGTGTCGGAGCCTGGGTCTATCCTTCGGGATTGTACCGGCTCATGTTTCCCTTTGATCACGGGACAAATCTCCCTTCACATAGGAGAGATGCCACACCGTGACGTTAGGGGAAGGTCCTGCGTGTAGCAAGGTGTCGGAGCCCAGGTTAGTTATCCAGGGTTATCCCGGCTCAGGCTTCCCTTCGATCATGGGACAAATCTCCATTCGCATAAGAGAGATGCCATGCCGTGATGCTAGGGGAAGGGCCTGGGTGTGGCGAGGTTTCGGAGCCTAGGTCTGTTCTCCAGGATTATCCAGCTTAGGCTTCCCTCCAATCACGGGACAAACACTACAAGAATCCGAGTCATCCATGACGTTTTTTATGACGCTACCTAAAATGTCATGGATCCATGAAGTTCTAGTTTTTTTCATCGGTAGGGGCTCGGAGGGCCTCGGGCCTAGTCATTCATGACATTTATGGATTTCTTCATGGAGAAATTGCCGCAGATTTCGTCACCGGCCTTGAAGCCTCGTTATCGATTTTGTCTGGCGTATAATTTGTCATGAATTTCATCACGGTCCATGTTTGACTCATTTTTTTAACGAAAGCGTCATCCATGAACTAACCCCACCTGCTAGTGCAGTTTGCACGATAGTACTTCACGATGGTTTTTGGCCGGTCCCACATGTCAATTTGTTTGATAGAAAAAATTAAATGAGACGAAAATCAGTTTGGGGAAATAGCGATTGGATGGAATTGAACCCGCGAAGCCCCCTTGCGTAGAGCACACCTCAAACCACTAGATCACTAAACTATTGTAATGCCCTAGAATCGGGTCTATGCAGATCTCATCATTTCCCGCGAAAACCCGCATAGAAGTGATTCAAAGACGCCCACCAGACAATTTCGTGTGGGTGAGATTTTATTACAAGTAGTTACATCACAACAGTTTACAATAGAATCCACAAGAAGACTCATATGTACAACGACTCAGCGAGTCAAGAATACAAAGATACAATACAAGATACAAATTAGAAAGAAAGCCAAATATTATCCGAGTACAGACAAGATCCAAATTGGACTAAGAGCCCTGAAGAATAACCAAGCGGGGTCCATAACCCTGCCCAGGCCAAGCCGAAAGGGTAACCTTGCTAGCATCGTCAATCACATACCTATCAAAGCAAAATTGTGCCGACAAAGGGCAAAGGAAAACAGAAAGAGAGCGGTCAGTACTAAGGCTAGTACACGGCGAGGCTAGGATTCAGCGGTCCTCGCCTACATAGGTATGGTGGGCTTAGTGGCAGCAAAGCTTGCACTATCTAACTTATAGAGACACGCTACAACTTCGGCTATTAGAGCGAGAGAAGAGAGCATTATCCGATAAGTATAATATAGCACCAAACATAACCCATCCGAAGATTTCCCCCTCGAAGACCAGTCGAGGAAGTCCTCTTGCGGAACACACATGGTGGCAATTTTAGTTAAGCAGGTGTTTAGTTGATAAGGCTAATTACTAGTCATATTATTAGAGGCAAATCATTAGTGGTGTTGTCTATGATCATGACACAACACTCCTGAGGCGTCCATAACCATGGACACATGGCTTCTCGAAAAGATTTACCCTGCAGGGGTGCACTACTGTACCCAAACGCATGTTCAACCCTTTAGGCAAGATAATACGTGTGCCATCCGAATCTCACAACAAGAACTGTCCCATAACTACGCGTGTATCTAGAGGTATCACCTACTGTATTAACCCAACCAGGAGGCACGATGATTCTTAAGGGAGGTACAGCGTTTGCGCCTATGGTCGAGAAGGATCGGAGCTCCACTATGGAAGATGACCTCTCGGACATGCCACGTTTATGTATGCAATGCAGCTGCTGTCCACCAAATATCAAGTCCAAAGCCATATACCACTCACCCATGTACGAGGACATATTATGCGTATGCACCAAATGGAAAACCAATTTGTGACCCTCTAGATAAACGAATAGCGCCGGTAGTTGGGGGGATCCCAGGGCCCCCCACATGCGCTAGCGCGATCAACTCAGAACTAGTATCGTAGAATGAACGGGTCCTAGGTCGTCTCAAGTAGTTCCCAAAGGTGGTCCCTGTCGGGGCCTTATCATTAGGTGAAACCATAATCACAACCAACATCACCAATTTAATTATCTTAGTATCAACCATATCCGGTTATCACGGTGCACCTGTATGAGAGCGGTACTAAGCATGCCTACAACTCGCAAGGGCAAAACTAGCTACTCAAACAAGGCAGTAGGATAACCAAGGCTATATAGTAAAGTAGGTAATTAAAGGGAATGGTACTAGAGCATCGATAATAAGGATAGCAGTAGATCAAAGGAAGGAAGTAAAGACTATAAATGCAAAATAGGTAGAAGGGGGAGGATGCTCACCTGTGAGACAAAGTCGGAGACCGAATGCTTGTCGCAACTCACAACCACTCATTGACCTATCCGGTGATGAAGCAAATCACTAGAAAGAACAAACGGTGCAATATTTAATGCTATGGCAAAGATCCTGTATGTTTATGACATGATGCATAGCATGGAAATATGCGGCCTATCTTAACAATATTAAGCGGGATCAGGATCCCGACGAGTAAGTATTATGGTTCAAGTTGCTTAACTACCCCACAAATTAAATGTTGGATTAACAAGGCAAAGCATGGCATCGATTCGCTACACAAATTTAAATGGAGTCGAGATAATACAAAATATCCCGCATATACACTCCATACTTAATTATGAGGTGAATCGGCAAGGTGTCCCCAATCCACATGATGCGATGTATGCAAGCATGAACAGATTTAATATGCACCGAGGTATATATCATTTATAAAAATAGAGGCTTGGAAAGGGTCACACATCGGGGTTTGGAGATCTTGGCTTCCGAAGGGGTTTCAGGTTTGGTCTTCGGGTTCTGGGACGAGGTTTCGACCATCGGATCCATGTCGATGATATTGTGGTTCCATCTAATCTATGTTGGAGGCCTTGACGTGCTACATCAGGCTCCGGGAAGGCGGCCTTGGGATCTAGGATGGAGAACTCGACGCCCATGTAGGGGATCTTGGCGGCATTGTGGATCAGACTCCTTCGATTAGTCAATCCGGTCCACCAGGGTGTCTTGCACATCTCGCTAATTATAGTCGAATGCAACTTCATCCTGTGGAATCGAAGCCAGTCTGTAGCATCACCAACACCATATTGTTAGGTCACCATCACCCCATCTTTTCATCTACATCACGAGCAGTAGAACAGAAAACAACCAGAGGCGCTCACGCGCAGAGATGGATACAGCATTAGCAAGCCTGTGGATGCCAAACTCATGGAAAACCCGAGACGGAGAGCGTTGGGGCACGGCCACAGGAAGGAGTGCAGCGGAGAGGACGGCAACACAGACGAGCGCCCATGTCGAGGAGGTGCAGGTGGGGCCGCATAGTCGGGCTTGAGGAGGAACACGGGCGGGGTCCGCAGGCATCCACGATGACAGCTTGCAGGAAACAGGAAAGGGCGACGGTCGAGGAGCTCAGGCTCCTGCCAGTGGTAGTGGGGACACAACTCGACGACGAAGGAGCTTGGGCTCTCGTGGCGTAGTAAGGGGTGGACGGGGATGAGGCCAGGTTGAGCGGCAGAGGAGGCGCAAGCTTGCTAGGCGACCAATGGAGAGGCGCGGGCTCCCAGCAAGGATGGAGACAGCGGCCGCAGGAGGTGGAGGCGACGCTCCGGTGGTGGCGCTCTAGAGACCGGGAGGCCATGACGGCCGCTGTTGCTGGTTGTGGTTCATGGCGATGGAGGCGACCAACAAGGAGGGAATCTAGGATGAGGACGCCCAGGGGTCGTGGACAGGCGGCTCCCAATGGCGAAGCTACAAGGGAAAGGGTGGTGCATACTCGACGACCGACGAGCCTGGCACGGCTGGCAACATGGGGCAGAGAGGCGAGGCGGCGATGATCTGAAGGAGGAGGAGATGGAGTTCGAGCGGGGTAGGTTGCTCCCTTATGGGAGAGAGAGGACAAACGAGGAGGGGTCTCGATCGGGTCGCTGGGGAATTGGGTCGAGTCGTGGTCGGTACTGCATGGTAGTCTGGCGTGTCAACAGCGTGTAGTCACGTGATGTGTCTTTGCACAAGTGGTGTCTTGACTGGTGGAGTCTTGGCGGCTGCGGTTAGCTAGGGTTAGCTAGGTTTTCAGTGGGGTGGTAGTTGGCTGGCTGCGGGGCTTTTGGGTGTAGCGGCTGGCTGACTCCCCCACAAAACATTTATTTTATTTGTTTTATTTATAGGGAGGCTTTTATAAATAGTTTTTAGACAAATAAAAGTCCAAAAAAGACCGGGGTTTTAAATTTGAAATTAAAGAAGGGGCTAATTAGAAAACAAAATAGGCTTTTGGTGAAAATATTTTAGGCCAAAAATATGCATGATGTCATGATGATGCACAAAATCAAATAACAGGCAAATCTAATTGGGGAATATTTTCCGGGCATTACAACTCTGTCCATCAGATCATAGTACTCTATGCACTAGTTTAGAATGTAAACAGAGTTGATCAGTGCAGTGGTAGTTCCTCGACCGCGTAGTGGCAGTTCTGTGTCATCTCCTCGTCTCCCTCTTCATCTCCTCGTCTCCCTGTTCTTCTTGCTTCCTCGATATAGGAACCCTTTCCAAAGTTAGCCATGGCCAACAGCCGGATGAAGGTGAACTGGTCTGATCTCCCGGCAGATGGACCATTTCCCAAGATGGCCGACTCCTTCCAAGAGAACGAGGAGTACGGCAATGCCCACGCTGTTGGAATGCCCCAATATTTAGGTCTACACAAGAGAGTTTTTGCATTTGCATTCATGCATAAGAAAATTTGGGGTAAAATTCCCTAGGGAGATTAGAGTTTATTTCACTAGATTGAGATAGGATTTAGCTCATTCTGCTGATTGTTATAATTTTTTTACATGATCTCTAGTAACTCTAAGTTATTTTGGGGAAATAATAACGAGTTCACATTCAAATTTGAAACTACTTTTGAATAATTCAAAGTAAAAGTACTTAGGAAATTAATATTTTAAAGTAGATTTTGAAGGGTTCCATAGTAGAAACAAAAAAATTCCTATGTTGAAACTTCCTAATGCCCAAGATCTATCTATGTAGTAATGCAGTAATGACCAGAGCGTATAGAATACATACCCTTGTAGACCTATGCGGTTAAAGTTCCGAGGGGGACGTGGTTGAAGTAGTCGAACTCGTAGCCGACCTCAAGGTCACGAAGCTCCTCGCAGGTCACCCGTTGCTCCATCTTCATCATTCAGCAGCTCTGGCTCACGACATCCAAGGTGCCCCAAGTGTGGACCCTCGTGGTTTCGTACACATACGATGTGCGATGACGACCTTCGGCTCCCCGATCCCACCGGGAGTGCGGAAGTAGATATCTGGCTTGGAATCTCCACGGCACAATGGTGCACCGCGCTGAAGCCTTGTTCGCACATCACGTACATGGGGACATGGTCACAAGGTATAGAGAGAGAGGGAGAAAATCAACCAAAGGGCTTCTCAAATTATGTGTCTAATCCCACCCATGGGTACCCCTTTATATAGGCGAACACGGGCGTGCCCTCTCCATTAGGTTCCCCATGTGGGACTAATAGTTAAAGGAAAAGGGAAAGAAGGGAGGGAGCTAGCCGGGTGCGCCAGTAAACCTAGCCCAGCAGCCACAGCCGGCTAGCCGGGTGGGCTTCCAGCGCCACCAGTGG
Source organism: Avena insularis (assembly GCA_023614405.1). Classification (NCBI taxonomy): domain Eukaryota; kingdom Viridiplantae; phylum Streptophyta; class Magnoliopsida; order Poales; family Poaceae; genus Avena; species Avena insularis. The sequence goes on along the minus strand of CM042686.1, from coordinate 139,971,396 downwards.
CCCATCGCGCCAGGTGGAGGCGGTGGCAGCTGGTGACAGGGTGGACCGGCGTAGCCCCGCGGCCCAGCACTCACAGCGCATGCGCGGCAGCTGGCGACTCGCACCCGGGTGGGCCAGCTAGGCGCGTCGGCCCAACTCGGTGAGCCTGCTGCCCAGGCACGGTGGCCTGCAGCAGATCTCCGCCCCATGCGGCGGATAATATCCGCCGCCCATGTGGGCCTTAGTTGTTTCCTTTTTCCTATTTTCTATAGATTTTCTCCTAGGCTAATTCTCTCCATGGATTTGGCCTAATATGAAAGTTTCTTTTAATTTAAATATTATTTAGAATATATTAATTCATATTAACATATAATAAATGTATATTTAAATTCCTATTTATCTGAAATTCCTTTGAGTCCTTTTCCTTCTTTCTTTCTCCAAACAACTTAGGATCTCTCCCTGGAACAATTCTAGTTTCTCTTTCTCTACTGTGATTCTAACTTACATAGTATCTCTAGCTCATCGTACCCTTAACTGTATTTCCCCACGGCTCGGGAATGGCACATACATGATCTCCATCAATGATTATTAGAGGGACTGGGATGCCCATAATGACCCTTGTGCATTCCACGAGATAATGTTGTTTGAACCATAAAACAGAGTCCAATTCCCTTTGTTTCTATAATAAGACTTGTCCGAGATTCGATCATTGGTATTACATACCTTGTTCTATCTCGTTATCAACAAGTTCTGTTTTACTTGTTACCGTGATATTACATCCCCGTGACCTAGTCACATGTTGCAACATTTATGGATATAATCTCACCAAGCCGACCGTATGTATCTTACCCGTCACGTGGGTGAACAAATCCTACTCTTGACACATAATGCCTCTACATGCCTCCATGAATACCTGAACACACCTTTATGATCACCGAGTTACCAAGTGACGTTTGATGCTATCTAAGTATTCTTGGATGATAGTGATTGATATGGTCTCATGATCTAAGGAGAAGGAGACTATGTTTCTAGGTATTGCAACAATGAACTCTATGACTTGATCGTGTTGTAATCTTTGGGTAATGTCCATCACATCATTCACCAATGATATGACCTCTTTGTCAGTTGGCATAAATGCCCCATGATCATGAAACCTTGATCATCGCTTGACCGACGAACTAGTATGAATAGAGGCTACTAGACTTGGTTTGTTTCATACCATACTTGTACCAATGTTTCCACTTGATACAATTATAGCACAATATGAAACTATTACAAATTAGTTGAGATATGATAATAGAAACCCATTTATTATTTGCCTCTAGGGCATATCTCCTTCAGTCTCCCACTTGCACTAGAGTACAAATAATATAGCTTGCTTTTACTAATTATAAACCATATCACATATGCGTTTATTGATCATGCATGTTCATGGGAAACATCTTGTCCATGTTCTGTTTTACCAGATCATTATGTCTTTTGCAAATCGTTAATGTCTACCTAATTTTGACATTCATAGCATTATCTTATAATGGGTTGAAGTATTTGTTTGGCGATAAAGTGAGACTTTGTTTCTAGTGTTTACAATGACACTTGCTTTCACTGTTGTCATGTAAACTTTGAAACACACTTCACACTCCTTTGTGTGTACATTTTTTAGTTATGGCAACAGAGTGAGGTCGGTTTCCAGGAGCCAGCAGTGACGTCAGATCAGCCAATACGAGCTTTCTCATGGGAACTGTGCCCTGGGACACACCCTCTGCATAAAGACAAATAGTCCCACCACAACAATATACATCCCGTTAGATGGTGCCCTTATACTTCTTTATCTATGTAGATCCTAGTGCATGAAATGCAACTATGTGCCTTATTTTGCTTCTTGCCATTTAAGGATAAACTTAATTCTAGTTCAGTGATTAACTCAGGAATGATTTCAAGACATGTTATTACAGTTAAGAGCTTGTCCTTCCAACTAGAACCTCAGGTCACATTACGTCGAGTATACAATATGGTTGTATGGAAGAACCTATGGCTGAGGCATAGGAGATGCAGCACATATCTTTCTTTCTTTTAACCATGGTTGTATTACTGAGACTAACTCAATGCTTCATACAAGTAAGAACTACTTTCTTACCTTGTTCCATTCTGAATTACTTCATAATCTTGTCTAGGATATTCTGAACATCTTCAGAATCAGGTCCAGGAAGCATTTGACATTCAATGTTTATTAAACTCACCAATCTATCTCGATAGATTTTATTATTTAATAACTTGTTCAACTTAATCCATATTTACTAACTAAAATGTTATTAATGCCAATCACATCATTCATATATGTCGTCCACATATCTCAGAATGATTTCACGCTCTCACTCAAATATGGCATCCATATATGAGATCTAGGGATTTGACTTAGCTCCCACTCAAAATATGTCTACTACATATTATGATTCAGCCAAGCTACTTATCTCCCACTCAAAATATTTCTCTTACATATTAAGATTTGGACAAGCTCATTAGCTCCCACTCAAATGTAGCTCCTCTAAATAATCTTGGACATTCCAAAATTCTTTGATCACCATCAAATCGAGAATTCTAGTTACGATATTCCAATATCCATATATTGTTGGTGTAAATCCAATAGACTCAAGCATCGCTACAATTGTAGTCAACTCCTTGAATTTGTCCAAACATACTTTGTGACAAATCGAGCTTTATGTCTTCTATTAAATTTCATTTCCTTCTCATGACTTTATAGTCATTCATAAATATCAAGTAAACTTCTTTACTTAATAAGATCAAGTAACATATTACTGTTCAATCTTAAATGTGACTTAATATAGGATTTTATGACTCCTAGTCATTTATCGCACTTAGGTCCATCACGCTTCTTTGTAGTTCGTAGGTATGTCTTGTTCAAACAACATGACAAGTGAATCAATAATATAATTCCACAAACTTGCAAAGTATATATATTATTGAATCCTACTTTCTTTAGTAAAAGTATTCACTGAAACGTTATGATAATTATCATTAGTTTCTCCTCTATTTTTAGAGTTTGGTTTCACGGAACAAATTCCGCTGCGCCACTCAACAATCAGGAGGTAAGGTCAAATACCTTATTTTGATATTTTACTTTCTTCCACCTGTATCTTCATCAAGACACATCAACTTAGGAGAACTACAGGTTTGCCCTTTGTGGAACATGTATTCATAGTTGCCTAAGAATATGCTACAAAGACTTGTTTATTCGCCACGGTTTCGAATTATCAAAATCTCCAGAAACTTGAGCGTGCCATAACTCGTATGGTGGTGTTTCCATGAATCTTTAGATGTTCCTTTGTGTTTCAAACAAGTGTTTACTCATTTCGATTTCTAACTCTAAACGATAATTATAACCCCGATAAGAGATAATATTAGACCATATGTATCTAATACAAAATGATCATGATGTTTAGACATTTCAATACACTTTGAATTTGCCCTATTATCATAATTTGTGAAACCTCTTTCACATGTCCTTTTATGCCAAAATTAACTTAAATACTTTAGTCATGTCGATCAAATCGAAGAGACTTTTGTATTCTTGTTAATTCAATATCCTCCTTCACTTTGAAATCTTTTGAGCAATTCCAAATAGTTTCAAACTTATGTTTCATTAAGTAAATACTCATATTCACTTAAATCCACAATGAAGTATGAAAAAAGATTTCCACTATTTGTTGAAAATACGATACATCATTATGTATAAAGTTCAACATTTCTTTGCATATCACCATTTTACCAGAATGTGGAGATTTAGTCATTTTGCCCAACGAGGCATGGTTTTGCAAAGTATCTAGATCAAGTATATAAGATCCTGATCTTCATTTAGAATGAAGAACATGCAATAACCACCATGACTTAAACAATAGTGTCATGTCATTATTAAACTTCAGATATCTTTCAGCATTCTAATCCTTTATGAATTTTTAAACTATTATCATTAACATAGTGATGAGAATAACTCATTTCTAATTGTAATGTGACCATAAAGGTATTATTCATAAGAATAGTACAGTCAGCTTGTAACTTATTCATATGAATAATCATCTCGCCAGAAGCAAGACACACAAACAAGGATTACAAAATTATATTCAAGTCCACTATTCCAAATTATAAACCTTGAGGAAAGGGGGTGATGTCGGCCATCAACTATTTTGCTTGTTGTCATCAAGCCACATTGCCTCAATTCCAGCAATTCTCAAGTAGACCATCCTGTTTTCACAAAATGGGACAAGTATCCAATACTTTTGTAAACTGCAACGAGTTTTACAAGAATTACATTGATAACTTTGTATATCTAACATATACTCTTTTCATCCATGATCTCCATTACAATCAAGGCCTTCTAAGAGTTCTCAACTCTAATGAAATATTGCTAAGTGACTCTCCAAATAATCTTTTATAATCCATGATGGAGGAAAATCATCCAACGGCTCATACTTTATGTGCCTGATATTGCATAATACAAAATTATAGTCCAACTCTCCATCCTATGGAGAATGGCTTATTGGATGATTATGGAGAAAACACAAATGTTGTGGAGTCATCGGATTATCTCCTAATGGTTATTGTATCAAGAAGAGAAGATCATCTTATTACGAGTATATCCCTCAGGCATGGGTATTAATCTATGAAGTTTGACCCTTTTGCTAAATTCCACATCAAGCATGAAATTTCCCATGGTCGCAAAAGACCTCAATGGGATAGGCCATGATGTACTAAGATATTTGCAAATTGACATCTAGACTAAGTTCATAATATGAGTTCAATCCGAATTGAGCGCCCACTAAAATTGTCATCTCCTAGACGATTTTAGTGATCACACGATCCCAATCCGCCACACCACCCCTGATCGTCATGGCCAGCAATGCAGTTTCAAAGGTAGACATTCCCCAATGTCAATCACATCATCCATGTGACTCATGCTCGACCCTTTGGTCTATTGTGTTCCGAGGCCATGTCTACACATGCTAGGCTCACCAAATCTAAATTGTGTGTATCTGTAGTGAAACATGGCTTACACTCACCGTATGTGAACGCGGACATGTTTGGCACCCGATCGTCACGGCCTGCCTCAAAATGGAGAACTTTCTTGGTGGTGCACACACAAGGGGAACACTATCATTGCAATTATTATGGAATATCTTTTTTTACCGTTGATTATCTAATACTAGCATATAATAAGATGTATAACAAGTATCAACATCACATGTATATTGTGATATGATATGGTCCTTCTCCTTGCACCTTGATCTCCATCGAGCGCTCTGGCATGATCTCCATCTTGCCATCGGTTTCACACCAAGTCCATGGCTCCACCAGTAGGTCGTCGATCAGAACGATGAATATTACTACACAACTTAGTAACATAAAAGTAAACTACTTTACCTTCCTCACGACCATGATCATAACAAATCACATGGCGCTCCTGCAAAATAAAGTTAGATGCCTCTATTTTATCTATTGCAAATTTTACGTGGTTGTTAGGGCTTTCGCAATAGAACCATTTCTAATCTACGAACTTTCCAACCACAACATGGATCCAACAATTGTCTCTACTACACCCCTTTCGGGGGCCTCCATTGTAAGTGTCATATCAACTATTGAATGAGAGTCAGACACCCGCTAGCCACTTATACGGAGCAAGCCGTATGTCAAGCGTGGAACCAGTCTCGCATACGAATATGTGTAAGGTCAGTCCAGGCTGCTTCATCAAACAAAACTGCGATCAATGCTCGCACAATACTTGTGCGTACTGGCAGTACAACACTCCTATGCATAGATCGGCTCTGATACCACTGAAAGGTTCCGTAGCAGAAAATAAAAAAATCCTAGGTTGTAACTTCCTAACGCCCAAGGTCTATATATATAGTAATGCAGTAATAACCAGAGCGTATACAATACATACCCTTGTAGACCATACACGGTTAACGTTCTGAGGGGAACGTGGTTGAAGTAGTCGAACTCATAGCCGACCTCAAGGTCGCGAAGCTCCTCGCAGGTCACCCCTTGCTCCATCTTAATCATGCAGCAGCTCTGGCACATGACATCGAAGGTGCCCCAAGTGTGGCCCCTCGCAGTTTCGTACACATACGGTGTATGATGATGACCTTCGGCTCTCTGATCCCGTCGGGAGTGCGTAAGTAGATCTTCGGCTTGGAATCTCCGCAGCACAACGGTGTGCCGCGGTGAAGCCTTGTTCACATAACCCGTATATGGGGCCATAGTCACAAGGTATAGAGAGAGAGGGAGAAAGTCAACCAAAGGACTTCTCAAATTATGTGTCTAATCCCACCCATGGGCACCCCTTTATATAGGCGAAGAGGGGCGTGCCCTCTCCATTAGATGCCCCACGTGGGACTAATAATTAAAGGAAAAAGGGAAAAAGGGAGGGAGCCAGCCGAGTGGGCCAGCAGACCTAGCCAGAGCCACAACCGGCCGGGTGGTCGCCAACACACCGGCAGGCGCCAGTGGTGTGGAGGCGGTGCCCGGGTAGGCCGGCATAGCCCCATGAGCCAGCATGTGCAGCGTCCACGCGGCAGCTGGCGGATGGCACCCGGGTGGGCCAGCTAGGTGCGTCGGCCCAGCTCGACGCCGTGCTGCCCAGGCACGGTGGCCTGCTGCAGATCTCCGTCCCGTGCGGCGGCTAATATCCGCCGCCCACGTGGGCCTTAGCTGTTTCGTTTTTTCTATTTTCTGCAACTTTTCTCCTAGGCTAATTCTCTCTGAGGATTTGGCCCAATATGAAAGCTGCTTTAGATTTAAATATTATTTAGAATATGTTAATTCACAATTAACATATAATAAATGTATATTTAAATTCCTATTTATCTAAAATTCCTTTCAGCCTTTTTCCTTCTTTCTTTCTCCGAACAACTTCGGGTCTCTCCCTGGAACAATTCTAGTTTCTCTTTCTCTACTGTGATTCCAACTTACAGAGCATCTCTAGCTCATTGTACCATTAAGTGTATTTCCCGACGGCTCGGGAATGGCACAAACATGATCTCCATCAATGATTATTAGAGGGACCGGGATGCCCATAATGACCCTTGTGCATTCCACGATGATAATGTCGTTTGAACCATAAAACACCGAGTCCAATTCCCTTTGTTTCTCTAATACGACTTGTTCGAGATTCGATCATTGGTATCACATACCTTGTTCAATCTCATTACTGACAAGTTCTGTTTTACTTGTTACCGTGATATTACATCCCCGTGACCTAGTCACATGTTGCAACATTTATGGATGTAATCTCACCAAGCCGGCCGTATGTATCTTACCCGTCACGTGGGTGAAAAAATCCTACTCTTGACACATAATTCCTCTACATGCCTCTCCGAATACCTAAACACACCTTTATGATCACCGAGTTACCAAGTGACGTTTGATGCTATCTAAGTATTCTTGGATGACAGTGAATGATATGGTCTCACAGTCTATGGAGAAGGAGACTACGTTTCTAGCTCTTGCAATAATGAACTCTATGACTTTATTGTGTCTCGCAATCTTTGGGTAATGTTCATCACATCATTCACCAATTATATGACCTCGTTGTCAATTGGCATAAATGCCCCATGATCAGGAAACCTTGATCATCGCTTGACCAACGAACTATTATGAATAGAGGCTACTAGGGACTTGGTTTGTTTCATACCACACATGTACCATTGTTTCCACTTGATACAGTTATAGCACAATATGAAACTATTACAAATTAGTTGAGATATGATAATAAAAACCCATTTATTATTTGCCTCTAGGGCATATCTCCTTGAGATTTAAATTTTCAATATGAAGTATTAGGTATGACATTAAAGGATAATAATACAAGTAAGTAGAAACTCTTATTCTTTTCTTTATTCCATATACAATATAAATAGAAATGAATAAGTAAGAAGGGATACAAAAGAAACAATTATAAATAATAAGAAAAGTAAACTTTATTGAATCATCTATATACATTACATGGTTCTTACAAGGAGAGAAATAAAAAGATTACAAAAGTAATAAGGGAAAAAACTAAACTAATTCCTAACTATATCCTACATTAAATCTTCTTTATCTTCAATTAATAGTCGTGTACCTGTAAACAAACAGCAAACAAAGTAAATAAAATAGTTAGTGTTGAAAGGATTGCTCTCAGCTATGAATAGTGAGATCCATTGTTCAGATTGCATCATTGAGCAATTTCAAATGGAAGGGGAAAATTTCACCAAAGTGCAATATCTGTTCTTTCAAATAAAAGGGTTTCAGTCCCACATCATGAACCCAGGGGCAAGTTTCACCAAGAGAATAAAAGTAAAAAGTAAAGGGATCAACTAATTGTACTTGAGCTGATCCACAACCACACCACACAGGCACACAACATAGTCAGCCATGCATGACTACCTTGCTATCGACACAGGAGCACACAGGGCAGGGTTATCTCCCCAACCGTAGTAGAGAGAGTGCACTCTCTATGAATCCTGTAACACCACCACAAAGGTCAACCAAGAACAACCAAGGGAACTGAAAGTTTTAACACCCACAACCATAGATCAAACCATTATCCACTCAAATAAACCACTAGATCAACAACCAAAATGGTTACTTAAGGAGGGGGGCAGATCAGGTGCTGGGCAACGACAAGCTAGGAGGTGTTCAAGGAGGTGAAAAGAAGGAGAAAATTCACATGTCCAAGAAGGAGCTTAGCAAGGACAACACAGACACAAGTACACGTCAACATCACCAGCATCACCAAGTTGGTGAGTTACAAGCAATCATTCTCTTTATGTTTTTATCCATAAAAGAATAAATTGCTGATTAAAAGGAATTCTTAGAGGTGCACCCAAGTGAGGTGTATACTCCTCATATAATAACTAAAAGGATCAAGTAATATCTTTCTGAAATCTATAGAAAAGGTCTCAATGTTTGAATGATTGACCTAAAGTGGTGTTTACTAGTTTTGAAACTAGATAGCAGTAGATATGTTGATGAACTACTATAGGGCACATTCCAAAGAATGGTAGCACCTCTGTAGTAGTTCCATCTTCCATGATATTCCAAATTAGATGTAGCAAATACAAACATCTATACAAGAGCTATTCAAATCATCATCCTAAAAAACATTAGGAATCATATATTTAAGCCATCTATCACAACATAGATACATCAAAGTAATCTATCCATAAAAAATAACCACTATCTCAAGCTTTGGATCAGAGAACAAATAGCCACCATAGTTTATCAAGCCCAAGGGATAGAAATCAATTACAATATCCAGAAGTATATAACGAGTCAATTGAACATCAAAGCCACAATTTATATCACGCATGACTTTATAATAAGCACACAATATTTTCACCACTGTCGGGAAGGACACAAAGGCCATAGATACTTAATCACATATCCAGAATATATTCCAACATCACAGAAACCACATGTCATTAACAAGATGTGAACCAACAAACCAACCATAGCGATATCATCAACACTAGCATGACTAGTAACAATACTGAGCAATATCCACCACTAAAAAATCAGTTAACCGCACAGAAATGGCACCATAATAATTCTCTAGGTCAATCTTATCTAGGCATTACTAATAGACCAATTAGGCAGTAAGATGAACCCTAGAACAGATTATCAACCTAATTAGGGTTAACACATCACCACTAAGAGGAATTCCAAAGGGGAATTGAGAAAACAGGGGGGATCACAACTTACCCGTGGTCCTCTCTTATAAGTTAGAAGAGGAAGAAGTGGGTGGCCGTTGGCGAAGCACACAATAGCATAGGGAGCACCTGAGGGCATTGCAACCCGCACCAACCCATGGTCATTGCAGCCACATGAGAAGGAGGCGGCACAAACCAACATCATCGCGCTACCAACGCACCAGGGCGGCGCTAGAGGATCATCGGAGAACCACATCATCGGCAACGATGCAAACCCTAGGCACTAGAGAGGGAGTAGCATGACTAGAGGAGGGCTCGAGCATCAAATCGAGCTAGGCCAGTCGATGCAGCATCATCGACTGCATCATATCACATTACGGCGGTGGTGAGGGAGACCTAAGCCGACTGCGATCGAGTGAAAGCTACGGCGGTGATGCCAGGTCGCTAGAGAGGAGAGGAGAGTCGCACGCAAGTGAGTGAGCGAGGGGAAGTACTAGGCTGGTGGACCTATCTAGTGTGGGTGTGTGGGTTTGACCAAAACCACTAGGCCGAGTCGGGCTGGGCAAGCCGAATGGGCCAGGCCCATGTTTTAATAAAAGAAAGTGAATTAATAATTTATAAATTACAAAAATACGCCTAAAGGTATTTTGACCCTAAAAAATAAAATCCTAAAAATACATATAATATGTCTCAATGTTCACAAAAATATAATCTATCTAAGAAAAATACTAAAATTGTATTTTGAGTTACTAAATTTGAAATGAATAATTTACACATCTATTCCTTCATGGAATTTTCTAAAACAGAAAGTAATACATAAAAATAAATAAATTTCATTTTTAAGATCCTACATAAATACTTTATATAAGAAAAATACTACAATATATTTTAGCATAATAAACTTAATTTAAGTATTTTAATGTAATAATTCCTTTAAGGAATTTCCTAAAATAACGATAATACTTAAAATAAGTAAAAATTATTTTTAAGATTCTCAATAAAAACTAAATGGAAGGAAAATAACAAAATTAGAATGTGTATTCGAATACACTTATTTCTTTATGAAATTTTATTAAAATAACAATAAGACTAAAAAAGTACATAAAGCCCCACTTTAAGAACTTGAAAATGTATATTTTACTAGAAAAATGTTAAACATGCTATTTAAAAAAGTTTTAAGGTTATAAAGTAATAAAGCCCTATTTATCTATAAAATTATTATTTAAACTTATTATAATTCTTCAAGTTTATTATTGTTTCCTCACGTTAGATTTTCTAGTTTCTACTTGTAATTGTTCGTTTATATGCTAGAAACACGATGCCTATAGTTTTGCTTTGGAATTTTTTAGTACAATGAATATTGGAAAGATTTTCCGTACTAGGAAGAGATCGGGAATGATAGGAACCTCAGGCACCACCAAGGCGTCGGGTGCAAAGAAGAGGCCTTCAAAGGGGGATCTTTGAAGGCCGCCTTGGACAAGGACAATAAGAGGGTGAGTGAACACAATGTGCTACCTACCAAGTGGGCATGCCATGACTTCCTCTCTCACAATGGTCTGAAGGAGGACTTTGACACGATGACCAAGAATTCCATCTTAGTGCCCTTTGCCCTTCTCTCCACCGACACCTATGAGTGCACCATGCACTAATTCCTTTCGACTTTCCACGATGACCTTGAGCTCCAACAACGTCATTGCACCATAAGTTTCACGCTCGATGGGCAACCACACAACCTCACTTTTTACCAATTTTGCATGCGCTTTGGGTTCTCCCATGAGGGAGAGCTCGATATCACTAAAGAAGTCATCATAGAGGCAGTGCATTCTTGGGAGCAGATTTCTGTTTTCAGGAATACTGATTATTGGCGGAAGAACAATGCCACTATCTAGAATCCCACTATCCACTACTTTGCCACCTTCTTGGTGAATTCTATTTTTGGGAAGGGAGATACCAGGGCAATGGCAAGACCCGAGATAAGTGTAATTTATATGACTCTCCATCCAGAGATGGAGCATAAGGTAAACTTGGGTGTTTCGCTCATACAGCTCTTTCGCTGCAAAGGTCGGTGCACTCGGGTGACATCCACTGTGGAGGTTTGATCACTCAGATCACCTATGCAAGCGAGTTTGTCATGCCTCGTGAGAGATATGTGGCTGGTAGCAAGTGTATGCATGATGGTCACATGGCAAGCACAAAATTCATGGGGGTCTATAGGCCTTAATGCTCTCTTCGCGCATATCAATTTTATTTTGAACCTAACGGTGATTCCTACCAAACTTTGGTTCCATTTGTTCAAGATTTTGGTTTGCCAGGAAAACAAAGTTTGGTCCTCAATGAATAGGAATTCCATCAAGCAATGATTACCTCAAGGAGGATTACACCCCCAGGAGGGAACCCCGCTTGGGATAGTGCGGGAGGAAGACAACAACAACATAAGGAGGATGAGGAAGACTGGAACACCAGGGGCTGGGATGATTATGGTCAGCAACATCATCAACAATAACCATTTCCGTAGTACCACCAGCAACAAAACCTGCCTCCACCTTAGCCGGGATTCGACTACGTCCCTAGGAGTGACTTTGACTAGGTGGTGCATCGCATCAAAAATGTGGATAACACATTGCATGATGTGAACACCAACATCATCACTCTCACCTAGGACTTCACTCACTTTATGTCCGAGTTTCCAAACCATTACTCGTACCATCCATACCAGTAGCCGACGCCCAATGACGGCGGCAATAATTGATTCAACTTAGACCAAGAGTCTAAGCTTGGGGAGGTTAAACTCCTCCCCACATTTTGCATTCATATTTTTCTTTCTCATTTTGTTTTATTTGTTCTCTAGTTGCATGTTTACTTTCAGTTTTGCATTGATAAAAAGAAAACACAAAAAAATTAGAATTAGCTTTTATCTTGTTTTGTGTGAAGCTCTCTCGGTTCTACTTTTGATTTCTTGCAGTTTATTCACTTCAGTGACTTAGCTATGGAGAAGAACGGGTCAGTTCAAGTGAGAGAAGAGCAAGCAATATGAGGTACCACATTCCTATTTCCCCTCCTTCTATAAGTTTATTCATGAACGTACTATGTTTCTTTGGTTGCACTTGAGTTCCACTCCACGCTTAGCTTGTTATCTTTATGACCTACTCCCAAGTCTTATGTCACTACTTTGGTTCCGACTTATGATAATTGTTCTCAGTTAGAAAAACAACCACACTGGATTAAATTCCAAACTTTTGAGAACAAGAGAAAGTGTCTTCTTGACAACTTTCTCTTAAGGGCTTAATCTTAGTAGTACTAAACCCCACATCTTAATGGTTGACTTGATAACACCTTTTGAAAAAAGAATTGCTTGAAGGAATGGATATTTTGCTGTGGTTGAGGGAGATGCCAAACTTGTATTTTTTGGTTGAAAATGAATATTTTATTGAGAATTACAAGAGTACCCAAACTTCATGGAACTAACAACTCCTATGGCCTACGAACGATCTTGACTTCATCTCAGATTTCGGCTAAGAGTTGGGTAGACATTTGTAGCATTGCTATAGTGTGCAAAATTTTAATTCCATGAGACCAAGTACTTGAGCAAAACAAACTACCATTAAGGTATGAGTATAATTTTTTTGATTTTTATGAAAGTCTTGGCATCACCTCACCACTTAAAAGATTAAAGTTCTTGAAAAACAAGGAAAGGATGGGGTGTTGGAAAGCCATGAATTTCGAAATGGGTGTTAAATGAAAAACTCTAAGTTTATCCTTCTTTTGACATCTACTAGTGTACCCCTAATTTTACTAAAGAATCTTTCCTTTAAATGATTTAAATACCATAAAGAGAGGCGCTGAAAGAATTGATTCTCAAGCCTAACAAAAAAATTAACCGTCTCTTTTGAGTTTAAGAATTATTAGCTAGCGAGTTATATGTGGTTAGCAAGCGAACTTAAGTGCAATTGTTCAGATATATTATGCTCATGTTTACGGTTGCAGGATTTATGATGAAGGAATATGATACAACCTTGAACTTGTGAGTTTCCTCGCTTGAATCCATTTCTCACTATTATTCTTTATAGCTTTTTCACTCGAGGGCGAGAAAAAACTAAGCTTGGGGAAGTTGATACCTCCAAATTTTAACACTTTTTATCAAGGATTTTCCATTGGATTTCACCGGGTTTCTTTGATTTTGACCTTTTAACTAATGATAACATTGCAAGTTAGCGAAACCTTATTTTGTTGTATTGGTTTTTAGGTATTGTGCACTTATGGAAGATCTAAGAGCATTTATGGGCTAATTACATATAAATGTGAAAATCGCCAATTGAAGACCCTTTCATCCAGAGCCCGTAATGGCCACTGGTACGACCGTAGGTCGCCCGTACGGCCTGCCCGTATGACCTTCCTTTGCCTCTGTTATATCAATACAAGCAACTTTTGTGAAGGGGAGAACGACAAAATACGAACACAACTGCCACAAACAGTCCAAGAGGAGAGGAGATCGGATCTGAAGAAGAAGAACACTGATACGTTGCTAACGTATCTATAATTTTTGATATTCCATGCTTGGTTTATATCTACCTTCTTATGTTTTGTCCACGGTTTGGAGTATTTTTATACACTTTCTTGGACTAACCTATTAACAAGATGCCACAGTACCAGCTGCCTGTTTTCTGCTATTTTTGGTTCCAGGAAAGTCAGAAAATGAATATTCTCGAAATCAGACGGGACAAAAGCCAAAGTCAATATTTCACCGAGGGGGACACGGAGCCAGAATACGAGACAGAGATGGGCCAGGGGATGGACACACCACCTGGTCATGCGGCTAGGCCTGGCCCGTGCCAGGGGGTGGTGCGGCCACCTAGGGCACCCCCTCGGCCTCCCCTTTCACCTATATTACCTCCGATACAGAAATCCTAAGTACCCGATCAAAATTACACGAAAGAGTCTGTAGCCGCCGTCATCTCCATCCCTAGATCGGGAGGGATCTGAAGCTCTTCCCGGCACCCTATCGGAGGGGAGAATTCACACTGGAGGCCTTCTTCATCACCATGCAAGCCTCCGGTGTGATGCGTGAGTAGTTCATCCTTGGACTACGGGTCCATGTAGTAGCTAGATGGTTGGTTCTTCTCCTTTGTGATACCATGCCTAGATCTTGTGAGCTCCGTTCATGATCAAGATCATCTATTTGTAATCCTACATGTTGTGTTTGCGGGTATCCGATGCATATTGAGATGTTATTTTAGATTGATTATTGATTCTATCATGTCTTTGTTATTTGTGATCTTGCATGCTTTCCGTTGTTAGTAGTTATCTTGGCCAAGTAGATGCTAACAACTCCAAGAGGGGGTATTTATGCTCGATAGTGGGTTCATGCCTCTAGTTATCTAGGGAAGTGATAGAAATCTCTAAGGTACTAGATGTGCTGTTGCTACTAGGGAGAAAACAACAATCCTTTGTTCATAGAACAATCATATTGTTTTCTTTACAAGCAATGCTTAATGCAATTATCTGTTGCTTGCAACTTAATACTGGAGGGGGTTCAGATGATAACCTGAAGGTGGATTATTAGTCATAGATGCAGTTGGATTACGGTCTATGTATAATATTGTAATGCCCAATCAAATCTCATAGGAGTCAAGATGATTAGTATATGCATGTATGCTTTCTCAATGTTTGTCAATTGCCCTGCTGTAATTTGTTCACCCAACATGTCATCTGTCTTAAGTAGAATCACCACTAGTGAACTATGGACCCTGGTCCTTTCTTTTACCATCAATCTACAATTGTTTACTATTTCCTATTTACTTTCTGCAAGCTACTACTTTCTTCCACACAATACGTTTAATCCTTTGTTTTCAGCCAAACCGGTGAGATTGACAACCTCATTGTAAGTTGGGGACAAAGTTCTGTGGTTGTGTTGTGAGGGATTCCAAGTTGGAAACAACACCTTGGAGGTGTTTCCTTGCTCCTACTGGTTCGATAACCTTGGTTTCACAACTGAGGGAAAATTTACTACTGTGCTCATCATACCTTCCTCTTGGGGTTCCCAATGAGCTCATCGTATCTTGAGCCAACAAGCATCTTTCTAGCGCCGTGGATTGAAGGAACAAGCACCCACGTCAACCACGAGCCAGTAAGTATTTTTTCTGGCGCCGTTTCCGGGAGTCAAGGACATCTTCACAAGGGGAGTCCCTCATAACCAATCTCTTTACTTTGTTGTTTTTGTTTTGCTTAGTTTATTTTTTCTTTGTTTGCTTGTTTCTTTATCAAAAACACAAAAAATTAGTTGTACTAGTTTGCTTCTTTATATTAAAAACATAAAAAAATTAAGTCTTTCTATAGTTGCTACCTCTTTCTTAGCTCACCATGTTGATCCCTAAGTTCACCCTGAAAGACCTTTCAATAGGTAGTGGCTCTATAATTGGAAGAGATAATATTGAAGAATTCTTTAATCATGTTAGTAAGCATGAGGATATTAAGGATAGATCCCTTGCAGAACTTGCTCCCAATTATGAAATTGCTGCAGCTTCTTTAGTTCACATGTTGGAAGCTAGGTTTGTTAACCTTAACCCCTTAATGCAAGTAATGTTTCTTAAACTTAAAGAAATTGAGGACCCTGAAAAGAGAGATTTTATTCTGGAAACTTTGCTTAAGGAATTCTATGATGTTGCAAGGAAGCTAGAAAAGTCTTTGAACGTTTTAATATGATAGGCTCATGTGTATATGTTATTGGTACACGAGAAAAGATGAACAAAACCGAATCTAATGGGGAGGAAATTAAGATACCAATACCTTTTAAACTTGTAGCAATGCACGAAGCCATAAAAAACAATCTTGATTGGATTGTTCCCGAAAACCCGTTTGATGAAAATAGTGAACCCAAGAGCGTTGAGAGAGGATCCTCTAGAACTTATTTGGATAACATACCTTGCCTTGTTGAAGATACTTCTGGTATCAATCTTAATGCTTCTTCATTTGAGAATACTTGATCCTTTTTCTTGCTTCTTATGCCTAACTTAAAGGCGTTAAAGAAAAGTACTTATTGGGAGATAACCCAAAAGTTTTAGACGAGTCTTGGAAGGTATTACCTCTGTAATAACCGCTCCTTATCCTTTCTATTTGCTTTTTGTCTGAAGCACAATCCTCTTTGATTAATAAAATGGCTGCTAAACCTGAAACTATGGAAAACCCCTTTGCTGCTACTAATGCCATACAAGTTAGAATTGATGAAAATGTGAGACTGTTAGCTGAATTGCATGCTAAGTGGGAAAGAGAAGATGAAATTGCTAGAAATAGTAGTATTTGTACAATCACCAGCACTGATGTTGATGCTAGCAAACCACATGAAGCCCCCATTAATATGGGAGATAATAGTTCTACTACCTTGGATGGTAATGTTGATTTTGATCTTGATGGTTGCAATATTTCTGAAGTAATTATGTTCCTACAAAAGCTTGTTAAAAGTCCTGATGCTAGTCCTATGAATATGGCCTTTACAAAACACATTACAGATGCTCTCATAAAAATTAAAGAAGAAAAATTGAAACATAAAGCTTCTATTCCTAGGAAATTAGAAGATGGTTGGGAACCCATCATTAATATGAAAGTGAATGATTTTGATCTCAAAGCTTTATGTGATCTTGGTTCTAGTGTCTCTATTATGCCTAGAAAGATTTATGAAATGCTTGATTTGCCACCATTGGAAGATTATTATTTAGATGTCCAACTTGATGATAATGCTAAAAAGAAACTCATGGGGAGTATTAATGATGTCCTTATTATGGTTAACAATACCTATGTACCTGTTGATTTCTATGTTTTGGATGTTGAATGCAATGCTTCTTGTCCTATTATTTTGGGAAGACCTTTTCTTAGAACTATTGGTGCCATTATTGATATGAAAGAAGTCACCATTAAATATCAATTCCCATTCAAGAAAGGTATAGAACACTTCCCTAAGAAGAGAGAAAAGATAATTTTTTCCTCTCCTATTAAAACAAAATTTGCTCTTAATGCGTCTTCATTTGAAAATACTTGAATCTTGCTTCCTATGCCTAGCTGAAAGGCATTAAAGAAAAGCACTATTGGGAGATAACCCAAATTTTTATTCAGTAGTTTTTCTTTTGTTGAGTCTTGGAAGTTATTGCTTTAGTAATAACCTCTCCTTATCCTTTTTGTGTGGTTTTTGTGCCAAGAATAACCTCTAATGAGAGAGAAGTAAGACTTGGGAAAGTTGCTATCCCAAAACAGATTTTTTTGCTTCACTGTAAAAAATCGTTAAAAATCCCTGTACGTCGGATTGAGCTGTAATTTTTTGTTCTTATGACCCAGGTTATTATCTAACTTTCACCCGTTTATCACTTTTCGATTTGAGCAACAGAAGGTTTTCGAAAAAATCGGTTTTTACCTGCTGGTCTGTTTTGATAGATTTCTGCCATTATTTGCATTTGCCTCTTAATCTCTTTCTCTTTGAGTTATCTTTGATCACTTGAGCTTCTAGAAGGAATTTCTACAGTAGCTTGTGTTTTAATGGAAGTTTTACTTGTGTTGAAACTGAACCTAAAGACTTATTATCTTGAATATAGTAATGTTGCTAATGAAGATTGTGTGAAGTTTTGTATGAAGGAAATTTTCATGTGTAGGGAAGAATAATGTGATGAGATGAAGTATGGACAAAATATCAAGCTTGGGGATGCCACCCGTGTCACCCCAAGAAATTTTCAAGAAGTACAAGCGTCAAAACATTTCTCCATCAATAAAAATCTCAGGTCTTCTTCCAAACACTCCATTTTTATTGTTTCATGCACAATTGTGTTGTTCTTGGAGCGTATTTGTTTTAGTTTTAGTTTTATTTTGTTTGGTTTTCTTAAATAAATTGGTTGGACACCTGTATTCATATGTGGTTTCAAATAAGTTGATTGGTGATTGGAAAAGAGTAGGAAATTTCATGCTTATAAGTGGTACAAAAGGAGCTTGTTTTGACTGTGACCTAGACTCTATCATGTCATGTTTGATATTGCTTTGACTTTATTCTTAGTGATTATTGATGTAGCATGACTTGTTCCTGAAGGAAATATGCCCTGAGAGGCAATAATAAAGTTGTTATTATGTATTCCTTATATATGATAGATGTTTATTTTACATGCTATAATTGTATTGATAGGAAACATCAATACATGTGTGTTTAATAAACAAAAAGGGTTCCTAGTCATGCCTCTCTTATAGACTAGCTTGTTGATTAACAAGATGATCAAGGTTTCCTGATCATGGACATTGGATGTTGTTAATAACAAGGTCACACCATTGGTGGAATGATGTGATGAACATTCATCCGAAGTATAGCATTACGATCAAGTCATTGTGTTTATATTGCTATAACATCATACGAAGTAATCTTTATCCTTAGATCATGAGATCATGTTAATTGCTAACACCAGAAGAGTATCTTGATAACATCAAACGTCACACTGTAACAGGGTGACTATAAAGATGGGTTCAGTGCTCCGAAGGTGTTATGTTGAGGCTCATGGATCAGAGTGGAATTTTTCAATCCAGATGACGGATAGATATACTCTGGGCCCTCTCGGTGATATCACATTAGGATAGCTTGCAAGCAAGTGATGTTATCACTAGAATGTTATATCACGGGAACGAGAAAAGAGTGCATGTCGGTAACAAGATCAAACGAGGTATGGAGATACCGATGATCGAATCTAGGACATGTAATATATCGAGAGACAAAGGGATTTATTTACAAGCGTTAAAGGTTCTCACGATCACAGGAGTCATCGTTGAATGTGTAGGAGTCAGTACGGATCTCTAGGTCCCGCTGCTGATTATTGATCGGAGAAGGGTCTCGATCATGTCTGCATTATTCGTGAACCGTAGGGTGGCACACTTAAGAGTTACCGGACACCATTTTGGAGCACATATGTTTTAGACGAAAGAATTGCAAAGCGCAGGAATTGTTTCAATAGAAACCAGAAATTGTTTTGGGTGAAATTGCAGAAGGTGGTTCTGCATGTGATATTGAAATATTGCAAGGGGCTATATCTGAATGTTTTTTAATTAAAGTAATTAACAAAATTCTGAATAAATTTAATAAAAGAGTTTTTATTAAATGAGAGAGCATTAAATTTGGAGAAACTTAATGCATTTAAAGTGGAGACTTTAAAAGGGAATGTGAAGAGGCATTTTAATGTGGAGGAGTTACCACCACATGAATGGGGGAGGTGAGGGGTCACCCCCATGCATGACCATGGAGAGAGGGGCACCCCTCCTCCTATAAAAGGCCACCCATTCCCTCCTTCATCCTCACACCTCCTTGTGAAGGATCTCTCTCCTCCTCTAGAATTATTCCCCCATGGTCTCGGATTAGCGAGATACATGTTCCCGGTGGCATTTCGTCTGGAAGGAGTTGCTTCTTCCGCTGGATCGTTGGAGCGAGGAGGTGGAGGTTGTCCGGTGGCTTGAACCTGTGTGCGAGTACGGATGCGCGGCTGAGTTGCGGCGCTCGGACTTCCTCACGATCTTGAGATTGGCAAGTGTACGACTACATCAACCATGAGTTCCTACTCGTTAACAAAGCTCGTTGTCTTCGAGGGTAAGTTGTCTATGGATGTATGTCCACCCGTTTGCTTTGTACCTAGTAGATAGATCTTGGCGTGTAGTTCACACCGTAGGAAATTTTTTGTTTTCTATGCTGCGGACCCAACAGTGGTATCAGAGCCTGATCTATGCGTAGGTGCTTTGCACGGGTAGTACACATATGTTTATATGTGGGCGATGATGATCATGTTATTGCATCTTCTATGTACTTTGGATATTGGTGGCATAGTGGGATGAAGCGGCCTAGACCAACCTTACATGTCATCATACATGAGACCGGTTCCACGACTGACATGCAACTTGTTTTGCATAAGTGGCTGGCGGGTGTCTATCTCTCCTACTATAGTCAATATCTGACTTACAACGAGTTGCTAATAACTTGGTTATCCTTGTTGTGGTTCATGTTCGTAGGTTAGACAGGTTCTATCTCCGAAAGCCCTAAGCCACGTAAAACTTGCAATTGATAAATTAGAGGCGTCTAGTTTAGATCGTTGCTGGGCTAGTGTTTTGATATGGTATTGTTGTAAGTAGATGTATAATAGATACTCTTACAACTCACTTAACGTGTAAGTTCCATAGACCTTGGCCTTACACACAAAGGAATGATAGAGATCATACCACGATGCAAATGATAGAGATCAAATGCATGGACCATATCATCTCACTTCACACATTAGATGTTAGCATCTTATATTGCTAGTTTGGCGCGTTTGGTAGCATTATAAGATGATCCCTCATTTAGATATCAAGATAAAATGTGTTCTTCCTTAAGTATGCACCGTTTTGTGGATCGTGTTTTGAGGCATCACGTGATGATCGGGTGTTTTCAACTCTACGCTTTCATACAACGGGTGTAAGACAGTTTTACACACGCAAATACTAAGGTTCTTACTTGACGAGCCTAGCATGTATAGACATGGCCTCGGAACACGGACCGAAAGGTTAAGCATGAGTCATATAGTTGATATGATGCCCATATAGATGCTCGCCGTTGAAGCTACACCGACTCACGTGATGATCGGACTTGGTGTAGTGGATTTGGTTCATGTAATCACCAAAAGGACACGAGGGATGTCGTTTTTGAGTGGGAGTGCATTAGTAATTTGGATTAGTCGAACTCAATCTATCATAAACTTAGTCTAAATATACTTTACAAATTCTGTTGCAGATGGCACCACCTGCTTTTAATTTCAATGTGTTCATGGAGAAAGAGAAACTTGCTGCGAATGGTAGCAACTTCACCAACTGGGCTATGAATTTGAGGATTCTCCTCACTGCTGCACAAAAGCAATATGTGCTAGATGCGCCGCTAGGCCCCCCCACCAGCTCCTCATGCCCCTGACGAGAAAAAGAACGTCTATATAACTCGTCAGGAGGACCACAACTTAGTTCATTGCGGCATACTGTATGGGCTAGAGCTAGAACTTCGAAAACGTTTCGAAAATGGCAATGCCTTTGATACCATGGGAGAATTGAAAATGATTTTCGATACCCATACTGCCGTAGAGAGTTATAATGCTACAAAAAAGTTCTTTAGTTGCATGATGGAGGAAAACAGCTCCGTTAGTGAGCACGTACTCAAAATGTTTGGGTACGCCGATAAGCTTGTGTCCTTGGGAATAACGATTCCCATTGACTTAGGCATACATCGTGTTCTCCAATCTCTGCCACCTAGCTACAAGAGCTTCGTGATGAACTATAATATGCAGGGCATGAAGAAGTCTCTTCCCGAGCTTCTGTCAATGCTTAAGACTGCAGAAGTGGAGATTAGGAAAGAACATCAAGTGTTGATGATCAATAGGACCACCGGTTTCAAGAAGGACAAGAAAGGCAAGCACAAGGAAAAGAAGGGTGGCAAGTTTGTTGCCACGCCTGAAAAGAAACCCCGAGATGGCCCTAAGTCTGACACCGAGTGCTACTATTGCAAGGGATCGCCATTGGAAGAATCGCCAAATATTTGGCGGACAAGAAGTCCGGCAAGGCAAGCAAAGGTATATGTGATATACATGTTATTGATGTGTACTTGACTAGTACTCACAGTAGCACCTAGGTATTTGATACTGGATCGGCTGCTAATATATGTAACTCGGTTCAGGGGCTGCGGAACAAGCGACAAGTAGCAAGGGATGAGGTCTCGATGCGGGTCGGCAATGGATCAAGAGTTGATGTGATCGCCGTCGGAACGCTGCCTCTCCATATGCCATCGGGATTAGTTATAAACCTAAATAATTGTTATTTGGTGCCTGCACTGAGCATGAACATTGTATCCGGATCGTGTTTGATGCAAAGTGGTTATTCATTTAAGTCTGAAAACAATGGTTGTTCGATTTATATGAATAATATCTTTTATGGTCATGCACCTATGTTGAATGGTTTATTTCTTTTGGATCTCGATAGCAGTATTACGCATATTCATAATGTTGATGCTAAAAGGATTAAACTTGATAATGATATATCTACATATATGTGGCACTGCCGTCTAGGTCATATTGGCGTTAAACGCATGAAGAAACTCCATTCTGATGGACTTTTGGAATCACTTGATTTTGAATCATTTGATACATGTGAGCCATGCCTTATGGGCAAGATGACTAGAACACCGTTTTCCAGTTCAATGGAACGGGCGACAGATCTATTGGAAATCATACATACTAATGTGTGTGGACCAATGAGTATGTCGGCGCGAGGTGGATATCGTTATTTGGTTACTTTCACGGATGATTTGAGTAGATATTGTTATATCTATTTGATGAAACACAAGTCTAAAACTTTTGAAAAGTTCAAAGAATTTTAAAATGAAGTAGAAAATCATCGTAACAGAAAGATCAAATTTCTGCGGTCCGACCGAGGAGGAGAGTATCTTAGTTACGAGTTTAGCACACATATGAAAGACTGTGGAGTAGTTTCACAACTCACGCCTGCCGGAACACCACAACGTAATGGTGTGTCAGAACATCGTAATCGTACTTTATTGGATATGGTTCGATCTATGATGTCTCTGACTGACTTGCCACTGTCATTTTGGGGTTATGCACTGGAAACCGCTACATTCACTTTAAATAGGGCACCATCTAAATCCGTTGAAAATACACCGTATGAATTATGGTTTGGAAACAAACCTAAGCTGTCATTTCTTAAAGTTTGGGGATGCGATGTTTATGTGAAGAAACTTCAACCGGATAAACTCGAACCCAAAGCGGAAAAATGCGTCTTCATAGGATACCCTAAGGAAACGATTGGGTATACCTTCTATCACAGATCCAAGGACAAGGTCTTTGTTGCCAAGAATGGATCCTTTCTTGAGAAGGAGTTTCTCGCGAAAGGTGTGAGTAGTCGGAAGGTAGAACTCGAAGAGGTCATTGAACCTTCTCTTCATGGAATGGCGAGTGGCGCAGCACCGGAAGTTGTTTCGGAGTTGACTTCACCTGATGAAGAGAGAGCTAATGATATTGATCATGAAACTCCGAAAGAGGACACTACCGAACCTCGCAGGTCAAGCAGGACACGTGCAGCCTCGAACTCAGACGGCAATCCGTTATGAATTTCATGATTGATGAAATGGATGACCCTGCGACATATGAAGAAGCGATGATGAGCCCGGATTCCAACAAATGGCTAGAAGCCATGAAATCCGAGATGGAATCCATGTACGAGAACCAAGTTTGGAACTTGGTGGACTTACCTCACGACCGAAAGGCCGTTGAGAATAAATGGATTTTCAAAAGAAAAACTGATGCTGAAGGTAACGTGACCATCTATAAGGCTCGACTTGTCGCAAAGGGGTTTCGACAAATTCAAGGAGTTGACTACGATGAGACATTCTCTCCCGTAGCGATGCTTAAGTTGGTTAGGATTATGTTAGCAATTGCTGCATATTTCGATTATGAAATATGGCAGATGGATGTCAAAACTGCATTCCTCAATGGTAATATTGAAGAAGAGTTGTATATGATACAACCTAAGGGTTTTGTCGATCCTAAGGATGCTAATAAGGTGTGCAAACTTCAGCGATCCATCTATGGACTGAAGCAAGCATCACGGAGTTGGAATCTTCGCTTTGATGAGGTGATCAAAGAGTTTGGATTTGTCCAAACTTATGGAGAGGCTTGTATTTACAAGAAAGTGAGTGGGAGCAATGTGGCATTTCTGATATTATATGTGGATGACATATTATTGATTGGAAATGATTTAGATCTTTTAAACAGTGTTAAAAGTTATCTAAACAGCAAATTTTCGATGAAAGACCTTGGTGAAGCTTCATATATATTAGGCATTAAAATCTATAGAGATAGATCAAGACGCCTAATTGGGCTATCGCAGAGTACATACCTTGATAATATATTAAAGAAGTTTAATATGGACGGAAGTAAGAAGGGGTTCTTACCTATGTTGCAAGGCAAGACATTGAGTAAGACTCAAAGTTCGGCTACGGCGGAAGAAAGAGAGATAATGGATAGGATCCCCTATGCCTCAGCCATAGGCTCTATAATGTATGCCATCCTATGTACAAGACCGGATGTGGCACATGCTATTAGTTTGACTAGTAGGTACCAATCTGATCCAGGTTCGGAACACTGGATAGCGGTCAAGAATATCCTTAAGTACTTGAGAAGAACTAAGGATATGTTTCTTATATACAGAGGTGAAGAAGACCTAGTCGCTAAGTGTTATGTCGATGCTATCTTTGACACTGATCCGGATGACTCTAAGTCTCAATCCGGATACGTATTTCTCTTAAACGGAGCAGCAATTAGTTGGAGGAGCTCCAAACAACCTGTGGTAGCTGGATCAACAACGAAGGCGGAATATGTTGCTGCTTCAGAAGCGGCGCAGGAAGCGGTTTGGATGAAAGAGTTCATTACGGAACTGGGTGTGGTTCCTAGTGCGTTGGACCCAATGGTGATCTATTGTGACAACAATGGAGCCATAGCCAACGCCAAGGAACCAAGGTCTCACAAGAATTCCAAGCATATTAAGCGCCGGTTTCACTCCATCCGCGAACATGTCAAGGATGGGATATAAAGATTTGTAAAGTGCACACGGACCTGAATGTAGCAGATCCGTTGACTAAAGTACTCCCTAGGGCAAAACATGATCAACACCAGAACTCCATGGGTGTTAGATTTATCACTATGTGAACTAGATTATTGTCTCTAGTGCAAGTGGGATACTGAAGGAAATATGCCTTGAGAGGCAATAATAAAGTTGTTATTATGTATTCCTTATATATGATAGATGTTTATTTTACATTCTATAATTGTATTGATAGGAAACATCAATACATGTGTGTTTAATAAACAAAAAGGGTTCCTAGTCATGCCTCTCTTATAGACTAGCTTGTTGATTAACAAGATGATCAAGGTTTCCTGATCATGGACATTGGATGTTGTTAATAACAAGGTCACACCATTGGTGGAATGATGTGATGAACATTCATCCGAAGTATAGCATTACGATCAAGTCATTGTGTTTATATTGCTATAACATCATATGAAGTAATCTTTAGGCTTAGACCATGAGATCATGTTAATTGCTAACACCGGAAGAGTATCTTGATAACATCAAACGTCACACCGTAACAGGGTGACTATAAAGATGGGTTCAGTGCTACGAAGGTGTTATGTTGAGGCTCATGGATCAAGAGTGGAATTTGTCAATCCAGATGACGGATAGATATACTCTGGGCCCTCTCGGTGATATCACATTAGGATAGCTTGCAAGCAAGTGATGTTATCACTAGAATGTTATATCACGGGAACGAGAAAAGAGTGCATGTCGGTAACGAGATCAAACTAGGTATGGAGATACCGATGATCGAATCTCGGACATGTAATATATCGAGAGACAAAGGGATTTAGTTACAAGCGTTAAAGGTTCTCACGATCACAGGAGTCATCGTTGAATGTGTAGGAGTCAGTACGGATCTCCAGGTCCCGCTGCTGATTATTGATCGGAGAAGGGTCTCGATCATGTCTGCATTATTCGCGAACCATAGGGTGGACATTTAAGAGTTACCGGACACCATTTTGGAGCACATATGTTTCAGATGAAAGAATTGCAAAGCGCAGGAATTGTTTCAATAGAAACCGGAAATTGTTTCGGGTGAAATTGCAGAAGGTGGTTCTGATATTGAAATATTGCAAGGGGCTATATGTGAATGTTTGTTAATTAAAGTAATTAACAAAATTCTGAATAAATTTAATAAAAGAGTTTTTATTAAATGAGAGAGCATTAAATTTGGAGAAACTTAATGCATTTAAAGTGGAGACTTTAAAAGGGAATGTGAAGAGGCATTTTAATGTGGAGGAGTTACCACCACATGAATGGGGGAGGTGAGGGGTCACCCCCCCATGGGCCGGCCATAGAGAGAGGGGGCACCGCCCTCCTCCTATAAAAGGCCACCCATTCCCTCCTTCATCCTCACACCTCCTTGTGAAGGATCTCTCTCCCCCTCTAGAATTATTCCCCCATGGTCTCGGATTAGCGAGATACATGTTCCCAGTGGCATTTCATCTCGAAGGAGTTGCTGCTTCCGCTGGATCGCTGGAGCGAGGAGGTGGAGGTTGTCTGGTGTCTTGAACGTGTGTGCGAGTACGGATGCGCTGCTGAGTTGCGGCGCTCGGACTACATCAACCACGAGTTCCTACTCGTTAACAAAGCTCGTTGTCTTCGAGGGTAAGTTCTCTATGGATGTATGTCCACCCGTTTGCTTTGTACCTAGTAGATAGATCTTGGCGTGTAGTTCACACCGTAGGAAATTTTTTGTTTTCTATGCTGCGGACCCAACAGTTCCAAACATTTGAGATTGCTTAATGTGCCTTGAAAGAATCATGCGTTGTTTTAACATTCAAAAGCATAATATTGTGGTATTCTCCTTTGATGCTTTATTTGGGTTAACTTGGCATATGCTTACACCATATTAAGACTATGAACTAGTCACCGTAGCCTCTATGATCATTTAGTTTATGACTTGTAATATCACTTTATGCTTTACTTAATATTTTTTGTTGCTTTGCATTATTATGGTCATTATTGCTCTCTTAGTTGGTCGCTCCCAGTCTTTTGCTAGCCTCCACCTGTACCAAGTATGAGTTCCACTCATGCATCCAACCCCTAAGAAAACCAAGTTATTCCAAAGAGTCCACTATAAATTCCTATGCATGGTGTGTTACACTAATGGCTCAATGCACGGCGCCCAGAAAAATGCTTGATGGCGGTGTTGATGTAGAGCTCGTTGGGAACCCCAAGAGGAAGGTATGATGAGCACATCAGCAAGTTTCCCTCAGTTATGAAACCAAGGTTTAAATCGAACCAGTAGGAGCAAGGAAACACCCCAAAGGTGTTACTAGCTGAGCTTTGGCAGGGCGCACTACCGGTGCTAGTAGCAACATGGAGACCAGCACAACACAACCACAGAACTTTGTCCCCAACTTGCGATGAGGTTGTTAATCTCAACGTGTTTTGTGGAAAACAAAGGATTAAACGTATCGAATGGAAAGAAGTAAAAGTTTGCAGAAAGTAAACACAAAGCAGTAAATAGTTTATAGATTGTATGTAAAGAAAGAGGACCAGGATCCATAGTTCACTAGAGGTGGCTCTCCTTAGATAGATAACATGCTGGGTGAACAAATTACAGCGGGGCAATTGACAAACACCGAGAAAGCAATACATGCATATACTAATCATCTTGACTCCTTTGAGACTTGATTGGGCATTACAACATTATACATAGACTGCCATCCAACTGCATCTATGACTAATAATCCACCTTCAGGTTATCATCCGAACCCCCTCCAGTATTAAGTTGCAAGCAACAGATTATTGCTTTACGAACTGCGTGTAAAGTAAACAATATGATTGTTCTATGAACAAAGGATTGTTGTTTTCTCCCTAGTAGCAACAGCACATCTAGTACCTTAGAGATTTCTATCACTTCCCTAGATTACCAGAGGCATGAACCACTATCGAGCATAAATACTAACTCTTGGAGTTGCTAGCATCTACTTGGCCAAGATAGCTACTAACAACGGAAAGCATGCAAGATCACAAATAACAAAGACATGATAGAATTAATAATCAATCTGAAATAGCATCTCAATATCCATCGGATCCCCGCAAACACAACATGCATAATTACAAATAGATGATCTTGATCATGAACGGAGCTCACAAGATCTAGACATGAAAGCACAAAGGAGGAGAACCAGCCATCTAGCTACAACATGGATCCGTAGTCCAAGGATGAGCTACTCACGCATCACACCGGAGGCTTGCATGGTGATAAAGAAGGCCTCCAGGGTGAATTCCCCTCTCCGGAAGGGTGCCGGGAAGAGCTTCAGATCCCTCCCGATCTAGGGATGGAGATGACGGCGGCTACAGACTCTTTCGTGGATTTTTGATCGGGTACTTAGGGTTTTTGTCCTGAGGGAAATATATAGGCGGAAGGAGAGGCCGAGAGGGTGCCAGGAGCGGCCACACCACCCCCTGGCGCGGGCCAGGCCTGGTCGCGCGGCCTGGTGGTGTGGTGGCTTCCTGGCTCTTCTCCGTCTCGTATTCTGGCACTTGATCACTTCCAGAAAAATAGGCACTTTGGCTTTTGTCCTTTCCAATTCCGAGAATATTCATTTTCTGACTTTCCTGGAACCAAAAACAGCAGAAAACAGGCAGCTGGCACTATGGCTCTTGTTAATAAGTTAGTCCAAGAAATCATATGAAAAGTACTCCAAAGTTGGAACAAAATACAATAAAGTGGATAAAACCAAGCATGGAACATCAAAAATTATAGATACATTTGCAATGTATCAACATCCCCAAGCTTAACTCCTGCTCATCCTCGAGTAGGTAAGTGATAAAAAGAAATAATAATTTTTGAGGTGACATGCACCATCAAAGACTTGATCAAAGTATTTGCAGAACATTCAAAGCTGGGATCATAGTACTTCAATCATAACATGAAAGACAAAGTTCTAGCAATAAGCAAAGAAACTATGATGCAACATGAAAAGGCACAAACAAAAGATTCATGATTAACATGCTTTGCAAGACGTTTGTTTGTTTCACATAAAGAAAACATAGCATAAAAGTATTCAGCTTGTCCCTCAATAGAGTAGAAAATATAAATGCATAGGACACCTTCAAAGTTCATAAGAGTGACTAGATACAATAGTTTAAAACAAGCAATATCAAGTTATGCATCAATCAACTAGTCTTGGGACAATGCTCATAGAACTAAGAATGGCCACTATGCTCTCAAAGTAGGTGCATAAAGATAGAAGGCGGAGACTCAATATAATGGTGGAAGAAAGGCCTTTGTAAAAAGGAAGTAGGGATTCAAGTCTCATAAAGAGCTTCCAAAAATTATGGTACTTATAGCTTTCAGCTCTCATTGCCCCTATCATAAGCATCTTGAAGTGATTAAGGTTAAAGTGAACAAACTATGGTGTACATGCTTGATGAAGTATAAGTTAGGAATCTCATGTCCCTTGTATACGAGGGCCGGTCCTCATGCTACTCAAGTTTAGTCACCGGTAAGTTCTTCTCATAGTACATGTGTATCATAGAGAACCGCCAACGGGGTACCTCTTGCCCGATGATACGGAAGAATCCCCATATCAAAATGACAAGGCAAGCAGACAACGAGCATCTCAGCATTCTTCTTATTTACCGTGGGAATATGGTGCTTTTTTCTCTCTTTCCTCTTTTCATAGTATCTCTTTTTTTATTTTCTCTTTTTTTTCTCAACATAGGACTCTTTTTTTTATAAGAAGAATGCTTCATAGACAGCTCATTATGGTTTCCTCTTTTCCACCATGTCAGCATGGATTAGACCAGCGGCCCAGGCGTTTCTCTAACACATATACATAACTCCATGGACTTACAAGTTCCCCTTTCATTTCACACCAACGACATCCATATACAAAAGAGCATGATATCAACTAGGTGCAAGTACCAAGTGCAATGTTGAAAGCGTTCCCCATGAAAGCATGGTTCTGCTAATTCCCAACAAATAAGTGCAAGCATATACAACATAGACGACACAATGGTTCCAGTTTATTAAGGGCAAGAAAATTAAAGTGTGCCATCAAGTTTGTGAGAACTTTAATCACTAGTTTTCTCATAACAAGTTTAATTTGGAAGATAAACAAAAGCATGAATATACTTGGAATAGCATAAGCTAGTAGGTAGTTATGGTGGAATCTTTGGAATAACCTGGTTTAGGGAGTTGGATGCATGAGTGGAACTCATACTTGGTTGTGGAGGCTAGCAAAAGACTAGGAGCGACAAACTAAGAGAGCAATAATGGCCTATCGTGGTGGTGTCACGGCAGATGCCATGGATAGGCTAAAGGTGGGGACTAATAGCACTAGGGGAATCCAGGGAGGGATAGTGAGGTGATTCCTCACACAGAAGGTTTGTATTTGATTCACTTCACAGATTACAAGTGCTCCTCGAGCTGTATTGGAGAGAGGAGGAAGAAGGTACTCTCTTACTCTCTCTGCTAGCTAGCCCTTAGGAACCAAGTAAAAACTAGTCTATAGAGATCAATCTAGTAAAGCTCTACCCAATTGAGACCAACACCTTCTACAGAGGCCCTAGCCCTCCTTATATAGGAGGGGCTAGGTCTCTACTTAGGGCATACGTGGAGGCATATTCCAGGGAATATGCCTCCTCCCAAAATAGTAAGCCGACCGAGTCGCTTTTCCCCCGCGTCATCCATGCAGAGGCTACGTGAGCCTCTGCGGCGCCTGCGTCAGCCGACATCGGCGTCGTCACCTCTGTCGGCCACGCCTCGGTGGTCCTGCCCCTGTGTGCTTCGCTCATGCTATGCGTACCAGGACTACTTTTGACCAGCGAGATACCTTCCTTCTCCTAGAAGCTTGCTATGACCCGGATCGTAGTTGATCCGGTCACACCTGTTCCTGCATACAAGTTAGATTCATCTATCCGGCTTACGGATTAAGTCGGATGAGACTCAGTTAGGTGGACATCCCCTAGTCCGGGTTACCCTGAGATTCGGCCTGCCTTGAGGTAACTCGGCCAGCATTCGCTTTGACCTTCCGTACCTCGGCTAACTCGGCCTTTATACCACGGCGTGACCCTACCCGGGGGTATCCCCCCAACATTAGTCCCCGAAGCTGGTGCGGTCTTAGTTGCCTTTGCCGCTAAGGCCATAGCAGGTTCAATTTCACCGAGCTTTGTGCTCCTTCTCCGAGTTACCTCTTATCTCGGATCTCATGGGTTTACTTTCCCTTGGCATGTTTCAAGTTTCTACTTGCTGGCCGGGTTACCATAATCTCATCCGGGTTATCTTTCCTTCTCTCGTACGCTTTCCCACGTGGAGGCTAATCATTAGGTTGCCTCATTTTAAGGGCCAGCCATAGTAACCGTTGTAGTAATTGTCAGTTATCACTGTAGCGCACGTCACGTCTGGCCTGCCTCCTCGTTAACTGCATCAATGTGTCGTGTCATGGGATCTGCTACACACTGTGGTCCTTCATGTGGCTCTTTGCTGATTGGTCCATCTGGTTTATACACGGCCACACCGTGTGGCATATCCGCATAACGCGATCCCACTTCCTCCTCGATGGAGTGGTTAAATAGGGGAGGGGTGCGCCCCTTGGGTCTTTTCCCACTTCCGCGCCCCTCTGCCTCTAGTTCTTCTTCTTCGTCTTGTCCCTCGACAGCGCCGCCGCCACCGCATTGCCACGCACCTCCTCCGCCACGGGTCGCTGTCAGTCTAGGCCGCTGCCCCCACCGCCGCTAGCGCCAGTGAGGGCAACGAACTCGAGATGACAGAAGAAGAGCTCGCCGTCACCGAGCAGGAGATGGAGGAAGACGCTACGACGGCGGACCGCGGTGCGTGGGATGGATCATGGGTCTGCCAGGATGACCTGGATTGGCTCTACCGCACCAGGCGCATCCCCGCAGGCGTCACTGCGTGCCTCGCCTCTGCCGAAATCACCCCCTCAACCAATCCGGGTGAGTTTGAGGTGTTCTTGTCACACTTCCAGCAGGGATTCGGTTTGCCAGTTAGCGATTTTTTCCATTATTGGTTGAACACCTATGAACTCCAGCCGCACCACCTTCCTACCAATGCCATCACATCTCTCTCTGCTTTTGCCTCCACGATCGAAGGCTATGCCAGATTATGGCCCACAAAGGAGCTATGGATCCGGTTCTTTGGCCTTCATCGTAACGTAATCCTGAATGTCGATCTAGAGCTGGAGGACAAACAACTCACGCAGTTCGGCGCTGCGTCCATTTCTCCCCGGAGGCTCTCCGTCTTTCCCCGGGTTACCGGGTTGGACTCCTGCAAGGATGGGCCCAGACCTTCTTTTATGTTCAAAACGACGGCACTGAAGACCTGATCCGGCTTCGCCCCTATGCTCCGGGTCCTCCTAACCCGGAGTTGTGGGACATTGTCCCCAAGAAGCCCACAGTCTTGGCCAACCAGGTCAACAAAAGGTTCGTGGAGCTGAAGGAGCTCGAGTTGCGCAACGAGGACGCCATGATCACATTCGTCCGCAACCGGATCTCCCCTCTCCAGAAACGCACTCACAAGGTGTGCCACATGAGTTGGGGCCGCGACCCCAACCAGACCTCGTCTTTCGAGCTGAGCAACATAGAAATCTATCGCCGGGTCAAGGCCCTCTTCACCACCCACAAGGACTTCTCCTATGAGTGGACGTGGGGAATTGAGCACTATTGTCGGGATAGGCTTCCTCTCGTGGTAAGCTTCGTGCCACAAACTTTCTCCGAATCAGATCTTATGTCGGTTGCTGCTGTATCTTTAACTCTGTCGTCTTTTCTTTCCTTTAGCAATTCCTTCAGCAAACTATTGAGGATGGCACCGATCCCACCCTCAAATGTGCGCCTGACCGGGAGACCTTGGACGACGAAGAACCGGATCAGGAGATGTTCATCCCAATGGCCAACGCGACCAAGCGACCCACCGGTAAACTCTCTTCCATTAGAGATTGGCCCGACGATGAAGATGACTCGGATGTTGAGGTGATGGAAGCATTTAATGCTATCCCCCTTTCTTATGCTTTTTCGGCATCAGCTAACCCCGGTGGGCAGATCCATGAGGACCCTCCCCTTGCCGTGGGTGACCCTGTTCCGGTTGCGCCGAAGAAGAAAAGGGAAGCCGCATCCACCTCATCCTCCGGACCTTCTCAGCCAGCCAAAAGGCGAAAGAAGTCTGGGGATAAGACTACCTCCAAGCGTGCAACCAAGGCCCCAGCACGAAGGGCTCGGAAGCCCAAGGAGCCGCTGACCTCGGATGCGTAAGTCTCTTTTTCCATCTGCCATTTACTTGTTCTTGCATTGTTATAGTTTCTCATCTGACATTATTTGATTCGGCAGAGCTGCAGTGGAGGTCCCCCGGAGTGGAGCTAGCATCGCTTCGCCGCTCCGACTCAGCCCTTCTCCCCCTCGTGGCGACAATTCACGCCTGCTGAGCCCTATTCCAGAGGGTTCAGCGGCTGCTCCGGGTTCCAGCCCACCTTGTCAAGAGGGGGGCAACCTCGGAGCGGGGGAGACTGGCCTAGCCGAGACAGCGGCATCCACCACTTCGGCTCCGCCGCAACCAGCTACTACCGAGTCTACTTCAGTACCTCATGCAAAGAAGAAAACAGCACCAGCACCAGCACCAACTCTAGCACCAGCAGCAAAAGCAGCGACAGCAGCACCGAGAGCAGCGGCAACGACGCCAAGCCCCTCCGCCTTGTCCGAGTCTTCTCAGTCTCGGCGAGAAAGCACCCAGGAAGCTCCAAGGGTAAATCTGCTGCAACAACTTCCTCCTCTCAGCAGCCCAAAGGCAAAAAGGCCCCTGACGCCACCAGGGCAGCGTCCGTCGAGGCTGGACAGCGCACTCTCATGGCCATGCTTTCCAAGAAGCCTCCAGCACCGAAGGACACCCCTATTGAGCCAGCTAGTGTGCAGCAACTTGTCTTGCACACCAGCCCGGCCCTTGCTCAGGTTGAGAGGAGGGAAGCACATGCCAAGGGCTTGGTGGCGCCCCACATGCTCAGCGGCGAACGATATCCTTCGACCTTGATCGAGTTCATGAACAACTGGAACAAGGCGGAGTTCGTCTACAACGACGATCTCCCCGAGAAGTTTGGTCCCGCCGAGTTTTCTACGCATATGAACACATCTGCTAAGGCGATTAACCTTGCGGGTCGGATGATGGAGGTACGTTACTTCACCTTTTCCTTAGCATGTTGTATATATTAGTGATATAACCATTAGTCCCCGAGCCTCCAGGGGAGTAACATGTTACTCGGCCGGATGCTCCTTAGAAAACTAACGTAGCTCCTTGACAATTTCAAATATGCACACACCTAGAGCCGGGTTAAGTTCCACTTGGCCCGGATCTTGTACCTTCGAATATGCACACACCTAGAGCCGGGTTAAGTTCCTCTTGGCCCGGATCTTGTACACTTCAAATATGCACACACCTAGAGCCGGGTTAAGTTCCGCTTGGCCCGGATCTTGTACATTTCGAATATGCACACACCTAGAGCCGGGTTAAGTTCCCCTTGGCCCGGATCTTGTACACTTCGAATATGCACACACCTAGAGCCGGGTTAAGTTCCGCTTGGCCCGGATCTTGTACACTTCGAATATGCACACACCTAGAGCCGGGTTAAGTTCTGCTTGGCCCGAATCTTGTACACTTCGAATATGCACACACCTAGAGCCGGGTTAAGTTCCACTTGGCCCGGATCTTGTACACTTCGAATATGCACACACCTAGAGCCGAGTTAAGTTCCACTTGGCCCGGATCTTGTACACTTCGAATATGCACAAGGCTTAAGCTATATTTTTGTACTCTTTTCAGGTGACCACCAACCGCTGTAGCGCTGAATTTTAGCGTCTCCTGGACACTCAAAAAATGCTTATCGCAAAGCATAATGCACATCTCCCTGAGCACGAGAAAAGGTGTAAGTTCTCTTCTTCACATTTTTCTGTTTTCCCCTCATCTCTTCTGTCGAACTAATCCGTCATTCGGTTTTCATAGCTGGGGTGGAGGCTGAGAACAAGCTTATGAGGAAGAATCTGGATCGGATTAAGGGTAAGTTGATTTTGTCCGACCTTGCTATGCTTTCCATCTCCCTTCTTCCTTGGCTCGGCAAACATTCATACCTCGGCTTTGCCGGGTTAACAAACTATTTCAGTATCGCTGGAAGATAGTGTGCCCGTGCCTGATATGATGCTGCATTTTCTCGAACAAGCAGGGCAGCATCAGGCCCGAGCTAAAAAAGAAAGACGATGAGCTTGCCCTTCTCCAAACCAAGGATGATGAGATCGCCAAGCTCAAAGCAGAGATGAAGAGATTGAAATCGCAACACCAATCCGAGCTTGAAAAGGCTGGCCAGGACTATACTGAAGAGCGCGAGCGCCTCAATCTCCAAATTGCCAAGGACCGAGAACTTCTCAGAGGCCGACGCTGCTTGAGTCGGCGAACACTGAACTTGTGCAACTCCGCAAAAGACGTGATGACTGCACCAGGGAGTTGACCCGGATCCATAGCCATATTTTACGTAAGTTCCTTTCCCTTATCCGGCATATTTCTCCAGGTTACTTCACATGTCTCTTTTTTACTTGCTTCTCTTATCTCATTTTCAGGCAAATTTCCAGAGGGCACTACCATTGCGAGCGCCGCTGTTGCTAATTTCCGCCGAGATAGGGGTACTCCCGTTGCTCCTGATGGTGAAGACATTCCCTATGACATGGAGGACATGTTGGTCAGCCTGTCATCCCGCTTGGAAATCATCAAGAACTATGGCAAGGATCTCCTTGACGTTGCAGTCCGAATCTTCAACACGTTTTGGCCTGCCGAAGACACTCCAGAGGGAACCGCAGATCTTGCTGAAAAGTTGATGGAAATCGAGACACAGCTCGACCTATGGAGGGAGTCCGCTGGACGTGCTGCAGTGAGACCGTTCTCCACTACGTACTTACGTGGTATGAGAAGATCGACCTCAACCTTTTACCGCGCATGCGCACCGGATCCAAATGGACCAGTGACCTAGAGTGGGTAGCTTGGCGCCAGGCTTGTGCCCATAGCCTCATCGAATATGCTCCCATTCATGAATGGACCGAGGGACCGAGCTTCCTGGAAGCCGCTGGTGACGAAAATGCTGAGAATGTTGAAGGCGGCTCGGATGAGGATGAAGAGGGTGATGCCTCCGACATTGAAGACAGCGAAGATGATGTCGAACTTCCTCCTCCTGCTGCTCCTTGAGTGAAAACACTTTAAAATTTATCAGATCCCCGGTATGCCGGGTGAAATTGTATCCAGTACACATGTGATATTTTGCTACTAAGTTTTTTATGCCGGATTAACTTGGGTGTAGTCCCCGAGCTTCATTTTCTCGTTCGTCCAATCTTCTGGCTCGGCTCGTGTCTACCTTGATTCGGTTTTACGACTTACGAATCCGAGCTTCAAAAATTGTCTTAACAATACTTGGAAACTTTAGGCTTAGCTCAAAATAATTCAGCATAATAATTTGAAAGTAAATACAAGGTTAGTTCGAAAAACCAACGTCGGCTCGATTAAGTTCTTTTCCTTAGTCGTTTTTCATGTGTTACACAATTCCAAACTTGTTCTCTTGCTTGCCATGAAGCCAAATCTTGTTGGACAGCAGCAAGTCGAAGAGTTGGGTTTTTGGTGCTCACACACTACTAATCCGAGTTAAGTAGAACAACTTACTCCAGCTGACGCACAAATAATACAAGACAACAAATATTATTAAGGCAGTCCCCGAGTTACTGCTCGAGGTGCCAACATTTATTGATAAGCTCATTGCCGGCATACATACCGACATATGAGAAGACTCGGATACATACACTTCTCTGCTAAGTGTAGAAAGGACGAAGTAGAGCTACATTCCATGGACGCTTAGATTCCTCGCCGGACCTGTCCGCCTTGTTCTTTTCCTGTGGCTTTGCATCAATAAGATAATAAGAATCATTGTGCAGTGCTTTGCTCACAATGAATGGCCCTTCCCATGGGGGGGATAACTTATGCATGCCAGCAGTACGTTGTACCAACCGGAGCACCAGATCGCCTTCTCGGAAAACTCGGGGGCTTACTTTCCGGCTATGATAGCGTCGGAGATTTTGCTGATATATGGCGGATCTGGACAATGCCAGTTCTCTCGCTTCTTCCAGCAGATCAACATCATTTTGCCGGGCTTCATGCACTTCGACTTCTGTGTATTGGGTGACCCTAGGCAAATCATGCTCTATGTCGGCTGGTAATACAGCTTCTGCCCCATATACCAGAAAAATGGCCTATAGCCCGTTGATCGATTCGGAGTTGTTCTTAAACTCCACAGTACCGCTGGTAGTTCTTCTATCCAGCACCGCATTGATCTTTGCAGCGGCTCAATGAGCCGGAGTTTTATCCCGGATGTTACTAATCCGTTGGATCTTTCCACTTGTCCATTCGATGCGGGATGAGCTACCGAGGCAACGTCCAGCCGGATCTTCTTATCCCGGCAGAATTGCGCAAATGCTCCTTTAGCAAAA
Organism: Avena insularis; assembly: GCA_023614405.1. NCBI lineage: Eukaryota > Viridiplantae > Streptophyta > Magnoliopsida > Poales > Poaceae > Avena > Avena insularis. The sequence goes on along the minus strand of CM042686.1, from coordinate 139,933,576 downwards.
TTTGTGCCATTATCAGTTATGATACTATGAGGATAACCGTATCTCAAGATGATGTCTTTGAGAAATGTTACGGCCGTAGCTCCATCACACTTTCTTATTGGCTTCACTTTAATCCATTTTGTAAACTTATCCACCATGACCAAAATGTGAGTCATATTCCCCCTTGCTGGTTTGAACGGGCCAACCATATCCAAACACCATACGGCAAATGGCCATGTGATTGGTATGGTCTTGAGTTCCGACATAGGCATATGTGTCTTGGTAGCATACCTCTGACAACCATTGCATTTTCTCACCAGATCTTCTGCTTGTTCTAAGGCACTTGGCCAGTAGAATCCATGCCGGAAAGCTTTTGCCACTAAGGCTCGGGACGAGGCATGATGCCCGCACTATCCTTGATGTATATCTCGGAGGATGTCAAGCCCTTCTTCCGGGTCAACGCATCGCTGGAGGACATCGGTCACACTCCTTTTGTATAGCTCAGAATTGATGATTGTGTATGCCTTTGCTCTCCTCGGAGTTTGCCTGGATAGCACCTCCACAGTGGGTAACATTCCATCTTTCAGGAATTAAATATAGGCAGTGCCCAAGCTGGTATTGCTCACACAGAGAACACATCCTCATCAATTTCCATCTGATCCACCGGCATAACTTCAACCGGATCACGCTGAGTAGTCCCCGGGTCCTACGAGGCAGTCCCCGGGTTCACTGAGGCAGTCCCCGGGTTTGCTGAGACAGTCCCCGGGTTTTGCGCACCACCTCCCATGTCAACGTCCATGGGCACAGCTCTAGATTATGTATCCTCCGGGACGTAGATTGAGTCGGTTTCTGGGGATGGTCTGATAGATGGTTTTCTAAGGTGCTCTAATGCTACATCTGGTGGAATTGCTTGTTGGGTTGATCCGAGCTTCGACAGCATGTCGGCAGCCTCATTTTCCACCCGGGGTACATGATGAAATTCACATCCCTCAAAATAACCAGATATTTTCTGCACATGGAATCTGTATAGCGCCATGTTTGGATCAAGAGCGTCCCACAGCCCCGATACTTGCTGAATTACCAAATCTGAGTTGCCAAAGCATTGGATCCGACGTATCCCAATTTCTTTTGCCACTTTGAGCCCATGCACAAGTGCCTCATATTCAGCGACATTGTTCGACGCTGCGAAATGGATCTGCAGCACATATTTCAGCTGGTCCTTCTTCGGTGAGGTAAGTACAACTCCGGCACCTAGCCCGGTTTTTGTTTTTGACCCGTCAAAGTTCATCCTCCAGTAGTTCGGATCTGGTAGCGGTGGTTCGTATTGTACCTCGGCCCAGTCCACAAAAAAGTCGGCCACAGCCTGAGACTTGATTGCTTCTCTTCTGTCATATTGTGGTGCATAGGGAGCTAGTTCAATTGCCCATTTCGCAATCCTACCACTCGCATCCTTGTTACTCATTATCTCGGATATGGGAGCTTCACATATTACTTTGATGGGATGCTCCTCAAAGTAATGCTTCAACTTCTTAGCTGCCATATAGACACCGTAGGCCACCTTTTGATAGTGTGGGTAATTCTGCTTTGAGGCGGATAATACCTCGCTCAGATAATACACTGGTCGTTGCACCGACTTACCCTCTTCGTCTCGCTCTACCACAATCACTGCACTTAAAACTCGGATGGTTGCGGCTATGTAGAGCAACATTGGCTCCTTTGATAGTGGAGAGGCTAACACTGGTGCGGTGGCTAACATCTTCTTTAAGTGGGCAAAGGCTTCATTGGCCTGCAGCGTCCAAACGAACTTATCCAACTTTTTCATGAGTTGGTAGAGAGGCAACACCTTTTCTCCCAACCGACATACAAACCGACTTAATGATGCCAGGCAACCAGTGAACTTCTGGACATCGTTAAGACACTTCGGTAGTTCCATTCGCTCAATGGCCCGGATCTTAGTTGGATTAACTTCGATACCTCGGCTGGATACAAGAAATCCGAGTAATTTTCCAGCCGGGACACCGAAGGTACATTTTTCCGGGTTAAGCTTCATCCGGAACCTTCTTAAGTTCGCGAATGTCTGCCTGATGTCGTCAAGGAGCGTTTTGCTTTCCTTGGTCTTGATAACCACATCATCCACATACACTTGTACATTTTGACCTATTTGGTCGTGCAAACATTTCTGCATACATCTTTGGTATGTTGCCCCTGCATTACGTAAACCAAACGGCATGGTGCGATAGCAATAAGCCCCATACAAGGTGATAAATGCAGTCTTTATTTGATCATCCGGATTCAGAGGTATCTGGTGGAAACCAGAATATGCATCAATGAATGACAAGAGTTCACATCCAGCAGTCGAGTCTATGACTTGATCTATCCTTGGCAGTGGAAATGGATCTCTTGGACACGCCTTGTTCAGGTTCGTGTAATCGATACACATATGACAAACCACTGCTACATTCGGATTATCCTTCTTCTTTTCCACCAGCACCAGATTAGATAGCCAATCCGGGTAAAGTACCTCCATGATAAATCCTGCTGCTAGTAACCGAGCTATTTCATCTCCAATGACTTCTCCTATCTTCGGCGAAGCGGTGGAGAGGTTGCTTCACCGGCCTTGCTCCGGGTCTCACGTTCAAAGAGTGCTCGGCCAACTCCCTCGGAACACCTTGCAAGTCCTGTGTGGACCAAGCAAAAATATCCCGATTCTCACAGAGGAAGTTGACGAGCTCGCTTTCCTATTTATCATTCAACCCGGCACCAATTGTTACAGTGCCCTCTGGGTACATATCATCAACAGGCACTTTCTTGGTATCCTTTGTGGCTTGGAACGAAATGCTACCATGCGGATTACTCAACGCCGGCATATATTGCTACGCGGACTGAGCCAACGCTGCCACCTCCTGGATTTTTCTTTTCTCTTGAGCAATCACGAGTGACTCGGCTAGGTTAGACCCGGCCGACGCACACTCGATGGAACATCGGAAATCCCTAGCAATGGTAATCACTCCGTTTGGCCCAGGTAACTTCATCTTCAGATAACTGATGTGGCAGCTTGCCATGAACTTGTTCAGTGCTGGTCTTCCAAGTAACGCGTGATACGCACTTTCCAAGTTCACCACTTCAAACTCCAAATTCTCAGTTCGGCAGTTATCTCTCGTGCCGAATAATACGTCACAAGTAAGGTTGTCCTTGTAGCTTGGAGCATGGTCTCCGAGATACCCAACTTGCGCATTGTATCCGCATACATAATGTTAATGCTACTGCCATTGTCAATCAGTACCTTGGAGAACCTCACATTGATGTTAGTCCCAATGAATGTCGGATCCAGTAGTAACGCATACGAACCAGGTGGGATGATCTTTGATGTTCCAGGTAATTTCCTAGTCCGACCAAGGCATATACCTCGTCACCGCTGGCATTACCGCATTGACCTCCATATGTCAGTGCTGCAAGCTCTTTCTATCGGTTTCCTCAGTGGTAAACACACAGTAACTCTGATGATGCTCCTTGTACTCATTCCTCCCCTCATTTCTGGGGTACCTCTGATCCGGCTGATGCTGGTTTTCTACTTGACGCACTGCATCCCTTCTCTCATGGTTATCATACCTCGGCGGAGGGGGAGGCAACATTAGCTGTTGCGTGTTCACTCCGAAGAGCAATTGCTGCCGGGGTAACTCCTGCCGAGGTTGATCATTCCGGGATGCCTGAGCATTCACCGAGCCCCCTTGTTCTATCTTACGCATCCACTCACATTGCCTTGTTGTATGACCCGCTCGGTTGCTCGGATTCGGCGTGTGAAATTTATACGGATGATCCAACATCGACTCATAAGTGTACCTCGGACGGTCCTTCTTTTCTTTCCACTATTTCTTCTGCTCTGGCGTCCAAGTTTTCTTGCCATCATTTCTTGGTGTCCATTGTTGCCCTCCAGTTTTCTGACGTTGATTACTCCCTGCTCCGGGCTGATCTTGATTCACAGCTGCAACTTGTTGCAAACTGTACCGGTGATCCGGTCTATCATCTCTTCTTTTACCTCTATAAGAATTCCCCCGGGATGATCCGGCTCCATCTCTCTGGTAGTACTCCTCATTCGACTCGTTTGACACAAGCCTAGGTTGAGTCGGATCACCCAAAGCATACGAATCAGCAATCCGGATCATCTCTGCCAAAGTGGTTGGCATTTTCCTTTGCAACTTCTGCCACAGCTCGCTTGCATACCTGCACCCTTGCGCAAACCATGCTATGGCCTGCAACTCTATCACACCCTCACACGAGTTTCTCACGGTACACCACCGGGTTAAAAACTCCGTCTGTCTGCTCGGTCTCTGCTACACATAGCTGTGGTCTGTGGCCTATTTGGCCTCGACGCATTTCTGAGAAATTGCTGATAAACATTTCCTCAAAATTGATCCAGTTAATACTTCCGGTGGCAAATTGTTTAACCATACCCTTGTTGGCCCTCCAACATCCTGGGTACGATCTCACAGCCCATCACAAGTTGCTCAGAGTAATTTTCACAACAGAGCATAGTTTATCAACCAATCCTCCGGCTTTGTACTGCCGTCATATGTCTTTGTGCCTCTAGGTAACTAGAAGTTAGGTACCGGTGGCTCCTTCATGATCTAGGGTCCAAAACACGTAGGACTCGGAGGACCCTGACTCTCAATCTTCTCCAAACTATACAGTCGATCCAGTTTCAACCTGGCGTCATCAGGCATCAGATCCCTGCTTCCCAATCTCGACCCTATCACACGATATTCCGGCCTTGGGTATCCTGCATTCACCATTTCCGAATCTCCATCGTTATACCGGTCTTGCTCTCGTGGTGCACCTCTTTGTTGCATACCTCGGTCGGCACTTTGCTCTTGCCTTGGTATATTCCGCTGCTGCGGTTGTCCTGCCGAGTTGCGCTGTCCGGCATTGCCATTTACAGCGTTTCCTTAACCGGCATTGCCTTGGTCACGGTTACCTGGGCCAGCTTCACCTCGACTCACGCTTCGTCGATCATCGTTTCTTTGTACTTCTTTTGCCTTTCCTTCCCTTGTCGGGTCATACGGAATGATCTGTTTGTTTCTCCTAGCCGAGGTTACTACCTCTTCTCTCCTAGGACCACCATGAGGAGACGATGCGGCTCCAGCGGATTTCTCCGGGTTACCCACCGCCGAATGAACGATCTTGGAGGCCCCAGCTCTCTCCTGGTTAGCCCTGAGCAATTCCTCATTTTGCCTATTCACGATCCGAACCAACTCATTGACCCTATCTTGCTGTCTCTGACGGGCTTCACCCATTAGACCCTCTAACTCGGACGCAGCTGCATCCGCTGCTCTGAGGTTTTTCGCCGGGGTACTATACTTCGGCAGCCCCACGGACAAATAGTTCTCTGACTCCTCAACCCTAGTATTGCCTTCTTTGTTCATTTCACTCATGAGATTTCTCCGCTTCACTTTTACAACATCTACTTTATTTGCCTTCGCGTACTCACGCAGCGTCATGTTCAACGACTGCTGAGCCGCAGCTATCTTTTTCGCTCCCTCTAGAATTTGTTGCCTAGTTTCCTCTAGCTCGGCCTGTGCCTGAGCCGGATCTACCACTGCTGCTACTGGGTTTGCCAAGCTATCCATAGCTTCTCTCAGTACATTCTCAGGCCTCTCTAGTGGAGGACCTCTACCTTTCCTTGGTGCCTTAGGTGTTACCTCCGAATCTGGTGCCAGATCCTTGCTTACACCCGTGCCTGGCGCAGTCATCATCACCTCAGCAAGGTCCGGGGAGTGAGTGATACGCGCCCTGTGAACCACGCTAAGGGGTGGCTCCCTTGCCTCGATGACGTGCCGCAGATGAACACACGACACATCGACAGCAACGTAGACTTTGTGCGCACCGAGCTTGACGAAGAGGTCGTTGCACGGAAGTGGGCGCGTGCCAAAGCAGCCAGCGTTGTCGCCGACAAAGTCCAGCACTCCAAAGAACTGAACAAGCCCGGAGACGATGCGTTCACCGGTGCCGATGAGGTTTCCCGTACGGATCTTGACCCCTGCTAGCACCGCTAGCCCCACGGTGGGCGCCAACTGTCGTGGTGGTGTCACAGCAGATGCCATGGATAGGCTAAAGGTGGGGACTAATAGCACTAGGGGAATCCAAGGAGGGATAGTGAGGTGATTCCTCACACAGAAGGTTTGTATTTGATTCACCTCACAGATTACAAGTGCTCCTCGAGTTGTATTGGAGAGAGGAGGAAGAAGGTACTCTCTTACTCTCTCCGCTAGCTAGCCCTCAGGAACCAAGTAAAAACTAGTCTATAGAGATCAATCCAGTAAAGCTCTACCCAATTGAGACCAACCCATTCTACATAGGCCCTAGCCCTCCTTATATAGGAGGGGCTAGGTCTCTACTTAGGGCATACGTGGAGGCATATTCCAGGAAATATGCCTCCCCCCAAAATAGTAAGCCGACCGGGTCTCTTTTCCCCCGCGCCATCCATGCAGAGGCTTCGTGAGCCTCTGCGGCACCTGTGTCAGCCGACATCGGCGTCGTCACCTCTGTCGGCCACGCCTCGGTGGTCCTGCCCCTGTGCGCTTCGCTCATGATGTGCGTACCGGGACTACTTTTGACCAGCGAGATACCTTCCTTCTCCTAGACCCGGATCGTAGTTGATCCGGTCACACCTGTTCCTGCATACAAGTTAGATTCATCTATCCGGCTTACGGATTAAGTCAGATGAGACTCAGTTAGGTGGACATCCCCTGGTCCGGGTTACCCCGAGATTCGGCCTGCCTTGAGGTAACTCGGCCAGCATTCGCTTTGACCTTGCCGTACCTCGGCTAACTCCGCCTTTATACCCCGGCGTGACCCTGCCTGGGGGTATCCCCCCAACATGGCCATAATCATGCAGAGCGACAAAACATCATTGATAAAAGCATAAAGTGATACTACAAGTTGAAAACTAAAGGATCATAAAGGCTATGGTGACTTGAGATAGTCATAACATGGTGTGAGCATGCGCCAAGTCAACCCAAATAAAGCATCAAAGGAGAATACCACTATATTATGCTTTAATATGCTAAAACAACACATGATTCATCCAAGGCACATTAAGCAATCTCAATTGTTTATAACAAGTCATGCTACAGCAAAGAATAGTAAGCATAAAGCCAAAACAATATCAAGCATGGCATGGCAAAGCATAGGCCACAGTCAAAAACAAGCTCTCTTTACCACATAAGCATGAACTTTCCTACTCTTTTCCAAACCAAACCAAACTATTTGCAAACCAATGTATGAAAGAGGGGGTCCAACCAATTTATTCAGCAAACTAAGCAAACAAAAGCAAACGAAAAACCAAAACAAAAACAAAAAAGAAGACGCTCCAAGAACAACACAACTGTGCATGAAACAATAAAAATGAAGCGTTTGGAAGAAACCTGGAATCTTTATTGTTGAAGAAGGGGATGCCTTGGGCATCCCTAAGCTTTGACGCTTGTACTTCTTGGATATTTCTTGGGGTGACACTGGTGGTATCCCCAAGCTTGAGCTTTAGCCCATCCTTCATCTCATTACTCATTCCTTCCATACACCTGAAAATTTTCCTTCATACAAAACTTCACACAATCTTTATTAGCAACATTAGTGCACTCAAGATAAATAAGTCTTAAAGTTCAGTTCTAACACCAAATAAACTTCCATTAGAACACTAGCTACTGTAGCACTTCCCTTAAAAGCTCAATTCCCCAAAAGAACTCAAGAAGGAACCAACAAGAAGCAAATGCAGAAAATGGCAGAAATCACAAACAGACTAAAGGTAAAGATGAATTTTTTCGAAGACCTTCTGTTGCTCAAATCAAAAAGTGTTAACTAACGAAAGTTAGATAACAACCTGGGGCGGACGAATTTTTACGGTGAAGCACAAAAATCTGTTTCAAGACAGCAACTTTCCCAATCATTACTTCTCTCTCATTTGAGGTTACTCTTGGCACAAAAACAAAATAAAAAGGATAAGGAGCTGTTATTACTGAAGTAATAACTTCCAAGACTCATCTAAAACTTTTGGGTTATCTCCCAATAAGTACTTTTCTTTAACGCCTTTAAGTTAGGCATAAGAACGAAAGAAAGAATCAAGTGTTCTCAAATGAAGAAGCATTAAGACCAAATTTTGTTTTCATAGGAGAAGCAAAAGAAATATTTTCTCTCTTTTTAGGAAAGTGTTCTATACCTTTCTTGAGTGGGAGTTGATATTTAATGGTGCCTTCTTTCATATCAATGATGGCACCAACAGTTCTAAGAAAAGGTCTTTCCAAAGTAATAGGACAAGAAGCATTGTATTCAACATCCAAAACATAGAAATCAACGGGGACATAGGCATTGTTAACCATAATAAGAACATCATTAAGACTCCCCATGAGTTTATTTTTAGCATTATCATCAAGTGGGACATTCAAATAACAATCTTCAAGAGGAGGAAAATCAAGCATATCATAAATCCTTCTGGGCATAATAGAAACACTACTATCAAGATCACATAAAGCTTTGAAATCAAAGTCATTCACTTTCATATTAATGATGGGTTCCCAACCATCCTCTTGTTTTATAGGAATAGAAGATTTATGTTTCATCTTTTCTTCTTTAATCTTTATGAGAGCATCAGTAATGTGTTTTGTAAAGGCCATGTTCATAGCACTACCATTAGGACTTTTAGCAAGCTTTTGTAGGAACTTAATAACTTCAGAGATGTTGCAACCATCAAGATCAAAATCAAATTTATCATCTAAAGTAGTAGAACTATTACTAGCCTCAATACTAGTGGTGGTAATAGTAGAAACACTAATGTTTCTAGCAATTTCATCTTCTCTTTCCCACTTAGCATGTAATTCAGCTAATAGTCTAACATTTTCATCAATTCTTACTTGTATAGAATTAGTAGCTGCAAAGGGATTATCATTAGTTTCAGGTTTAGCAGCCATTTTATTCAAAGTAGTTTGAGATTTAGCTAAAGATGCTATATTTCTTTCAGCACTAGAGAGTTTTTCCTCAACAGTTTTATTGAAAGCAGTTTGTTTACTAATAAACTCTTTAAGCATAACTTCAAGTTCAGAGGGAGAACTCTTAATATTGTTGTAAGAATTTCCATAAGCATTACCATTGTTGGGAGAATATGGCTTATAATTGTTGTTACCAAAATTGTTCCTATAAGCATTGTTGCCAAAATTGTTATTTCTTATGTAGTTCATATCAACTTGCTCTTCTTGAGCAACAAAAGAGGCTAAAGGAACATTATTCGGATCAATATGGACTTTCCCATTAACAAGCATAGACATAATAATATCAATTTTATCACTCAAGGAGGAGGTTTCCTCAACAGAATTTACCTTTTTACCTTGTGGAGCTCTCTCAGTATGCCATTCAGAATAATTAACCATCATATTGTCCAGAAGTTTTGTTGCAGCATCCAAAGTGATGGTCATAAAGGTACCTCCAGCAGCAGAATCCAATAGATTCCTTGAAGAATAGTTCAATCCTGCATAAAAAGTTTGGATGATCATCCAAGCAGTCAGTCCATGAGTGGGACAATTCTTTACCGAAGATTTCATTCTTTCCCAAGCTTGAGCAACATGCTCATTATCAAGTTGTTTAAACTTCATTATTTCACTTCTCATGGATATAATCTTAGCAGGAGGATAGTATTTTCCAATAAAAGCATCTTTGCACTTAGTCCAAGAATCAATACTATTCCTAGTTAAGGAATTCAACCATTCGTTAGCTTTTCCTCTCAAAGAGAAAGGAAACAATTTCAGCTTAATAATATCACCATCTATATTCCTATGCTTTTGCATCTCACAAAGTTCAACAAAGTTATTTAGATGGGAAGCAGCATCTTCATTACCAATACCAGAAAATTGTTCTCTCATAACAAGATTGAGCAAAGCAGGTTTTATCTCAAAGAAAGTATCTTCAGCATGTGGAGCAATAGGTGTGCTCATAAAATCATTATTGTTGGTGCTAGTGAAGTCACACAACTTAGTGTTTTCAAGAGTAGTCATTTTTTTGGGTTTTCAAATAAGAAAGCAAACTTGTAAAACTAATTTTTTTGTGTGTTTTTGAATAACGAAACAAGCAAACAAAAGCAAAAAAAAAACTAAGCAAAACAAAAACATCAAAGTAAAGAGATTGGTTATGAGGGACTCCCCTTGTGAAGATGTCCTTGACTCCCCGGCAACGACGCTAGAAAATCGCTTGATGGCTCAATGCACTACCAAAAATGCTTGATGGCGGTGTTGATGTAGAGCTCGTTGGGAACCCCAAGAGGAAGGTATGATGAGCACAGCAGCAAGTTTCCCTCAGTTAGAAACCAACGTTTAAATCGAACCAGTAGGAGCAAGGAAACACCCCAAAGGTGTTACTAATGAGCTTTAAGGTATGCACTACCGTGCTAGTAGCAATGTGGAGACCTGCACAACACAACCACAGAACTTTGTCCCGAACTTGCGATGAGGTTGTCAATCTCACCGTGTTTTGCAGAAAACAAAGGATTAAACGTATCGAATGGAAAGAAGTAAAAGTTTGCAGAAAGTAAACACAAAGCAATAAACAGTTTATAGATTGTATGTAAAGAAAGAGGACCGGGATCCATAGTTCACTAGAGGTGGCTCTCCTTAGATAGATAACATGCTAGGTGAACAAATTACAGCGGGGCAATTGACAAACACCGAGAAAGAAATACATGCATATACTAATCATCTTGACTCCTTTGAGACTTGATTGGGAATTACAAAATTATAGATAGACCGCCATCCAACTGCATCTATGACTAATAATCCACCTTCAGGTTATCATCCAACCCCCCTCCAGTATTAAGTTGCAAGCAACAGATTATTGCTTTACGAACTGCGTGTAAAGTAAACAATACGATTGTTCTATGAACAAAGGATTGTTGTTTTCTCCCTAGTAGCAACAACACATCTAGTACCTTAGAGATTTCTGTCACTTCCCCGGATTACCAGAGGCATGAACCCACTATCGAGCATAAATACTAACTCTTGGAGTTACTAGCATCTACTTGGCCAAGATAGCTACTAACAACGGAAAGAATGCAAGATCACAAATAACAATGACATGATAGAATCAATAATCAATCTGAAATAGCATCTCAATATCCATCGGATCCCTGCAAACAGAACATACAGAATTACAAATAGATGATCTTGATCATGAACGAAGCTCACAAGATCTAGACATGAAAGCACAAAGGAGGAGAACCAGCCATCTAGCTACTACATGGATCCGTAGTCCAAGGATGAACTACTCATGCATCACACCGGAGGCTTGCATGGTGATGAAGAAGGCCTCCAGGATGAATTCCCCTCTCCGGTAGGGTGCCGGGAAGAGCTTCGGAGCCCTCCCGATCTAGGGATGGAGATGACGGCGGCTACAGACTCTTTCATGGAGTTTTGATCGGGTACTTAGGGTTTTCGTCCCAAGGGCAATATATAGGCGGAAGGAGAGACCGAGGGGGTGCCGGGAGCGGCCACACCACCCCCTGGCACGGGCCAGGCCTGGCCGCGCGGCCAGGTGGTGTGGTGGCTCCCTAGCCCTTCTCCGTCTCGTATTCTGGCACTTGATCACTTCCGGAAAAATAGGCACTTTGGCTTTTGTCCCGTCCAATTCCGAGAATATTCATTTTCTGACTTTCCCGAACCAAAAAACAAAAAAAACAGTGTATTTGGCACTATGGCTCTTGTTAATAGGTTAGTCCAAGAAATCATATGAAAAGTACTCCAAAGTTGGAACAAAACACAAGAAAGTGGATAAAACCAAGCATGGAACATCAAAAATTATAGATACATTTGCAATGTATCATACACCATTCCAAGTATATTCATGCTTTTATCTACCTTCCAAATTAAACTTGTTATGTGAAAATTAGTGATTAAAGCTCTCACAAACTTGATGGCACACTTTACTTTCTTGCACTTAATAAACTTGAACCATTGTGTCCATCTATGTTGCTTATATGCTTGCGCTCTATAAGTTGAGAATTAGCAGAACCATGTTGTCATGGGGAACACTTTCAACATTGCACTTATTATTCAGTTGATATCATGTTCTTTTGCTTATGGATCCCGACAGTGTGAAATAAAAGGGGAGCTTGTAAGCTCATGGAGTCTGTATGTGTGTTAGAGAGACGCCTGGGTGGCTAGCCTAAGCCATGACTAATCATGGTGGAAACTTGCAGCATAACCATATGAGCATTCTATGAAGCATCCTCAATAAAAACCTATGCAAATAGCAAATAAAAAGATCGCTGAAATGCTCATTGTCTGTTGCCTTGTCATTTTGATATGGGATAGCTCCTGTATCATGGGGCAAGGGGTACCCCGTTGGTGGTTCTCTATGATACACATGTACTTACAATGACAAGAACTTACTTGTGACTAAAGTTGAGTAGCATGAGGTTCGGTACTCGTAAGCACGGGGCATGAGATTGTTAACTTATAACTTGTCAAGCATATCTTCATATTTGTGTCACTTTAACTTTAATCACCTCAAGATGCTTATGATAGGGGCAATGAGAGCTGAAAGCTAATAAGTACCATAATTTTTGGACGCACCTTATGAAACTTGAATCTCTACTTCCCTTCGTGAAGGGCCTTTCTTTTTACTTTTATGTTGAGTCTCCATCTTCTATCTTTATGCACCAATTAAGAGAGCATAGTGGTCATTCTTAGTTTAATGTGCATTGTCCCAACACTTGTTGATTGATTCATAACTTTGATATTGCTTGCTCTTAAATTATTTGTATCTAGTCACCCTTATGAACTTTGAAGGTGTCCTATGCATTTATGTTTTGCTATACCATGAGGGACAAGCTGAATACCACTTTTATTATGTTTTCTATATGTGAAACAAACAAACATCTTTCAATGCATTGTTATTTATGATCTTTTGTTTGTACCTTTTCATGTTACAACATAGTTGCTATGTCTTATTGTTAGAACTCTATCTTTCATGCTTATGTTTAGAGTACTTTGATCCCAGTTATCAATGCTTTACAAATACCTTAATCAAGATTGTGATGGTGCATGTCACCTCAAAAATTATTCTTTTTATCACTTACCTACTCGAGGACGAGCAAGAATTAAGCTTGGGGATGTTGATACGTCGTAAACGTATCTATAATTTTTGATGTTCCATGCTTGTTTTATATCTACTTTCTTATGTTTTGTTCACACTTTGAGGTATTTTTATACATTTTATGGAACTAACCTATTAACAAGATGTCACAGTGCTAGTTGCCTATTTTCTGCTATTTTTGGTTTTAGAAAAGCTAGTAAAGAAATATTCTCGGAATTGGACGGGACAAAAGCCAAAGTCAATATTTTACCCGAAGCAATACGGAGACCGAAGGGGAGACGAAGTGGTGCACCACGGCGGCCACACCTAGTGGCGGCGTGGCCTGGGGGCGCCACCAGGGGGTGTGGCCCCCTGGTGCTCCACCGACCTTGCCCCTTCGCCTATAAAAGCCTCCCGGGACGAAACCCTAGTGACCCGATCAAAAATTCACGAAACAGTCTGTAGGCGCCGCCATCTCCATCCCTAGACCGGGAGGGATCCAAAGCTCTTCCTGGCACCCTACCGGAGGGGAGAGATCACCCTGGAGGCCTTCTTCATCACCATGCAAGCCTCTAGAGTGATGCGTGAGTAGTTCACCCTTGGACTATGGGTCCATGTAGTAGCTATATGGTTGGTTCTCCTCCTTTCTGCTATCATGTTTAGATCTTGTGAGCTCCATTCATGATCAAGTTCATCTATTTGTAATGTTACATGATGTGTTTGCGGGGATCCAATGGATATTGATATACTATTTCCAATTGATTCTATCATGTCTATGTTATTTGTGATCTTGCATGCTCTCTGTTGTTAGTAGCTATGTTGGCCAAGTAGATGCTTGCAACTCCAAGAGGGAGTATTTATGCTCGATAGTGGGTTCATGCCTCTAGTAATCTGGGGAAGTGATAGGAATCTCTAAGGTTGTAGATGTGTTGTTGCTACTAGGGAGAAAACAACAATCCTTTATCCATGGGGCAATCGTATTATTTACTTTACACACTTTGCTTAATGCAATTATCTGTTGCTTGCAACTTAATACTGGAGGGGGTTCGGATGATAACCTAACGGTGGATTATTAGTGATAGATGTAGTTGGATTATGGTCTATGTATAATGTTGTAATGCCCAATCAAATCTCATAGGAATCAAGATGTCTAGTATATGCATTTTTATGCTTTCTCAAATCTGTCAATTGCCCCGCTATAATTTGTTCACCCAGCATGTTATCTATCTTACGGAGAAACACCTCTAGTGAACTATGGACCCCAGTCCATGCTTTTACCATTGATATACCATCTATTGTTTACCATTTATTGTTTACTTTCTACAAGTAATTACTATTTTCCACACTATACGTTTAATCCTTTGTTATCAGCAAAACCGGTGAGATTGACAACCTCACTATAAGTTGGGGCAAAGTTCCGTGGTTATGTTGTGCAGGATTCCAAGTTGCTAGCAACACCTTGCAGTTGTTTCCTTGCTCCTACTGGTTCGATAACCTTGGTTTCATAACCGAGGGAAAACTTGTTGCTGTGCTCATCATACCTTCCTCTTGGGGTTCCCAACAAGCTCGATATATTTTGAGCCATCGGCCGGCTACCACCTTGAAGGTTGCCGATATAGTGTAAGTGTGAATCGATCCCTTTGGGGTGAGGTTCACCGGAGAATAAGGGAGGCCTCTCATGGTGTTGGTGGTTTGATACCACCCCCTCTCCAAATGTAGACGTACTTTCCAGCAAAAGGAAGGAACTGCGGGAAATAATCCTTGTGTCCCCATGTGCTTCATTTTGGTTACTTCTATCCTTTATCGCACCTTACTTATCTTGTTCTTGCTTAGTTAGTTGTACTAGTGTGACATATAGGTAAATTCATCTTAGTTGCATATCTAGAGAATTTACCTTTGTGTCAAACCCTAATTTAAAAAAGATTAAAATTTGAAGTAGCACCTATTCACCCCCCCTCTAGGTGCCCATATGATCCTTTGAATTCGTATCAGAGCCTCAGCTCTTTATTCGGGCTTAACCGCCTAAGATAATATGGTTAACCCATATGAAGGTGGAGATGATGAGGCGAGCACTTAGGTTGTGAGATCCAGGCACATGGCTTAATAGGATCGATAGGATACCCATATCAACAAGTTGCAACTTCTTTTCCGGAAGCTCATTCGAAAAGAACTCTAAGGTTAAGCGTGCTTGGCCTAGAGCAATTCTAAGATGGGTGACCGAAGTGGAAGGAATGCACGCACGAGTGAGGACAAAGTGCGTAGAAAAGACTAGTGTTGGTCTGTGGGGCCAGTCTAGATATCATATTAAGCTGCCAGGAGTGACACCCCCGGGCCTAGGAGTGGACGGGGTGTTACAAGTGGTATCAGAGCAGACCTCGCGGTTAAAACGGTTGTGTGCGGGTTAGTGGCGGGACATGTGGAGCATGGCGCGTGTGGCCTTGAGTGGACATGGCATGGCAGTGCCGGCACTAGACGCACAGACGCGTGCCAAGAGGGAACGTTCCTGGGGTGTGCTTGATCGATGAGGGCATCGATCTTCTAAAGGGTGGGTGTATGTGAGATCCAGGCACATAGCTTAATAGGATTGATAGGATACCCATATTAACAAGTTGCAACTTCTTTTCTGGAAGCTCATTCGAAAAGAACTCTAAGGTTAAGCGTGCTTGGCCTAGAGCAATTCTAGGATGGGTGACCGACCAGGAAGTGGGTAACCGGGTGCGTACGAGTAAGGACAAAGTGCGCAGAAAAGACTAGTGTTGGTCTGTGGGGCCAGTCTAGATATCATATTAAGCTGCCAGGAGTGACACCCCTCGGGCCCAGGAGTGGACGGGGTGTTACATCGGTGACCATGGTAGATCTCAATAAGTTGGAAAAAAGCTTGAGATCTACCTTGGGCAACGAAATCAAACATTTGCGTCAATGTTGAGCAACTTATTAAGGAAAAGTCAGCCTCACCACCTCCCTCTTAAGAGGAAGCACCTCCTAACCCTAAGGAAATGCTCCGGCTAAGCCAACGGGTGAAGTAGTGGGGGATGAACATAATTACACTAACTCCACCACCAAAAATGGTGATGGGAAGGAAGAGCACCATGTGGTGGTACTCTCCCGACCCTCCGATCCCTCATCCCCATATAAATAATAGAGGCGACCCACCTAAGTTAGTTGCACATACTTTTGCTCAATGGAATGTTTTGATGAAATCTCATGTGCATAGCTCTTGCATTGACTTGTGGAACATCATTGAAGAAGGACACAAAAATTGAGGATCCAGCCAACTTGACAAGAAGAGAAGTGGTCAATAGTCAACTCAAATCCACCGTATTGCACATTATTCAACTTGTGGTGGGACCAAAGGACTTTCCCCATATTGAGCACTTCAATACCGCCAAGGAAGCTTGGGATGCTCTCATTGACTTGTTTGTTGGAAATGAGAGCATGAGAAGAAATAGATATGATGCCTTGAGCAATGAAGCTAAAGGTTTCTTTATGAGGGATGGTGAGGATCATGAAGACATGTATCAAAGACTCAAATCCACTGCCACAGCCTTCAGAAATATGGGTGCCTCTCATATTCATGATGCTTGGATCAAAAGGAAAGATGTGAGTGCGCTCATGCCCTTCGAGCCCACTGACTTGAAGAGTCTCCAAGGAAGACACAACTACCATCTCATGACCTCCAATGAAGTTATGCAAGAGATGGCCACCTTCAAGGTTGCTGCCAAGAATGCCTAAGATTCCCAGGCTCGTGCCATTGGAATGAGAAGTGTTGTCAAGCTTGCCTTGAAGGCCAAAGATGTGGAGTATGAAGAATAAGAAGGATGTGATGATGTGCTTTCTATGAGCCACCCCAAATATGTCAAGGTTACTCATGGAGAGTACATGAACTTCTATGCGAGAAACTTTTGGAAAGATCCCGCCAAGGCCAAGATGGAGATGCAAAGAAGAAGCAACCCAAGTGGTAGAAAAGAGAGTGGTTCAAGATTGAGAACTTTCTTCAATTGTGGTGACCGCTA
The DNA here is from genome assembly GCA_023614405.1 of Avena insularis. NCBI lineage: Eukaryota > Viridiplantae > Streptophyta > Magnoliopsida > Poales > Poaceae > Avena > Avena insularis. Next base: position 139,916,480 of record CM042686.1, on the reverse strand, counting down.
TCATTTTGTTGTCGAGTGTCCATATGAGAAGAGAGAAGACCATGGTGGTGCACTCATATTGAAGAAAAATCCAAAGGCTCCTTTCAAGAAGCCTTTCAACAAGATGAATGCCATCAACAAGAAGTCTGGTGACATTGCATTGATAGCACATGAAGAATTCTCTTCCGAAGATGAAGAGGAGGAGGAGGAAGAAGAAATGATGAATGGTGTGGCTGCCATTGCCACTACCTCTACACCCACCTTCTCCCTCTTTGACTCCCCAAATGAGAACACCTCCAACAAGAACGTCACTTTCCTTATGGCAAGAGCATCAGAGGTACCACCATCGCCTCTATCCACCTCTATTATCAATGATGAATTGAATGATGACATAACTATTGAGGTGAAGGAGAAATTAGTTGCTTTTGATGCTATGACTAACTTGCAAGGGGAGCACAAGAAGAATTTTCTAAATCTCTTGAACCAACTTTCTCACACACAAGATCTTCTTGATGAGAGATGTAAACTTGGGAGAGAGCACCTACTTGAGATGGATGATCTAACTAATGCTCTAGAAGAAGAATAACAGACTAGGGAGTCTCTTGAAGAAAAACTTGAATGCCTCGATGAGGCAAATGATCATATTGTAGCTAAACTCATTAAGGAATGTGATCATGCCATTGCTAAGTATAAAAAGGCTGAAAAGGACAAGATTGAGTTTGGGGCTGTTCATGATAAACTTGCCGAGGATTTTGAGAAGCTTAACAAGGCCCACAAGGACTTGGAAAGTGAACTCTTGACTCTCACAAAGTCTCGTGAACAACTTCAAACTCAATTGACTAATATTGCTTTACCTAGTACTTTCATTCCCTCTAGTACAAACATTCTTGAAGAAAATGCTAGGTTGAAGGGGGAGCTAGCAAAGGCCACCTTTCTCGAAGGAGACAAGTCTCTTGATGACCTCTTGAATAAGCAAAGGTCAAATAATGAGAAAAGAGGCCTTGGCTATGTGTCCAAGGCCAAAAAGAAGAACAAGAAGAAGAAGAAGAAGGCCAAGCCCACACAAGCTACAGGTAAGACTATTATGGTTGTAATACCCCAAGTGGCAAAACTATGCCACAAGATGACGTTGTAGGAAGTGTTAACCCTTACTATGTCTTAATGCGTAATCCTTATGGTGATGTTTATGCACAATATGTTGGTCCTCTTGATGGTTATATGGCTTGGTCTATTTGGGTTCCCAAGAACCTTGTCACTAACAAGATAGGACCCATTGAAAAATGGGTACCTAAAAAACTAGCTTGATCTCTTGTAGAACTATGCTTCCGGCGGGTCAAAGTGGGTGCTTGATAGTGGTTGCACAAGTCATATGACCGGAAGCAAGACAATAATGATGGAGATAAGGGCAAATCAAGATCATATAACTGTCACATATGCCGATAAGTCAAAATCTCAGGTAATGGGTCTTGGCAAAGTTATGATTGCACACAATGTTACTCTTGTGGACGTCATGCTTATTGAGAACCTTGGCTATACTTTACATTCAGTCTGTGCCCTTGGCAATATGGGTTTCACCGTATTTATTGATAATTATATTGTGGTTCTCTTGTGGAGCAAGACTCTTAAGGTCGCTTTTGTTGGGTACGTCTAAAATGACTTGTATGTGGTGGACTTTTCGGGGAAAACCACTACAGTGCGATGTGCTTATTCGGAAAGGCCGATGTGGGTTGGTTATGGCATCGCTGACTAGCCCATGTCAATATGAGAACTTTGCAAAGCCTCCACAAGGTTGGCCATGTTGTGGGACTAAAGGAAAATGTTTGTTTTGCCAAAGATCGTGTTTGCAGGGTGTGTGTTGAAGGAAAGATGCATGATTTTCCCCACAAGCCAAATAACATTGTAAAGTGAAGAGGATCTTGGAGCTCCTTCATGTGGATCTCTTTGGTCCTCCATCTCATGCTAGCCTTGGTGGGAAGAAATATTGCTTGGTGATTGTTGATGACTACTCAAGATTCATGGGTATACTTCTTCAAGTTGAAGAGTGAGACCCAACAATACTTCATCGACTTTGTCAATATGGTTCAACATCAATACAATGTGCCCGTGCTAACAATAAGAAGTGACAATGGCACCGAGTTCAAGAACTACACATTAAATGGTTTTCTTAGTGATGAGGGGATAAAACATCAATATTCCGCTGCATATACCCCTCAACAAAATGGTGTAGCCGAGAGGAAGAAGCGGGCATTAATGGATATGGAAAGGTCCGTGTTGGCGGAGTTTAAGTCTCCATACAATTTTTGGGTAGAGGCAATCTCCACCGCATGCCATGCTTCGAATTGGATCTAGCTCCGCAAAGGATTGACCAATACTCCATATAAAATACTTACCGGTAACAAGCTCAACATTTCATACTTCCGGGTGTTTGGTTGTAAGTGTTTCTATCTCATAAAAGGTGTTCATTTGTCCAAATTTGATTCCAAAACTTTAGAGGGTATTTTTGTTGGCTATGGTCTCGATTCCCACACTTATAGAATCTATGATAAACTCTCTAGAATTGTCATAGAATCTTGTAGTGTGGTTTTCAAAGAATATGGTGGCCCCCAAGCGGGGCATGTTGATGTTTGTGATGTAGATGATGAAATACCTCAAGATGCCATAAGAAGAATGGGTGCAGGATTCATCCGCCCTGTTGAGGAACCCCTTGTGGCGGATCGAGAAGAACTATGCTCTACTCAAGTGGAGCCTGTTGGAAATATGCCCTAGAGACCAATAGTAATAAGGACTATTATCATATTTCATAAAGTTTATGATTAAGTTTTATATCATGCTATAACTGTATTGAGTGGAAACATCAATAAACATGTGATATATAAACAACCAGGGGTTCCTAGTGAAACTCTAGTCACTGGTTCATTGGTCAATAGATGATCAAGTTTCCTGATCATGTGGCATTTATGCCAGTTGGAAATGGAGTCAACTCATTCTGAGAATGAGATGATGAACTAATACCCAACCTAAACATTGTGACCCGATCATGTCACGAAGTTCAAGATATGATGATTAGAAATGGATCCTCGTAGACTATTCCTTAGACCATGAGGCTATATCAATCACTGTCTCCTGAGAGTGCTTAGATAGCATCAAGCACCACTTGGTAATACAGTGGTTATAAAGGTGTGTTCAGGTACTTGGAGGAAACTGTAGAGGCAATATATGTCAAGAGCGGGATTTGTCCGTCCACGTGACAAAAAGATACTCAAGGGCCCACTCAGGAGAAGTTATATTCAATAGTTGCGTAGCGTGTGATTTGATCACAGGGATATCACTTGTCGGAACGAGTCAAGTAGCATTGTTCAGTAACGATATTGAACACGACATGGTGATGTCATTGATCACATCTCGGGCAATGCAAGTATCAAGAGACAAAGGGAATACGACACGACTGTCCTAGTTCAAACAACAAAAGATCTTCGTGGAATGCACAGGGGTCACATGGCCATCCAGGTCCCTCTGTTGATCATTGGTCCGGGAGTGTCCTGACCATGTTTGGAGTGTTCCCGAACCGTAGGGTATCACGCTTAAGGGTTTGGTGATGCTTAGAGAGTGTTTATAGGATCGGTAGAATCGTCGAAGAATAGTAGAGAGAAAACCGGAAGGGTTTCGGTAAGTCCGGAGGATGTCCGGAGTGGAGGTGGAAGATGTTCCATACCCACAGAGATTGAATAATATATGAATGAATGTTAAATATTGATTTAATCATTTATTCATAATTATTTAATAAAATAGAAAATCAATTTAAAGGTCAAAAGGCTTAATGGGCCAATTCCAGAGGGAAGAGGGACCATTAGGGAAAGGTAAGAGGGGAGAAGGGGCAAGGAGTGGTTGGCTGGGCCAAGCCCCCCTGCTGGGGCCCACTAGGGCTGGGAGCCCCCTCTCCCTCTCCTTTAGTCCCACCCCGGGACTTTGAGGGGGGTAGTACCTCCCCTTCCCCTATATATAGTGGGGGTATTTGGCCAGATAAATACACATAATATTCAATAAAGGTTTCCTCTCTTTTGGGGAGACCTCTAATTGATATTCTCTCTCTCTCTCTCTCTCTCTCTCTCTCTCTCTCGATGACCATGGTCCCAAGTTCGGACTGTGCGAACGAGCGACATCTTCACCGCGGAGCGCCGACGCGCTGCGGGATTCGGATCCAGGAGCTCTACTTCCACAACCACTGCTAGATTGGGGAAGCGAGAGTCATTATCAGGCACCGGACATGTGTAACTCCCTGCAAGGTGTCACACTTGAGGCACTCAAGTCGTTGGAGCCACGGAAGCGCAAGGACTTCATCACGACCTTGAGATCGGCTTCAGCTCGTCTACATCAACCACGCTCTCCTGAGCATTGACAATGCTTTTCGGTCTTCAAGGGTAAGTTCGTGAAAAGCCCCTCCCGTTACTGCATTACTAATAGATAGGTCCTGGCAACATCAAGGGTTCAGAGGCGTAGGGTAAAAAAATATTGTTTTCATTCACAGAACCCCTACAGTGGTATCAGAGCTAGATCTACGCGTAGTAATGCAAGTACGGGTAGAACACACGAGATGTAGCGTGTGGGCGTTGATATTTTAGTTGTTACCCTCCCATGTACTTGTGTATACCGCAGTAATGCTTGATGAAGCGGCCGCCAACCGACTTTACACATTCATTCGCGAGACTATCCACGCTTCATACGGCTTGTACCGTATAAAGTGGCTTAGGGGGTGTCTGTCTCTCTCCTATTAGTTGGTATGCCATTTGCAACAGAAGGCCCCGAAAGGGGTGTAGTTGTAACAACCTCGGACCCTACGCTCTAAGTTCAAGCCTGGATGAAACAAAAGTGGTTAAGGAATTTTACAATAGGGCCTGTGGCCACGTGTAGGCAATCGCTTCGCCCTAACCACTTCCAAGAACATCGGGACAAGAGCAAGCGGCGTAGGCAACAAGCGAAGAGATAAAATACATACACAAGTGAGTATGTATGCAAGCTACCTTACAACAGTTCTCAGAGCTATACCATCTAAAAGAAATAGAAATATTGCAACGCCATACGGCAAGATCCAAATATCCTAGATAGAGATAATAGTGTAGGATATCTCCTCATACATCAATCAACAGAGTATCAAGCGGAAGCGGGAAACAAGATCCGAGTACGGATAAGAAGCAAATCGGCATAAGATGCCACATAAATAAACACATCCCGCCCACAGATCTCACGGATCCCCATCCCCGGAATCTCTACACCGAGTGATCGTTGCCAACATCATCTGTTTCCTCCACCCAGTATCCATCTTGCGAGTATACCTGTTCATCTGAATCAAACAATTTATCGTGTGAGACCCTAGGGGTACTCAGCAAGTCTTTATGCCTCTAAAGGGGACATATACTTGGGTTGACGCAATTGCAGCAAAAGATAATAACTAAGAAGTCTATAGATACTCGCTAACCATCCGCCTAACCAATGATAAGCGGATGTCCGTTAATTAGAAACAACAGTTATAACCATATAAAGTAACAGATCCATCCTCCTTCTCGCTACAACGAGAAAGCGACGAACAACCCATCCGCTGGCGGCTTTATTAATCATTCCTTGAGTGTTGCACTAATTACTAGTCGATATTTAGTCAAATTAAAGATGGTACTTTAGTTATACTTGTCTATGATCGAGAAATCGTGCTCCAAGTCGTCCATAACCGCATGACACGACTTTCGTAAAGATTTACCTGCAATGTGCACAAATAGCAACACACACTCGATCAACCTCGGAAAAACCAAATCAAAACCCAACGAGGCATTCACGACAAAGCAATCACAGGATTCATAAAATATTTCAGGGGGCCACCCCACTAAGCTACCCGTGACGAAGTTGGCCGGCTCCGAGACGGACCCAGGGTTTGTGTGGACGGCAGAACGAGGGAACCCGAAAGTGTGGTGGGCTTGTCGACAAATAAAACGTGTCATGATCCAAAATAGTACAGGTGCTCCACGCACAATCGTAAATAAAGCGGTAAAACATGGCATAAGTACAGGATAGTAATAAAACCCCAAACTAGTTTGTGGCCCCAAGAAATAAAGTACGAATCAAGCTCAGGCAAAAGGGGATCCATAGAGTCTCCCGTATGTGGATAGTACGATAGTCAAGGAACAGGAATCAAGCACTCGGGGTCCTACGGGACACAAGTGAGCATGAAAAACCAAATAACAAATATTGCCCACCGGTGCCTCTTTCATTACTTATCCCATTACTACTCAGGTTAAGTTGGTTAGGTACCTCGTTAACCAACAGACGCTCACAAACCCTACACATGCAATTCTACGACTCGCATGGCTCAACCAACTCCTGTAGTAATGGCTCATAGGATGGAGGAACAAGCTTCGATGGTGTTTAAAAGTAAGGCTATGCAATACTTGGGATTCAGTTTAATGCAATCGTGACTCAATGATGCAAGAATAAGATAGAGGCAATAGGTACTATATGTATGCAAGCATGTGGTAGTGCTTGCCTGGTAGCTCAGTTGAAGCGAGAGATGGATCTGGATAGTACTCCTGGGGTTCCTGAAAATTCCCCTGCTCGGCGTCTATTCGAAAGAAGAACCAAACAAACAAGGGCCAACATAAATAAAGTGCACAAACATATAAATAAAATGCGACAAGCAACCAAGCATGCCATGATGAATGATGCACAATTTGCCAGGCAATAATGTAACTTGGCAAGGGTGAGGTGTGGGGACAAGAATAAATCATTTTATTAATTATTTGGCCAAGTTTTATTATGATAAATAGTTCTGATTATTTAATATTTATATGATGCATGCTTTAATTCATATCATGGAATGCATAAACAGAACGGGCTCGTCGTGCTAATCGATTTAGATATATTATTTGTCAAATTTGGAATTACGGAATTAAAGTTATAAATTATGCAAGGTTTAGGTGATTTTTAAAGAATGAAAAGGAATTTCGAATTTTATTTACCTGTAAACAATTATAGATTTGATAGTATCAATATTCTTATTTTTGGGATCAAGTTTGATATATAGAACATTTTATTTTGACTAACCAACAAAAGATATGAATTAAACTTGTTAAATTGATTTTTCTGGAATTTTATTATTTAGAAATGTTTCTGGACATTTCATACTGAAGAGAAGGACTGTGTGTTCGTGGTTAGAGCTGGCTGCTGATTGACGCGACGGGAATACCTGCACAGACTCGTGTATGAGTTGATGAACAGGATAGGATGCGTACTATTTTGATTAGATAGAACAGAACTGTTGCCTAGCTGAATCAAAACGACTTGCAAAACGGTATCGCAAAACGAGCTAGCTAAAAAACTGGTTTGGTGGATACACACATGGCCAAATTTGAACTGAATCCACCGGGGTTTTGTTAGCTGACGAACTGACGAAGATACGTGTCTCCGGTTCTGAACTTCAGCAGGGTGTGCACAGACACTGAAATTTGACGATAGTCAGAGGAGGATTGTGAGTGGCGCCGGGCTCTGATTTTAGCGAGGTTAGATTCGTTGTAAAGCTTGTTCAACCGAGATGAGGAGGAGGGGACTTACTGTACCGGGGTAAGACGGTAGCGGACGGAAATAAATCGGAAACATAGGCAGAAAGAACTGCAGTCGCGCGCAGGTTAACTGACGGATACGAAGTGCACGTCGTCAGGCGTTGGCAGAGATAAACGACGATCTTCGACGGAAGATTCCCAGCTCGTTCAGGCATTAAATTGAGCCTGGTTTTTTATGGCTGTAGCTAGATACACAAGGAAGAGCTACGCATGAAGAACGGGGGCGGATATAGACGGCGGCGAGCGAGAACAACTCAGTGTCAGAGGGCGAAACGAGGGCGACACCCGCTGACTTCGTACGCCGATGCCGACGGCGATGTTCGGGGGCGACGTACTGGAGCTGGTCTTCGACCAAGGAGAGGTGCCGGAGGGAATACAGATCATGGGGAGCTCGAGGACAGCTCGGAAGTGGTCGGAGTCAAGCGGAGCGTTGAGGCCAGCGAGATTGCGGCGGTGTACTGTGTATGTCCGATGAGCGACGACGCTAGGATAGGTGCTACTCACACAGAGAGGGGATGCGAGAGGGGAGCTCACTGAGGCTTGATGTAGTGCTAGGCAAGGTCGTGGAGGCTGGAGAGGAAGCAGACGGGGCGGTGACGCGTGCGGGACCTTGACATCTTTGGGGTCGTCGATGAGATAGCTCAGGCTTCGTGCTGCAACAGAGAGGAAGGAGGGATCCTTGGCGCGGCTCCTGACGTGGTTACGAGGGTCGAGACACCGTGGTGCACTAGTTCGGCGAGCTCACCGAGCGGCGGTACATGGTGGCGGTGGGGAAGCTTTTGTGGGGGAAGAAGAAGGGAGAGAGAGAGGTTGGATCTCGATCCAGATGGGGAGGAGTGGTTGAGAGAGGATAGGAACCTTTGACTCTGCTTTTCTGTAATCAAGCACGCGGGGTGGCATGCGAGGTCACGCGCGCTGCGTGCGCGAGCGAGGGCAGGAAGAGAAGCAGGGCTGACTCCTGCTGTTGCTTCTGGGTGCGACCGGACCAGGATGGAGCTGGAGGGGTTGTGTACATCGATGGATTACTAGGAGAGCTAGCTAGCTAGCTAAGAAAAGGATCAGACGGGTTGGTTTTAGCCAGGGAGTGAAGTGCACACCCAGTGGTATAGATCATAGCTAGGATGCTTTAGTTTGGGAAAGAAAAAGAGAGAGGATCATATGGGCACACTCACGTGCAGCATAGGTAGAAAAGCTAGATTAGATTTGTTTGATTTTAGTTTGATCATAATAAGATAGAACCAAGTTTTCCAGAATATTCAAATAATAAGCCAAAGAAACTCACATGAGCTTGTGATTGCATGAGGCTACAATAGCTTGTTATTGCATGATCCATGCATGTGTGCATATTTTGTGAAAACAAAATATGTCACATGTATGTGAGCTAAAAGAGGTTGCCAAATAAAAGAATTGCAATAATCAAGGGTTTGAGAAAGGCCAAGCTCAGATGGCATTTTAAATTCGGTTGGATCAAACAAAATGACCATCTGCATGTGAATAGTAGGATTCATACAACTATATATATGGGCTAGAATTAAGTCTAAAAGCAAATGAATATGCCCACATACATGTATATGATAGAATGAGTATGTGATAAAAGGAAGTTGATATGAAGAAGTTAATAGGTGGAAAGAGTTTTAAAGATATACCCTCAACTCAAATTGGGCATGAAGCAATATATCAAGAAGCAAATACATTATATCAAGAGGCAACTCCAAGTAATGCATATGCATATGATAGAAGAACCAAATGAAAGGGGTTTTATATGATGCTCAAATGCAATGTGGCATGATGACATGAGCATGATATTATGATGATGCATTAATTAGCAATGTAGGGGTAGTATTATATTGATTGGAACCATGTAGCATTACAATGTTAGACATTTGGGATGCTACAACTCTCCCCCACTAAACAAGAATCTCGCCCCGAGATTCTAGGAAGAAGTAGACTCAAAGAGGGCAGGATACTCAGAACGGAGGTCATCCTCACGCTCCCAAGTGGCTTCATCAACGGAATGGTGCGACCACTGCACCTTGTAGAACTTGATAGACTTGTTGCAAGTCTTTCTTTCTGCGACTTCTAGGATTTTTGTGGGGTGTTCTTGATAAAACAGATCTTCTTGGAGATTGATGAGCTCATGGTCCACAGTCCTGCCGGGATCCTTGAAGCACTTCTTGAGTTGAGAGATATGGAAAACATCATGAAACTTGAGTTTTTCAGGCAGCTCAAGAGCATAAGCGACTTCTCTTCTTCCCCGAACTTTGAAAGGACTGATGTATCTAGGAGCCAGCTTCCCTTTGATACCAAACCGGTGCGTGCCTCTCATGGGAGTGACACGAAGGTAAACGAGATCACCAGGGACATACTCCATGTCCGTGTGCTTTCTGTCATAGTTGCTCTTCTAGCGACTTTGAGCAATCTTCAGGTTTTCGAGAATGATGTGAACCTTCTCCTCCACTTGAGTTACAATGTCGGGGCCAAACAATGTTCTTTCACCGGAGCCCGACCAACCAATCGGAGTTCTGCATTTGCGTCCATAGAGAACCTTAAATGGTGCCATCTTTAGACTCTTCTGGAAGCTATTGTTGTAAGAGAATTCAGCATAAGGAAGGTATTCTTCCCACTTCATGCCGAAAGAGTGACGCAAGCACGGAGCATATCTTCCAGAATCTGATTGATCCTTTCAACTTACCCTTGTGACTGAGGGTGGTAAGCTATGCTGAAGTTCAACTTTGTTCCCAAAGCATTTTGGAAACTTCCCCATAACTTGGAAGTGAAGATGCTTCCACGGTCTGAGCTGATCTCAAGAGGAACCCCATACAGAGAGACAATTTTGTTGATATAGAGCTCAGCCAACTGAATTGCAGAAATTGTTTCCTTGACGGGGAAGAAGTGAGCCACTTTAGAAAGCCTGTCGATGACAACAAAGATTGCGTTGTTGCCCTTCTATGACCTTGGAAAACCAGTTATGAAGTCCATCTCTACTTTCTCCCATTTCCATTCCGGAGGCTTCATTGGTTGAAGAAGACCAGAAGATTTTTGATGGACAGCTTTAACTCTGCGGCAGACATCACACTCGGAGACATACTTGGCACAATATCGTTTCAATCCAGGCCACCAATATTGTGTTTTTAGGTCCATGTACATCTTAGTGCTGCCAGGGTGGATAGAAAGAACAGAATCATGAGCTTCTTTAAGAACTTGCTCTCTCAAACCCGGATACTTCGGAACGAACATCTGGTGCTTAAATAATAGAGTGCCTTGGTCGTCAAGGTGGAAAGGTTCATACTTCGGAAGCTGAATCTTGGAGATGATGTTTTTAGTGTACGGATCGCCAAGTTGAATGGAGCGAACTTTTTCTTCCAAGAGAGGGGTAGCTATCAAGTTATGAAGATATCCCTGAGGTACAAGCTCGAGGTTGAGTTGACGGAATTCCTCGCACAAAAGAGGTTGTTGTTCTTCCACCATGAGGTTGTTCACATATGCCTTACGACTGAGGGCATCGGCCATCACATTTGCTTTGCCCGGAGTGTAGTTGATCGAAAGATCAAAGTCGTTGATGGTTTCAATCCATCTCCTTTGGCGAAGGTTGAGGTCCGGCTAAGTGAAGATATACTTCAGGCTTTTGTGGTCAGAAAAGATCTCACAGCGGTTTCCAAGCAAGTAGTGCCTCCATACTTTTAGAGCGAAGACAACCGCTGCAAGTTCAAGATCATGTGTTGGATAGTTGAGCTCATGAGTTTTCAACTGACGAGAGGCATAAGAAACGACTTGCTTTTCTTGCATGAGGACCGCACCCAATCCTTGCAAGGAGGCGTCACAGAATATCTGAAAAGGCTTTGATGTATCTGGAGGAATCAATGCTGGTGTGGAAGTGAGCTTCTCTTTGAGTGTCTCAAAGCTAGCTTGACATGCAGGAGACCAAAGGTATTTCTTGCCTTTCTTGAGGAGGTCGGTAAGAGGCTTCGCAATCTTCGAGAAGTTCTGAACAAAGCGACGGTAATAACTAGCCAAACCAAGGAAACTCCGGACTTCTTTGACATTTTTGGGTGGAAGCCACTCAACAATTGTCCGAACAGTTTCTGGGTTGATGGCAATGCCCTTAGCAGAGATGACGTGACCAAGATAGGTGACTTCGGGAAGCCAAAATTCACACTTGGAGAACTTTGCATACAGGCGGTTCTCACGAAGCTTGTTTAGGACACACCAAAGGTGTTCTTCATGTTCTTCCTTTGACTTAGAATAGACTAGAATGTCATCCAGATAGACCACGACGAACTTATCAAGATACTCCATGAAAACCGAGTTCATAAGTCTCGAGAAGGTGGCAGGTGCGTTGGTGAGACCGAAGGACATGACCGTGTACTCGTACAGGCCATAGCGGGTGGTGAAAGCTGTTTTGGAAACATCTTCCTTGCGAATCTTGATTTGATGATATCCACTTCTCAAGTCAAGATTAGAGAATACCACGGCTCCAGCTAGCTGATCGAAGAGATCATTAATCCGCGGAAGGGGATATTTATTCTTGATGGTTTTAGCATTGAGAGCCCGATAGTCAACACAAAGTCTATCAGTCCGGTCTCGCTTCTTCACAAAGATTGTTGGGCTGCCCCAAGAGGAAGTGCTATGCTGAATGAAACCCAACTTCTCTTGTTCATCAAGCTAACGTTTGAGTTCAGCCAACTCAGCAGGACCCATTTTATAAGGCCGCTTAGAGATAGGAGCGGTACCCGGTTCAAGCTCAATCACAAACTCAACCTCTCGGTCAGGAGGCATACCTGGTAACTCTTCAGGAAAACATCTGGGAACTCACGGACCACCGGAACATTTTGCAAGGCTTCCATAACATCAATGTCTTGGACATCCAAAGAGTAGAGCTGAATAGAAGGAGTTTGCTTTGGAGAATAGACTATGTGGCCTTCAGGAATTTTCAGAGAAACCGAGCATTCAGCACAATCAATCACAGCCACATTTGCTGTTAACCAATCCATGCCCAAGATAACATCAATGTCAGAATTGCCCAGAATAATTAAGGAAGCCAGGAACGAAGAGCCACCAATCTCAATTTGATTGCCATGGCTGATATGAGAAGCCCTCATGTTTGATCCAGGAGATTGTACCACGAGACGATGCAATAGAGGACCCATAGCCAGATCATGCTCAAGTGCAAACTTGTGAGAAACAAAAGAATGTGATGCACCAGAATCAAACAAAACTCGTGTAGGGACTGAGTTAACAGGGAGCGTACCCATCACAACTCCAGTTGCATGTTCAGCTTGAGCGACGTTGACACAGTTGGCACGAGCAACAGTCGACCCGGGCTTGGTGTTGATGTTGAGAGCCCGAGGTGGAGGTGCACGAACCATAGAAGAACTTGCTGCAGGTCTTGGAGGTGGTGGAGGAAGAGCCTTGTTGTTCATGGGACAATTCCATTGCTGATGCCCAGTGTTCCCACAAGTGTAACAAGCACCAAGCAGAGCGGGCGAGTAGCCAGGACTCCATGGCGCCTAGGGTAGTTGTGGTTGTAGCCCCTAGTAGCAGCATTGAAGGAGTTTGGTGGCCTTGCCGTGTAGCTTGGAGGTCTTGGTGGAGCCGGGAGCGGCGGTGCGGTATTAGGAACCCACACGCGGCGCTTAGAAGGAGCTGTCATAGCTGAAGAGCTTGCTGCGTCACGACTGTGTTTCTTGGACTCCTCGAACACTTGCCTACTGGCTTCTTCCTGTAGAGCTGTATGTTGGAGTTCCAGAAAGGACCCCGGCCTTGCATGAGTGATTGCAATTTGATAGATGCATTGAGCCCTTGCCTGAACCTCTTTTGTTTCTTCTTGTCATCAGAGATCTCATCGCCACCATACCTTGACAGACTCATGAAGTTTCTGATATAGGTGTCAACACTGTCATTGCCCTGCTTGAGGTTGAGAAACACTTCCTTCATTCTCTCCATGACAATTTCTGACAGGTATTGCTCTTTGAAAGCCCCAGCAAACTGCTCCCAAGTAGGCTGAAAACCAGAGTGGTTTGCCTTTAGGTAATTCTCCCACCATAGAGCTGTGTCTCCCTTCAGAAGGTGAGTGGCGCATTTTACCCATTCTTGTTCAGGAACATCAGCAGTCATCAGCAACCTTGACATCTCACGAAGCCAATCATCAGCATCCAGTGGCTGATCAGACACCTCAAAGTGGCGTGGGTTAAACTTCAGAAAACCCTTGATGTCTCCTCGCTTGGGAGGTGGAGGTAGCGGGGCAAACTCATTCCTCCTGACACTTTCTTCAAAGCGTTGTTGGTTCTGTTGCATTGTGCCCAAGGCATTAGCAATACTTGCCAACGCGCAGCCCGATTCAGGTGGTATGTCATCCTCGATCGGCGTGGTGGTGCCATCCTGTGATTGATATAAAACTCAAGTCAGTACCATAATGGAGAATAATAATAATCCAAAATAGTACCAAAATGGAATTAACCAAGATTAAAGGATACAAATTGCTGAGGTGATATTAAAATATCAACAAAGTTCAAAGCACCTAGAAGATAGTAAGCATATCGCACACGACTGGACAAGGAGTGTGGTACACAAAGCTATCAAAGAAAAAAATTCCGCAAATTTCGGCATTAAAATACCACTATATGCGCAAAACCACTTAACGAATCAAGACTAGTAACTCTACCAATTCAATATACAAGAGCGAATGATAAAAGTAGTGGTATGGTCGCGACTCCATCCCGCACTCAAAGCATTACTCCGCACATGAATAAGTAAAACACATATATCGACTCTCTTCCTTCTTAAGATGAACCTAAAGATTAGCAACTATGGAAAACAAACACCCCTACAAGATAGCGTCGGATCACAAAGAGTAAGACAGATCGCATCGGTTTACAACAAATCAGATAGATCGCGTCGGTTTAGAAAAGCATGTCGATATGAAATGTACCAACAGTTGATAACCAAAAGACAGATAGCGACAACAAGTTGGATGCAACAGATAGACAAAGAATTACCCACACACACACACACACACTCACACAACCTATGGTACTACGAAACCCAGAACACGTGAATCCTAGTTTGAATTTTTAGAAGAGGATTGAAAATGTTACACTTCCTTACCACAAAAGGGTGGGTGGGTGGGTAAGAAGAAAAATGGAAGCAGTCCTACTCTCGCGTTTTGTTTTCCCCTAGTATACATAGCTCCCAAAATATTTGCTAGACTTACAACGACCATTTTGGCTGAGACCCTGAAGGGCGGGATGGCTCTGGTACCAACTGTAACAACCTCGGACCCTACGCTCTAAGTTCAAGCCTGGATGAACCAAAAGTGGTTAAGGAATTTTACAACGGGGGCCCAGGGCCACCCACGTATAGGCCCATCGACCGCCCTAACTACTTCCAAGAACATCGGGACAAGAGCGAGCGCCGTAGGCAACAGGCGAAGAGATCAAATACATACACAAGTGAGTATGTATGCAAGCTACCTTACAACAGTTCTCAGAGCCATACCATCTAAAAGAAATAGAAATATTGCAACGCCATACGGCAAGATCCAAATATCCTAGATAGAGATAATCGTGTAGGATAGCTCCTCATACATCAATCAACAGAGTATCAAGCGGAAGCGGGAAACAAGATCCGAGTACGGATAAGAAGCAAATCGGCATAAGATGCCACATAAATAAACACATCCCGCCCATAGATCTCACGGATCCCCATCTCCAGAATCTCTACACCGAGTGATCGTTGCCAACATCATCTGTTTCCGCCACCTAGTATCCATCTTGCGAGTATACATGTTCATCTGAATCAAACAATTTATCGTGTGAGACCCTAGGGGTACTCAGCAAGTCTTTATGCCTCTAAAGGGGACATATACCTGGTTGACGCAATTGCAGCAAAAGATAATAACTAACAAGTCTATAGATACTCGCTAACTATCCGCCTAACCAATGATAGGCGGATGTCCGTTAATTAGAAACAACAGTTATAACCGTATAAAGTAACAGATCCATCCTCCTTCTCGCTTACCAATGAGAAAGCGGACGAACAACCCATCCGTTGGCAGTTTTAATAATCATTCCTTGAGTGTTGCACTAATTACTAGTCAGATATTTAGTCAAATTAAAAACGGTACTTTAGTTATACTTATCTATGATCGAGAAACTGTGCTCCAAGTCATCCATAACCGCGGACACGGCTTTCAGAAAGATTTACCCTGCAGGGGTGCACAAATAGCAACACACACTCGATCAACCTCGGAAAAACCAAATCAAAACCCAACGAGGCATTCACGACAAAGCAATCATAGGATTCATAAAATATTTCAGGGGGCCACCCCACTAAGCTACCCGCGACGAAGTTGGCCGGCTCCGAGACGGACCCAGGGTTTGTGTGGACGGCGGTAAACGACTGGGAACCGGAAAGTGTGACTGGGCTTGTCGATACAGCGAAAACGTGTCATGATCCAAAACAGTACAGGTGCTCCACGCACAATCATAAATAAAGCGGTAAAACATGGCATAAGTACAGGATAGTAATAAAACCCCAAACTAGTTTGTGGCCCCAAGAAATAAAGTACGAATTAAGCTCAGGCAAAAGGGGATCCATAGAGTTTCCCGTATGTGGATAGTGCGAATAGTCAAGGAACAGGAATCAAGCACTCGGGGTCCTACGGGACACAAGTGAGCATGAAAAACCAAATAACAGATATTGCCCACCGGTGCCTCTTTCATTAGTTATCCCATTACTATTCAGGTTAAGTTGTTTAGGTACCTCGTTAACCAACAGACGCTCACAAACCCCACACATGCAATTCTACGACTCGCATGGCTCAAACAACTCCTATAGTAATGGCTCATAGGATGGAGGAACAAGCTTCGGTGGGTTTAAAAGTAAGGCTATGCAATATTTGGGATTTAGTTTAATGCAATCGCGACTCAATGATGCAAGAATAAGATAGAGGCAATAGGTACTATATGTATGCAAGCATTTGGTAGTGCTTGCCTGGTAGCTCAGTTGAAGCGAGAGATGGATCTGGGTCATGTGATAAGATACCTAGGCACTCCAAACCTAGGGAAGATAATATCCTTAAGCATTTTTAAAGAGGTCTCACCATCAGCACTTTTCGTGGGTATTCATAGGCATCTCATTGCGTCTAGAAATATTACCAACTCATTAACACTCATCACATGATAAGACAAATTTTCTTGCATCTTTAAAAAGGGTAGGCCAGTAAAAACCTGATTGTAGCACCTTTTGTGCGGTTCTATCTCCCGCAAGATGTCCTCCATAGGTGCTACCATGACATTTCCACAATATCTCCTTTTGTTCATGTTCTGGAACACATCTTCGCATAATACCATCCACCCCCTCTTTATATAAATGTGGGTCATCCCAAAAATAATGCCTTAAATCGTAAAAGAACTTCCTTCTTTGCTGGGCTATAAAAATTGGAGGCAAATACTTGGAGACAATAAAGTTAGCATAATCAGCATACCAAAGACTCCCTCACGAGCTTACCCCTACTACAGCCAACTGTTCATTTGGAAAACAATCATTAACAAGCATAGGATCAAAAGAGATATTTTCTAATAGAGATAAATTATCAGCAACAGGATTTTCAGCTCCTTTCCTATCTACAATATGTAGATCAAACTCTTGTAATAGTAGCACCCATCTAATAAGCATAGGCTTAGCATCTTTCCTCATCATAAGGTACTTAATAGCAGCATGATCAGTATGAATGGTAACTTTTGAATCAACAATATAAGGTCTAAACTTATCACAAACAAAGACAATAGCTAAGAATTCTTTTTCAGTAGTAGCATAGTTCTTATGAGCAGCGTCAAGAGTCTTGCTAGCATAATGGATAACATTTAACTTTTTATCTATTTCTTGCCCAAGAACAGCACCTACAGCAAAATCACTAGCGTCGCACATGATTTGAAAGGGAAAGTTCCAATCAGGTGGTTGGACAATAGGAGCAGTAGTTAAAGCCTTCTTTAGAGTTTCAAAAGCTTCCTTACAATCATCATAAAAACCAAAGGGTACATCTTTTTGAAGAAGATTAGTGAGGGGTTTTGATATCTTACAGAAATCTTTAATAAACCTTCTATAGAAACCAGCATGACCAAGGATACTATGAATACCTTTGACGTCTCTTGGACAGGGCATTTTCTCAATTGCCTCAACATTAGCTCTGTCAACTTCAATGCCCCTTTCGGAAATTTTATGTCCAAGGACAATCCCTTTGTTGACCATGAAGTGGCATTTCTCCCAATTAAGAACAAGATTCGTTTCTTCACATCTCTGCAAAACTTTATCAAGGTTGTGCAGACAATTATCAAAAGAAGTTCCATACACAGAAAAGTCGTCCATGAATATTTCCACAATTTCCTCACAAAAACCATGAAAGATAGCAGGCATGCATCTTTGAAAAGTAGCAGGAGCATTACACAAACCAAAAGGCATACGCCTATAAGCATAGGTTCCACAAGGGCATGTAAAAGTAGTTTTTTCTTGATCTTGTTGTTTAACACCAATTTGAGAAAACCCAAAGTATCCATCAACAAAACAAAAATGGGTCTTTTTAGACAACCTTTCTAACATTTGATCAATAAAAGGAAGTGGGTAATGATCTTTCTTAGTAACTTTGTTAACCTTTCTGAAATCAATCCCCATCCTATAACCTACTACTATTCTTTGGGGAATAAGCTCATCATTATCATTAGGCACAATGGTAATTCCCCCTTTTAGGGACACAATGAATAGGACTAACCCATTCACTATCAGCAATAGGATAAATAATACCAGCATCAAGGAGTTTTAATACCTCGTTTCTTACCACTTCCTTCATCTTAGGATTTAAACGACGTTGATGTTCTACCACTGGTTTTGCATCGGGTTCTATATTGATAGCATGCTGACATATAGTAGGAGAAATCCCCTTTAAATCATCAAGGGTATAGCCCATAGCTCCTCGATGTTTCTTTAGTACTTCCAGTAATCTTTCCTCTTCCTTCCCTGAAAGTTTTGAACTAATAATAACATGCTATATTTTCTTATCATCAATGTAAGCATATTTAAGATCATTAGGTAAAGGTTTTAGATCAAACCGGGTCCTTTTTAGGTGGCAATGTGGTACCCAAATCTTCCACAGGCAAGTTATGCTTAAGCATCTTAGGTTGACGACGGAGAATCTCGTCAATCTCATTTCTTTCTTCCATGAAGATTTCACTTTCGTGGTCTTCCATAAATTGCTGCAAAGCATTGTTAGGAGCAAGAGAAATAGAAGCAGGTTGTTCAACTCTAAAATCTTCATTAGGAGTTTCATTTTCACAAGGAACTTTAGTAAATTTTGAAAAATTAAACTCATAAGATTCCCCATCAAATTTAGTTAAAATTTTCTCCCTTTTACAATCTATAATGGCTCCACACGTGTTCAAGAAAGGTCTACCAAAACGATAGGATATGTTTTACTAGTGGTTGTACCAAGTACTAGAAAATCAGCAGGATATTTAATCTTACCACAAAGAACTTCCACGTCTCTTACAATATCAATTGGAGAGATGGTCTCTCTTTTTCCAAGGTGAATGACTGATGTCTACGCACTTCTATTCTTGTAGACAGTTGTTGGGCCTCCAAGTGCAGAGGTTTGTAGAATAGCAGCAAGTTTTCCCTTAAGTGGATTATCCAAGGTTTATCGAACTCAGGGAGGAAGTGGTCAAAGGTATCCCCTCTCAAGCAATCCTGCAATCAAGATACAAGAAGTCTCTTGTGTCCCCAACACACCCAATACACTTGCCAGGTGTATAGGTGCACTAGTTCGACAAAGAGATAGTGAAATACAAGTGGTATGGATAATTATAAGTGGTAACGATGATAGAAAATAGCTTGATGGCGTGGAAAAGACTAAAGGCAAACTGAAATAAAGAAGGAAGCAAGCAAACATGTAACAGATCTAATTGCAAATGGTGTATCAATGCTTAGAAACAAGGCCTAGGGATCATACTTTCACTAGTGAACACTCTCATATAAATATATTATCTTCATGATACTAATCTTAACTACTCTCCGGTTGAACACTCTAATCCATGGTAGGGCTATAACAGCACACCTCAAAGTAAGCCTTTCCCATCAAGATAACCCCACACTGTCACCTTGAGCACTAGATGGTTCCAACAAACACCACAATTTCATAGAGACATCCAAATCCAAATATAACACATAACAAGTATTTGTAATCTCTAGCCTAAGTGCCACCATGGTGTGCACGCTGTCACTTTCACACACATGGGGAGAGCAGAGATCTATTAAAGCACTTGAGTAGCAAGGTAGATCTATAGATTACAAGCTCATGATCTCAATAAGAGCATGCATAGAGAGAGAGATGAACACCTAGCTACCGGTAGAACCCTTAGCCTCGAGAGAGAACTACTCCCTCCTCATCATGGGAATCAGCAACGGTGATGGAGATGGTGGTGGAGATCGATGGAGATGGCTCTCGGGGGCACTTCCCCGTCCCGGCAGGGTGCCAGAACAGAGACTTTCTGTCCCCCGAATCTCCCCTTCGGTGGAGGCGGCGCTGCGGAACTTTTCTTGGCTGGAGGCTTGACGATCTAGGGTTTTGGTATCGGGAGGCACTTATAGGCGAAGGAGGGAAGGTCGGTGGCCGGCCAGGGGGCCCACACCATGCCCTGGCGTGGCCTGGGCTGGCCCGCGCCAAGGGGTGGTGTGGCCACCCTATGGCCCCTCTCCATCTGCTCCGTGAGTCTTCCGGGAAAATAGTAACTTTGGCTTTTGTCTCGTCCAATTCCGAGAATATTCATTTTCTGACTTCCTGGAACCAAAAACAGCAGAAAACAGGCAACTAGCACTATGGAATCTTGTTAATAGGTTAGTCCAAGAAATCATATGAAAAGTACTCCAAAGTGTGGACAAAAGACAAGAAAGTAGATAAAACCAAGCATGGAACATCAAAAATTATAGATACATTTGCAATGTATCAACATCCCCAAGCTTAACTCCTGCTCGTCCTCGAGTAGGTAAGTGATAAAAAGAAAGAATAATTTTTGAGGTGACATGCACCATCATAAACTTGATCAAAGTATTTTTAAAACATTCAAAGCTGGGATCATAGTATTTCAATCATATCATGAAACACAAAGTTCTAACAATAAGACAAAGAAACTATGATGCAACATGAAAAGGCACAAACAAAAGATTCATGAATAACAATGCTTTGCAAGACGTTTGTTTGTTTCACATAAAGAAAACATAGCATAATAGTATTCAGCTTGTCCCTCATAGAGTAGCAAATATAAATGCATAGGACACCTTCAAAGTTCATAAGAGTGACTAGATACAAATAGTTTAAAACAAGCAATATCAAGATATGCATCAATCAACTAGTCTTGGGACAATGCACATAGAACTAAGAATGGCCACTATGCTCTCAAAGTAGGTGCATAAAGATAGAAGGTGGAGACTCAATATATAAGTGGAAGAAAGGCCTTCAGAGAAGTAAGCAGAGATTCAAGTTTCATAAAGAGCTTCCAAAAATTATGGTACTTAATAGCTTTTAGCTCTCATTGCCCCTATCATAAGCATCTTGAAGTGATTAAGGTTAAAGTGAACAAACCATGAGTATATGCTTGACAAAGTATAAGTTGGAAATCTCATGTCCCTTGAATACGAGGGACGCTCCTCATGCTTCTCAAGTTTAGTCACCGGTAAGTTCTTGTCATCGTAAGCACATGTGTATCATAGAGAACCGCCAATGGGATACCCCTTGCCCGATGATACGAAAGAATCCCCATATCAAAATGACAAAGCAAGCAGACAACGAGCATCTCAGCAATCTTCTTATTTACCATGGGAATATGGTGCTTTTTTCTCTCTTTCCTCTTTTCATAATCTCTTTTTTTTCTTTTCCTTTTCTCTTTTTTTCTCAATATAGGACTCTTTTTTTATAAGAAGAATGCTTCATAGACAGCTCATTATGGTTATGCTGCAGGTTTCCACCATGTCAGCATGGATTAGACAAGTGGCCCAGGCATTTCTCTAACACATATACATAACTCCATGGACTTACAAGCTCCCCTTTCATTTCACACCGACGACATCCATATACAAAAGAGCATGATATCACCTAGGTACAAGTACCAAGTGCAATGTTGAAAGCATTCCCCATGACAGCATGGTTCTGCTAATTCCCAACAAATAAGTGCAAGCATATACAACATAGACGACACAATGGTTCAAGTTTATTAAGGGCAAGAAAAGTAAAGTGTGCCATCAAGTTCGTGGAGCTTTAATCACTAGTTTTCTCATAACAAGTTTAATTTGGAAGGTAAACAAAAACATGAATATACTTGGAATAGCATAAGCTAGTAGGTAGGTATGGTGGACTCTTTGGAATAACTTGGTTTAGGGAGTTGGATGCATGAGTGGAACTTATACTTGGTTGTGGAGGCTAGCAAAAGACTGGGAGCGACCAACTAAGAGAGCAATAATGGCCATAATCATGCAGAGCGACAAAACATCATTGATCAAAGCATAAAGTGATATTACAAGTCGAAAACTAAAGGATCATAAAGGCTATGGTGACTTGAGATAGTCATAACATGGTGTGAGCATGTGCCAAGTCAACCCAAATAAAGCATCAAAGGAGAATACCACTATACTATGCTTTAATATGCTAAAACAACGCATGATTCATCCAAGGCACATTAAGCAATCTCAATTGTTTATAACAAGTCATGCTACAGCAAATATCACTAAGCATGAAGCCAAAACAATATCAAGCATGGCATCACAAAGCATAGGCCACAGTCAAAAATGAGCTCTTTTTACCACATAAGCATGAACTTTCCTACTCTTTTCCAAACCAAACCAAACTATTTGCAAACCAATGTATGAAAGAGGGGATCCAACCAATTTATTCAGAAAACTAAACAAACAAAGTAAACGAAAACCAAAAACAAAAAACGAAGACGCTCCAAGAAAAACACAACTGTGCATGAAACAATAAAAATGAAGTGTTTGGAAGAAACCTGGGATTTTTATTGATGAAGAAGGGGATGCCTTGGGCATCCCCAAGCTTTGACACTTGTAATTCTTGAATATTTATTGGGTGACACGCGTGGCATCCCCAAGATTGAGCTTTAGTCCATCCTTCATCGCATTACTCATTCCTTCCATACACCTAGAATTTTTCCTTCATACAAAACTTCACACAATCTTTATTAGCAACATTAGTGCACTCAAGATAATAAGTCTTTAGGTTCAGTTCTAACACCAATAAACTTCCATTAAAACACTAGATACTGTAGCACTTCCCTCAAAAAGCTCAATTCCCCAAAAGAACTCAAAAAGGAACCAACAAGAAGCAAATGCAGCAAATGGCAGAAATCTGTCAAAACAGACCAGCAGGTAAAGATGATTTTTTTTGAAGACCTTCTATTGCTGAAATCAAAAAAGTGTTGAACTAACGAAAGTTAGATAACAACCTGGGGCAGAAGCAGAAAAAATTCATGCCTCAAAAAGACGTTTAGAGATTTTAAACGAATTTTTACGGTGAAGCACAGAAATTTGTTTCGGGATAACAACTTTCCCAATCATTACTTCTCTCTCATTAGAGGTTACTCTTGGCACAAAAAGCAAATAAAAAGGATAAGGAGCGGTTATTACTGAAGTAATAACTTCCAAGACTTATCTAAAACTTTTGGGTTATCTCCCAATAAGTACTTTTCTTTAACGCCTTTAAGTTAGGCATGATAGTTTGAGAAGATGCTCACATAGGAAATATTAATTGAAGTAAAAGAGAGCATCAAGAAGCGAATTCTAAACACATTTAAGTCTAACCCACTTCCTATGCATAGGTATCCTGTAAAGAAACAAGTCATGAAAGCACAAAGCAACAAGCATAGGAAAGCAAAACAAGTGCAACTTCAAGACTTTCAACATAAAGATGGGAAACTTAATATTGTTGTCGGATTGAGGACAAGTACGTCATGAGGGGGTCCTCGAGGCGTGCGGAAGAGTGGGGTGTGAGACGTACGGTATTCCGGGATGGTGAGCACACAAGTTTACCCAGGTTCGAATCCGCCGGCTTTGGACGGATCCGACTCCTGCTAGTAATCCAGTAATACGGCAGAGCCGGAATATGGGTTACAAGGGTTTCGCCTATGCGAGTTGAGGGT
Source organism: Avena insularis (assembly GCA_023614405.1). Lineage (NCBI taxonomy): Eukaryota > Viridiplantae > Streptophyta > Magnoliopsida > Poales > Poaceae > Avena > Avena insularis. The sequence continues at coordinate 139,892,710 of CM042686.1, read as the reverse complement.
CTAAAGTATTGGGTGCCCTAAAGGCTCTCCCTAGGACGGCTTATATAGATATCCGGCCTAGGGTTTACAAGAGAGATCTATCCGGCTACGTCTAAGAGTCGGTTACAGAGTACATCTTGAACTACAAGTAACATTAGGGGCCTAAGTCGGTAAGTCTTCTGGGCCTTCCTGTAGCCGGATTGGACTCCGTCTTTCTCCCTGACTGGGCCGCCCGTGAAGCAAAGCTCTAACCCAAAGTGGGCCACCCTGGTCAGTGAGGAACTGTGAGGATACCCAGAAAGTATATCCCCAACAGCAGCCCCCGGAGGCCTCCAAGATCCAAAGTCAGATTTATCATCGTCTAGGTTGATCTTCGGCTTGCAGAATCTTGAAGGGTTCCTGAAACTTCACAACAAAAAATACGATCCGGGTCTTAAAAGTAAGTCGGACCTATCAACAGATTTACTCAGATTTTCCAGCTCGATTTCAAACTAAGCCGGAACTTGGTCTCTAACGCCACCTGACACAAACATGGTCAAGTCATGTCATCTGACAAGCGTTCCATCAGCACGACCGTTGGTGGGCCCGCGGTTCGCGGAACCGAGGCGCCGTTTCAATGCATGCGTGGAGATCGAGGAGATGCAATCATCGCGTGGGTCCTTCCCAGTTCTTTCCACGACGCGTGGCGGTTACACTATAGTGTTCTCATGAATCTTGGTGCAGGTAGGTGGATATAAGGGGTTCGGATTTCTTCTTCTCCTTTCCACCAGTCCTTTGTCGTTTCCTTTCCTCCCAATCTTCATGTGTGCACAGAGCCTCCTCCTCCTCCCCCCACAGAGCTCCCAGCGCTGCCCCTTTAAGGTCATCTTCTCACCGGAGAAATGGCTTCATCATCTTCTTCCTCCGGTTTGGCGGTAGCAGCGGTGGCGGCGAAGGCGGAAGCAGCAGCAGAGAAGGAGAGCTACCGGGGAATCTAGATCCCCTGTGCCCTCGACGAAGAAGGCCTCAAGAACATGGAGAAGGAGGGGCTTCTCGCCGCCGACGACTGGCGGAGCGGCTCTGGTGAAACCATCCCCAACCCGCACGATGACGAGTGGGTCCACTTCGGCACCCATCTTGACCGAGGTCTATCTTTTCCTCCCTCGGAGTTCTTCTCCGAGGTGATAGATCATTACGGAGTTCAACTCCACAATCTTCCTCCCAACTCACTTTTAGAAATGAGTGCATATGCCGCACTTTGCAAGGGCTTTCTCGGCATTAGGCCGAGTTTGCTTCTCTTCCGGTATTATTTCCATGTCTGGAGGAATTCCATCACTGCCGGTGTTCCTTATATCACCAGCACTATTAGCTTTTCTCTTAGGCGTGACCGGGCATATCCCAAAATTTCTGCCAGTGACTCGGTCAAACAATGGCCAGCCACATTTTTCTATCATAGGGATATTCCGGCTCCCGGCAAAGGTACTGCTTTGTCGGCTTTTGTTGACAAAGCCGCCACGGCCCAGCCTTCCTGGGACGAGGCTGCTCCGGCTCTCACCGATGATCTGATCCTCGCTAAGAGGCGGATCGAATATTTTATTAAGCACAATGGTCTGAAGGGATCTGACTTGGTCTAGTGCTGGGTCTCATGTCGGATCCATCCACTTCAGTACCACGGAACCCGACTGATGCACTCCATCACGTCGTCTCCAACCGACTCCCTCCGCATCAGCTCCAAAGCCTACACCACTCAAGGCTACATAAGCCAAATCAAGTGGCTGATCAAAGAGCAGATCGAAAGGAGGATTCTGGAGGTTTCTCTGGACATGCACACGGCGGAAAACCCCGTGGTGCCAGTAAGCTTCCATCATCACATCTTTTATGTGTTTCTATCTTCGAGTTAAACCGCAATACTGATATGTTTTCTTCTTTTCAGCTTGCTGATATCCCCGAGTCGCAACTTTCTCCGCTCGAAGGATACCCTTCGGAGTTCTCTCAGGAGGTAGAAGTGGTCCCATTGCCATACCTTGCGCTCAAGAAGCACAAAGCTCCGACAGTGGCTGTTGGCACAAAGGAGGTGCCTGTCGTGAAGAGGTATCCTTTCAGTCACAACTTTCCGCCTTTGTACTTTACTCAAGTTCCTTTTCGAGATGTAACGTTTCCGACTTTGCTACCTTCTCAGAGCAAAATCAATCATCAAGGGCAAGGGGAAAGGGATTTCTTTGAAGCCCTTGCGTCAGATGAAGCTTACCATAGCTTCCCCTACCGTGGCTCCTCCGACTCCGGCCCCTCAACCTTCTGCAACTCCGGCGATCACTTCTTCTCTGGTGGTTGCAGAAGATCCGGCTCCTCCAACAGAGTCTGCGATCCTTGGGTCGCAAACTGACATCACCATGGGTGCATCAGCTCAAGACAAGGGTGAACCCTCTTCGGGTAATGATCCCTCGGCAGAAACCTTCGCCGAAAACCTCATGAGCAATCCGGGTCTTGCCAAGTTTGGCCTGACCCGGAAATCTGCCGAAGAGATCCAGCGGCTTGCCAGGCAAGTCCTAGAGAAAAGCCATATTTCTGTCGAAGAAGAAGCGCAGGAAGCAGAGGACGTCAAGTTCTCTAATCTTCTTGCTCAAGTCCGCCTTCATGACGAGAGGATTAGGACTAGCGAGCTTCCAACAGCCCCAGTGATCCCTCTTACTCTTGCCGAGAAGGCGGCCGCTGAAGTGAACGCGGGTTTGGATAAACTCACCCGCAAGCAATATGTAAGTCAGAATTCCAACTCTTGTTTTTTCCATTATGTTATATCATATCCTCTAGCCCCCAAGCATGAAGTAGGATATAGAATCCGAGTTTATGCTTCATTAGGATGCCAAAGAATGAACTAGTGTAGTTTCAAGGCTCGTGCTGATATTTAGCAAAAATATTAGCCCGAGTCTTAAGTAGCTTTCTGACTTTGGGTATTCTGACTTACAGAAAGTATGTTCCTATAACCAGGAATTATTGACAAATGTCTGCGATAAGCGGAGAGAGATCAAAGCTCTCCGTCTTAAAAATGCTGAACTCAAAGTAGCTAAGGATGAAGCCGAAGGTAAACATTCCGAGATTCAAACCTTGTCTTTTGCTTTTTCAATGTTGAATTTTTCCTGAACTGTTTTTCTTTTTGACTTACAGCGCTGGTGAAACAATCCATCGCTATGATTGAAGAGGCCGAGAACCTCAAGACCCTGGTGGTGGAGAACAAGGGACTTCGCCAAGAGCTGGATAAGCTCAAGGCAGATCATGAAAGGAGCATAGCTCAAGTCCTTGAATCCTCCTCCATGGCCACTGATGAGTGTGATCGCAAGATCGCTGCTCAAGATAAAATAATCTCGGATCTCAAGAATGAGCTTGGCAGAGAGAAGGATATGTCCCAGGCACTCCAGGCTAAACTCCAGAGTCTCCGGGAGGAGAAGACCAAGATTGACGACGTCATTTTTGGTACGTTCCACCTCTTTGACTTATCTTTTTCTTCGACTTCTATCAATGTCGGTTTTTTCTTAACTTTATTTTGATGCATAGGTCCTCTGAACTTGACGGACTCTTCCTCGTCCGAGCCCCGCACCCACCGGCTTACCCAAGTCAGTGATCTTCTTCATGACTACCGCCAATCCCTTGAGGACATTGGCGAGTCTCTCAGGATTCCGGACATGCCAAGCATGTCAGATTTTCAGGTGCGGGACAAGGCCAAGGAGATGCCACAGCTTGTTCGGGACTGGAACATGTCCTACGCGCGGACTGTTGCGCAGAACGCTCTCACCATGGTCATGAGCCACCATGGAAACATGGAGATATGGCAAGTGACCAGAGGGTACTGCAAGGTAGACGAAGAAGACCAAGAGCAGGACCTCCAAGCCATCATGCACTCCTGCGCCGGATACGGGTGTCACGTGGCTGATCTGACCAGCTACGAGATCCCCTTCTTTACCCGCGTGGATACTCCGCCTCCCCCTGCAGAAGAAACCGAAGAAGTTTCCGACGATGAACGCACCAACTCGGATGCGAACATCTCGGAAAGATACCAAGGCGGAGTAACTAGCGAGCCGGCAGCTCCTTCATCTCCTCCTGCATCATAGACCAGAAATTTATGTATTATTCCGGAAAAAACCTGATGCGATTGTAAATATTAAGTACTATTTATCTTGCTAGTGCTAAGCTTTTGATCTATTCATCACTTTTGACTTTTGAAATTGTTGTGTGCCAGAAATGTTTACACAAGCACTTATACTGTTTCGCCTCTACTTATCGTTTATCTGGCTTTCCGCTTCGTCCCTTTTGTGAGCCGGCTAAACCTTCCGCCGGAAACTTTGCCGAGCAACGGAGCTCAATTGCTAAACCAGTTTAAACTCGGAAACAAAGCCAGCTTCCAGTACGAACAATTCACTACTCGGAAAATGCCCGCATCCAGCAATCAGACAAATAACCAAAGTAAAGACTAGAAATTTTAGAGTTATACCCGAAGGTAGCAATTTTAGAATCGGAAAACTAGACCAGAACGAACATGAGCATAAAGTACTTTCAAGCATTCTGGGATTTTCGACTAAGACATGATCATTAGGAAATAAGATGGTAAAAACTTCTCAGAAAAACTTTGAGGCAACCAAAACTTTTATTTCTCACAGAACATGTACATATGTATGATTACAAAGAAGGATAAACTGAGAATAAAATGGACGTAGGTGAGCAATATTCCACGGTTTGTCTAACTCATCCGGATTTGTACTGCCTCCAGCTCTCTTTCTCTTCTTAGTAGCAGGTCTTTCTTTGACTGGCCTCATGTCAGTTAAGTAGTACGATCCATTGTGCAATACTCGACTAACTAAAAAGGGCCCTTCCCATACTGGGGAAAGTTTGTGCTTTCTTTGTTGCACAAGCTAGAGAACCAAATCACCTTTATTGAAAGATCTAGTTTGGACTCTCTGGCTATGATACTTGCGTAACTTCTGCTGATAGGCTGTAGATCTCATTAGAGCAACGACGCAAACTTCTTCGACTAAGTCGAGATCATTTTGTCGAGAAATCTCGGCATCCTCTTCGATATACGCGGCCACTCTAGGAGAAGTATGAATTAAATCTCTAGGAAGAACTGCTTTTGTGACATAGACCAAGAAGAAAGGTGTGTATCCTGTTGACCTGTTTGGAGTTGTTCGTAGACTCCAAATTACAGCGGGTAGTTCCTCTGCCCAAGCCCCCGCAGCACGACGTAGTGGTGCTTCGAGTCTTGGTTTCAGGCCTTGTAGAATTAAACCATTTGCTCTTTCGACTTGTCCGTTAGCCTGTGGATGTGTGACTAACGCAATGTCAAGCCGGATATGTTGCTCATTGCAGAATTCGGCCAGTTCTCCAATAGAAAAATTACTCCTGTTGTCCGTGATAATGCTATGCGGATAACCATATCGGATTATAACATCCTCGACAAATCTTTTGGCTATTGCTCCATCATAACTAGTGACAGGTTTAGCCTCGATCCATTTGGTGAATTTATCCACCATCACTAAAAGGTGAGTAAATCCACTTGGAGCTCGTTTAAAAGGTCCTACCATATCAAGCCCCCAGACCGCAAAAGGCCATGTTATAGGTATTGTTCGCAGCTGATCAGCCGAAACATGAGCTTGCTTGGCATATTTTTGGCAGCCTTTGCATGTCTTGACTAATCGTCGCATCTGCCGAGCCAGAAGTCCGAAAATCCATGTCGAAAAGCTTTTGCCACTAAAGATTTGGTTGCAGCGTGGTGACCACACTCGCCTTCGTGGATTTCCCTTAAGATTTCCACTCCTTCTTCCGAAGATACACATCGCTGAAAAACCCCAGACACACTCTGTTTATGGAGCTCACCTTTAACAATAGTATAAGCTTTTGCTCGTCGGATAATCTGCCAGGTCAGCACCTCGTCTTCGGGTAATTTGTCATTTACCAAATAATCGAGGTAGGGTGTGTCCAGCTGGAAATTACAGCCAGAACTGCTATCAAAGGTGAGTCGGATTTGGTCGGATATTCCTCATCTACCCCCTTTATCGAGGGAACTTTGAGGTGCTCTAAAAACGCGCCATCCGGGACCTCTTTCCGTGCAGAGCCTATTCGAGGTAGTGCATCTGCTTCCTCATTTTCTGCTCGAGGGATGTGTTGAACTTCAAATCCTTCAAACGATTTAGATAGATCATCCACGACATCTTTATATGCTGCCATGTGCTTATTTGCATTACAAATATCCGAGACTTGCTGAGCAACAAGATCCGAATCTCTGTAACACATCAAACGTCGGATGCCAGTATCCTTGGCAATCCGGATTCCATGCAACAGTGCTTCATACTCGGAAATATTGTTTGTCGTTGTGAAGTGGATCTGCAACACGTATAAAAGTTTATCTCCTTGGGGTGATTTGAGCACCACGCCAGCCCCTGAGCCTCCTCGAGCCTTAGACCCATCGAAAAAGAGGGTCCAATATTCCAACTCAAGGAGTGTAACTACCTCGGTGAATTACGCTCTTAGTTACAAGCCTGGATGAGCGGAAATGGTTAAAATAGTACGGTGGGGCCAAATGCCACTCATAGGTAGACCTTTCGGCCGTCCTAACCATTTCCAAGCATCGGGACAAGAACGAGCGGCGTAATCGGCAGGCGAAGGGATCAACTACATACACAAATGAGTTTGTATGCAAGCCACCATACAATAGTCCTCAGAGCCATTCCATCTAAAAGAAATAGAAATATTGCAACGCCATACGGCAAGATCCAAATATCCTAGATAGATATAATAGTTTAGGATATCTCCTCATACATCAAACATCAGAGCATCAGGCGGAAGCGGAAAACAAGATCCGAGTACGGATAAGAAGCAAATCGGCATAAGATGCCCCATAAATAAACGCATCCCGCCCATAGATCTCACGGATCCCCGTTCCCGGAATCTCTACACCGAGTGATCGTTGCCAACAACGTCCGTCTCGTCCACCCAGTATCCCTCTTGCGAGTTTACCTGTTCATCTGAATCAAACAATTTATCGTGTGAGACCCTAGGGGTACTCAGCAAGTCTTTATGCCTCTAAAGGGGACACAACCTGGGGTGACGCAATTGCAGCAAAAGATAATACCTAACAATTCTATAGATACTCGCTAACCATCCGCCTAACCAAAGATAGACGGATGTCCGTGAATTAATAACAATAGTTATAACAGTAATATTAACAAATCCATCCTCCTCCTCGCTTACCAACGAGGAAGCGGACGAACAACCCCCCATCTGTTGGCAGTTTTATTAACCATTCCATGAGTGTTGCACTATTTACTAGTCAGGTACTTAGTCAAATTAAAGGCGGTACTTTAGTTATACTTGTCTATGATCGAGAAACTGTGCTCCAAGTCGTCCATAACCGCGGACACGGCTTTCAGAAATATTTACCCTGCAGGGGTGCACAAATAGCAACACACACTCGATCAACCTCGGAAAAACCAAATCAAAACCCAACGAGGCATTCACGATCATCATCAAAGATTCAGAAATGTTTGAGGGCCACCCATTAAGCTACCCGCGAACGGTTGGCGGCTCGAGACGGACTCAAGGTTTGCGTCAATGGCTGTAAACGATGGGAACCCGAAAGTGACTGGGCTTGTCGATACATGAAAACACTCCGCATCCAAAACCATACAGGTGCTCCTCGCACAATCTTAAATAAAGCAGTAAAGCATGGCATAAGTACAGGATAGTAATAAAGCCCCAAACTACTTGTGGCCCCAAGAAATAAGAATGAATCAAGCTCGCTCGGGGTTCATAAGCCTCCCGGATGTGGATAGCGAATATTCAAGGAACAGGAATCAAGTACTGGGTCCCACGGACACAAGTGAGCATGAAAACCAAATAGCAGATATTGCTCACCGTGCCACTTTCATTAGTTTTCCCATTACTACTCAAAGTTAAGTTGTTTAGGTACCTCGTTATCCATCGACACTCACATACCCTACACATGCTGTTCTCGACCCGCATGGCTCAAATAACTCCTGTAGTAATGGCTCATGGGATGGAGGAACAAGCTTCGGTGGGGTTTAAAAGTAAAGGCTATGCAGTACTTGGGATTCAGTTTAATGCAATCGCAACTCAATGATGCAAGAATAAGATAGAGGCAATAGGTACTATATGTATGCAAGCATGTGGTAGTGCTTGCACGCAGCTGGCTTGAAGCGAGAGAAGGATCCAGGTAGTGCCCTGGTTTCTTGATATATCCCCTTCTCAGCGTCTATTCGAAGAAGAACCAAACAAACAAGGGCTAACATAAATAAAGTGCACAAGCATATGAATAAAATGCGACAAGCAAACAATCATGCCATGATGAATGATGCACAATTTGCATGGCAATAATGTAGCATGGCATGGGTGAGGTGTGGAATACAAGAATTAAGCATTTTATGGAGTTTTAGTCACCTTTTATCCTCAAATAAGTTGCTGTAAACTTTATATTTATATGATGCATGCTGCAATTCAGAACAAGGAATGCACAAATAGAACGGGCTCGTCGCGCTGATCGATTTAGACATATTATTTGTCAAATTTGGAGTTATAAAACCAAAAGTTATTAATTAATTAAGAAAAAGGGGCATTTTATTGTAATTTTGATCAACTCGAAAATTAAAGTGTTCAAAATATATTTTAAAGGGCATATTTGAATTCCTCATATTTTTCTGATTCAAAAACATATGTTATTTGTATTATTTGGATTTATAAATCAAAAGTTATTTAAAAACAGATTGAATTTGAATTTAAAACAAATTTGGAAAAGATTTGAATAAAAACAGACTCAGCGAAAACAACTTTTGTTACTCAGGAAAATATAGCCACGGTCACTGACGGGTGGGGCCGATGCTGACTCAGCAATAGCCGACACGGCGGGGATTGGACCGGACTTTTTTTGACCGCACCAGTACACCTGATGTGGGATGGCAGGGCGGCCTCGGTGGCTACACAAGCCTTGGCCAGTCGACAAGGCGACGATCCAGGGCTGGGTTGAGAAGCCACAAAGCGCGGGGTTTCTTGCAAGAATGTACCGGGTCAGTGGGGCTCTGGACGGGCGCGGTTCAGGGGAAAAAGGGCAGGGCTCAAGCAAAAGGACATCGAGCCGCGCGGCGGACGGATCCGGCTCACGGCAGCGGACCTGGCCGTCTTCCGACGGTGGCGACGCCCATGGGCGAAATCGTCGCTCAAAAAGCAGCGAGAGGAACCACGGGCTACATCTTTCGCTCGAGAACTAGCGGAGGTGGTCTACAAGCCACAAAGGGGTGAGGAACAGGGCGGACGGAGGTTGCGTTGCCGCAGACACGACGGACATCGCAGCGGACAAGACGGAGGCTTTCGCCGGGAACGTCCCGCGAGTCTGGGCTAGGAGGAGGACGGACATGTCTAGGAGATTGAGAGGCTCACGAGGGGTCGACGGCCGGATCGTGAAGGTGGGCGACGTAGGGGCGAGGACGCAGACGGTCGGCGCAGCTAGGGTTTCGAAGGGCGAGGTCGATCTGCGGCGAGCTGGCCTGCTCCACCTCATACGCGTGCGCCGGGACGACAACATGGACGCCACGGCCTTCATCGACACCATGATCACCCGCCCGCCGCCATGCTTTTCTAGGAGGAGAGAGGGAGGCAGAAGGTGGCCGTCGGGGTGCAGATGGGGTAGAGGGACGAGAGGATCGGCACGAGGCCAGAGAGGGCTGATGGTGTACGGCAGAGCCGGGTGGGGTAGATAAGAAGGAAGGCTCGGGAGATGCCGTGGGGAAATAGTAGAGAGGAGAAGAAAAAGGTGGCTCGGGTGCCACCTTTCCTCCTTGTCCTCTCGAGCAGGGGCTCGGCGTGGGAGGCCAGGGCAGGGTAGGTGGAGGCTGCCAGGTGGGTCAGGGAGAGAGGAGAGCTCGGGGTGGGGCTGCTGAGGCAGGGAGAGAGAGCTAGAGAGAGAGAGAGAGAGAGAGAGAGGGGGAGGCACGGGTGAGCTAGGTTAGAAGGGTGAGGCTCGGGTTAGGGTTTGTTAGGGATGGGGTAGGGGTAGCTGAGGTGTGGGACCGAGGAGAGAGGGTAGCCAGGTGGGGTCAGGGAGAGAGGACACCTCGGCATGGTGAGAGGAGAGGTGAGGTGAGGGGGGGATGGGTGTAACTAGGGTTAGATTAGATGAGGTGTTAGGTTTAGGGTTTTGGGTTAGCTAGGTTAGAGAGAGGAGAGGGTGATGGCTTAGGTTTTAGAGATAAGGGTTGAATATGCCCACACATGGCTCGCATGGATGGGGATGGTGGTAGGGTTTTTAACATGAACCAACAAGATCAAGCATGAAGGGGGTAGAGAGAGATGGTGGTGAGGGATGGAGATGACCCCAAAAAGAGAAAACCCATTAAATCCAAGAGAGAAAGAATTGGCTAAAGGTGGAGGTACTCTTGCATGGCCCATGCAATTTAATAAATGCCATGATTAAATTCTTGTGAAAACAAAATAATAGCATGGCATTATCCTTATGCATTCCCAAGAAGTGGAATAAAGGCCAAGCAAAAGAATTTATAGAATTAGATCCACCCAACCCACATGAGCTAGAATAAAAATCCAAAGAAAAAGAATTACAAGCTCATGGGTTATTGGAATGGTGGAAGTATAAGGTGGTGACAAGGAAAGGTGGTGGAATGGAATAAAAGATATGCCCCCAACTCAACTTGGGCATTTAAACAATATATCAATAACCAAATACAATATCAAGAGGCAAATACAATTTACAATGCCTATGAGAGAAGAACCAAAACAAAAAGGGTTTTATATGATGCTCAAATGCAAGGTGGCATGATGACATGAGCATGATATAATTATGATGCAACAATTATATATATGAAGTAGCCATTATATTACTAGACCAAGTAGCATTACAATTGTTAGACAATTGGGATGCTACAGGGAGGACCATATTCTCCTTCGTCTCTGTCCAATCAGCGACAAAGTCAGCAAGGATCTAGGATTTGATTGCTGTCCGGGGTTTGTACTCAATATCGAAAGTTGCAAGCTCTATGCCCCATTTGGCGACGTGTTCTGTGGCGTCGCTGTTGTTGATTATATCTCTCATGGGAGCTTTACTCACCATGGTAATTGTATGCTCCTGAAAATAGTGTCGTAACTTACAAGATGCTAGGAAAACACCGTAAGCCAACTTTTGATAGTGCGAATATCGCTGTTTTGATTCTGTTAGGACCTCGCTGACAAAGTAAGTCGAACGCTGCACCAGGTGTTCCTGATTTTCCTCTAGTCTCTCCACCACCATGACGATACTAACGACCTTATTTGTCGCAGTAATATAAAGCAACAACGGTTCCTGAGGTTTCGGCGCTGCAAGGATAGGAGCAGATGAGAGTACCTTCTTCAGGTCTTGTAGTGCAGCTTCAGCTTCGTCAGTCTAGACAAAATCCTTGGTCTTCTTCAGGAGTTTGTATAATGGTGCGGATCTTTCACCAAGCCGGCTTACAAATCAACTGATCGCAGCAATGCAACCAGTTAATCTTTGTACGTCCTTCAGGCGAGTTGGCCTGGAAATATTGAGTATAGCCTTGATATTGTCGCGGTTCACCTCTATGCCTCTTTGAGACACGATGAAACCTAACAATTTTCCGGTTGGTATTCTAAAGAAGCATTTCTTCGGGTTAAGCATGATGTTGTATTTTCGTAGATTGGCAAATGTCTCCTCCAAGTCGGAAATCAATGTTTCCTTCTTTTTGGACATCACCGCAATATGATCCATGTATGCATGTACATTACGTCCGAGTTGGTCGTGGAGGCAACGCTGCATCGTGCGCTGGTACGTAGCTCATGCGTTCTTCAGCCCAAAGGGCATCATAACAAAACAGAAGGTTCTGAAGGGTGTTATGAATGAAGTTTTGAGTTTGTCAGATTCCTTCATCCGGATTTGGTGATAACCGGAATATGCGTCGAGAAAACAAAGGAGTTCCGAGCCTGCCGTAGAATCGATAACTTGATAAATTCTAGGCAGAGCGAACGGATCTTTTGGACAAGCCTTGTTTAAGGTAGTATAATCAACACACATCCTTAAATCAGTGATGTCCTTTTTAGGGACCATTACAGGATTGGCCGACCACTCTATGTGGATGACCTCTTCTATGAATCCGGCTAACTCGAGCCGCGCTAGTTCCTTAGCTATTGCCTTATGCTTTTCGTCGCCGAACTGTCGTAATGACTGTTTGACGGGTTTAGCGTTCGGGTTTACATTTAGAGAGTGCTCGGCAAGTTCCCTAGGTACTCCGGTCATGTCAGATGGCTGCCATGCGAAGATATCTTGATTTGCTTGGAGGAACTTGACGAGCGCGCTTTCCTATGCGCTATCTAGGCCTACGCCTATCTGGGTCACCTTGGAGGGGTCATCATCCTTCAACGGTGCTTTCTTCGTCTCTTCTGATGCCTTGAACTCCGGATTTGGCTTGGTCACCTCCTTCTTCGTTGTGGGCATCTCGGACGGATCTATGCTCTTCTTGATCTCCGTGTACTCCTGGGCGCAAAGACGGCTTCAAGAAAGGCGGCATTTCCATCCTCACACTCTCGCGCTTTCTTCGGGTCTCCCCTGATGGTGATCACGCCGTTGGGACCTGGAATATTCATCATATTGTAAATGTAACATGGACGAGCCATAAAAGCCCAGTAAGCCGGTCGCCCAAATATAGCGTGGTATGCGCTCTTGAACGGGACCACTTCAAAGGAAAGTGCCTTCGTCCGGTAGTTCTTTGGAGTTCCAAAGGTAGCATCCAAAGTAATCTCTCCTAGGGAATTAGCTTGTCTTCCTGGGACAACTCCGTGAAAGATCACAGAGCTATGGTCCAGCTGGGTCTCCGAGATCTTCATCTGGCATAGCGTTTCGACATAGAGAATATTGATGCTGCTACCACCGTCCATGAGTGTCTTGGAGAAACCATAACCGTCAATAAGTGGGTTGACGATTAAGGCGTATTGTCCTCGCCTGTGTAACTTAGGCGGATGATCATCGCGGTCAAATGTGATTGCCACTTCCAACCAGTCCAGATACTGGGGGACAACCGGAACTATTGCATTGAGCTCGTGTAGAACTGCTTTCTTGACCTTTGTTGGTCGAGATCCGAGAAAGGTGACATAAGTGTCCTTCTTGGTGGGAAAAGTTTTCTTCCCTTCTGACTTGGGATTTGAAGCATCAGCTTCCTCCATGTCGGAATCTTCCTTGGTCTCTTTGTCTTTTTCGGGATTTTTCTTTCCCTTCTTCCGCTTAGCTTTGTAGCCCGCGGTATCATCTCTTTTGATGTCGTCGTTGAAACGACATTCAGCGTTGGTGTGGGAAAAGCCCCCATTGGCGTCTAAGTGATGCACACATGGGTTAATGGCAATGTCGGCCCAAGAGTAGGTTTTGCCAAGTTGTTGTTCTCCTCTACCTTGGACCCTTGATGTCCCACGGCCACGCCCGCGGCCTCCGCCACGTCCTCCTCGTCCTCCAGACCCGGAAACAGTAGTAACTACCGCTGTTTCCGCGTTGTGTTTTTCTTCCGAGGTATTTTTGCGCTTCTGAGCTTGTTGCTTTGGATGTTTTGCCGACTGAGGCACAGCTAGGGCATTGAGCAGTCCTTCTGCGTCGTCTGCATACTTGCTCGCTGTTTCTATCATCTCTCCCAAATAAGTGACCTTGTCACACTTCAAGCGATGGCACAGTAAACCAATTGGGAGACCTGCGATGAAAGCTTCAATCCCAGTTTGGTCATTTACTCCTTCGCAGGAGTTCTTGGTGTCGATCCATCGTCCGAGGTAATCCTGGCAAGTTTCTCCGGCTTTCTGGGTGCAACGTTGTAGGTCTCCAACCGTACAGGGCCTCCAATATGTGCCTTCGAAATTCCGAAAGAACGCACTTTGCAAGTCATACCAGTTATGGATGGTGTTTGCCGGAAGTTCATTGAGCCATGATCGTGCCATCTTCCGCAACATAAGTGGGAGATATCAGGTTGCGACTAGACTGTTTCTGCCTGTCGCGATGCAGCAAGCTTGGAAGAAATCCTGTAACCAGGTGTCTGGCCGAGCAATGCCGTCATAGGCTTGGATATGTCTTGAGATAGCAAATCCTTCCGGGAATTTTGTAGCTCTGATGCATGGTCCGAAGCACTTTGGGCCCACATACACGTCATCGTTTTCATAGCGCCGCGCCTCTATATTAGAGTTGATCCTGTGCCTTGCATCGTTCGGGGATAGAGATCGTCCCGAATGCCGGCTATGGCTGCGGTGCCATGGAGCCGGACTTCGGCTTCTACCCCCACCTCCTCCGCCATGTCGTCCTCCTTGCCCCCCATGGGGGTCGTTGTGATGACTGTGTGGTGGAGAGGGCGGTGCAGCTGGATAGTTTCCGGCTGATCGCTGGCCTCCGTCCAGAACATCATTATTCCGGTTCCGGGGAGGATCTTGACTATGACGAGCCCCCTGCCGGCTTATTCCAGCATGGTTTCCGTCGTTCCTTCGTCCGTTGTTCCCACCATGGTAAGGCTCAGCCGGACGGTTTGTATACTTAGGAGGTTGCATTTTTTGACGATCCTCCTCCCGTCGTTTTTCTTTATCTTCTCCCCTTCGATCCTTAGATTCTCGTTGAGGAAGGTTCGTCTGATTCAGGGCAGCGATCGCATCTTTCTTAGCCGCTGGGGCAACGTTGCTCTAGTTACGTGAAGCTCTATAATGTTGTCCTGACGATCTGGTTCTTGAATAATTGTCTTCCCTGTGTTCAGGGTGATGGTACTGCGCCCGAACGTAATGGGATCTTACGCCAGCCCACGCCAGATCTGTGCGACATTGGTCAGAATCCGAGACCAGTTTTTGATTTCCGGATAGGGCGAACTTTTGCTATTCCGGTCCCTTGTTGAGTAGCTTGATACCCAAACGGATCTCCTCTGGTCCTGGATTAGCCAATAGAATTTCTCGGGCTACCACGGTATTTTGTACTGGTGTTGGGTATACCCAATCTCCGTTGCTATCCTTCCGTGGTTTCCCCATCTCATCTCCAAAAAGGACAGCACGGACACGTGGGAATTGGTTGTCATCTATGTGACGCTTCCGTGTCTTCTGATATAGACGAGACATGTATTCCTTGTTTGACATGCGTTTCTTCTCCACCTCAATGTTTTTGGCTTCATCGAGGAGTTGTTGACGACGCGCTTCTAGGGCTTGCGCCCTTTCGTCCAGCTCATCTGCAGTAAGTTCTGTAGCTATAGGGATAGGTGTGGTTAGTGCAGCATCGATGAGTTTACATGCACCTTCTGTGATCACGTGTCCATCCACCGATGCTTCTTTTTTCGGCTCGTCTAGGATAAGTGCTCCATCAGAGTCTTCCTCGTATTCCTCGGCAATCACCTCCTCTGTCAGAGGGTCTTTTGCCAGGGTCTTGTTTTTCTTGTTCTTCTTCTTTGCCTTCTTGGCAGCGTCGTTAGCAAAGACGGCTTTGGGTCCGTTTCCCGGAGTCAAGCTCTGATCGGTACTTTCGGACATTTGGACCTCGGGATTATCTCCGACGTCCATGTCATCCTGCATTTTGGGAGAGTGTTCCCCGGATCCTTCATCCATGGCTTCTCCTTCTTCTGCAGCTTTGGAGTTGTACTCCTCTTCATATTCCATGGAGAACTTTCTGAAATCTGCTGACGTCATCGACTCATCCGAGGATGCGGGTACGTCGGCGTTTGTTCCAATTGCCTCCAGCATAGAGTCGGTGTTCTCTCCAGCATCGGCAGAGACGGATCCAGATCCCACGTATCCGACAAAGTGCGATGCGTGCTTCCTGAGGTACCTGTGGCTTTCGCGATCAGCCATATCAAAACTTTTGATGGTTTCGAGTATTGCATCTACGCTTTCGCCTTGCAGTATCATACGTCGTAGTGTGTACCTTAGGAAAGGCATGTCTGTCCCGGCATCATCAGAGCCGGAATCAGTGTCGTTGATATGCTCCTCCAGGATTTTGACTTCCACGGTTGGGTCGATCTGGGATCCGGCTTCTCTGGGGAGATCCACTCCAGATTCGACTTGGTCTGCTAGGTCTTCTTCAGGCTCGGGTTTCTCCACTATCTCCGCAACTGGTGCGGGCTGGTGGGATTAGGTTTTCGAGATCCGAACTCACGCCTCCGCGGACAAAGGGGACCCAGAAAATTCTTCTGCCTCTATCATCACCGCTGGGGTGGGTCGGGCAGGTTCAGCGAAACCGATGTAAACATCGATCTCACCAAAAGACATGATTGTGTAGGCAGTCACAGCCTCCCTTGCCGGGATCCAAGTCTCGTCGAGAATGATGAGAGGGACGTCGCTGGTGTAGAGGATGCGACCGACGGCAATAGTCTCGCCGATTCCCATTCTTGTAGATTCTGCTCGAAACACAGATCCAAAGCTCACTTGCCCCATGGTGGGCGCCAACTATCGTCGGATTGAGGACAAGTACGCCATGAGGGGGTCCTCGAGGCGTGCGGAAGAGAGGGGTGTGAGACGTACGGTATCCCAGGACGGTGAGTACACAAGTTTACCTAGGTTCGAATCCGCCGGCTTTGGACGGATCCTACTCCTGCTAGTAATTCAGTAATACGGCAGAGCCGGAATATAGGTTACAAGGGTTTCGCCTGTGCGAGTTGAGGGTCTAAAGTATGGGATGCCCTAAAGGCTCTCCCTAGGACGGCTTATATAGATATCCGTCCTAGGGTTTACAGGAGAGATCTATCCGTCTACGTCTAAGAGTCGGTTATAGAGTACATCTTGAACTACAAGTAACATTAGGGGCCTAAGTCGGTAAGTCTTCTGGGCCTTCCCGTAGCCGGATTGGACTCCGTCTTTCTCCTTGACTGGGCCGCCCGTGAAGCAAAGTTGTAACCCGAAGTGGGCCACCCTGGTCAGTGAGGAACTGTGAGGATACCCGGAAAGTATATCCCCAACAAATATTGTTGAGATACCTAAAACCATGTTTCCCTCTCTCATAATAACTTTCAGTAGCATCAAGGATAAAGTTAACAATATAACTATCACATAAAACATTCTTATCATGAGCCACATGCATATAATGATTATTACTCCCCACATAAACATAGTCATTCTTATTAATTGTAGTGGGAGCAAATTCAACAAAATATCTATCATTATTATTCTCATCACCATAATCATCAAATATAGGAGGCATATTGTAATAATAATTAATTTTCTCCTCAATAGTAGGTGGACTGAAAATATCATATTCATCATTGTAATCATCATATATTGGAGGTTTGGTATCATCATAAACAATAGAATAGCTATCTTCCAAAGCTTGGGAACTAAAAAGATCATTTTCATAAAAACTAGCTTCCCCAAGCTTAGACTTTTCCATAACATTAGCAATAATGGTGTTCAAAGAATTCATACTAATAACATTGCTGTTAGCATGAAAATAAAGTTCCATAGGTTTTTTAATTTTCTCTTCAAACACTTCATGTCCTAACTCAAGATAAATACTATAAAGCTCTCTAATTTTGTTGTTGTTTTCCATTAAGCCTAACTAGTGAAAACAAGAAACAAAAAGACAAAATTGCAGAATCTAAAGGAAATAACTTCGAGCACTCACACCGGAGGATGTGAGTAACTTTTACCTTACCCAGCGGCGCGGAAAATAGGCGTTTGCCGTGGGAGGTTCTTCTTCTTTAATCCTTCGGTGTGAATACCTTTTACCTTACCTCCCTAGCAACAGCGCCAGAAAATAGCTTGATGTCTACACACTTCTATTCTTGTAGACAGTTGTTGGGCCACCAAGTGCAGAGGTTTGAACACTCTCATATAAATATATTCTCTTCATGATACTACTCTTAAATACTCTCCGGTTGAACACTCTAATCCATGGTAGGGCTATAACAGCACACCTCAAAGTAAGCCTTTCCCATCAAGATAACCCCACACTGTCACCTTGAGCACTAGATGGTTCCAACAAACACCACAATTTCATAGAGACATCCAACTCCAAATATAACTCATAACAAGTATTTGTAATCTCTAGCCTAGGTGCCACCATGGTGTGCACGCTGTCACTTTCATACACATGGGGAGAGCAGAGATCTATTAAAGCACTTGAGTAGCAAGGTAGATCTATAGATTACAAGCTCATGATCTCAATAAGAGCATGCATAGAGAGAGAGAGATGAACACCTAGCTACCGGTAGAACCCTTAGCCTCGAGAGAGAACTACTCCCTCCTCATCATGGGAATCAGCAACGGTGATGGAGATGGTGGTGGAGATCGATGGAGATGGCTCTCGGGGGCACTTCCTCGTTCCGGCAGGGTGCCAGAACAGAGACTTTCTGTCCCCCGAATCTCCCCTTCGGTGGCGGCGGCGCTGCGGAACTTTTCTTGGCTGGAGGCTTGACGATCTAGGGTTTTGGTATCGGGAGGCACTTATAGGCGAAGGAGGGAAGGTCGGTGGCCGGCCAGGGGGCCCACACCATGCCCTGGTGCGGCCTGGGCTGGCCCGCGCCAAGGGGTGGTGTGGCCACCCTATGGCCCCTCTCCGACTGTCCTTCTGGCTCCGTGAGTCTTCCGGGAAAATAGTAACTTTGGCTTTTGTCTCGTCCAATTCCGAGAATATTCATTTTCTGACTTCCTGGAACCAAAAACAGCAGAAAACAGGCAACTAGCACTATGGAATCTTGTTAATAGGTTAGTCCAAGAAATCATATGAAAAGTACTCCAAAGTGTGGACAAAACACAAGAAAGTAGATAAAACCAAGCATGGAACATCAAAAATTATAGATACATTTGCAATGTATCAATGACCACATCAATTTCTTCTAGTTCGCATGGACTGATTTCATGCATAATCTCTTTGTAAAGCTCATAAGGAATGGCACTTGAACTTGCACCAATATCACATAAACCATAATAACAATGATCACCAATTCTAACAGAAAGCACAGGGACACTAGCTTTTTTAGTTCTATTAGGATGTGAGACAATATTAGAAGCATCCTCACAAAATACAATGTGTCCATCTTGTACACTTTTAGTGACAAGATCTTTCACAATTGCTACTGCAGGTTCAATGTTTATTTGTTCATCAGGTTTTACAGCTCTCTTTGTACTTTTATGAATTACACTAGTTATCATAGGATGCTCCTTTACCTTATCAGGGAAAGGCATTTTCTCGATATAAGGTTCAGGCAAGATGTGATCAGTAGTGCAAAATTCGGTACTTCTCGTAGGAACACAATCAAAAATATCTTTATAGGGTGCATGATACTTGTTCCATTCTTCTTTTGGAATCTCAATGAATGAGGCAAAAGCTTTAAGACAATTTGCAATAACTTGAGAATCTATACCATAAGCATAACTAATATTTTGGAAGTCATCAGTTCTCATAAAAGATTCAATGCATTCATAATCATAATATATCGTTCTCCCATGCTTCAGCATTATCTTGAATATGGTCTAGAAGACCCCATTTAGCTCCTTCTTCCATGCGTGTAAATGATCCAGAACAAGAAGCATCTAATAGATCCTTATCATGAAGAGAAAGTCTTGCATAAAAGTCATTGATAATAATATTGTTGGGGAGCTCATGAATAGGACATTTGAGAATTAGAAACTTCAATCTCCCCCAAGCTTGAGATGTACTATCTCCATCAAGAGGCCAAAAGTTGTATATTTGATTCCGATCTTTATGAATCTCACTAGGAGGATAAAATTTTGAATAAAAGAGAGGCACAATTTCCTCCCATTCAAGAGCTTGACCATTCTTCAGCAGCTTATAACATTCCTCGGCTCTTCCTTTTAGTGATAATGAGAATAACTTCTCCTTGAGTTGATCTGTTGTAATACCTACACACTTGAACAACCCGCATAATTGGTGTATAAAGAGCAAATGATCACCGGGATGGACAGTTCCATCTCCAAAATAGTAGTTATCCATAACATGATCAATAATTCTTGTAGGTATTTTAAAAGTATCATTTTCAACAGGTGGTGGTTCATCTACTACCTTAGCAGTGGTAGTAGCATTATGAAATAAGAAACTAAGTGAATTATCCATATTGAAATAAAGTAACTAACATAAATAAACAATGCTCATAGTAGAAGTTTCCTTTACCAATTCCACTCTCCAATAGCGCTTCACTCCCCGGTAACGGCGCCAGAAAATAGTCTTGATGACCCACAAGTATAGGGGGTGTATCACAGTATTTTCGATAAGTAAGAGTGTCAAACACCACGAGGAGCAGAAGGTGTTGACGAGTGGTTTGGAGCCGGAATAAATACTTAGCAAACGGATTTTTAGGGGTTTTTGATAATGCAGACAAATAAAGTACGAGTAAATAAAAGACAATAATAATAAATGCAGCAAGTGGCCCAATCCTTTCTTTAGCAAAGTACAAGCCAGTTGTATTACTTAAGATGGCCAAACGTTCTCGAGGACACACGGGAATATCATCAAGTGCTTTCGTTTCATATAGTTTATTAATCTTCTTTAGTTTGATAAGTGTTGTGTCGGTGAACCTGTGCTAATGTACCAACCTTCCTAGGACTAATACATACTTGTGATTATACCCCTTGCAAGCATACGCAAGTACAAGAAAGTAATTAAGGTAGAAACCTAACTACAACTTTAAACTCTAAGATCCTAACATCCCTTGTTCAAAGGTTTCCTAACGGGGGTTCAGGTTTCTGTCACTTCGGCAACCCCTACGATTAGTAGCCAAATACACAATGCATTCCCCTAGTCCCATAAAGGTGAAGTGTCATGTAGTCGATGTTCACATGACACCACTAGAAGAATAACACCACAAATTAAATAACAAACTATTGAATCTTTCTCAGCACAATTCCACTACTAACAACATGACTTCTCCCATGTCCTCAAGGACTAAACGAACTACTCACAAGACATCATATGGATTAAGATCAGAGATGATATAATGATAAATAACAATCTGAATATGAATGAAAATTCAATGGTTCCACTCAATAGCATCAACTACAACAAGTAATCAACACTGGGAAAGTTTCCCCTAAGAACTATGCAAGATTCAACCCAATTGTTATAGCGGTATGAAGTGGTGATGATGGTGCTGGTGCTGGTGGAGATGATGGTGATGATGATCCCGACGAAGTCCAGATTGATTGGTGTTGATGGCGACGATCTCCCCTCTCCGGGAAGGAATTTCCCTGGCAGATTTCTGCCTGCCAGAGACTTTCTCTCTCTGTAGTTTTTCGCCCCGCAGAGGCGGCGAAATCTTTCTGTGGTCGATCCCCCAGGCTTAGGGTTTCATGGGGATAATATACGCCAAAGGGGAGAGCTGGAGGTGGGCCAGGGTGGCCACACCACAGTGGGCGGCTGGTGGCCAGCGCCAGGTGTGGCCCCCTGGCCCAACTCCGCTCCCTTCGGCATTGTTAAATCTTCTGGAAAAATAGAATTTTCCATGTATTTTCTGGAATTTTATGATCTTCGCGAATTTTGCCTCCAAACAGTGCCTTTTCCATCAGAATCCTGACCGCAGCGGTCCATCCTCCAAAAGTCATCAACCACGCAAAAACTGATGAAATAACATAAGTATCATCTCTTAATATGAAATATATCAATGAATAATAGTAAATTATGATATAGAATAGTGATGCAAAATGGACGTATCAACCACCAAGAAAGTTCTTCGGTATGAGGCAACCCGTGGTAAGCGGGTGTCAGACATATCTACGTTCGCATACAGTGGGTGTAATCCATGTTGCACAGCGAATACACTAAGGTTGAGTTGGCGATCCTAGCACGTTACAGAGACGTGGCCTCTGATGGCCAAAAATATATCGAGCTCGTTGGGGAACCCCAAGAGGAAGGTATGATGAGCACAACAGCAAGTTTTCCCTTAGTTATGAAACCAAGGTTATCAATCCAGTAGGAGCAAGGAAACACCTCCAAGGTGTTGCTAGCTGGACTTTGGTATGCGCACTACCGTGCAAGACAATGTGGAAACCTGCACAACACAACCACAGAACTTTGCCCCCAACTTACAGTGAGGTTGTCAATCTCACCGGTTTACTGAAAACAAAGGATTAAATGTATTGTGTGGAAGAAAGTAATAGCTTGCAGAAAGTAAACACAAAACAGTAAACAGATGATTGTAGATTGATGATAAAAGAAAGGACCGGGGTCCATAGTTCACTAGTGGTGGCTCTCCTTAAGATAGATGACATGTTGGGTGAACAAATTACATCGGGGCAATTGACAAACATCGAGAAAGCAATAATGCATATACTACTCATCTTGACTCCTTTGAGATTCAATTGGGCATTAGAATATTATACATAGACCGTAATCCAACTTCATCTATGACTAATAATCCACCTTCAGGTTATCATCCGAACCCCCTCTGGTATTAAGTTGCAAGCAACAGATAATTGCATTACACATTGCGTGTAAAGTAAACGATACAATTGTTCTATGAACAAAGTATTGTTGTTTTCTCCCTAGTAGCAATAGCACATCTGG
The DNA here is from genome assembly GCA_023614405.1 of Avena insularis. Taxonomy (NCBI): domain Eukaryota; kingdom Viridiplantae; phylum Streptophyta; class Magnoliopsida; order Poales; family Poaceae; genus Avena; species Avena insularis. Next base: position 139,870,248 of record CM042686.1, on the reverse strand, counting down.
TACCTTAGAGATTTCTGTCACTTCCCCAGATTACTAGAGGCATGGACCCACTATCGAGCATAAATACTAACTCTTGGAGTTGCTAGCATCTACTTGGCCAAGATAGCTAGTAACAACGGAAAGCATGCAAGATCACAAATAACAAAGACATGATAGAATCAATAATCAATCTGAAATAGCATCTCAATATCCATCGGATCCCCACAAACACAACATGTAGGAATTACAAATAGATGATCTTGATCATGAACGGAGCTCACAAGATCTAAACATGATAGCACAAAGGAGGAGAACCAGCCATCTAGCTACTACATGGACCCATAGTCCAAGGATGAACTACTCACGCATGACACCGAAGGCTTGCATGGTGATGAAGAAGGCCTCCAGGGTGAATTCCCCTCTCCGGCAGGGTGCTGGGAAGAGCTTCAGATTCCTCCCGATCTAGGGATGGAGATGACGGCGGCTACAGACTCTTTCATGGAATTTTGATCGGGTACTTAGGGTTTCTGTATCGGAGGCATCCTATAGGCGAAAGGGGAGGCTGAGGGGGTGTCCGAGGCAGCCACACCACCCCCTGGCGCGGGCCAAGCCTGGCCACGCAACCAGGTGGTGTGGCGGCCCTCTGGCCCCTCTCCGTCTCGTATTCTGGCTCCGTGTGTCCCTCGGTGAAAAACTTACTTTGGCTTTTGTCCCGTCCAATTCCGAGAATATTCATTTTCTGACTTTCCTGGAACCAAAAACAGCAGAAAACAGGCAGCTGGCACTGTGGCTCTTGTTAATAGGTTAGTCCAAGAAAGTGTATAGAAAGTACTCCAAAGTGTGGACAAAACATAATAAAGTAGACAAAACCAAGCATGGAACATCAAAAATTATGGATATGTTAGCAACGTATCAACATCCCCAAGCTTAACTCCTGCTCGTCCTCGAGTAGGTAAGTGATAAAAACAAAGAATAATTTTGAGGTGACATACACCATCATAAACTTGATCAAAGTATTTGTAAAACATTGATAGTTGGGATCATAGTACTTCAATCATAACATGAAAGATAAAGTTCTAGCAATAAGGCAAAGCAACTATTGTTGCAACATGAAAAGGCACAAACAAAAGATTCATGAATAACAATGCTTTGCAAGACGTTTGTTTGTTTCACATAAAGAAAACATAGCATAGTGGCATTCAGCTTGTCCCTCATAGAGTAGCAAACATAAATGCATAGGACACCTTCAAAGTTCATAAGAGTGACTAGATACAAATAGTTTAAAACAAGCAATATCAAAGTTATGCATCAATCAACATGTCTTGGGAAAATGCACATAGAACTAAGAATGTCCACTATGCTCTCAAAGTAGGTGCATAAAGATAGAAGGTGGAGACTCAACATAAAAGTAAAAGAAAGGCCTTCATAGAAGGAAGTAGGGATTCAAGTTTCATAAAGAGCTTCCAAAAATTATGGTACTTGCTAGCTTTCAGCTCTCATTGCCCCTATCATAAGCATCTTGAAGTGATTAAGGTTAAAGTGAGCAAACTATGGAGTATATGCTTGACAAAGTATAAGTTGGAAATCTCATGTCCCTTGAATACGATGGCCGCTCCTCATGCTACTCAAGTTTAGTTACCGGTAAGTTCTTGTCATAGTAAGTACATGTGTATCATAGAGAACCACCAACGGGGTACCCCTTGCCCGATGATACGGAAAAGTCCTCATATCAAAATGACAAGGCAAGCAGACAGCGAGCATCTCAGCAATCTTCTTATTTACCAAAAGAGCATGATATCAACTAGGTACAAAGTACAAGTGCAATGTTGAAAGCGTTCCCCATGACAGCATGGTTCTGCTAATCCCCAACATATAAGTGCAAGCATATACAACATAGACGACACAATAGTTCAAGTTTATTAAGGGCAAGAAAAGTAAAGTGTGCCATCAAGTTCGTGAGAGCTTTAATCACTAGTTTTCTCATAACAAGTTTAATTCGGAAGGTAGATAAAAACATGAATATACTTGGAATAACTTGGTTTTAGGAGTTGGATGCATGAGTGGAACTCATACTTGGTTATGGAGGCTAGCAAATGACTGGGAGCGACCAACTAAGAGAGCAATAATAGCCATAATCATGCAGAGCGACAAAACATCATTAATCAAAGCATAAGGTGATACTACAAGTTGAAAACTAAAGGATCATAAAGCCTATGGTGACTTGGGATAGTCATAGCATGGTGTGAGCATGTGCCAAGTCAACCCAAATAAAGCATCAAAGGAGAATACCACAATACTATGCTTTAATATGCTAAAACAACGCATGATTCTTCAACGGCACATTAAGCATCTCAATTGTTTATAACATGTCATGCTACAACAAAGATCACTAAGAATAAAGCAAAAACAATATCAAGCATGGCATGACAAAGCATAGGCCACAGTAAAAACAAGCTCTCTTTACCACTTAAGCATGAACTTTCCTACTCTTTTCCAATCCAAACCAAACTATATGAATACCAATGTATGAAAGAGCGGGTCCAACCAATTTATTCAGCAAACTAAGAAAACCAAGCAAACAAAAAACCAAAGTGAAAACAAAAAAGAAGACGCTCCAAGAACAACACAACTGTGCATGAAACAATAAAAATGAAGTGTTTGGAAGAAACCTAGAATTTTTATTGATGAAGAAGGGGATGCCTTGGGCATCCCCAAGATTTGACGCTTGTACCTCTTGAATATTTCTTGGGGTGACATGGGGTGGCATCCCCAAGCTTGAGCTTTAGTCCATTCTTCATCTCATTACATCATTCCTTCCATACACCTGATTTTTTTTCTTCATACAAAACTTGACACACTCTTTATTAGCAACATTAGTGCACTCAAGCTAATAAGTCTTTAGGTTCAGTTTCAACACCAATAAAACTTCCATTAAAACACAAGATACTGTAGCACTTCCCTCAAAAATCTCACTTCCCCAAAAGAAATCAAAAAGGAACCAACAAGAAGCAAATGCAAATAATGGCAGAAATCTGTCAAAACAGACCAGTAGGTAAAAACCAATTTTTTCGAAGACCTTCTATTGCTCAAATCAAAAAGTGTTGAACTAACTAAAGTTAGATAACAACCTGGGGCAGAAGCACAACAGTTCACGCCTCAAAACGACGTACAGAGATTTTACACGAATTTTTACGGTGAAGCACAGAAATCTGTTTCGGGACAGCAACTTTCCCAATCATTACTTCTCTCTCATTAAAGGTTACTCTTGGCACGAAAAGAAAATAAAAAGGATAAGCAGCGGTTATTACAGAGGTAATAACTTCCAAGACTCATCTAAAACTTTTGGGTTATCTCCCAATAATTACTTTTCTTTAACGCCTTTAAGTTAGGCATAAGAAGCAAGAAAAAGAATCAAGTGTTCTCAAATGAAGGAGCAAATTTTGTTTTCATAGGTGAGGCAAAATAAATCTTCTCTCTCTTCTTAGGGAAGTTTTCTATACCTTTCTTGAGTGGGAATTGATATTTAATGGTGCCTTCTTTCATATCAATAATGGCACCAATAGTTCTAAGAAAAGGTCTTCCCAAAGTAATAGGACAAGAAGCATTGCATTAAACATCCAAAACATACAAATCAACAGGGACATAGGCATTGTTAACCATAATAAGAACATCATTAATACCCCCCATTAGTTTCTTTTTAGCATTATCATCAAGTGGGATACTCAAATAACAATCTTCCAATGGTGGCAAATCAAGCATCTCATAAATCCTTCTAGGCATAATAGAAACACTACTATCAAGATCACATAGAGCTTTGAAATCAAAATCATTCACTTTCATATTAATGATGGGTTCCCAACCATCTTCTTGTTTTATAGGAATAGAAGCCTTATGTTTCATCTTTTCTTCTTTAATTTTTATGAGAGCATCAATAATGTGTTTTGTAAAGGCCATATTCATAGCACTAGCATTAAGACTTTTAGCAAGCTTTGTAGGAACTTAATAACTTCAGAGATGTTGCAACCATCAAGATCAAAATCATAATTATCATCTAAAGTAGTAGAACTATTACTAGCCTCAACACTAGTGGTAGTGATAGTAGAAACACTAATGTTTCTAGCAATTTCATCTTCTCTTTCCCGCTTAGCATGCAATTCAGCTAATAGTCTAACATTTTCATCAATTCTAACTTGTATGGCATTAGTAGCAGCAAAGGGATTATCAATAGTTTCAGGTTTAGCAGCCATTTTATTAATCAAAGAGGATTGTGCTTCAGACAAAGATGATATATTTCTTTCAGCATTAGAAAGTTTCAATTGCAAACTAGGAATTTCCCTATTCAAACTCTGAAGTTGATGACTAATATTCTTCAAAAGGGTAGATTGTTCCTCCATAGTTTTAGTAAATAATTTATTTTGTTCATATTGCATTTGCATGAAGTTTTTAGTCGATCTTTCAACTTATAAAATTCTTCCTTCACTAGGTATTCCAGGTTTGCCATTATAACCATAAGTATTATTAGGAGAGTAGGGCCTATAATTGTTATTGCCATAAGCATTGTTGCCAAAATTATTATTTCTTATAAAGTTCACATCAACTTGCTCTTCTTGAGCAACCAAAGAGGCTAAGGGAACATGATTTGGATCAATATGGGCTTTCCCATTAACAAGCATAGACATAATAACATCAATTTTATCACTCAAGGAGGAGGTTTCCTCAGAATTTACCTTCTTACCTTGTGGAGCTCTTTTAGTATGCCATTCAAAATAGTTAACCAACATATTATCCAGAAGCTTTGTTGCAGCACCCAAAGTAATGGTCATAAACGTACCTCCAGCAGCAGAATCCAATAGATTTCTTGAAGAATAGTTCAATCCTGCATAAAAGGATTGGATAATCATCCAAGCAGTCAGTCCATGAGTGGGACAATTCTTTACCAAAGATTTCATTCTTTCCCAAGCTTGAGTAACATGTTCATTATCAGATTGTTTAAACTTCATTATTTCACTCATAGATATAATCTTAGCAGGAGGATAGTATTTTCCAATGAAAGCATCCTTGCATTTAGTCCAAGAATCAATACTATTCCTAGTTAAGGAATTCAACCATTCTTTAGCTTTTCCTCTCAAGGAGAAAGGAAACAATTTAAGCTTAATGATATCTCCATCTATATCCCTATGCTTTTGCATCTCACAAAGTTCAACAAAGTTATTTAGATGAGCAGCAGCATCTTCATTACCAATACCAGAAATTTTTTCTCTCATAACAAGATTGAGTAAAGCAGGTTTTATTTCAAAGAAAGTAGCTTCAGGAACAGGTGGAGCAATAGGTGTGCTCATGAAATCATTGTTGTCGGTGCTAGTGAAGACACACAACTTAGTATTTTCCAGAGTAGTCATTTGTTTGTGTTTTTAATAAAGAAAGCAAACTAGTAAAACTAAATTTTTTGTGTTTTTGATAAAGAAACAAGCAAACTAGTAAAACTAAATTTTTTGTGTTGCAAAAATAAACAAAGCAAAAATAAACTAAGCAAAACAAAAACAACAAAGTAAAGAGATTGGTTATGAGGGACTCTCCTAGTGAAGATGTCCTTGACTCCTCGACAACGGCGCCAGAAAAATAGCTTGATGGCCCAAAATATATCGAGCTCGTTGGGGAACCCCAAGAGGAAGGTATGATGAGCATAACAACAAGTTTTCCCTCAGTTATGAAACCAAGGTTATCAATCTAGTAGGAGCAAGGAAACACCTCCAAGGTGTTACTAGCTGGAATTTGGCAGGGCGCACTACCGGTGCCAACAGCAACGTGGAAACCAGCACAACATAACCACAAAACTTTGCCCCCAACTTATAGTGAGGTTATCAATCTCACCGGTTTTGCTGAAAACAAGGGATTAAACATATTGTGTGGAAGAAAGTAATAGCTTGCAGAAAGTAAACACAAAACAGTGAACAGTTGATTGTAAATTGATGATAAAAGAAAGGACAGGGGTCCATAGTTCACTAGTGGTGGCTCTCCTTAAGATAGATGACATGTTGGGTGAACAAATTACAACAGGGCAATTGACAAACATCGAGAATAATGCATATACTACTCATCTTGACTCCTTTGAGATTCGATTGGGCATTACAACATTATACATAGACTATAATCCAACTTCATCTATGACTAATAATCCACCTTCAGGTTATCATCCGAACCCCCTCTGATATTAAGTTGCAAGCAACAGATAATTGCATTACGCATTGCGTGTAAAGTAAACAATACGATTGTTCTATGAACAAAGGATTGTTGTTTTCTCCCTAGTAGCAACAGCACATCTAGTACCTTAGAGATTTCTGTCACTTCCCTAGATTAGTAGAGGCATGAATCCACTATCGAGCATAAATACTAACTCTTGGAGTTGCTAGCATCTACTTTGCCAAGATAGCTACTAACAACGGAAAGCATGCAAGATCACAAATAACAAAGACATTATAGAATCAATAATCAATCTAAAATAGCATCTCAATATCCATCGGATCCTCGTAAACACAACATGTAGGAATTACAAATAGATGATCTTGATCATGAACGAAGCTCACAAGATCTAAACATGATAGCACAAAGGAGGAGAACCAGCCATCTAGCTACTACATGGACCCGTAATCCAAGGATGAACTACTCACGCATGACAGCGGAGGCTTGCATGGTGATGAAGAAGGCCTCCAGGGTGAATTCCCCTCTCCGTGAGTCTTGGAAGAGCTTGATCCTCTCGATCTAGGGATGGAGATGACGGCTCTGAGACTCTTTCGTGGAATTTTGATCGGGTACTTAGGGTTTCTGTATCGGAGGCATCTTATAGGCGAAAGGGGAGGCTGAGGGGGTGCCCGAGGCGGCCACACCACCCCCTGGCATGGGTCGGGCCTGGCCGCGCAGCCAGGTGGTGTGGCGGCCCTCTGGCCCCTCTCCGTCTCGTATTCTGGCTCCGTGTGTCCCTCGGTGAAAAACTGAGTTTGGCTTTTGTCCGTCCAATTCCGAGAATATTCAATTTTTGACTTTCCTGGAACCATAAACAGCAGAAAACAGGCAACTGGCACTATGGCTTTTGTTAATAGGTTAGTCCAAGAAAGTGTATAGAAAGTACTCCAAAGTATGGACAAAACATAAGAAAGTAGATAAAACCAAGCATGGAACATCAAAAATTATGGATACGTTAGCAACGTATCAGCCTTGGAACATGGATGGTCGAAAGATCAAGCACGAGTCGCATGAATGATGTGACCGACGTTTAGCGTCCACCCTTGAACCCACATTGATGGCTGTGATGATCGGGGGAGATGTGGGAAAAGGGGTCGTGTTATCACTAGGAACCCTTTAGGGGATAGGTGTTTTTGAGTGGAGTTATTATTAACTCATTTAATTACAAACTTAGTCTAAATTCCTTTTGCAATTATAAATGTAGAAAATGGTTCTCCCCGAGATTACCTTCCCTATTGACAATTGGTTAAAAGGAGAAAAGTTCAAGTTAGATAGATCCAACTTCTCTATATGGGTCATGCGCCTTTATGATCTCCTTAGCAAGAACAAAGTGGCCGACTACATGATGTACGAGATGTACTTGGAGCCACCCTATCTTCATGAGACCCAGGAGCAGTGGGATCTCCGTTGCCATTGTCGTGTGATGGCCACATTTAATCAGTAACGATGCGCCTCGGGATGGAAGATGGGCTATGGCCGATTGTGGGAAGTCTTAATCCCCGAACGGTTATGGCACATCTGAGATCACATTTCGTGGAACAAGTGCGCATATGGGAGTATGAGCTGATGGGGGATTTCCTCTCCATAAAGATGGAGGAGGGCTCCTCACTGGACGATCACTTATTGAGCATATATGATGCTTAAATGAGTCTTGCATACTTCCTGTACAACTGGTTCGCAAGCTCTTTTGCAATAGGCGTTGTGCTGCGGTCGCTGCCACCAAGCTACCAAGCACAAGTCAGGACTTGCATCATGAGAGGCGACGCGGAAACACAGGATTTCCATGAGTTCATATCACATTTCAGGAATGTGATGGTTGAACCCGTTGTCGCTGAGGTCATCAATGACAAAGGTATATATTTGATATACAATTTTATAAATGTTATAATCTTGCAAACACATTTGCAGTGTTAAGTATATTTGATACTTGTTTTGTTTTGTTGAAAATAGGTCCTTCTGCATAGAGGTGCTTGCTGGAGAGGAGGTGACGTTGTGTGTTGATGGCAAGCATGATGATGATGGCCAACAACACTCTCACTCAACATTTATCACTTAGTTTATGTTTAGGATGATTATTGTAATCAAAAGATTGTGAACTTCTTTAGTGTGTCTCACACTTTGTGAGACGGTTATTCATATGAGCTTCTAACAAACAGTTGTTCCACTATTATGAATGATCTCTATTCGTGTTCATATCTTGTTCGATTATGTGTGAATTATCCTTATTATGAAACTAACTGATAATACATGAACATCTGTAAAATATTGAAATGCCTTAAAATACCCAACTTAATGATATATTCATTAATGAATGAAACCATTGTTTAAATTCAAAGTTATGTGATAATGTGTGAAAGTCATTTGATTTCTTGTCACATATAAATCATGCCTAAGATCGGCAAAATAACTTGAACACTATGTATTACTTGAATACGAAGTGTTTGATGAATTGTTGAAAGAAAATACATATTTGATGTATTGTGTTTTAACAAAAATGGTGATTATCATTATATGATTGTTTCAATGTGTAAATAAGTTTACCAAAGGAAACATAAATATGAAACTATTTGATATGATCAAAGTGTTTCATCAAACAAAGGGTATTAAAATTAAAAGAGAATCTAATTACTATGATTTGATCAATAGTAATGAAATTCAACTTGATAAGATTGGCATAAAAGAAAATTATGGAATGCAAAGCATTTTGAAACGTCAAAATGCAAAGCATCACAATGTGATATTAGATATCAAAATGGGTGAATAGATGGCGCCAAATAAATAGTTGTAGTGTAGATGTAGAGACCATTAGTTATAAATAGTTAGCACTCAATTAGAATATATAGTGAACCATCTGAATTCGTGAGAATGGCTCCATATCTAGTATGGATCGTCATCAAAGTTTTGGGGTTATTCGATATAACCAAAACAATAGTGAATAAGTCCTTGTAGAGTATTCATTGGAAACTTTGAATACGAAATCCATAGCTGGAACCAAAAGGAAAGAAAAACTTGTATTTCTTGAATTTTGGTGCATTCTCGAGAAAGTTCACATTCAGTGATATTTCTCGATTATGGAGCAAATGGAAGATAGTCACTACAAGAAATGTGTTAACTTGTGACCTTCTCATAGTGACGAGGAATGAAATCGTCATAAATTTATGATGATTTCGCGCAAGATGGTCGTAGGCCGTTTGGAGAGGTCCAAACCCTATAGAATTATGACGTTTTGTGCCCAAATCGTCGTAGTTTCATCATATGAAATCGTCACAATCTACGCAATGTGGTTTAGGATCTTATTTGTAGCCTATTATGACCTATTTAAATTGTCATGGTGTTTGAATTAGGATATATTAATATGACTGAGCGACCACATCAGCAATTGCACACGCATGGCATGTCTATGTGTCATTTTTTGCATACATGGCTTATCCATGTGATAATATTTTCCACAAAGCCTATCCAAGGTGGAACCCATCTGATAACCAGGACCCACCAAGAAGACACGGTGGATCTAGCACCGACCTGACGTGTAGAGCCCACCAAATTGACATGCAGGCCCCATCCGCAACCTGACAAGCTGACCCCACATCCGAAGTGGATATTCCACAAAAAGAAGTCCGACCGGGGATCGAACCCGCGACCACGACCCCATATGCACAGCGCTAAACCACTGGACCACTGGCTCGTTGTTGTAAACAACACACATTCCCTACTTATGTAGATTGATCTTCGTCTACTGGGCCTGGGCCGCAATGAACCGCGACCTCCTATTCTCCTTTTGTTTTTTCTTTAAACTTTTATGACTGAGGCCCACATGTCATTGACCCACTTTAGCTTCATACCGGTGCAAAATTCCCAACCACACAAGTGTCTAGTCAGTGTCCCTAGGCCCACCCGTCATTCTCTGCGGCTCACTATCTCTAGGTGAGAAAAGGTTATGTTTCTATCTTTTTATTTCAAAATTCTAGAAAAAGCTTTTATATGGCATAATTCATATGTTTTTATTGGTAAGTTAAAATAAAAATGTTTTTTATATAAAATTGATCAGAAAAATATGAAGATTATATCTATAATAATTATGGATAAATAAAATTCGAATCTTTTTAAATCATTATAAATTACTCAAATCTTGCATAATTCATAACTTTTAATCCGTAATTAGGAATTCGACAAATAATATGTCTAAATCGATCAGCAAGATGAGACCGTTCGAACTGTGCATTCCATAATTGCAATTGCATCATGAGTGGATGAAAAGGTTTTAAAATCCCCGATTGGGCAAACCAGACCCACTTCCTACCGATTCGGCAAACATTTGTCTTTTTCACCAGGAGTGGACGAAAAGGTTTTAAAATCCCCGGTTGGGACATTGTACATTTCAGATGGTCTAATATTTTTGAAAAATGGGGTGGTAGCATTTTTGAACTAAACATTTGGTGTTGCTTCACAAAACGCCCCGATTTTGGCACTCGAAAAATAGAAAATAGTTTTTTCGTGCGACGAAAAATAAAACTTTCTCCTGCAACGTTGTTCGCCATTCCAAGATGTACATGCATGCAAAATATGGGCACATCATCACAACCTATTACGTGATTCTGGTCATAACATTGGTCATTTGGCTTGAAAGCCATGAAACCTCGAACATGATAGGTCATTTCTATGAAGGTTTTTTCGAGATGCAATCAATATACCAAGTTTGGATTTTTTCTTGCAACTATGTCACATAATATGATGTCACGCGAAGGTTTTACATTCTTCGGATCATTTCTGAATTTTTTATGCTTGTTTCAAACTATGGTCAAAACGGTGGGCATGAAGGTTCTTAGCTCGGGGCCGAGCCTTGCTAAACTTGAATTGGATCTCTAAAGAGACATGATATTATGAGCCTAAAAATGATTTTTGCAAAAAATCAAGAGCATCGGATCATATTCCTGTAGTTCAAACTGGACCCAATTCCTACTAATTCGGCAGGAATTTGTCTTTTTCACCAGGGGTAGATGAAAAGGTTTTAAAATCCCCGGTTAGGACATTGTTCATGTAAGGTGGTATAGTATTTTTGAAAAATGGCGTGTTAGCATTTTTGAACTGAACAGTTGGTGTTGCTTCACAAAATGCCCCGATTTGGGCACTCGAAAAAATAGAAAATAGTTTTTTCTGCGACGAAAAAGAAAACTTTCTCCTGCAACGTTGTTCGCCATTCCAAGGTGTACATGCATGCAAAATATGGGCACATTATCACAAACTATGACGTGATTCTGGTCATAACATTGGTCGTTTGGCTTGAAAGCCATGGAACCTCGAACATGATAGGCCATTTCTATGAAGGTTTTTTCGAGATGCAATCAATATACCAAGTTTGGTATTTTTACTTGCAACTATGTCACATAATATGATGTCACGTGAAGGTTTTACATTCTTCGGATCATTTTTGAATTTTTTATGCCCATTTCAAACTATGGTCAAAACGGCAGGCACGAAGGTTCTTAGCTCGGGGCCGAGCCTTGCTAAACTTGAAATGGATCTCTAAAGAAACATGATATTATGAGCCTAAAAATGATTTTTGCAAAAATTCAAGAGCATCGGATCATGTACCTATAGTTCAAACCGGACCCAATTCCTACTAATTCGAGAGGAATTTGTCTTTTTACCAGGGGTGGATGAAAAGGTTATAAAATCCCTGGTTAGGACATTGTTCATGTAAGGTGGTATAGTATTTTCGAAAAATGGCGTGTTAGCATTTTTGAACTGAACATTTGGTGTTGCTTCACAAAACGCCCTGATTTTGGCACTCAAAAAATAGAAAATGGTTTTTTTGTGCGACGAAAAAGAAAACTTTCTCCTGCAACATTGTTCGCCATTCCAAGGTGTACATGCATGCACAATATGGGCACATTATCACAAACTATGACGTGATTATGGTCATCACATTGGTCGTTTGGCTTGAAAGCCATGAAACCTCGAACATGATAGGTCATTTTTGTGAAGGTTTTTTCGAGATGCAATCAATATACCAAGTTTGATATTTTTCCTTGCAACTATGTCACATAATATGATGTCACGCGAAGGTTTTACATTATTCGGATCATTTTTGAATTTTTTATGCCCGTTTCAAACTATGGTCAAAACAGCGGGCACGAAGGTTCTTAGCTCGGGGCCGATCCTTGCTAAACTTGCATTTTATCCCTAAAGAAACATGATATTATGAGCCTAAAAATGATTTTTGCAAAAATTCAAGAGCATCGGATCATGTACCTATAGTTCAAACCGGACCCACTTCCTACTGATTCGGCAGGAATTTGTCTTTTTCACCAGGGGTGGATGAAAAGGTTTTAAAATCCCCGGTTAGGACATTGTTCATGTAAGGTGGTATAGTATTTTTAAAAATGGCGTGGTAGCATTTTTGAACTGAACATTTGGTGTTGCTTCACAAAACGCCCCGATTTTGGCACTCGAAAAATAAAAAATGGTTTTTTCGTGCGACGAAAAAGAAAACTTTCTCCTGCAAAGTTGTTCGCCATTCCAAGATGTACATGCGTGCACAATATGGGCACATTATCACAAACTATGACGTGATTCTGGTCATAACATTGGTCGTTTGGCTTGAAAGCCATGAAACCTCGAACATGATAGGTCATTTCTGTGAAGGTTTTTTCGAGATGCAATCAATATACGAAGTTTGGTATTTTTCCTTGCAACTATGTCACATAATATGACACCACGCGAAGGATTCACATTGTTCGGACCGTTTTTGAATTTCTTATGTCCGTTTCAAAATTTTCCTATTTCGAACTCCGGCCAAAACGACAGGCATGAAGATAGGGGACGAGCCTCGCTAAAACTTGCATTGGATCTTTAAAGAAACATCATATTGTGTGCCTAAAAATGATTTTTGCAAAAAATCACGAGCATTAGATCATATACCTGTAGTTCAAACCGGACCCACTTCCTGCCGATTCGGTAGAAATTTGTCTTTTTCACGAGGAATGGATGGAAAGATCCTAGGCAATCACAAACCTTCGAGTAAAAACGTGAAGGGACTCCTCTACCTTATCCCCTTCCTCCCCTAGCTACAGAACCGCCAGATCCTTCCCGGCTGCGCCGCCCCAAGTAAAAAAAGAAAGAAAGATCCTAGACGCAACCAATTGGTATGTCTTTCCTTTAATGTGATCTAATATTTTCCCAAAATATACTGTTACAATTTTACAACATATTCTTGATAGATGCTTCCCAAAATACACCCTTTTTAGCACTTGGTAAATGGAAATTTATTTTTTCATCTACAGCCAATGAAATCACAGGAGTCAGCCTCCCACGGATCGACAGTCTCAGTTTGATCTGAACCATTAAGCTCCCACCATCCAACGCCACGAAGCACACATCCACGCCTCCATGCTAGATAGACACCAGACGCCCAGGACCGAAACCCTAATTTCCAGATGCCACCAGCTCCTACCCGCCGTAGCGCCACCCCAATCCTCTCCAGATCCCATCGAGCCCTGTCCTTCCAACCCCCACTGCATCTGCATCTTCTGCCACCGAGACAGCGCACCTCTCACGCTCGCGCCGTAGAGCCGCCGCCCATCACACCCTCAATCGGAGGCCGTCGTCGTCACCCTGTGTTGGCCGTTGATATCCATCACGGACGCCGCCATCCCGCACCTCTAACAGCGCTGCCGCGCCCGAACCCTAGCGTGCTCGCGACCAAGGCAGTGGCTGCGCTCCGTTGCGCGCCGAACTCCTACGCCATCCCCACCTCCTCCAACCAACTTCCGCCCGGCTCCGATCCCCTGCAATAGATCAGTGCCGACGTCCAAGATGTACTCCTCAACGGGGGAGGCGACGCAATGCAGTCCATGACTACGCGGGCGGCTGGCTCGCTGCCCCGTGGTCTCCGTCTCCGCCTCCTTGCCGCAACAGACACCGGGCGACGATGACGGACCCAATGGCGTGCTCGTGCCGGTACCGGCCTCCCGTGACACCGCCATCGTGCTTCCTTGTAAGCTGGAATATCCTTCTCTAGCTTTCCTTCCCGGGGTAATTTGTTTGCTGCTTCTTGCTTACGCCGCTGTAATTGAATGTGTGTGCGTATGTCTGTTTGGAGAATGCAGGGCCACTGACGAGCGTGAATCTGGTGGGGGGAACCAGCACGCATGGCCTCAAGGTCGCATACCAGGTCTACTTCTTCTTCTTCTTCTTCTTCTTCTTCTGTCCTCTCCCCTTCCGAGAAGATTACTGTTATGATGATGATCAACAATTCTAACGACACAATTCAACTCGATCGATCATCCGTAGGGGTGCCCGGGAGTATACAACGAGACGGCCGCCAGGAAGGTCTACTTGGGCTGCCAGACCGTGCCCTGCCAGTACTTTGAGACTACCTTTTAGGTACCATCCAACTTGCTGCTTTCTCTCGATGGAACAATTTGTGGGGGACATGTGACTCTATTACTAGTATCTTGCAATGTTGATCCCGTCAACCGGCAAATAACTACGCGGGCAAACATTTGTACTAGGAAGCTGTTATTTCTAGTAGTAGTTCAGTGACCTAGAAAGCTAGTGCAAATGTTTGCCTGATGGCAATCAATCAATACGTGTGAATTGTGCAAGGGAATGGTATGCTCTAGTAGCAGTTCTGTAATTTAAGCATACACTAGAGTAGCAGTCTTTGTACTGATTCATGTTAAGTGCACCAGCATGAAGCTTGTGGAAATTATTTCACCTAGGATATCCACTATGCAAAATGTTTCTGAGTGCTGTTTGAAACAAGATCAATCAAGCTAAGCTAATTGTGTTCCTGTTGGCTGTCATATATAATGTCATTTACTAGAACTGAAACTGCATGCATATCCTAATAGTTTGTTTATTATACATTGTTTTAATCCTGATCTTGACTTGGATACACGCAACATTTGTAATCTTGATGTTGACTTGGTTTCCAATAAAACTGGAGTGTGTGGGTCATGTCCATAGCCTTTCTTTGTTTGATGGCAACATTTAGCTGAGGCTTTTACTTTCAACGGCTAAAACACCATGACAGTACACATTACTTTATAGTCTTTTTCTTATAAGGTGTGTATTGGTTGTGGCAACCAACTGGACAATGTATTTTGCTTCTTTATGGTTGCATGTAGAGCTAGCTGATGTAGGCTACACTGTTTTAATCCTATTATAAATTCTTATACATTGACATGACCTTGTGTTTAACTTGTGTACCCTGGCAATCTGTCCCGCCCGCTGGCACGGTGTGTGGTGGCGGCGCACCGCAAGTAGCCCATGACGGTTCAGCCTCGGCTGTGATAACCCTCTAGTGAGTTCCGATTTCCATCTCCTATATGCGCTCTATCTGTTGCGTCTCTCAAGCATCATGTGCTCTTGATGGAACAATTTGTGGGGGTACGCTGAGTTCTTAAGTACATGTCAACTAGTCTTAAGTGAGTAGAATATAGCACATCAGGCTAGTACACTTGAGTTCTTAAGTACATTTACTAGATCTGGGGACATCAGGCTAGTACACTTGAGTTTTTAAGTACATTTGCTAGATCTAGGATGAGCCTTTATTCGGCTTAATAGGAGATTAGTGGAATTGTTGATTCATCATCATTTTCGAAGTTGCTGTTGTTTTGACTTGAATTAGATTTTTCTGTTACTAAATAGTAGTAGTATAAATGCCTCATTAACCATGTATATATTTTCATGGCCATCTTCTTATCTCTAATGGTAGATGCCTCACCTATCTTATTAATGTGACTCATGTATTGCTTGTTCTTTGTTTTGACTATTCTACTTATGTCTTCCTCAATGATGCCTGCAGGAGCATAGGATGGACTTCTACACTAACAAGCACCTGCAACATCCCTGGAGTATGCCGCTAGCCTCAAGGTAATAGGAATGCTCCCACCTGCTCTATTATTTTATTTTCTGAAGATAGCTTAACCTGTGGCTTTCTGTTCTAACATTTCTTGGCCAGTACATTAGAACCAGATTTGTACTTTAGTTAATTAGAACACTAGTTATATGATTGTGTTATGGCTCCAAATCAGTACTCTTAGATCCTATTTTTTTGGTTGAGTGCATCATTTGCTTGTGGTTGTCTAGCCACTTAGTGATTGCAATTATCTTTATCTGGAGTTAAGGAATAACTATGTTCAAGGTTAAGTTACTAGTTCTGTTTAGTAGGCATTATGTTTCTGTGTTCTCCCATCTCCCCCAAGTTTTAGCGGATGGGTAATTTGAATGCCAATAGAAAGGCTATAAACAAATACATGGTATTTGGTTACTTGTCGTCAGCTTGTAGGTAGTGTGTTGTACTCCTAGAACTATCCCAATTGTATGTGGGCTACCTGGAGTATGTGTTATGCTATATGAAATTGTTGTGCTTAATTTAACTTGTCTCGTTAACTTTATTACTGAATGTAGGACTTCCTAGCTTGTGCCTATTGAAGTTTTCTCAAATTAATTTATCTTGAAGAATAAATCTAGAGAAGTTTCTATTTCTACAGTTTTGGTGATTTCTACACTGTCAATTTTGGTGATTAAAACTGCACTTGAACATGGTATGTTGCTGCATTACCACTCTATTAATTTTGGTGATTAAACTGCACTTGACTATTGCATTAACTTGGTTAATTCCTTATTGCCAAATTCAGGTCCGGGAGTATACCTGTGTTGCTTTCTTGTGGAGTATACCTGGAGGTGTTCTCTGGTGCCCTGGTGGATGCTCTGCCCTCACAGGTGGGGGGCTGCCAATGGTTGATTCGGACAAGCTCTTGGTGGGGCGGTGCCATGAGCTACTGGGGATCGATCCAGCTGACCCGCATGTTTCGAGGATCCATCCCGGCTGCCAGCGAGCTACTTGGGGTCTATCCAGCTGATTCGTGCGTTTTGAGGATCCATCCTGAACAGAGGGAGTACTTCTATGTGTAATAATATTGTTTGTGTGTGACCTGGGAACCTAGCTCTATGTCATGGTGTTCTGGAACTCAAAATGGTGTTGTTAAATATTTATAGTTGTTTAGATTCTATCTGCTGTTTCATTGTATACCTACTGGGAAAATTATCTTATTTAATATATGTGTGTTCTTTTAATTGGGCTATTGAAACTAAAGAGGCCAAGGCCGAAACAGTATTGCACTATTAAAAGACCACATATGTATTTTATTGGACTAGTTCTGCAAAAAGGCCTATGAGGCTGAGACCCATACAATTCTTAATAAAAAGGCTCATAATACTAAAATGAATTGACATAAAAAGGCCAAAACCTCAAAAAAAATCATCCTAGAAAGGCCACGCCTTGAAAGAAAAAGGTTGAATTAATGGGCTTAGCCCATGTAAGCAACCAGAATGGACCGGGCTGAATTCACACTACGATGATTTCATTTCATCACAATTTTGCCACGTAGGATTGGCCACATAGGATCTGACCTGGCCATGCCAGTTTGTTCGTGACGATATCGGATCGTCGTAACGGTTATGACGATCCAATATCGTCATAGACGATTATGACGATTTTACCAAAATCATCGTTATAGTTCATTTGCGACGCCCAGCTTTCGACGATCTCATTTTCGTCATAAGATCGTCACAAATGGACTATTATGACGATTCCGTGACGAAAATGAAGGGTCATAGAAGCCCAAATTCCTTGTAGTGAGTGTAAAACATGATGATGATTCAAAACCCTGCATCATAGTGTTGAGAAGCGCGACGGAAAGCGTTCTTGAACAATTCTCTCCATCAAGGAAAGAATCAATGATAATGATCATTGTGTTTTCCCCAATGGTGTTTTCACTACATGAAGTAGGATTCAAAATGTAACCCATATCTTGCATGGAGACATTTGTGAATCATTTGTCATGATTACCGGAATATGGAATACCTACGAACTACTAAGGAAATAATGGTAAACTAGAATTATGAGAAATCCCAAAGCAAAATTCCCTTAAGATTAGAAAGCAATTCGTTGCTAAATCTCGCAAAGTAAAGGAGTTACTTGGAATTTTCCCAAATGACTGCAAAGCCATAGTGGAAAAGGGGTGAATGACAAAAGCACAATTTGTCAAGTATTGGACAAATTCAAATGAATTTGATTCAAGTGTGCTGAATGTCTAGAGTATTTAAAACTAGTAAAAGTACTAGTATCTCATAGTAAATCTCCAAGTTTGATATTTGACCAAAGGATTTTGAAGTTGTTCAAAATAGTGAGTGGATATGCAATTTGCATGAAATTGAGTGGGAGCTATAAAAGTCTTCCTAAAACAATATGTGAATGACATATTTTTGAGTGGGAGCAATATAAGTCTCAAATTCAAATATGTAGGAACATAGTTTGATTAAGAGCAGTGACTCATACCCAAATATGTTGGGAACATATTTTGAGTGGGAGCTTATAGGAGTGATTCTTAAGTGTGTTAAGTATAAAAGCGCAAGTACCAATAAATAATGATTTATAAGGAGTAGAAGTTGATAATAAGTATATTACGATATTATGTAGCATTCCTTGAGGGATTCTGAAAAGGATTTCGGAATAGAAGTTATTAAGGAAGTGGTCCTTAATAACTCAAGTTAGGAATAGTATTAAGTTTAACAGCAATGGTTGAAAGAAAGAAAAGGATGATCATCATCCACTATGTTTAGACATAGGTTCTATTTTAGAAAACCACGATGATAACTTAACATAATATATGATCCAATAAGGAACGTTTGAAAAGTGATTAAGTTTGAATCACAGAATGTTGAGCTAAGTTTGTCCATAGTGTCTAATAAGAGAACTGTAGACATGTTTTCCAAATCCATAAAGGATGACATATCATAAAGCATACAGGGTTATGTTATAAGGGAATATGTTGGAAACTCCTATAATACCGACTAAAGTCAAGTAGGAAGCGAGGTGAACAAAACATTGAAAATTGCACAGGATGTACTCGTGGTTCGATGAATACATTTATAATAATATATAAGGGTACCATCTAAAGTGTTGTATAATGTTATGGTGGGGTTAGTTCGCTTTTAACGTAGAATGATGTGTCTCAGGGCACAATGCCCATGAGAAAGCCCTCGAGGTTGATCTAAAGTCACTGTAGGCTCCTGGAATTCGGCCTCATTCTACTTCCATAGCGACGATGCATACACACAGATGTTATCATGTGATGATAAAGTATTAATGTTAATCAAGGTGACTTTAGTAAGTTGCAAAGGATTTGGGACTGTAAAGTACAGGCCCAAGACTCAACCTCTTCCATGAGCAAGCATGTTCAGGGTACCGGATATGGTCCCAATGATTAAGAACAAATACAGCTAGTTTATTTGTACTCTAGTGCAAGTGGGAGACTGTTGGAAATATGCCCTAGAGACAAATAGTAATAAGGACTATTATCATATTTCATAAAGTTTATGATTAAGTTTTATATCATGCTATAACTGTATTGACTGGAAACATCAATACATGTGTGATATATAAACAACCAGGGGTTCCCAGTGAAACTCTAGTCACTGGTTCATTGGTCAACAGATGATCAAGTTTCCTAATCATGTGGCATTTATGCCAGTTGGAAATGGAGTCAACTCATTCTGAGAATGAGATTATGAACCAATACCCAACCTAAACATCGTGACCCGATCATGTCACGAAGTTCAAGTTACGATGATTAGAAACGTATCCTCGTAGACTATTCCTTAGACCGTGAGGCTATATCAATCACCGTCTCCCGAGAGTGCTTAGATAGAATCAAGCTCCACTTGGTAATACAGTGGTTATAAAGGTGTGTTCAGGTAATTGGAGGAAACCGTAGAGGAAATATATGTCAAGAGTGGGATTTGTCTGTCCACGTGATGGAAAGATACTCAAGGGCCCACTCAAGAGAAGTTATATTCAATAGTTGCGCAACGTGTGATTTGATCACAGGGACATCACTTGTCGGAACGAGTCAAGTAGCATTGTTCAGTAACAAGGTTGAATACGACATGGTGATGTGATTGATCAGATCTTGGGCAATGCAAGTATCGAGAGACAAAGGGAATAAGACACGATTGTCCCGGTTCAAACAACAAAAGATCTTCGTGGAATGCACAGGGGTCACATGGCCATCCAGGTCCCTTTGTTGATCATTGGTCCGGGAGTGTCCCGGCCATGTCTAGAGTGTTCCCGAACCATAGGGTATCTCGCTTAAGGGTTTGATGATGCTTAGAGAGTGTTTATAGGATCGGGAGAATCACCGAAGAATAGTAGAGAGAAAACCGGAAGGGTTTCGGTAAGTCCGGAGGATGTCCGAAGTGGAGGTGGAAGATGTTCCATAGCCACAGAGATTGAATAATATATGAATGAATGTTAAATATTGATTTAATCATTTATTCATAATTATTTAATAAAAGATAAAATCAATTTAAAGGTCAAAAGGCTTAATGGGCCAATTCCGGAGGTAAGAGGGCCCATTAGGGAAAGGTAAGAGGGGAGAAGGGGCAAGGGGGTGGCTGCTGGGCCAAGCCCCCTGCGTGGGTCCCACTAGGGCCGGCCAGCGGCTTCCCCCTCTCCGTATCCTTTAGTCCCACCCCAGGACTTTGAGGGAGGTGGTACCTCCCCTTCCCCTATATATAGTGGGAGTATTTGGCCAGATAAATACACACAATATTCAATAAAGGTTTCCTCTCTTTTCGGGAGACCTCCAATTCATATTCTCTCTCTCTCTCCCGTGACCATGGTCCCAAGTGCGGACTGCGTGAATAAGAGACATCTTCACTGCGGAGCACCATCGCACTGCGGGATTCGGATCTAGGAGCTCTACTTCCGCAACTGCTGCTGGATCAGGGAAGCAGGAGTCATCGTCAGGCACCGGACGTGTGTAACTCCCCACGAGGTGTCACACTTGAGGCACTCAAGTCGTTGGAGCCACAGGAGCACAAGGACTTCATCACGACCTTGAGGTCGGCTTCGACTCGTTTACATCAACCACGCTCTCCTGAGCATTGACAACGCTTTTCGGTCTTCAAGGGTAAGTTCGCGAAAAGCCCCTCCCGTTTCTGCATTACTAATAGATAGGTCCTAGCAACATCAGGGGTTTAGGGTCGTAGGGTAAAAAAATTATTGTTTTCATAGGCGGAACCCCTACAGAGCCCTCATCTTCACAACTTCAACATGCTCCTATTATTGAGGGCAAATATAACCCAAGCCAAAGACAAGATGAGAACCCTCACCATGTTGATCAGGCTGGGTGCACTAGGCTGGATGGTCCAGTCTCTCCACTGTGGATTGTCCAACCCTACGCAGTTAGTTGCTCAAGACAGATTTATTCAGTCATCCGCAAGATCATCTCGAAGCCTTTCAAGTAGCATGCCTGATCAAGACCAATATCCACATGTACCTCATGTTGATGAAGTTGAACCCATTGTTGATAAAGGTCAAACTGATGGTCAAGACGAGGACCAAAATGATGAAGATATCCCCACAAGGAACAACTTAGAGATCGAAACCAGTCGCAAAGCTCGCATGGATAAAATGTTGGAAAGAAGAGACCACTCCCTTGAAAATGTTATTGGTGATCTAAGGAGTGGAATGTCCACTCGGGCTCAATTGAAGCATTTTGGTGAGCATCAAGCTCATATATCTATGGTGGAGTCCAAGAAGGTGTGGGAAGCTCTTGAAGATTCAGATTGGTTGGAAGCCATGCATAAGGATCTCAACAACTTTGAGAGAAACAAAGTTTGGAAGTTAGTAGAAAATCCGAAAGATTGGCGCAATGTTATTGGGACCAAATGGATATTCAAGAACAAGCAAGATGCTCATGGAATTGTTGTGAGGAACAAGGCAAGATTGGTAGCACAAGGGTTATCTCAAATTGAAGGCAATGATTATGGAGAGACTTATGCTCCCATGGCTCGCCTTGAGTCCATATGTATCCTTCTTGCATATGTTACACATCATAATTTTAAATTACAACAAATGGATGTGGAAAGTGCTTTTCTAAATGGTCATTTACATGATTTGGTTTATGTTAAGCAACCCCCGGGTTTCGAGGATCCCAACTTTCCAAACCATGTCTACAAACTTTATAAGGCGCTCTATGGATTTAAACAAGCTCCACATACTTGGTATGAGCACCTTAGAGAGTTGTTGTTAGACCATGGTCTTGAGGTTGGGAAAATTGATCCCACTCTTTTTACTAAGAAGGTTAATGGGGAGCTTTTCGTTTGCCAAATATATGTTGATGATATTATGTTTGGCTCATCTAACAAAGTTTTTAATGATGAACTCTCAAATCTTATGACTGACAGGTTCAGGATGTCTATGATGGTAGAGTTAAGCGTATTCCTTGGTTTTGAGATCAAGCAAATTAGAGGAGGAACCTTCTTCAATCAAGCCAAATATACTCAAGACATGCTCAAGAGGTTCAACATGAAAGAGCTCAATGGAGCTCCTACTCCCATGGCAACAAAGACTCATCTTGAGCTTAACCCAAATGGTAAAGATGTTGATCAAAAGGTATACCGATCCATGATTGGTTCTTTGCTTTACCTATGTGCATCTAGACCCAATATTGTGTTAAGTGTAGGAGTATGTGCAAGCTATCAAGCGGCTCCTAAAGAAAGCCACTTGATGGCGGTCAAAAGAATCTTCCGATATTTGATTCATACCCCAAACTATGGTGTATGGTATCCTAGGGGCTCAACTTTCTCTCTTTGTGGATACACTGATTCGGATTGGGCTGGTGATAAGGATGATAGCAAATCAACCTCCAGGGCTTGCCAATTCCTTGCTAGGTCCTTGGTGTGTTGGTCTTCTAAGAAGCAAAATTGTATACCTCTCTCAACCGCCGAGGCTGAGTATGTGGCTGCTGCTAGTGCATGCACCGAGTTGTTATGGATGAGGCAAACTTTAAAGGAATATAGTGTCCATTGTGACAGGGTGCCTCTTTTATGTGACAATAAAAGTGCTATCAAGATTTCCTACAATCCGGTGGATCATACAAGGACAAAGCATATTGAAATTCGTCATCATTTCATTAGAGATCATGTTGCCCGAGGGGCTATTGAGTTATCTTATTTCAACCAAAGACCAACTTGCAGATATATTCATGAAGCCACTTGATGAAACAAGGTTTTGCTATTTGAGGAACGAGCTAAATATTGTAGATTCAAGGAGTTTGACTTGATCATCTTGCATACTCACCTATATCTTGATTCATATTTGGTTTAGGTGTAGGCATGGTGTTGGGGGGATACCCCCGGGTAGGGTCACGCCGGGGTATAAAGGCCGAGTTAGCCGAGGTACGGCATGGTCAAAGCAAGTGTTGACCGGGTCACCTCAAGGCAGGCCGACTTACGGGGTAACCCGACCGGTGGGTGTTCGCCTAATGTTAACCCGGTCAGCATAAGACATATGTCGGATATGATGATTTATCTTGTTTGCATGTGCCCTCGTAGCCGGGTTAGCTAGACGCTAGCCGGGTTACCACTTGGCTTCCAAGGGAAGGAAGGAATCTCTCGCTGGTCAAAAGGTGGCCTCTGTCCACTATAGCATGAGCGAAGCAGGCAGAGGGAAGGACCAGCGGGGCGTGGCTGGCAAAGGTGACGTTGCCAGTGTCGGCTGACGCTACCAATGTCGGATGACGCCAAAAGCAAAGCAGCTCATAGAGGATTATGTCCAAGGTTCGGACTAGCCATTTAAAGTGAATAAAGAAGCATCTTGCTTTAACCAAAGGGCATATTCGGAGAATATGCTTCCACATGTTCCCTAGTATTGTAACCTGGGGTCCCCTATATAAGGAGCACCAGGGCCTCTGTAGAGAGGGATCGATCATTCTGTCTAAGGTAGAACTCTAGAGCACTATAGTGGGGGGGTAAGAGAACTAGTCTCCTTCTCATGAATAGCTCGAGGAGCCCTTGTAATCCACCATTGATAGAGTGAAAATACAAACACTTGTGTGTGGAATCACCACACTATCCCTCCCTAGATTCCTCTAGTGCATATTGGCCCCATCTTTAGCCTATCCATGGCATCTGCCATGCCACCACCACGACAGTTGGCACCCACCGTGGGGCTAGCGGCGCTAGTAGGAGTAAAAATCCGGACAGGAAACATCTTTGGCACAGGCGAACGCATCGTCTCTGGGCTGGTTCAGCGCTTTGTAGCGCTGGACTACGTCAGCGACAATGTTGGGAGCTTCGGCAGGCGTCCTCCATGGTGCAACGGCCTCTTCATCAAGCTTGGTGCCCACAAGATCTATGTCAGCATTGACGAGTCCTGCGTTCATCCACGGCATGTTGTCGAGGGAGGCGAGCAACCTCTCAACGCAGCTCGCAGCACGCGTATCACTCGCCCCGCAAGCTTCATTGAGGTCATGATGACCGCGCCAGACGCAAGAGCCAGCAAGGACCCGGTGCCAGATCTGGAGGCTACGCTGAAGCAGGCAAGAACTAGATTTCCTCCCCTAGAAAGGCCAGAGAATGTATTGCAGGAGGCGATAGATAGCTTAGCTACACCCATAGCTCCAGTAGTAGATCTGGCTCAGGCACAAGCTGAGTTAGAGGAAACTAGGCAAAAGATGCTAGCTGGTGCAAAAAAAGTAGATGAGTTGCAGGAGTCATTGAACGTCACTCTGCGGGAGTATGCAAAGGCAAACCGAATAGATGGAGTAAAAATCCGAGGTAGGAACCTGATTACTGAGATTGACAAGGAGTATGTGCCTAAGTCGGGTCAGACAACTACTATAGTAACTGCAGGGCTAGAGAGGTATAGTACCCCAGCAAAGAACCTCAGGGCTTCGAATGCAGCTGCGTCCGAGTTAGAAGGCTTAACCGAAGAGGCCCAGGAGAGGCAACATGAAAGGGTTAACCACTTGTTGAGGGTAGCGTGTCAGCAGAATGAGGAAATGAACAAGGCAAACCCGGCATAGCCTGGAGCGTCGCAGGTAGTTTATTCGGCTAGAAATAACCCAACAAAATCTACTGGAGCTGCATCTTCCCCTGGTCATGGCCCAAGGAGAGAGGAGGTGGTAACCTCGGGAAGAAGAGACAAGCAGATGGTCCCATATGACCCGGTAAAGGCAGGAAAAGGAAAAGCAGTGCAAGTTGATGAGAATCGCCACAGTGCCAGCCGAGGTGAAGCTAGCCGAGGTAACCGCGACCAAGGCAATGCCGGTCAAAGGAACGCTGCCAATGGTAATGCCGGACAGTGTGATCCATTGGGAGCAGGGAAAAATGCACCTCGGCAACAACAGCAGCAGTACGCACCTCGGCAGGAGAGAAGTGCAGGCCCGACAATGCAGCAGCACAATGCTTGTCCAGGTCAGACATGTACAATGATGGTTACTCGGCAATGGCAGATGCCGGATTTCCAAGACCAGAGCACCACATGGTTGGATCGAGATTGGGAAACAGGAACTTACAACCGGATGATGCAAGGCTGAAGCTGGACCAAATCTATAGGTCGGAGATGATCGAGGTGCAGGGCCGTCCGGGTCCGGCATGCTTTGGACCTCGGATCATGAGAGAACCACCTGTGCCGAATTTTCAGCTGGCCAGAGGAACCAAGACATATGAAGGTAGCACTAAGCCGGATGACTGGCTCATTGATTATGCGATGGCGGTTAACATAGCCGAAGGAAATTTGCGATGGGTGGTAAGGTACGTGCCGCAGATGTTGGAAGGACCAGCAAGGGTTTTGTTGAATAATTTACCATCGGAAAGTATCAACTGCTGGATAGATTTTGAGGAGATGTTCATGAGTAATTTCTCAAGTACCTACGAGAGGCCGAATAGGCCACAGACTTTGGCATTATGCAAGCAAAGACCGAATGATTCGGACCGAGAATTTCTGACTCGGTGGTGCAACTTGCGCAACTCATGTGAAGGGGTAATTGAATCACAAGCAATTGCGTGGTTCGCCCAAGGCTGTAGATATGGGAGTATGTTGTGGCAAAGGTTGTAGCAAGATATGCCAACCACCTTGGCTAAAACGGTCTGGATCGCAGATTCGTATGCTTTGGGGGATCCGACCCAACCCTGGCTAATGGCAAGCAAGTCGAATGAGGAATACTACAATAGGGATGGCTCCGGATCATCTAGGAGGAATGACTTCCGGGGTAAAAGAAGGGATGAACGTCCGGATTACAGCTATAGCTTGCAACAAGTGGCGGCTATGGATCAGGATCGGCCCAATGTCGGCGCTATCCAGCACCAGAAAACTAGAAGATAACGTTGGCAGCAAAAGGGTGAAGGCAAGAAGCCTTGGACTCCGGAACAGAAGAAACAGTGGTAGGAAAGAAAAGATCGTCCGAGATACACGCTCCAGTCTATGTTGGACTAGCCTTGCAAATTTCATACACCAAGTCCAAATAGTCTGGTGAACCATACAACCCAGCAATGTGAGTGGATGAGGAAGCTAGAGCAGGGTAGCTCGGGGAATGCTCAAGCACCTCGGAATGAAGTACCTCGGCAGCAACTGCTCACTGGGGGGAATGGACAGCAACTAATGTTGCCTCCACCTCCAAAGAGGTGTGAAAACCAAGAAAGAAGAGATGCAATGCATCAAGTGAATAACCAGCAACAACAAGACCAAGGGTATCATGGTAATGAAGGGAGGAACGAGTATAGGGAGCATCACCAAAGCTACTGTGTGTTCACCATAGAGGAGACTACAGAAAAATCTTGCAGCACTGACATATGAAGGTGAATGCAGTAATGTCGGATGTGATGAGGTACATGCCTTAGTCGGATCAGGAGATTACTTGGAGTATCAAGTATCACCCTAGGCTCATGCCAAGTCCTGGATCGTATGCACTGGTGTTGGATCCGACATTCATCGGTCCGAATATCAACGTGAGGTTTTCCAATGTGTTGATAGACAATGGCAGTAGCATTAACATCATGTACAAGGATACCATGCACAAGTTAGGAATATCGGAGAATATGCTCCAGGCAACGAGGACCACTTTCCATGTCATTGTGCCAGGTATCTCCTGTGAACCCATTGGTAAGGCCCGGGTTGATGTGTTATTCAGCACAAGGGGTAACTGCCGGACTGAAAACTTGGAGTTTGAGGCGGTGAACTTGGAAAGCGCTTATCATGCGTTACTCGGCCAGCCAACTTTGAACAAGTTCATGGAAAGTACTCACATCAGTTACCTGAAGATGAAACTGCCCGACCAAGAGGAGTGATTACCGTATCAGGGGACTTCAGGCGTTCGATTGAGTGCGCTTTCGCTGGATCTAACCTGGCCGAGTCACTCGTGATTGCTCAAGAGAAAAGGAGAATTCAGGAGGTGGCAGCATTGGCTCAGTCCATGCAGCCGCATATGCCGGCTCTGACCAACCCGCATGGGAGTGTTTCGTTCCAAGCGATGAAAGATACGAAGAAAGTACCCATTGATGATCAGTTCCCAGAGCGCACCGTATCCATTGGTGTCGGTTTAGGCGACAAATAGGAAAGCGAGCTCGTCAACTTCCTCCATGAGAATCGGGATATCTTTGCTTGGTCCACACAGGATCTGCAAGGTGTGCCGAGGGAGTTGGCCGAGCACTCTTTGAATGTGAGACCCGGGGCTAAGCCGGTGAAGCAACCTCTTCGCCGTTTCACCGAGGATAGAAGAAAGGTCAATGGAGATGAGATATCTAGGCTCCTTGTAGACGGATTTATCATGGAAGTGCTTTACCTGGATTGGCTCTCTAATCCGGTGCTTGTGGAAAAGAAGAAAGATGATCCGAATGTGGCAATGGTGTGGCGTATGTGAATCGATTACACGAACCTGAATAAGGCGTGTCCAAAAGATCCATTTCCACTGCCGAGGATAGACCAGGTCATAGACTCAACTGCCGGATGTGCATTGTTGTCATTCATAGATGCATATTCTGGTTTCCTCTAGATACCTCTGAATCCGGAAGATCAAATAAAGACTGCATTTATCACCCCGTATGGGGCTTATTGCTATCACACTATGCCGTTTGGGTTACGTAATGCATGAGCAACATATCAACGATGCATGCAAAAATGTTTACATGACCAAATAGGTCTAAATGTGCAAGTCTATGTGGATGATGTTGTGATAAAAACTAAGGAAAGCAATACGCTCCTTGATGATATCCGGTAGACGTTCGCGAACCTAAGGCGGTTCTGAATGAAGATTAACCTGGATAAATGTACCTTTGGTGTGCCGGCTAGTAAGTTACTCGGTTTTCTCCAGTCTAGCCGAGGTATCGAAGCTAACCCCATGAAAATCCGAGCCATAGAAAGAATGGAACTACCCAAATGTCTTAATGATGTGCAGAAGTGCACTGGTTGCCTGACATCGTTAAGTCGGTTTGTAAGTCGGCTAGGAGAGAAGGCGTTACCCCTCTACCAGTTAATGAAAAAGGCAGACAAATTTACATGGACAACACAAGCGGATAGCGCTTTCAGCGAGTTAAAAAGATGTTGTCCTCTACACCAGTGTTAGCCACCCCACTACCTAAAGAGACAATGTTGCTATATATATCCGCGACCAACCGAGTCGTAAGCGCAGTGGTAGTGGTGGAACATGATGAGGAAGGAAAGTCAGTGCAAAGGCCAGTATATTACCTAAGCGAGGTATTATCGACCTCAAAGCAAAATTACCCTCACTACCAAAAGATGGCATATGGTGTGTACATGGCGTCGAAGAAACTCAAACATTACTTTGAGGAACACCCTATCAAGGTGATATGTGAAGCACCCATATCCGAGATTATGAGCAACAAAGATGCTAGTGGCCGAATCGGAAAATGGGTAATTGAGATAGCCCCATACGCACCACAGTTTGATAGAAGAGATGTGATCAAGTCACAAGAAGTGGCGGATTTCTTTGTGGACTGGGCCGAGATGCAATATGAACCACCTTTGCCGGATTCCAACTACTGGCGAATGCACTTTGATGGATCAAAGTTGAAAGAAGGACTGGGGGCCGGGTGCTGACTCGTGTATTAACGAGCTCGTTGGGGAACCCCAAGAGGAAGGTATGATGAGCACAGCAGTAAGTTTCCCTTAGTTATGAAACCAAGGTTATCGAACCAGTAGGAGCAAGGAAACACCTCCAAGGTGTTGCTAGCTAGACTTTGGCAGGGCGCACTACCGGTGCCAGCAGCGACGTGGAAACCTGCACAACACAACCACAGAACTTTGCCCCCAACTTACAGTGAGGTTGTCAATCTCACCGGTTTTGCTGAAAATAAAGGATTAAACGTATTGTGTGGAAGAAAGTAATTGCTTGCAGAAAGTAAACAGAAAACAGTAAACAGTTGTAGATTGATGGTAAAAGAAAGGACCGAGGTCCATAGTTCACTTGTGCTGGTTCTCCTTAAGATAGATAACATGTTGGGTGAACAAATTACAGTGGGGAAGTTGACAAACATCGAGAAATCATACATGCATATACTAATCATCTTAACTCCTTTGAGATTCGATTGGGCATTACAACATTATACATATACCGTAATCTAACTGCATCTATGACTAATAATCCACCTTCAGGTTATCATCTGAACCCCCTCCAGTATTAAGTTGCAAGCAACAGATAATTGCATTATGCATTGCGTGTAAAGTAAACAATACTATTGTTCTATGAACAAAGGATTGATGTTTTCTCCCTAGTAACAACAACACATCTAGTACCTTAGAGATTTTTGTCACTTCCTTAGATTACTAGAGGCATGAACCCACTATCGAGCATAAATACTAACTCTTGGAGTTGCTAGCATCTACTTGGCCAATATAGCTACTAACAACGGAAAGCATGCAAAATCACAAATAACAAAGACATGATAGAATCAATAATCAATCTAGAATAGCCTCTCAATATCCATTGGATCCACGCAAACACAACATGTAGGATTACAAATAGATGATCTTGATCATGAACGGAGATCACAAGATCTAGACATGATAGCACAAAGGAGAAGAACCAGCCATCTAGCTACTACATGGACCTGTAGTCCAAGGATGAACTACTCACGCATCACACCGGAGGGTTGCATGGTGATGAAGAAGGCCTCTAGGGTGAATTCTCCCCTCCGGCAGGGTGCCAGGAAGAGCTTCAGATCCTTCCCGATCTAGGGATGGAGACGCCTGCGACTACAGACTCTTTCGTGCAATTTTGATCGGGTACTTAGGGTTTCTGTATCGAAAGCGATATATAGGAGAAAGGGGAGGCCGAGGGTGTGGAGGAGGCGGCCAGACCACCCCTGGCGTGCGCCAGGCTGGGCCGCGCGGCTAGGTGGTGTGGCGGCCCCCTGGCCCCTCTCCGTCTCGTATTTTGGCTCCTTGTGTCCCTCGGTGAAAAACTAACTTTGGCTTTTGTCCCGTCCAATTCCGAGAATATTCATTTTCTGACTTTCCTGGAACCAAAAACAGCAGAAAACAGGCAGCTGGCACTATGGCTCTTGTTAATAGGTTATTCCAAGAAAGTGTATAGAATGTACTCCAAAGTGTGGACAAAACATAAGAAAGTAGAAAAAACCAAGCATGGAACATCAAAAATTATGGATACGTTAGCTACGTATCAGCTGCGCCTGGCCCCTCTCCGTCTCGTATTCTGGCTCCGTGTCCCCCTCCGTGAAAAACTAACTTTGGCTTTTGTCCCGTCCAATTCCGAGAATATTCATTTTCTGACTTTCCTGGAACCAAAAACAGCAGAAAACAGGCAGCTGGCACTGTGGCTCTTATTAATAGGTTAGTCCAACAAATCATATGAAAAGTACTCCAAAGTGTGGACAAAACATAAGAAAGTAGATAAAACCAAGCATGGAACATCAAAAATTATGGATACGTTAGCAACATATCAACATCCTCAAGCTTAACTCCTGCTCGTCCTCGAGTAGGTAAGTGATAAAAAGATGAATAATTTTTGAGGTGACATGCACCATCATAAACTTGATCAAAGTATTTGTAAAACATTGATAGCTGGGATCATAGAACTTCAATCATAACATGAAAGACAAAGTTCTAGTAATAAGACAAAGCAAATATGTCGCAACATGAAAAGGCACAAACAAAAGATTCATGATTAAAAATACTTTGCAAGACGTTTGTTTGTTTCACATAAATAAAACATAGCATAGTGGCATTCAGCTTGTCCCTCATAGAGTAACAAACATAAATGCATAGGACACCTTCAAAGTTCATAAGAGTGACTAGATACAAATATTTTAAAATAAGCAATATCAAAGCTATGCATCAATCAACAAGTCTTGGGAAAATTCACATAGAACTAAGAATGGCCACTATGCTTTCGAAGTAGGTGCATAAAGATAGAAAGTGGAGACTCAACGTAAAAGTAAAAGAAAGGCCTTCATAGAAGGAAGTAGGGATTCAAGTCTCATAAAGAGCTTCCAAAAATTATGGTACTTATTAGCTTTCAGCTCTCATTGCCCTATCATAAGCATCTTGAAGGTGATTAAGGTTAAAGTGACACAACTAAGAGGATATGCTTGACAAGTTACAAACCGAAGTCTCATGCCCCTTACTTACGATGACCAAACCTCATGCTACTCAACTTTAGTCACAAGTAAGCTCTTGTCATTGTAAGCACATATGTATCATAGAGAACAGCCAACGGGGTACCCCTTGCACATGATATAGGAGCTATCCCATAATCAAAATGATAAGGCAAGCAGACAATGAGCATCTCAACGATCTTTTTATTTGCTATTTGCATAGGTTTTTATTGAGGATGCTTCATAGAGTGCTCAATATGGTTATGCTGCAAGTTTCCACCATGATTAGGCATGGCTTAGGCTAGCGGCCTAGGCGTTTCTCTAACACACATACAAACTCCATGATCTTACAAGTTCCCCTTTTATTTCACATCGCCAGGATCCATAAGCAAAAGGACATGATATCAACGGCGTACAATGTACAAGTGCAATGTTGAAAGCGTTCCCCATGATACATGGTTCTGCTAATTTCAACTTATAAAGCGCAAACATATACGCAACAAAGATGGACGCAATGGTTCAAGTTTATTAAGTGCAAGAAAGTAAAGTGTGCCATCAAGTTCGTGAGAGCTTTAATCACTAATTTTCACATAACAAGTTTAATTCGGAAGGTAGATAAAAACATGAATATACTTGGAATTGCAAATGCTAATAGGTAGGTATGGTGGACTATTTGGAATAACTTGGTTTTAGGAGTTGGATGCATGAGTGGAACTCATACTTGGTTACGGAGGCTAGCAAAAGAATGGGAGCGACCAACTAAGAGAGCAATAATGGCCATAATCATGCAGAGCGACAAAACATCATTAATCAAAGCATATAGTGATATTACAAGTCGAAAACTAAAGGATCATCAAGGCTATGGTGACTTGGCATAGTCATAACATGGTGTGAGCATGCGCCAAGTCAACCCAAATAAAGCATCAAAGGAGAATACCACAATACTATGCTTTAATATGCTAAAACAACGCATGATTCTTCTAAGGCACATTAAGCAATCTCAATTGTTTATAACATGTCATGCTACAGCAAAGATCACTAAGCATAAAGCCAAAACAATATCAAGCATGGCATGACAAAGCATAGGCCACAGTCAAAAACAAACTCCTTTTACCACTTAAGCATGAACTTTCCTACTCTTTTCCAAATCAAACCAAACTATTTGAAAACCAATGTATGAAAGAGGGGGTCCAACCAATTTATTCAGAAAACTAAGAAAACCAAGAAACAAAAAACCAAAACGAAAACGAAAAAGAAGACGCTCCAAGAACAACACAACTGTGCATGAAACAATAAAAATGAAGTGTTTGGAAGAAACTTGGGATTTTTTATTGATGAAGAAGGGGATGCCTTGGGCATCCCCAAGATTTGACGATTGTACCTCTTGAATATTTCTTGGGGTGACACGGGGTGGCATCCCCAAGCTTGAGCTTTAGTCTAGTCTTCATCCCATTACATCATTCCTACCATATACCTGAATTTTTTCCTTCATACAAAAGTTCACACAATCTTTATTAGCAACATTAGTGCACTCAAGATAATAAGTCTTTGGGTTCAGTTTCAACACCAATAAAACTTCCATTAAAACACAATCTACTGTAGTACTTCCCTCAAAAAGTTCAATTCCCCAAAAGAACTCAAAAAGGAACCAACAACAAGCAAATGCAAATAATGGCAGAAATCTGTCAAAATAGACCAGCAGGTAAAAACGAATTTTTTGGAAGACCTTCTGTTGCTCAAATCAAAAAGTGTTGAACTAACAAGGTTAGATAACAACCTGGGGAGAAGCACAAAAATTCATGCCTCAAAAATACGTACAGAGATTTTACACGAATGTTTATGGTGAAGAACAGAAATCTGTTTCGGGACAACAACTTTCCCAATCATTACTTCTCTCTCATTAGAGGTTACTCTTGGCACAAAAATAAAATAAAAAGGATAAGGAGCGGTTATTACAGAAGTAATAACTTCCAAGACTCATCTAAAACTTTTGGGTTATCTCCCAATAAGTACTTTTCTTTAACGCCTTTAAGTTAGGCATAAGAAGCAAGAAAAGCATCAAGTGTTCTCAAATGAAGAAGCATTAAGAGCAAATTTTGTTTTCATAGAAGAGGCAAAAGGAATCTTCTCTCTCTTCTTAGGGAAGTGTTCTATACCTTTCTTCAGTGGGAGTTGATATTTAATGGTGCCTTCTTTCATATCAATAATGGCACCAACAGTTCTAAGACAAGATCTTCCCAAAGTAATAGGACAAGAAGCATTGCATTCAACATCCAAAACATAGAAATCAACGGGGACATAGGCATTGTTAACCATAATAAGAACATAATTAATACTCCCCATGAGTTTCTTTTTAGAATTATCATCAAGTGGGACATTTAAATAACAATCTTTAAGTGGTGGCAAATCAAGCATATCATAAATCCTTCTAGGCATAATAGAAACACTACTATCAAGATCACATAAAGCTTTGAAATCAAAATCATTCACTTTCGTATTAATGATGGGTTCCCAACTATCTTCTTGTTTCATTGGAATAGAATCTTTATGTTTCATCTTTTCTTCTTTAATTTTTATGAGAGCATCAGTAATGTGTTTCGTAACGGTCATATTCATAGCACTAGCATTAGGACTTTTAGCAAGCATTTGTAGGTCCTTAATTACTTCAGAGATGTTGCAACCATCAAGATCAAAATCATAATTATCATCTAGAGTAGTAGAGCTATTACTAGCTTCAACACTAGTGGTGGTGATAGTAGAAACACTAGTGTTTCTAGCAATTTCATCTTCTCTCTCCCACTTAGCATGCAATTCAACTAATAATCTAACATTTTCATCAATTCTAACTTGTATGGCATTAGTAGCAGCAAAGGGATTATCAATAGTTTCAGGTTTAGTAACCATTTGAAAAGAAGATTGTGCTTCAACCAATAATGTTATATTTCTTTCAACATTAGAGAGTTTTTCCTCAATAGTTTTATTGAAAGCAGTTTGTTTACTAATAAAATCTTTAAGCATAACTTCAAGTTTAGAGGGTGCACTCCTATTATTATTGTAGGAACTTCCATAAGCATTACCATTGTTGGGAGGATATGGCCTATAGTTATTATTACCAAAATTATTCCTTTAGGCATTGTTGCTAAAATTATTATTTCTTATAAAGTTCACATCAACTTGCTCTTCTTGAGCAACCAAAGAGGCTAAGGGAACATAATTTGGATCAATATGAGCTTTCCCATTAACAAGCATAGACATAATAACATCAATTTTATTACTCAAGGAGGAGGTTTCTTCAACAGAATTTACCTTCTTATCTTGTGGAGCTCTTTCAGTGTGCCATTCAGAATAGTTAACCATCATATTATCCAGAAGCTTTGTTGTAGCACCCAAAGTAATGGTCATAAAGGTACCTCCAGCAGTAGAGTCCAATAGATTTCTTGAAGAATAGTTCAATCCTGCATAAAAGGATTGGATAATCATCCAAGCAGTCAGTCCATGAGTGGGACAATTCTTTACCAAAGATTTCATTCTTTCCCAAGCTTGAGCAACATGTTTATTATCAGATTGTTTAAACTTCATTATTTCACTTCTCATAGATATAATCTTAGCAGGAGGATAGTATTTTCCAATGAAAGTATCTTTGCATTTAGTCCAAGAATCAATACTATTCCTAGTCAAGGAATTCAACAATTCTTTAGCTTTTCCTCTCAAAGAGAAAGGAAACAATTTAAGCTTAATAATATCTCCATCTATATCCCTATGCTTTTGCATCTCACAAAGTTCAACAAAGTTATTTAGATGAGCAGCAGCATCTTTATTACCAATACCAAAAAAATGTTCTCTCGTAACAAGATTGAGTAAAGCAGGTTTTATTTCAAAGAAAGTAGCTTCAGGAACAGGTGGACCAATAGGTGTGCACATGAAATCTTTGTTGTTGGTGCTAGTGAAGTCACACAACTTAGTGTTTTCAAGAGTAGTCATTTTTTGTGTTTTTAATAAAGAAAACAAACTAGTAAAACTAATTTTTTTGTGTTTTTATAAAGAAACAAGCAAACAAAGCAAAAATAAACTAAGAAAAACAAATAAACAAAGTAAAGAGATTGGTTATGAGGGACTCCCCTTGTGAAGATGTCCTTGACTCCCCGGCGGCGGCGCCAGAAAAAGTACTTGTTGACTCGTGTATTAACGAGCTCATTGGGGAACCCCAAGAGGAAGGTATGATGAGCACATCAGTAAGTTTCCCTCAGTTATGAAACCAAGGATATCGAACCAGTAAGAGCAAGGAAACACCTCCAAGGTGTTGCTAGCTGGACTTTGGCAGGGCACACTACCGGCGCCAGCAGCGACGTGGAAACCTACACAACATAACCATAGAGCTTTGCCCCCAACTTACAGTGAGGTTGTCAATCTCACCGGTTTTGCTAAAAACAAAGGATTAAACGTATTGTGTAGAAGAAAGTAATTGCTTGCAGAAAGTAAACAGAAAACAGAAAACAGTTGTAGATTGATGGTAAAAGAAAGGACCGGGGTCCATAGTTCACTAGTGGTGGTTCTCCTTAAGATACATAACATGTTGGGTGAACAAATTACAGCCGGGCAATTGACAAACATCGAGAAAGCATACATACATTATACATAGACCGTAATCATCTTGACTCGTTTGAGATTCGATTGGGCATTACAACATTATACATAGACCGTAATCCAACGACATCTATGACTAATAATCCACCTTCAGGTTATCATCCGAACCCCCTCCAGTATTAAGTTGCAAGCAACAGATAATTGCATTACACATTGTGTGTAAAGTAAACAATAAGATTTATCTATGAACAAAGGATTGCTGTTATCTCCCTAGTAGCAACAGCACATCTAGTACCTTAGAGATTTCTGTCACTTCCCCAGATTACTAGAGGCATGAACCCACTATCGAGCATAAATACTAACTCTTGGAGTTGCTAGCATCTACTTGGCCAAGATAGCTACTAACAACGGAAAGCATGCATGATCACAAATAACAAAGACATGATAGAATCAATAATGAATTTGAAATAGCATCTCAATATCCATCGGATCCCCACAAACACAACATATAGGATTTACAAATAGATGATCTTGATCATGAACGGAGCTCACAAGATCTAGACATGATAGCACAAAGGAGAACAACCAACCATATAGCTACTACATGGACCCGTAGTCCAAGGATGAACTACTCACGCATCACACCGGAGGCTTGCATCATGATGAAGAAGGCCTCCAGGGTGAATTCTCCCCTCCGGCAGGGTGCCGGGAAGAGCTTCATAGCCCTCCCGATCTAGGGATGGAGATGACGGCGGCTACAGATTCTTTCATGGAATTTTGATCGAGTACTTAGGGTTTCTGTATCGGAGGCATTTTATAGTCGGAAGGTGAGGCCGAGGGTTCCTGGTGGCGCACCACCTGGCGAGGACAGCCTGGGCAGCCAGTGGTGGCGCCTGGCCATCTCGTCTAAGCCCGCAGCTTACCCTCGGTGAAAAACTGACTTTGGCTTTTGTCCCGTCGAATTCCGAGAATATTCATTTTCTGACTTTCCTGGAACCAACAACAGCAGAAAACAGGCAGCTGGCACTGTGGCATCTTGTTAATAGGTTAGTCCAAGAAAGTATATAAAAAGTACTCCAAAGTGTGGACAAAACATAAGAAAGTAGATAAAACCAAGCATGGAACATAAAAAATTATGGATACGTTAGCAACGTATCACCGGGGTAGTGCTTACCTCGCCCAAGAAATATCAGTTGAAGTATGTCCTGCAGATCCATTTCAGTGTGACAAACAATGTCGCCGAGTATGAAGCGCTCGTGCATGGGATTAAAGTAGCCAAGGAAGTGGGAATACATCACATACAATGCTTTGGAGACTCGGATTTAGTGGTGCAGCAAGTGTGTGGCAATTGGGATGCACTGGATGCCATCATGGCTCTTTATAGATTCCATGTTCAAAAGATAAGTGGGTACTTTGAGGGATGTGAATTCCATCACGTACCTCGGATTGAAAATGAGGCACCCGACGTATTATCTAAGTTGGGGTCATCCCGGCAACCAATCCCGCCAAATGTTGCATTGGAGCACCTAAGAAAACCATCAATTACACCATTGCTAGAATCCGACTCAATCTATGTCCTGGCACTCTCCGGATCAGAAGCTACCCCTACGGAAATAGACTGGGGAAGCACCTCAGCAAACCCGGGGGCTGCTTTGACAAACTCGGGGACTGCCTCTAAGAACCCGGGGACTGTTCAGCTAGATCCGGCTGGAGTTATGTTGGTGGATGCAATGGAAATTAATGAAGAAATTTTTCCCGCTCGAGCTATACCTGCATGGGCTAAACCAATATTTGATTTCCTGAAAGAGGCAACCTTGCCGGATGATGAGATACTCTCAAGGCAAATTCAGAGGAGATCTAAGGCATATACCACTATCAACGCTGAGTTATACAAAAGGAGTGTCACAAGTGTTCTGCAATGATGCGTAGACCCGGAAGAAGGGCTTGATATTCTCCGAGATATCCATCAAGGGGAGTGTGGTCACCATGCATCTTCCAGAGTGTTAGTGGCAAAAGCTTTTCGACATGGATTTTAATGGCCAAGTGCCTTGGAGCTAGTAGAGGATCTAGTGAGAAAATGCAATGGTTATCAAAGATATGCCACCAAGACTCATATGCCAATGTCAGAACTTAAAACCATACCTATCACCTGGCCATTTGATGTGTGGTGTCTAGATATGGTAGGACCATTCAAGCCGACAAAGGGAGGTGTGACCCACATCTTGGTTATGGTGGACAAGTTTACCAAATGGATTGAGGTAAAGCCAATCACAAAATGTTATGAGGAAATAGTTGTGACCTTCCTCAAAGATATAATATTGAGATACGGCTATCCCCACAGTATCATAACTGATAACGGCCCAAAATTTGCTGAAGGGGCATTTGCAAGGTTCTGCCGAGAAAAGAAGATCCGGCTAGATGTTGCCTCAGTGGCCCACCCCGCATCGAATGGGCAAGTGGAAAGATCCAATGGACTAGTTTTGTCTGGGGTGAAACCCCGGCTCATAGAGCCACTGCAAAGATCAGTGGGGTGCTGGATAGAAGAACTACCAGCGGTAATGTGGAGTTTGAGAACAACTCCGAATCGATCAACAGGATATACGCCATTCTTTCTGGTATATGGGGCAGAAGCTGTATTACCAGCCGACATAGAGCATGATTCGCCAAGAGTCACCCAATACATAGAATCCGAAGTGTGAGAAGCCTGGAAAAATGATGTTGATCTACTGGAAGAAGCGAGAGAACTGGCCTTGTCCAGATCTGCCATATATCAGCAAAATCTCCGACGCTACCATAGCCGGAAAGTAAACCCCCGAGTTTTCCAGGAAGGGGATCTCGTACTTTGGCTGGTGCAGTGCACTGCTAGCATGCATAAGTTATCCCCTCCATGGGAAGGACCTTTCATTGTAAGCAAAGCTTTGCACAATGATTCCTACTATCTTATCGATGCATAGCCACAAGAAAAGAACAAGGCGGACAGGTCCGGCGAGGAATCTAAGCGTCCATGGAATGTAGCTCTACTTCATCCATTTTACACCTAAGAAAGAGGTGAATGTATCTGAGTCACTCATATGTTGGTATGTATGTCGGTAATGAGCATATCAATGAAACTTCAGCACCCCTAGCAGAAACTCGGGGACTGCCTTAATAATTGTATTTTCTGTATTTACTTTTTATATGTCAGCTCGCTTAAATTACTTGGACCTTAGACGGATTAGTACTATGTGAGCACCAAAAACCTAACTCTTCGACTTTGTTGTTGTCCAACAAGAATTGGCTGCATGGCAAGCAAGAGAACAAGTTTGGAATTACAAAGCACATGAAAAACGACTAAGGAAAGGAACGTAATCGAGCCGACATTTGTTATTCGGACTAACCCTATATTTACTTTATGTTGCTTCAGATTATTTTGAGCTAATCTCAAAGTTTCAAGTATTGTTAAGACAATTTTTTGAAACTCGGACTCG
This sequence comes from Avena insularis, assembly GCA_023614405.1. Lineage (NCBI taxonomy): Eukaryota > Viridiplantae > Streptophyta > Magnoliopsida > Poales > Poaceae > Avena > Avena insularis. The sequence goes on along the minus strand of CM042686.1, from coordinate 139,830,547 downwards.
TAAGTCAAAATCCGAATCAAGGTAGACGTGAGCTGAATCAAAAAATTAGAGGAACAAGAAAAGGAAACTCGAGGACTCCGCCCAAGTTAATATGACATTAGTAACTTAGTAGCAAAACACAGGCAATTGTAGCAAAGCAAACCATTGTGCTTAAATACAACTGCACCCAGCATACCGGGGATCTGATGATTATCAAAGTGTTTTTTCTCATGGAGCAGCAGCAGGAGCTGGATCATCGGTCGAAGGAGCCGGATCATCGGACGGAGTAGGGGGTAATTCGGTGTCAGCAGCAGGAGCGCTGGTCCCCACATCATCTTCTGGCTTAGCGCCCTCGTCTTCTAGATCTTCTGCATCTTCACCGAGCTTGGAGGCTTCCACTTCATCTTCTTCGCCTTCAGCACCATCCGAGACATAGGCGTCATCAACTGCATCGAGGAAGCTCGGACCCTCGTTCCAGTTATGGCAGAAGGCGTACTGGATGAGATTGTTGGCACAGGTCTTGCACTGAGTGATGCACTCCGGATCAGTGGTCCACTTTGACCCGGTGCACATGCGATCAAGCAGCTCAAGATCCATCGTATTATACCAAGACAGAACAAAGCTCAGCACCGTAACAGCTCCGGCTCGTGCAGCAGATTCCCACCATAAGTTTAGCTGAGTCTCACACTCCATCAGCTTGGATATGAAAGTCGTACTGCCTCTAGGAGTGGAATCAGTAGGCCAGAGAGCATTGAACATCCGGACTGCTGCTGGCATAAGATCCACGCCATAATTTTTCAAGACTTCAAGGCGGGCAGCGAGGCTCACCAGCATGTCCTCCGTGTCATAAGGAATAGACTCGGAGGTAGGACCAGCTAGAGTACCCCGCTGCAGGCGCAACTTAGCGACTGCAGCCAAAGCATGGGGTTCACTCTCCGGAAACTTACCTATGAACAAAACAAGTAATATCAATGAGTAAGGGCGTATGACTCGGATAAACAAGTGTAGGAAGAAAAAGGGAACTCATGAGCAATGTGACTAAGGATCCGGGTTAGCTCCATGTTGCAATCAGCGGCCCTTTTTTTGAGCTCCTCGTACTCAGTGGTCACCGACTCAAGCTTGATGTTGGCTTCCTTCAGCAAATCTTTGTCCTTGGAGGGCTGGGTATTCAGGCGCTCTTTATCCTCGGAAAACTCCTAGTCAACCTTGTCCAGCTCTATCTTGTGAAAATCCTTGAGCTTATGGATTTCTGCATTCGGCTGAGTAATCTCATTGTCCTTGAGGCGAAGCTGAGCAATCTCATCATACTTGTTTTTCAACTCGGCCTGATGCTTCCCTGCTTGTTCGAGAAAGTGAAGCATCATGTCAGGAATAGGCACGCTATCCTGAAGTGTCACTGCAATAGTGGGTTGACCCAGTAGAGTCCAGGTAAAAATTATCTGCCAAGTCAAGGTGAGAGCATGCAAAGGCTAAAGGATCAAGACGAGTTACCTTCGATCTCGGCCAAGTTCTTGCACATGATAATGTTCTCAGCCTCGGCCTTAGCTGTAGAATCCGTATGACAAGTTAATATGGATAGCAAGTAACACAAAGAAACAGAGGCGAAATATCTTGCGCAAAATAACTTACCTTTCTTCTTGTACTCAGCAAGCAGTTTGTCGTGTTTGGAGCGGAGGTCCTTATAAGTGTCCAGCAGACGCTGGAACTCAGCAGTTCGGTGGTTGGTTGTGATCTAAAAGAAAAGCAAATGTTAGTTCAGAACTGAGAAAGGATATTTGAAGTCAGATCCGGGCCAAGCGGAACTTAACCCGGCTCTAAGTGTGTGGATATTCGAAGTCTACAAGATCCGGGCCAAGTGGAACTTAACCTGGCTCTAGGTGTGTGGATATTCAAAGTCTACAAGATCCAGGCCAAGTGGAACTTAACCCGGCTCTAGGTGTGTGGATATTCGAAGTCTACAAGATCCGGGCCAAGCGGAACTTAACCCAGCTCTAGGTGCATGGATATTCGAAGTCTACAAGATCCGGTCCAAGTGGAACTTAACCCGGATCTAGGTATGTGGATATTCGAAGTCTACAAGATCCGGGCCAAGTGGAACTTAACCCGGCTCTAGGTGTGTGGATATTCGAAGTCTACAAGATCCGGGTCAAGCGGAACTTAACCCGGCTCTAGGTGTGTGGATATTCGAAGTCTACAAGATCCAGGCCAAGTGAAACTTAACCTGACTCTAGGTGCATGGATATTCGAAGTCTACAAGATCCGGGCCAAGTGGAACTTAACCCGACTCTGGGTGCATGGATATTTGAAGTCTACAAGATCCGGGCCAAGTGGAACTTAACCCGGATCTAGGTGTATGGATATTTGAATCTACTAAGGACTTGCGCTAGTTTTCTAAGAGCATCCGGCCGAGTAATAAATTACTGCCCCAGAGGCTCGGGGACTAGTGGGTATATCTCTAAGTGTTTGCACATATAAAGGGCATAATAGAAAAAAACTTACCTCCATCATCTAGCCAGCAAGGGAGATGGCCTTGGTAGCGGTGTTCATCTGAGCGCTAAACTCCACCGGACCAAACTTTTCCAGGAGATCATCCTGCGGGTTAATGAACTCGGTGTCATTCTAGTATTGACATACTCAATGAGCACCGGACTGTAATTCTCCCTGCTAAGCACCTAGCTCGTTGCCAAGCCCTTAGCATGGGCTTCCCGCCTCGTGACTTGGGTAGCAGCCTGATACGTTGCTAACGTATCCATAATTTTTGATGTTCCATGCTTGGTTTTATCTACTTTCTTATGTTTTGTCCACACTTTGGAGTACTTTTCATATGATTTCTTGGATTAACCTATTAACAAGATCCACAGTGCCAGCTGTCTGTTTTCTGCTATTTTTGGTTCCATGAAATTCAGAAAATGAATATTCTCGGAATTGGACGGGACAAAAGCCAAAGTCAGTTTTTCACCAAGGGACACAGAGCAGAATCTGACTTGAGAGGGCTGGGGCCGCCACACCACCCTGGTCACGCGGCCGGGCTTGGCCAGGTGGTCTCGCCGCCTATATATTTCCTCCAATACAGAAACCCTAAGTGCCATCAAAATTCTACGAAGAGTGCATGCCGTCATCTCCATCCCTAGATCGGGAGGGATCTGAAGCTCTTCCTGGCACCCTGCCGGAGAGGGGAATTCACCCTGGAGGCCTTCTTCATCATCATGCAAGCCTCCGGTGTGATGCATGAGTAGTTCATCCCTAGACTACGGGTCCATGTAGTAGCTAGATGGCTGGTTCTCCTCCTTTGTGCTTTCATGTTTAGATCTTGTGATCTCCGTTCATGATCAAGATCATCTATTTGTAATTCTACATGTTGTGTTTGCGGGGATCTGATGGATATTGAGATGCTATTTTGGATTGATTATTGATTCTATCATGTCTTTGTTATTTGTGATCTTGCATGCTTTTCGTTAATAGTAGCTATCTTGGCCAAGTAGATGCTAGCAACTCCAAGAGTTAGTATTTATGCTCGATAGTGGGTTCATGCCTCTAGTAATCTGGGGACGTGACAGAAATCTCTAAGGTAATAGATGTGCTTTTGCTACTAGGGAGAAAACAACAATCCATTGTTCATAGAACAATCATATTGTTTACTTTACACGCAATGCCTAATGCAATTATCCGTTGCTTGCAACTTAATACTGGAGGGGTTCGGATGATAACCTGAAGGTGGATTATTATTCATAGATGTAGTTGGATTGCGGTCTATGTATAATGTTGTAATGCCCAATCGAATCTCAAAGGAGTCAAGATGATTAGTATATGCATGATTGCTTTCTCGATGTTTGTCAATTGCCCCGCTATAATTTGTTCACCCAACATGTCATCTATCTTAAGGAGAGCCACCTCTAGTGAACTATGGACCCCGGTCCTTTCTCTTACCATCAATCTACAATCAACTGTTTACTGCTTTGTGTTTACTTTCTACAAACTATTACTCTCTTCCACTCGATACGTTTAATCATTTGTTTTCAATAAACCGGTGAGATTCACAACCTCATCGCAAGTTGAGGGCAGAGTTCTATGGTTGTGTTGTGCAGGTCTCCACGTTGTTACTGGCACTGGTAGTGCGCCGTGCCAAAGCTCAGCTAGCTACACCTTTGGGGTATTTCCTTGCTCCTACTGGATTGATAACCTTGGTTTCATAACTGAGGGAAAACTTGCTGCTGTGCTCATCATACCTTCCTCTTGGGGTTCCCCAACAAGCTCGATATATTTTGGGCCATCAAGCTCTTTTTCTGGCGCAGTTGCCAGGAAGTGAAGGACATCTTCACAAGGGGAGTCCCTCATAACCAATCTCTTTACTTTGTTATTTTTTTTGCTTAGTTTACTTTTGTTTTGTTTGCTTGTTTCCTTATCAAAAACACACACAAAAAATTAGTTTTACAAGTTTGCTTTCTTTATTAAAAACACACAAAAATGACTACTCTTGAAAACACTAAGTTGTGTGACTTCACTAGCACTAACAACAATGATTTTATGAGCACACCCATTGCTCCACCTATTCCTAAAGCTACTTTCTTTGAGATAAAACCTGCTTTGCTCAATCTTGTTATGAGAGAACATTTTTCTGGTATTGGTACTGAAGATGCTGCTGCTCATCTAACTTTGTTGAACTTTGTGAGATGCAAAAGTATAGGGATATAGATGGAGATATTATTAAGCTTAAATTGTTTCCTTTCTCTTTGAGAGGAAAAGCTAAAGAATGGTTGAATTCCTTAACTAGGAATAGTATTGATTCTTGGACTAAATGCAAAGATGCTTTCATTGGAAAATACTATCCTCATGCTAAGATTATATCTATGAGAAGTGAAATAATGAAGTTTAAACAATCTGATAATGAACTTGTTGCTCAAGCTTGGGAAAGAATGAAATCTTTGGTAAAGAATTATCCCACTCATGGACTGACTGCTTGGACGATCATCCAAACCTTTTATGCAGGATTGAACTATTCTTCAAGAAATCTATTGGATTCTGCTGCTGGAGGTACCTTTATGACCATTACTTTGGGTGCTGCAACAAAGCTTCTGGATAATATGATGGTTAACTATTCTGAATCACATACTGAGAGAGCTCCACAAGGTAAGAAGGTAAATTATGTTGAAGAGACCTCTTCCTTGAGTGATAAAATCGATGTTATTATGTCTATGCTTGTTAATGGGAAAGCCCATATTGATCCAAATAATGTTCCTTTAGCCTCTTTAGTTGCTCAAGAAGAGCAAGTTGATGTGAACTTTATAAGAAATAATAATTTTGGCAACAATGCTTATGGTAATAACAATTATAGGCCTTACCCTCCTAATAATACTTATGGTTATAATAGCAAACCTAGAACACCTAATGAAGGGAGAATTTTAGAAGTTGAAAGAGCCACTAAAAACTTCATGCAAATGCAATATGAACAAAACAAATTATTTACTAAAACTATGGAGGAACAATCTACCATTTTGAAGAATATTAGCCATCAACTCGAGAGTTTGAATAGGGAAATTCCTAGTTTGCAAATGAAACTTTCTAATGCTGAAAGAAACATATCATCTTTGTGAAGCACAATCCTCTTTGATTAATAAAATGGCTGCTAAACCTGAAACTTATGATAATCCCTTTGCTGCTACTAATGCCATACAAGTTAGAATTGATGAAAATGTTAGACTATTAGCTGAATTGCATGCTAAGTGGGAAAGAGAAGATGAAATTGCTAGAAACATTAATGTTTCTACTATCACTACCACTAGTGTTGAGGCTAGTAATAGCTCTACTACCTTAGATGATAATTGTGATTTGGATCTTGATGGTTGCAACATCTCTGAAGTTATTAAGTTCCTACAAAAGCTTGCTAAAAGTCCTAATGCTAGTGCTATGAATATGGCCTTTACAAAACACATTACTGATGCTCTCATAAAGATTAAAGAAGAAAACATGAAACATAAGGCTTCTATTCTTATAAAACAAGAAGATGGTTGGGAACCCATCATCAATATGAAAGTGAATGATTTTGATTTGAAAGCTTTATGTGATCTTGATAGTAGTGCCTCCATTATGCCTAGAAAGATTTATGATATGCTTGATTTGCCACCATTGGAAGATTGTTATTTGAATGTCCTAGTTGTTGATAATGCTAAAAATAAACTCATGGGGAGTATTAATGATGTTCTTATTATGGTTAACAATGCTTATGTCCCTGTTGATTTCTATGTTTTGGATGTTGAATGCAATGCTTCTTGTCCTATTACTTTGGGAAGACCTTTTCTTAGAACTGTTGGTGCCATTATTGATATGAAAGAAGGCGCCATTAAATATCAACTCCCACTCAAGAAAGGTATAGAACACTTCCCGAAAAAGAGAGAGAAGATTTATTTTGCCTCTCCTATGAAAACAAAATTTGCTCTTAATGCTTCTTCATTTGAGAACACTTGATTCTTTTTATTGCTTCTTATGCCTAACTTAAAGGCGTTAAAGAAAAGTACTTATTGGGAGATAACCCAAAAGTTTTAGATGAGTCTTGGATCAGTAATAACCGCTCCTTATCCTTTTTATTTGCTTTTTGTGCCAAGAGTAACCTCTAATGAGAGAGAAGTAATGATTGGGAAAGTTGCTGTCCCAAAACAGATTTCTGTGCTGAACCGTAAAAATTCACGTAAAATATCTGTACGTCCTTTTGAGGCGTTAAGTTTTGTGCTTCTGGCCCAGGTTGTTATCTAACTTTAGTTAGTTCAATACTTTTTGATTTGAGCAACAGAAGGTCTTCGAAAAAATTCGTCTTTACCTGCTGGTCTATTTTTACAGATTTCTGCCATTTTCTGCATTTGCTTCTTGTTGGTTCCTTTTTGAGTTCTTTTGGGGAATTGAGCTTTTTGAGGGAAGTGCTACAGTAGATAGTGTTTTAATGGAAGTTTTATTGGTGTTAGAACTGAACCTAAAGACTTATTATCTTGAGTGCACTAATGTTGCTAATAAATATTGTGTGAAGTTCTGTATGAAGGAAAAAATTTAGGTGTATGGAAGGAATAAGTAATGAGATGAAGGATGGACTAAAGCTCAAGATTGGGGATTATACGCGTGTCACCCCAAGAAATATCCAAGAAGTACAAGCGTCAAAGCTTGGGGATGCCTAAGGCATCCCCCTCTTCATCAATAAAAATCCCAGGTTTCTTCAAAACGCTTCATTTTTATTGTTTCATGCACAGTTGTGTTGTTCTTGGAGCGTCTTCTTTTTCGTTTTCATTTTGGTTTTTTGTTTGCTTGGTTTGCTTAGTTTGCTGAATAAATTGGTTGGACCCCCTCTTTTATACATTGGTTTTCAAATAGTTTGGTTTGGATTGGAAAAATAGTAGGAAAGTTCATGTTTAAGTGGTAAAGAGAGCTTGTTTTTACGGTGGCCTATGCTTTGTCATGCCATGCTCGATATTGTTTTGGCTTTATGCTTAGTATTCTTTGCTGTAGCATGACTTGTTATAAACAATTGAGATTGCTTAATGTGCCTTGGAAGGATCATGTGTTGTTTTAGCATATTAAAGCATAGTATAGTGGTATTCTCCTTTGATGCTTTATTTGGGTTGACTTGGCGCATGCTCACACCATGTGATGACTATCCCAAGTCACCATAGCCTTTATGATCCTTAAGTTTGCAACTTGTAGTATCACTTTATGCTTTGATCAATGATGTTTTGTCGCTCTGCATGATTATGGTCATTATTTCTCTCTTAGTTGGTCGCTCCCAGTCTTTTGCTAGCCTCCATATCAAGTATGAGTTCCACTCATGCATCCAACTCCTAAAACCAAGTTATTCCAAAGAGTACACCATACCTACCTATTAGCAAATGCTATTCCAAGTATGTTCATGTTTTTGTCTACCTTCCGAATTAAACTTGTTATGTGAAAATTAGTGATTAAAGCTCTCACGAACTTGATGGCACACTTTACTTTTCTTGCACTTAATAAACTTGAACCATTGCGTCCATCTTTGTTGCGTATATGCTTGCACTTTATAAGTTGAAGTTAGCCAAATCATGTATCATGGGGAACTCTTTCAACATTGCACTTGTACTTTATACCCCGTTGATATCATGTTCTTTTGCTTATGGATCCCGGCAGTGTGAAATAAAAGGGGAACTTGTAAGATCATGGAGTTTGTATTTGTGTTAGAGAAACGCCTGGGCAGCTAGCCTAAGCCATGCCTAATCATGGTGGAAACTTGCAACATAACCATAATGAGCACTCTATGAAGCATCCTCAATAAAAACCTATGCAAATAGCAAATAAAAAGATCGCTGAGATGCTCATTGTCTTATTTCCTTGTCATTTTGATTATGGGATAGCTCCTGTAGCATGAGCAAGGGGTACCCCGTTGGCGGTTCTCTATGATACATATGTACTTACAATGACAAGATCTTACTTGCGACTAAAGTTGAGTAGCATGAGGTTCGGTCTTCGTAAGTAAGGGTGATACATTGCAAATGAATCTATAATTTTTGATGTTCCATGCTTGGTTTTATCTACTTTCTTGTGTTTTGTCCACACTTTGGAGTACTTTTCATATGATTTGTTGGACTAACCTATTAACAAGAGCCACAATGCCAGCTGCCTGTTTTCTGCTGTTTTTGGTTCATGGAAGTCAGAAAATGAATATTCTCGGAATTGGAGGGGACAAAAGCCAAAGTCACTATTTTACTGGAAGTCAGAAAATGAATATTCTCGGAATACGAGACGGAGAGGGGCTGGGGCCTGGCCACACCACTTGGCAGCTGGCTAGGCACAGCCCAGCCAATGGTGGTCTGGCGACCCAGCACCCCTCGGCCTCTCCTTCCTATATATTGCCTCGTCTGAAAACCTAAGTACCGATCAAAAATCCACGAAGAGTCTCAGAGCCGTCATCTCCATCCCTAGATCGGGAGGATCTGAAGCTCTTCCGGCACCTGCCGGAGAGGGAATTCACCACAGGCCTTCGTCATCATCATGCAAGCCTCTGGTGTGATGCGTGAGTAGTTCATCTCTGGACTACGGGTCCATATAGTAGCTAGATGGCTGGTTCTCCTCCTTTGTGCTTTCATGTCTAGATCTTGTGAGCTCCATTCATGATCAAGATCATCTATTTGTAATTCTGCATGTTGTGTTTGCGGGGATCCGATGGATATTGAGATGGTATTTTAGATTGATTATTGATTCTATCATGTCTTTGTTATTTGCGATCTTGCATGCTTTCCGTTGTTAGTAGCTATCTTGGCCAAGTAGATGCTAGCAACTCCAAGAGTTAGTATTTATGCTCGATAGTGGATTCATTCCTCTGGTAATCTGGGGAAGTGACAGAAATCTCTAAGATACTAGATGTGTTGTTGCTATTAGGGAGAAAACAACAATCCTTTGTTCATAGAACAATCGTATTGTTTACTTTACACGCAATTTGTAAAGCAATAATCTGTTGCTTGCAACTTAATACTGGAGGGGGTTCGGATGATAACCTATAGGTGGATTATTAGTCATAGATGCAGTTGGATGGCGGTCTATTTATAATGTGGTAATGCCCAATCAAGTCTCAAAGGAGTCAAGATGATTATTATATGCTTGTATGCTTTCTTGATGTTTGTCAATTGCCCCACTGTAATTTGTTCACCCAGCATGCTATATATCTTAAGGAGAGCCACCTCTAGTGAACTATGGACCCCGGTCCTTTCTTTTACATACAATCTACAAACTATTTACTGCTTTGTGTTTACTTTCTGCAAACTATTACTTCCTTCCATTTGATACATTTAATCCTTTGTTTTCAGCAAAACCGGTGAGATTGACAACCTCATTGCAAGATGGGGACAGAGTTCTGTGGTTGTGTTGTGCAGGTATGCACGTTGTTGCTGGCACCTGTAGTGCACACAGCCAACGTTCAGCTATCTACACCTTTGGGGTGTTTCCTTGCTCCTACTGGATTGATAACCTTGGTTTCATAACTGAGGGAAACTTACTGTTGTGCTCATCATACCTTCCTCTTGGGGTTCCCCAACGAGCTCGACATCAACCACGAGCTAGCAAGTATATTTCTGGCACCGTTGTCGGGGAGTCAAGGACATCTTCACAAGGGGAGTCCCTCATAACCAATCTCTTTACTTTGTTATTTTTGTTTAGCTTAGTTTACTTTTGCTTTATTTGCTTGTTTCTTTATCAAAAACACACAAAAAATAGTTTTACAAGTTTGCTTTCTTATTTCAAAAACACAGAAAAATTAAGTCTCCTTTAGTTTTTTCCTCTTCCTTAGCTCACCATGTTGATCCCTAAATTCACCCTGAAAGACCTTTCAATAGGTAGTGGTTCAATAATTGGAAAAGATAATATTGAATAATTCTTTAATCATGTTAGTAAACATGAGGATATTGAGGATAGATCCTTGTAGAACTTGCTCCAAACTATGAGATTGCTGCAGCTTCTTTAGTTCACATGTTGGAAGCTAGGTTTGTTAACCTTAATCCCTTAATGCAAGTAATGTTTCTTAAACTTAAGGAAATTGAGGACCCTGGAAAGAGGGATTTTATTCTTGAAACTTTTCTTAAGGAATTCTATGATGTTGCCAAGGAAGCTAGAAAAGTCTTTAAACATTTTAATATGCTAGGCTCATGCGTAGATGTTATTGGTACACGAGAAAAGATGGACAAAACCGAACCTAATGGGGAGGAACCTAAGATACTGATACCCTTTAAACTCGTAGCAATGCATGAAGCCATAGAAAAGAATCTTGATTGGATTGTTCCTGAAAACCCTTTTGATGAAAATAGTTAACCAAAGAGCATTGAGAGAGGATCCTCTTGAACTTATTTGGACGATATACCTTGCCTTGTTGAAGATATTTCTGGTATTAATCTTAATGCTTCTTCGTTTGAGAACACTTGATTCGTTTTCTTGCTTCTTATGCCTAACTTAAAGGTGTTAAAGAAAGTACTTATTGGGAGATAACCCAAAAGTTTTAGATGAGTCTTGGTGAAATGGATCGTATGGGCACCTAGAGGGGGGGGTGAATAGGTGCTACACCAATTTTTAATTCTTTTTCAATTTTAGGCTTAGCACAAAGGGTAAATTCTCTAGATAAACTATTAGGTGGAATTTCCCTATATGCAAACCTATCTACTAGCGAGTAAAGAGCGAGTCGAAGAGGAACGAGTAAACCGAAGTGAAGCACGTGGAGACACAGGATTTGTTTGACCGCAGTTCCTTCCTTGTTAAGGGAAGTACGTCTGTGTTGGAGGGGTGGGCGGTACTAAGACCACCACACCACAAAAGGCCTCACCCTGTTCTCCGATGGATCTCGCCACAATAGGCCTGATCCACCGTCCACTATAGGTACCCTTTGAGGCGGGCACCGACGCCTTTACACAACTAGCGGGGCAACAACTCCACAACAACTTGGAGGCTCCCGAAATGAAAACAAGCTGCCACAAGAACAAACTTCTCAAATACAATAAACAAGATCTAGATATTGAGAAGAATACTAGATCAGGAATTTCTCCAAGTGAATGGAGAGGAGTTGAAGCGCTTGATTCTTGATGATGATGATGATGATGAACTTCTCCTCCTTCAATTCCACCAAAGATCAAGACCTTCAGGTGGTTGAAGTGGGAGATAGAGAATGAGAGCTCTTGCACAATGTCTGGTCAATTTCGAATGAATCAAGAGTTCTGAACGTTGGGGAAGAAGGGGTACTTATACCCCCTTCCGAAACCAGCCGTTGCACACTTTGGGGGCCGGATTATCCGGCCTGGGGAAAACACCACCCCAGACTCGGAATATCCAGCAGATAATCCGCCCCCTATTAGAGAGACGTGTCGAGCTTTCCCTTGATCAACTTCTGGGGTCCGGATTATCCGGTCCTATGTGAGGGCCGGATTATCCGGCCTGGGGAAGAAAAACTGCCCCAGTTCGGATTTTCCGGGAGAAAATCCGACCGGATACCGTGCGACGCGCCTTGGTCCCTTTTGCTCGAAACCTGGGGGCCGAATTATCTGGCCCTTGTGACACCCAGATTATCTGTACTGGGGAGGAAAAACCGCCCCAGTTCGGATTTTCCGGGAGAAAATCCGACTGGACACCGAGCAACGCACCTTGGCTTCCTTGAGAGATGAGGTAGGCCGGATTATCCGGCCCTTGGTGGGGCGGATTATCCGGCCCCCCTCAAAACTTCCTGCACACTTAGCACACATGAAAAGTCTCCATAGTATTGTTATCTAACACGCAAAACATAGGAAAACATGAAATGTTCTTTCAATCTCCCCCTTTTTGGTGTTAGATGACAATACCAGGATTTGCAGGAGAAAGACACAAGACAAACAGAGAAAACTATGAAAGGGACTCCCCCTCAATGTGTGCATAATAGAGTTTTGCATTGGAATACAAATGCACACATATAGGTGAATCTATTCCATAGACATAAAGGCAAAAACACATACCACCGAAGTTGAGAATAGGCATCCTTGACATAAATCACAATTATTACCGGATAACCATTATGAGCGCGCGCCTTCCGTGATAAACCTCCAGCAATAGGATATGAATAGATAGAACCATAAGCATAATCCATGATATGAAGTCCAAAGGCATCATCCAGACAACCACATAAAGTCTCAAACAACCACAAATCACAAATTTAAAAGTTCAACGCGAAATGGGCATAAGCAAGAAATAACGAATAGAAAAGTGCAAGTGCTTATGCCCGACCCATGCAAATCCACAGACAACCTAATAGAACTACTTCTCCCCCTTTGGCATCGAGACACCAAAAAAAGGGAGAAGAGCGATGGTAGCGCCCCATGGGATCACTCATCGTAGTCCTCGTCCTCTTCTTCATTCTCTTCCTCATCCTCATCTTCAAGCTCCTCAGTGTCACCTCCTCATCTTCATCATCAGCAGCAGGCATAGAGGGGAACAAGTGACGCTCCAGCTCACCATAGTTCAGCCCGGAGGAAGAGTTCGACCGAGCATACGGAGTGGGAGGTGTAGGAGCCGGAGGAGCACCTGAAGCGCCAGCCACGTGGTGGAGAATGAGCTGCTGGGAGTGAGCCAACTCATGGCGCTGCATGTATGCCTCGTACTGACCCTTGCGCGTGTCCACGCCCATGCAGAGAATGTGACGCTAGAACCAGTTCAGTTGCTTGAGCTCACGGGCCACGGGAGGCACAGGGGGCCTGCGAGCATCCCTCATGAGGCCCTCAGGAGCAGAGGAGGGGTGAGAGGTCTTCCGAACCTTGTTGTGTATCTTCTTGGCCTTGTGCACCGAGTCAATGTGGAACTCCTCAGCAGGAAGCAGGTGATGGATGAGCATCATAATGTAGGGCGCATAGGGAATGGACAGACGGTTGAACATAGCATCACACAGCTCATGGTAGATGAAGTCCATGACATCCAGCCTGTACTGCACTGAATCGTCCTCGCAGGAGGCAACCTCATGAGAAAATTGAAGTAGCTGAACAAGGTGACCATGGATGATATCATTGTTGCCCCCACTCGGTGTAATAGAGTCACGGAAGAGACCCACCAATGCTGCATAGATGGGAGCAAGACCAGCCATAGTACCCACAATGCCATTGTTCACAGTGCAAGGATAGAGAGCAGCTTCCTTGTTGGGCTTCAACTGAGTGATGATGCGGTGGCCACTGGCTCTATCCCTGCTGCAGAAGGAGTACCCCAGAACCTTAGCAAACACGTGAAAATCAGCAGTCATGGGCCTGTCATGAGTCATCCACTTCATAGTGCGACGCTCATCCCCACAAATCACCAGAGTGGAGAAGAACTGCTTCACCACCTCAGAGTCAAATGAGCACTAGAGAGACATGAGATGGTGCAGCCCCATCCTCTCAGCCACAAACATCGCATCCACAAGATGCGCCTTCTCTAAAGCCTCAGCAAGGACCAGTGGGTGCATAGGCCTAATGTTCAGTCTGACATAGATGTCTTCATAGATCCCCTTCTGTTCTGCACACCAAAAACGGGTATCCCCCAGCTCATCATCACGAGGCAGCTCAGCAAACAAGTCACGGTGACGGATGGTGGAGAAGGAGACCGCATCCAAAGCCCTGTAGTTGATCTTGGGCTCCTTGCCCTTCCTCTTGGACACCCCCTTCCCAGTCCTCTTGGATTGTTCAGCCATGCGCCCCTCTTCGTTCTTAGTTCTCCTCAATTCAACTTCGTCCACAAGGTTACCTTGTCCGTCGTCCCAAAAGTATCTTGAGCGAGGACGGCGCTTGTAGGTTTTGGGAACACCAGAACCACCTATGAGGAGAATAAGGGCGATATCAAGGGGATAAGCATACACACAAGTCCAGGAGAGAGCATGGAAAAAGTAGTCAAAAAGTTCATAGGACAAACTACTCAATGCATACACCATAGTGAAACTGAAGCAGAATTGAATCTGTCAGGCCGGATTATCCGGCCTGGCCAGGGGCGGATAATCCGGCCCTGGCAGAAATTTTCGATTTCACCTAGATTGAATGCAAAAAAGTAGATCGGGCCTAGAAACTGCAAGACTACAATTTCTATGCGAAAACACATCCTTCTAGACAATGTTCCACCCAACAAGATACACATCTAGCCAAAGATGGGGAGAGAGGGAGTTACCCTCACTCATTGGAGGAAGAACACGGAGGAGAAGGTACCCGGAGGCGCGTAGAAGAAGATCCGGGGAGGCCCGGAAAATCCGGTGGACGGAGAGGCTCCGGGGAGGGTGAGGGGCGGCAGGCGGCGGCTGGGGAGGAGGAGAGTGCTAGGGGAGAAGTGCTGCTCATTATGAGCCCTTCCCCCGAGTCCTGCCCTTTAAGATGAAATCTGCCAGGGCCGGATTATCCGGCCAACACTTGGGCCAAATTATCCGGCCTAAATTCTGGGATTCTGTTATACACAGAACCAGGCCCGCGCGTCCCCAAACAACACCCCCACAAGGTGTACAAGGGACTTGTGTGCAAGAATAGATGGCTTAGGGGTAGGGAAGGCTTAGGATTAAGAGAGCCAAACTGAGATGGTACTAGACACTCAAAATTGCAAAATCCAAATCAAATAAAAGCCAAGATTGATTGTGATTCCCATAAGAACATGAGAGAGCTAATAACATCCAAAAAGATCCAATTCTCCACAAGGGAGAGGGCGGTGGCTGAAGCCACCTTGTTGGAGTGTATGGTGTGACACCGCGAAGATATATCTTGGGTTCACGACCAATACTCATCAATAAGCTCACATATCACAACATGATATTAAGAGAAATGACATATCTTGCTATTGGCATTATGGGGGAGGGTTAGCCCAATGAGTTAGGACCACACTCCCCCTATATCCATGCCCACACCTAGACCAAACAAGGATTGAGATGTACGAGTGAGTGCATGGATAATCAAGACAAGATCCCGGAATCAATGATATTTAGCTCATTCCTCAGATAGCAGAATCTTGCTTCATCAAGTGGCTTTGTAAAAATATCCGCCAATTGGTTCTTCGTGCTCACAAAGGATAGATCAATATCGCCGCGAGCAACATGGTCTCGAATAAAATGATTCCGAATCTCAATGTGCTTCGTCCTTGTGTGCTGAACAGGATTGTACGCAATTTGGATTGCACTTTCATTAGCACATAAAAGAGGAACTTTGTCACAATTGACACCATATTCCTTTAAAGTTTGCCTCATCCACAATAATTGAGTACAAGCGCTGGCAGCAGCAACATATTCAGCTTCAGCGGTGGAGAGAGATATGCAATTCTGCTTTTTGGAGGACTAACATACAAGAGATCTTCCCAAGAATTGACAAGCTCCAGAAGTGGGTTTACGATCATCCTTATCACCAGCCCAATCTGAGTCAGTATAACCACATAAAGAGAAATTGGAGCCCTTGGGATACCAGAGACCAAAGTTGGGGGAATGAACCAAATATCGGAAGATCCTCTTGATCGCCACTAAGTGGCTTTCTTTAGGAGCTGCTTGATATCTTGCACACACTCCCACACTCAACACAATATGGGGTCTAGATGCGCAGAGGTAAAGAAGAGAGCCGATCATGGACAGTATACCTTTTGGTCCACATCTTTACCATGAGGGTTGAGTTCAAGATGACACTTTGTTTGCATCGGAGTGGCGACACCATTTAGATCCGTCATCTTGAATCTCTTGAGCATGTCTTGGATGTACTTTGCTTGATTAATAAAGGTTCCTTCTCTAAGTTGCTTGATCTCGAATCCAAGAAAGAACCGTAATTCCCCCATCATAGACATCTCAAACCTGTCAGTCATAAGCTTTGAAAATTCATTGTTAAAAGCTTTGTTAGTGGAACCAAAGATGATATCGTCTACATATAGTTGACATACGAAGAGCTCCCCCTTAACCTTCTTAGTAAAAAGAGTGGGGTCGATTTGCCCAACTTCGAAGCCACAATCTAACAAAAGCTCTTTAAGGTGCTCATACCACGCACGTGGGGCTTGTTTAAGGCCATAGAGTGCCTTATCGAGTTTGTAGACATGGTTCGGAAAGTTAGGATCCTCAAACCCCGGGGGTTGCTTTACGTATACCAACTCATGTAGAGGACCGTTAAGGAAGGCACTCTTGACGTCCATTTGCTGCAACTTAAAATTGTTATGTGCAGCATAAGCAAGTAGGATACGGATGGACTCAAGGCGAGCCACAGGAGCATAGGTCTTGCCAAAGTCGATGCCCTCAACTTGGGAGTACCCTTGTGCCACAAGTCTTGCTTTGTTCCTCACAACAATGGAATTCTCATCTTGCTTGTTCTTGAAAATCCACTTGGTGCCGATAACATTGCGGCACCCTTTGGGTTTCTCCACTAGTTTCCAGACTTTTTTGCGCTCGAAATTATTCAATTCTTCATGCATAGCAACAACCCAGTCTGGGTCTTCAAGAGCTTCAAAGACCTTCTTAGGTTCCACCATGGAGATATGAGCTTGATGCTCACCAAAACTCGCCAATTATCTTCTTGTAGAAACCCTTCGTCGAAGATCACCAACAACCTTGTCGAGAGTGTGACCCCTCAACTCAAGGTTACGATCAGCTCGAGCCTTGCGACGAAGTTCAATAAGTTTGTTGTCTCTTGGAGGAGGAGATTGGAAGCATTTTCTCCGCCTTGATCAGTAACTGGAACATCAGTAGCAGGTGGTGGAGATGCATGCCCTTGAGGTGAATCCGTAGCCATAACAGGAGGCTGCAGAACTGGAGAGTCAGGGCCGGATAATCCGGCCGATGAAGAGGTCGGATAATCCGGCCTGGGAGTACTTGCAGCAGCTTCATCAGGAGGCCTGGGACTTGGTTGAACAGGTGAGGGGCCGGATAATCCGGGGCTAGCCGGAAAATCCGGCCTGGAGGTTGCGTTGAAATCTTCTCCAGCAGGAGCAACATGGTCAGCTGTAGCGGGTTGGCCGGATAATCTGGTGTAAACCGGAAAATCCGGCCTGGAGCTTTCTTGAGAATCTTGACCTTCAGAAGTTGATGGAGATGGTGTAGAAGTTACCCCCGTGGTTGGAGCATGTTGAGGATGTGTAGATGAGGGCTCTATATGAGTAGAGCATTGTCCTTCCCGGTCTGCCACAAGGGGTTCCTCAATGGGGCGGAAGAATCCCACGCCCATTCTTCTTATGGCATCTTGGGGTATTTCAACATCTGCATCACAAACACCAACTTGCTCTGCACGGGAACCGTCATTTTCTTTGAACACCACACTACAAGATTCTACAACAGTTCCGGAGAGCTTATTGTAGACTCTATAAGTGTGGGATTTGGCACCATAACCAACAAAAATACCTTCTAAATCCTTAGATTCAAACTTAGATAAATGAACTCCTTTAATAAGAAAGAAACACTTACACCCGAATACCCGAAAGTATGAGATGTTTGGTTTGTTACCGGTAAGTATTTCATACGGAGTCTTGTCCAAGATCTTGCGGAGATATAAACGGTTGAATGAATGACAAGCAGTAGAGATTGCTTCAGCCTAGAAGTTATATGGGGATTTAAATTCGGCTAACATTGATCTTGCCATGTCCATTAGAGTTCGATTCTTCCTCTCGGCTACACCATTTTGTTGAGGGGTGTACGCAGCGGAATATTGATGTCTTATCCCCTCTTCACTTAGAAACTCATTTAAGGTGTAGTTCTTGAACTCCGAGTCGTTATCACTCCTTATAGCCAGAATGGGGACGTTGTGTTGATGTTGAACCTCGTTGGCGAAGTCGATGACCGTTTGTTGAGTTTCACTCTTCAACTTGAAGAAATAAACCCAAGTGTATCTTGAGTAATCATCAACAATCACTAGACAATACTTCTTCCCACCGAGGCTTGCATGAGATGTAGGTCCGAAGAGGTCCACATGAAGGAGCTCCAAAATCCTTTTTGAAGAGATAATGGTTTTCCTTTGATGAGGTGAATCATGCATTTTCCCTTCAACACACGCCCTGCA
This sequence comes from Avena insularis, assembly GCA_023614405.1. Taxonomy (NCBI): domain Eukaryota; kingdom Viridiplantae; phylum Streptophyta; class Magnoliopsida; order Poales; family Poaceae; genus Avena; species Avena insularis. Next base: position 139,812,104 of record CM042686.1, on the reverse strand, counting down.
AACACGACCTTTGGCAAAAGAGACATTTTCTTTTAGTCCAAGAATGTGGCCACCCTTGTGGAGACTTTGCAAAGTTCTCATATATTGACGGGCTAGTCGGCGATGCCATAGCCAGCCCAGCGTCGACCTTTCCAAAAGACACATCGGGCCTGTAGTGGTTTTCCCAAAAGTCCACCACGATGTGTCGCTTTACATATCCCATGAAAGCGACTTTAAGAGACTTGCTCCACAAGAGTACCACTAAATCAGCATCAATGTAAACTGCAAAGCCCATCTTACCAAGGGCACGAACTGAAAGTAAGTTATACCCGAGGGTCTCAATAAGCATGACGTCCACGAGAGAGATATCGTGAGCCACCACAACTTTGCCGAGACCCAATACCTCAGATTTTGACTTGTCACCATAGGTGACGGTAATGTGATCAAGGTTTGGCCGCATCTCCGTGATGATCTCCTTGCTTCCGGCCATATGACTCGTGCAACCGCTATCGAGTACCCATTTAGAACCACCGGAAGCATAGCCCTGCAAGAAAATTACTTCTTGGTTTTAGGTACCCATTTTTCAATGGGTCCTCTCATGTTAGTAACAAGGGTCTTGGGAACCCAAATAGACCAAGGAATGTAACAATCATAAGGCCCTACATAACTAGCATAAATATCACCATAACAATCACAATATAGTTCAAAGTTAGGATTGTTGATCCCTACAAAACCATCATAATTAGTCTTGTCATTGGTAATGTTGCTAGTCTTCGATTGACCAGTCTTGTTCTTCTTCTTCTTTTTCTTGTCTTTCTTGCTCTTTATCTTGGGTATGTAACCAAGACCTTCTTTACTATTGTTTGTCCTTTGCCTGCTTAGTATCTCATCAATAACTCCTTTACCTTTGCTTTGAGAACTTCTTGCAAGGTCTTCTTTTCCAAAGGATGAAGTGAAGGTACTTGGCACATCATGCCGTTTCAATTGAGTTTGGAGCTGGTCATGAGACTCATTTAGATTAGAATGATCACTCTTCAATGCCTTGTGAGCACTTTCAAGATGATCAAACTTCTCCAAAAGTCTAGCATGAACAGCTCCAAAGTCAATCTTTTCTTTCTTTAGTTTCTTTACCTTGGCAAGAGCATGGTCATGTTCTTTAATGAGCTGAGCTACAGCTTCTTCTTGTGACTCCTCAAGGGATTCGAGTCTTTCTTCCAAAGATACTCGAGCTTCCTCTTCCTCTTCCAAGGCATTCTTCAAAGAAGCTATCTCCAAGGCATCTTCTCTTTCAATTCTGCCCTTTTCTTCAAGGAGATCTTCGACTTGAGCAAGTTGACTCATCAGAGCATCAAAATGAAGTTTGTGCTCACCTTGTAGGTTAGTGAAAAAAGTATCCAAGGCAACAACTTCTTCTTTCATTTCAAGACTGTCATGATCATCCATATCCAAAATTATGTTAGTCTTAGGAAATGAAGAGCTAGAAGTTGATACCTCGGATCCTCTTGCCATTAGACAAGTGGCATTGTTGTTGATGGTGTTCTCATTCGGTGAGTCGAAGAGAGAGGAGGGAGTCGATGTGGTGGCTATAGCATCCACTTCGCGGGAACTATCATCATCCTCTTCATCTTCACTTGCGGAGGAGTATTCCTCTTGAGCTACAAGGACAATCTTGGGTTGCTTCTTGAAAGGGCCATTCTTCTTAATAAACGGCTTCTTCTTAGGAGCTTTGGATTTCTCTTTAAGAATGAGCCTGCCACCATTGTCTTCTCTATTTTGAGAAGGACACTTGGCTACAAAGTGCAGTCTATCTCCACAGTTGAAGCAAGTTCTCAATCTTGGGCCACTTTCTCTTCTTCCATTTGACCCGTTCTTGCGCTCAAGTTCAGACTTGGCTTTGGCAGGGTCCTTCCAAAAGTTCCTTGCATAGAATGCCATGTACTCACCATGAGCACGTTTGACCTCATCGGGGCAGTCCATGGATACCCCCTCAAAAGCTCCTTCATCTTCCTCTTGCTCAACAACGTTGGCTTTGAGAGCCACATTGACACCCTTTTGCATTCCAATGGCCCGAGCACGGGCATCTTCAACATACTTTGCCGCCACTTTGAATGACGCCATTTCTTGCATGACTTCGTTGGATGTCATTTGATGATAGTTGTGTCTACCTTGCAAGCTCTTCAAATCCGTTGGTTCGAAAGGCATTAAGGCACTCACATACTTTCTTTTTATCCATGCATCATCAATGTGAGTGGCCCCATTCTTACGAAATGTTGTTGCGATGCCCTTGAGTCTTCTATACATGTCCTCATGGTTTTCACCATCCAACATGTAGAATCCCTCATCTTCATTACTAAGGGCATCATACATGTTTCTTCTCATGCTTTCATTTCCAACAAAAAGGTCCGTAAGAGCATCCCACGCCTCTTTAGCTGTGTTGAGATGTTCAATGTGTGGCATGTCCTTGGGACCCACACCCAGCTGTATCATGTGGAGAGCGGTGGCATTCAACTGGCTATCCACAACTTCCCTTCTCGTTAGATTGGTTTGATCTCCAATATGAAAACCTTCTTCAATAATCCTCCACAATTCAATAGAGGAGTTGCAAACATGAGATTTCATTAGGAATTGCCATTGGTTAAAAGAGGATGCAGTGAGCTTGGGTGGATCACCCCTATTGTTTATATGAGGATGAGGGATAGGTGGGTCGGGGGAATATACGTGGCGAACCTCACTATATTCCTCCTTACCACTTCCTTTTTTGGAGGTGGAACCATTTAGTTTTTCACCTTCCACATCATCATCCTTGGATCCGGTGTTACCCTTTTCCTTAGATGATGGTGTGGGAGCCTCAGAGGAGGATGGAGATGGGGCTATGGATGATGTAAGGCGAGCAATCATTTGATTCATCTCCTCCATCCTGGCCTCAAAGGATTTCAACAAGGTTGTTTCCAACGACTTGAGATCATCCATTGTGACCTTATCCACATCCTCATTTCCATCATCCTTGGTACCCATACTACTCTTAGGCGGTTAAGCCCGAATTAAGAGCCGGGGCTCTGATACCAATTGAAATGGATCCTATGGGCACCTAGAGGGGGGTGAATAGGTGCTACACCAATTTTTAATTCTTTTTCAATTTTAGGCTTAGCACAAAGGTTAAATTCTCTAGATAAACTATTAGGTGGAATTTCCCTATATGCAAACCTATCTACTAGACAGTAAAGAGCGAGTGGAAGAGGAACGAGTAAACCGAAGTGAAGCACACGGAGACACGGGATTTGTTTGACCGGAGTTCCTTCCTTGTTAAGGGAAGTACGTCTGCGTTGGAGGGGTGGGCGGTACTAAGACCACCACGCCACAAAAGGCCTCACCCTGTTCTCCGATGGATCTCGCCACAACAGGCCTGATCCACCTTCCACTATAGGTACCCTTTGAGGCGGGCACCGGTGCCTTTACACAACAGGCGGGGCAACAACTCCACAACAACTTGGAGGCTCCGGAAATGACAACAAGCTGCCACAAGAACAAACTTATCAAATACAATAAACAAGATCTAGATATTGACAGGAATACTAGATCAGGGATTTCTCCAAGTGAATGGAGAGGAGTTGAAGCGCTTGATTTGTGATGATGATGATGAACTTCTCCTCCTTCAATTCCAACAAAGATCAAGACCTTCGGCTGGTTGAAGTGGGAGATAGAGAATGAGAGCTCTTGCACAATGTCTGGTCAATTTCGAATGAATCAAGAGTTCTGAATGTTGGGGAAGAAGGGGTACTTATACCCCCTTCCGAAACCAGCCGTTGCACACTTTGGGGGCCGGATTATCCGGCCCAAGTGAGGGCTGGATTATTCGGCCTGGGGAAAACACCGCCCCAGACTCGGAATATCCGGCAGATAATCCGCCCCCTATCAGAGAGACGCGTCGAGCTTTCCCTTGATCAACTTCTGGGGGCCGGATTATCCGGTCCTATGTGAGGGCCGGATTATCCAGCCTGGGGAAGAAAAACAGCCCTAGTTCGGATTTTCCGGGAGAAAATCCGACCAGATACCGTGCAACGCGCCTTGGCCCCTTTTGCTCGAAAACTGGGGGGGCGGATTATCCGGCCCTTGCGACACCTGGATTATCCGGCCTGGGAAGGAAAAACCGCCCAGTTCGGATTTTTCGGGAGAAAATCTGACTGGACACCGAGCGATGCTCCTTGGCTCCCTTGAGAGATGAGGTAGGCCGGATTATCCGGCCCTTGGTGGGGCGGATTATCCGCCCCCCCCCTCAAAACTTCCTGCACACTTAGCACACATGAAAAGTCTCCATAGTATTGTTATCTAACACGCAAAACATAGGAAACCATGAAATGTTCTTTCACTTGGAAGTTATTACTTCAGTAATAACCGCTCCTTATCCTTTTTATTTGCTTTTTGTGCCAAGAGTAACCTCTAATGAGAGATAAGTAATGACTGGGAAAGTTGTTGTCCCGAAACAGATTTCTATGCTTCACCGTAAAAATTCGTGTAAAATCTCTGTACATCCTTTTGAGGCGTGAACTTTTGTGCTTCTGCCCCAGGTTGTTATCCAACTTTCGTTAGTTAAACACTTTTTTATTTGAGCAACAGAAGGTCTTCGAAAATTTTTGTCTTTACCTGCTGGTCTGTTTTGACAAATTTCTGCCATTTTCTGCATTTGCTTCTTGTTGGTTCCTTTTTTACTTCTTTTGGGGAATTGAGCTTTTTGAGGGAAGTGCTACAGTATATAGTGTTTTAATGGAAGTTTTATTGGTGTTAGAACTGAACCTAAAGATTTATTATCCTGAGTGCACTAATGTTGCTAATAAAGATTGTGTGAAGTTTTGTATGAAGGAAAAATTTCAGGTGTATGGAAGGAATGAGTAATGAGATGAAGGATGGACTAAAGCTCAAGATTGGGGATGCCACGCATGTCACCCCAAGAAATATCCAAGAAGTACAAGCGTCAAAGCTTGGGGGTGCCCAAGGCATCCCCCTCTTCATCAATAAAAATCCCAGGTTTCTTCCAAACGCTTCATTTTTATTGTTTCATGCACAGTTGTGTTGTTCTTGGAGCGTCTTCTTTTTCGTTTTTGTTTTTGTTTTTTGTTTGCTTTGTTTTCTTAGTTTGATAAATAAATTGGTTGGACCCCGTCTTTCATACATTGGTTTTCAAATAGTTTGGTTTGGTTTGGAAAAGAGTAGGAAAGTTCATGCTTAAGTGTTAAAGAGAGCTTGTTTTTGACTGTGGCCTATGCTTTGTCATGCCATGCTTGATATTGTTTTGGCTTTATGCTTAGTATTCTTTGTTGTAGCATGACTTGTTATAAACAATTGAGATTGCTTAATGTGCCTTGGATGAATCATGCGTTGTTTTATCATATTAAAGCATAGTATTGTGGTATTCTCCTTTGATGCTTTATTTGGGTTGACTTGGCACATGCTCACACCATGTTATGACTATCCAAAGTCACCATAGCCTTTATGATCCTTTAGTTTTCAACTTGTAGTATCACTTTATGCTTTGATCAATGATGTTTTGTCGCTCTGCATGATTATGGCCATTATTGCTCTCTTAGTCTATCGCTCCTAGTCTTTTGCTAGCCCCCGCAACCAAGTTTGAGTTCCACTCATGCATCCAACTCCCTAAACCAAGTTATTCCAAAGATTCCACCATACCTACCGACTAGCTTATGCTATTCCAAGTATATTCATGTTTTTGTTTACCTTCCAAATTAAACTTGTTATGATAAAGCTAGTGATTAAAGCTCTCACAAACTTGATGGCACACTTTACTTTTCTTGCCCTTAATAAACTTGAACCATTGTGTCGTCTATGTTGTATATGCTTGCACTTATTTGTTGGGGATTAGCAGAACCATGCTGTCATGCGGAACGATTTCAACATTGCACTGGTACTTTGTACTTGTTGATATCATGCTCTTTTGTCTATGGATGTTGTCGGTGTGAAATGAAAGGGGAGCTTGTACGTCCATGGAGTTATGTATATGTGTTAGATAAACTCCTGGGTCGCTGGTCTAATCCATGCTGACATGGTGGAAACCTGCATCGTAAACATAATGAGTTGTCTATGAAGCAATATTCTTATAAAAAGAGTCCTATATTGAGAAAAAAAAGATTATGAAAAGAGGAAAGAGATAAAAAAGCACCATATTCCCATGGTAAATAAGAAGATCGCTGAGATGCTCGTTGTCTGCTTGCCTTGTCATTTTGATACGGGGATTCTTCCATATCATCGGGCAAGGGGTACCCCGTTGGCGGTTCTCTAATGTACTTACAATGACAAGAACTTACCGGTAACTAAACTTGAGTAGCATGAGGAGCGGCCCTCGTATTCAAGGGACATGAGATTTCTAACTTATACTTCGTCAAGCATGTACACCATAGTTTGTTCACTTTAACCTTAATCACTTCAAGATGCTTATGATAGGGGCATGTACCATAATTTTTGGAAGCTCTTTATGAAACTTGGATCTCTGCTTCCTTTTATGAAGTCCTTTCTTCCACCATTATATTGAGTCTCAACCTTCTACCTTTATGCACCTACTTTCAGAGCATAGTGGCCATTCTTAGTTCTATGTGCATTGTCCCAAGACTAGTTGATTGATGCATACCTTGATATTGCTTGTTTTAAACTATTTGTATCTAGTCACTCCTATGAACTTTGAAGGTGTCATATGCATTTATATTTGCTACTCTATGAGGGACAAGCTGAATACTATTATGCTATGTCTTCTTTATGTGAAACAAACAAACGTATTTCAAAGCATTGTTATTCATGAATCTTTTGTTTGTGCCTTTTCATGTTGCATCATAGTTTCTTTGTCTTATTTCTAGAACTTTGTATTTCATGTTATGATTGAAGTACTATGATCCCAGCTTTGAATGTTCTACAAATACTTTGATCAAGTTTATGATTGTGCATGTCACCTCAAAAATTATTCTTTCTTTTTATCACTTACCTACTCGAGGACGAGCAGGAGTTAAGCTTGGGGATGTTGATACATTGCAAATGTATCTATAATTTTTGATGTTCCATCCTTGGTTTTATCTACTTTCTTGTGTTTTGTCCACACTTTGGAGTACTTTTCATATGATTTCTTGGACTAACCTATTAACAAGAGCCACAATGCCAGCTGCCTGTTTTCTGCTGTTTTTGGTTCATGGAAGTCAGAAAATGAATGTTCTCGGAATTGGAGGGGACAAAAGCCAAAGTCACTATTTTACCGGAAGTCAGAAAATGAATATTCTCGGAATACGAGACGGAGAGGGGCTGGGGCCTGGCCACACCACTTGGCCGCGTGGCTAGGCCTGGCCCGCGCCAGCGGGTGGTCTGGCCAACCCCAACACCCCCTCGGCCTCTCCTTCCGCTTATATATTGCCTCTGATACGGAAACCCTAAGTACCCGATCAAAAATCCATGAAAGAGTCTGTAGCCGCCGTCATCTCCATCCCTAGATCGGGAGGGATCTGAAGCTCTTCCGGCACCTGGAGGGGAATTCACCCTGGAGGCCTTCGTCATCATCATGCAAGCCTCTGGTGTGATGCGTGAGTAGTTCATCTCTGGACTACGGGTCCATATAGTAGCTAGATGGCTGGTTCTCCTCCTTTGTGCTTTCATGTCTAGATCTTGTGAGCTCCGTTCATGATCAAGATCATCTATTTGTAATTCTGCATATTGTGTTTGCGGGGATCCGATGGATATTGAGATGGTATTTCAGATTGCTTATTGATTCTATCATGTCTTTGTTATTTGTGATCTTGCATGCTTTCCGTTGTTAGTAGCTATCTTGGCCAAGTAGATGCTAGCAACTCCAAGATTTAGTATTTATGCTCGATAGTGGATTCATTCCTCTGGTAATCTGGGGAAGTGACAGAAATCTCTAAGGTACTAGATGTGTTGTTGCTACTAGGGAGAAAACAACAATCCTTTATTCATAGAACAATCGTATTGTTTACTTTACACGCAATTCGTAAAGCAATGATCTGTTGCTTGCAACTTAATACTGGAGGGGGTTCGGATGATAACCTAAAGGTGGATTATTAGTCATAGATGTAGTTGGATGGCAGTCTATTTATAATGTTGTAATGCCCAATCAAGTCTCAAAGGAGTCAAGATGATTAGTATATGCTTGTATGCGTTCTCGATGTTTGTTAATTGCCCTGCTGTAATTTGTTCACCTAGCACGTTATCTATCTTAAGGAGAGCCACCTCTAGTGAACTATGGACCCCGGTCCTTTCTTTTACATACAATCTACAAACTGTTTACTGCTTTGTGTTTACTTTCTGCAAACTATTACTTCCTTCCATTCGATACGTTTAATCCTTTGTTTTCAGCAAAACCGGTGAGATTGACAACCTCATCGCAAGTTGGGGACAGAGTTCTATGGTTGTGTTGTGCAGGTCTCCACGTTGCTGCTGGCACCGGTAGTGCGCCCTGCCAACGTTCAGCTAGCTACACCTTTTGCGTGCTCCTTGCTCCTACTGGATTGATAACCTTGGTTTCATAACTGAGGGAAACTTACTGCTATGCTCGTCATACCTTCCTCTCGGGATTCCCTAACGAGCTCGACATCAACCACGAGCAAGCAAAGGGGCATGAGACTTCGGTTTATAACTTGTCAAGCATATCCTCTTAGTTGTGTCATTTTAACCTTAATGACCTTCAAGATGCTTATGATAGGGGCAATGAGAGCTGAAAGCTAATAAGTACCATAATTTTGGAAGCTCTTTATGAGACTTGAATCCCTACTTCCTTCTATGAAGGCCTTTCTTTTACTTTTATGTTGAGTCTCTACTTTCTATCTCTATGCACCTTCTTCGAGAGCATAGTGGCCATTCTTAGTTCTATGTGCATTGTCCCAAGACTTGTTGATTGATGCATAGCTTTGATATTGCTTGTTTTAAACTATTTGTATCTAGTCACTCTTATGAACTTTGGAGGTGTCCTATGCATTTATGTGTGCTACTCTATGAGGGACAAGCTGAATGCCACTATGCTATGTTTTCTTTATGTGAAACAAACAAACGTATTGCAAAGTATTTTTAATCATGAATCTTTTGTTTGTGCCTTTTCATGTTGCAACATAGTTGCTTTGTCTTATTGCTAGAACTTTGTCTTTCATGTTATGATTAAAGTACTATGATCCCATCTATCAATGTTTTACAAATACTTTGATCAAGTTTATGATGGTGCATGTCACCTCAAAAATTATTCTTTGTTTTTATCACTTACCTACTCGAGGACGAGCAGGAGTTAAGCTTGGGGATGTTGATACGTTGCTAACGTATCCATAATTTTTGATGTTCCATGCTTGGTTTTATCTACTTTCTTATGTTTTGTCCACACTTTGGAGTACTTTTCATATGATTTCTTGGACTAACCTATTAACAAGAGACACAATGCCAGCTGCCTGTTTTCTGCTGTTTTTGTTTCTAGGAAAGTCAGAAAATGAATATTCTCGGAATTGGACGGGACAAAAGCCAAAGTCAGTTTTTCACCGAGGGACACCTAGAGCCAGAATACGAGACGGAGAGGGGTTGGGGCCCAGCCACACCACCTGGCCGCCCTAGGCACCCCCTCAGCCTCTCCTTTCGCCTATATATTTCCTCCGATACAAAAATCCTAAGTACCCGATCAAAATTTCACGAAAGAGTCTATAGCCGCCGTCATCTCCATCCCTAGATCGGGAGGGATCTGAAGCTCTTCCCGGCACCCTGCCGGAGAGGAATTCACCACAGGCCTTCTTCATCATCATGCAAGCCTCCGGTGTGATGCGTGAGTAGTTCATCCCTGGACTACGGGTCCATGTAGTAGCTAGATGGCTGGTTCTCCTCCTTTGTGCTTTCATGTCTAGATCTTGTGAGCTCCGTTCATGATCAAGATCATCTATTTGTAATTCTACATGTTGTGTTTGCGGGGATCCGATGGATATTGAGATGCTATTTCAGATTGATTATTGATTCTATCATGTCGTCGGTATTTGTGATCTTGCATGCTTTTCGTTGTTAGTAGCTATCTTGGCCAAGTAGATGCTAGCAACTCCAAGAGCTACTATTTATGCTCGATAGTGGGTTCATGCCTCTAGTAATATGGGGAAGCGACAGAAATCTCTAAGGTACTAGATGTGTTGTTGCTACTAGGGAGAAAACAACAATCCTTTGTTCATAGAACAATCATATTGTTTACTTTACAAGCAATTCATAATGCAATTATCCGTTGCTTGTAACTTAATACGAGAGGGGGTTCGGATGATAACCTAAAGGTGGATTATTAGTCATAGATGTAGTTGGATGGCGGGCTATTTATAATGTTGTAATGCCCAATCAAGTCTCAAAGGAGTCAAGATGATTAGTATATGCTTGTATGCTTTCTCGATGTTTGTCAATTGCCCTCCTGTAATTTGTTCACCCGGCATGTTATCTATCTTAAGGAGAGCCACCTCTAGTGAACTATGGACCCCGGTCCTTTCTTTTACATACAATCTACAAACTGTTTACTGCTTTGTGTTTACTTTCTGCAAACTATTACTTCCTTCCATTTGATACGTTTAATCCTTTGTTTTCAGCAAAACCGGTGAGATTGACAACCTCATCGCAACTTGGGGACAGAGTTCTGTGGTTGTGTTGTGCAGGTCTCCACGTTGTTGCTGGCACCGGTAGTGTGCCCTGCCAACATTCAGCTAGCTACACCTTTTGCGTGTTTCCTTGCTCCTACTAGATTGATAACCTTGGTTTCACAACTGAGGGAAACTTACTGCTATGCTGATCATACCTTCCTCTCGGGGTTTCCCAACGAGCTCGACATCAACCACGAGCCAGCAAAGGGGCATGAGACTTCAGTTTATAACTTGTCAAGCATATCCTCTTAGTTGTGTCACTTTAACCTTAATGACCTTCAAGATGCTTATGATAGGGGAAATGAGAGCTGAAAGCTAATAAGTACCATAATATTTGGAAGCTCTTTATGAGACTTGAATCCCTACTTCCTTCTATGAAGGCCTTTCTTTTACTTTTATGTTGAGTCTCTACTTTCTATCTTTATGCACCTACTTCGAGAGCATAGTGGCCATTCTTAGTTCTATGTGCATTGTCCCAAGACTTGTTGATTGATGCATAGCTTTGATATTGCTTGTTTTAAACTATTTGTATCTAGTCACTCTTATGAACTTTGGAGGTGTCCTATGCATTTATGTGTGCTACTCTATGAGGGACAAGTTGAATGCCTCTATGCTATGTTTTCTTTATGTGAAACAAACAAACGCCTTGCAAAGTATTTTTAATCATGAATCTTTTGTTTGTGCCTTTTCATGTTGCAACATAGTTGCTGTCTTATTGCTAGAACTTTGTCTTTCATGTTATGATTAAAATACTATGATCCCAGCTATCAATGTTTTACAAATACTTTGATCACGTTTATGATGGTGCATGTCACCTCAAAAATTATTCTTTGTTTTTATCACTTACCTACTCGAGGACGAGCAGGAGTTAAGCTTGGGGATGTTGATACGTTGTTAACGTATCCATAAATTTTGATGTTCCATGCTTGGTTTTATCTACTTTCTTATGTTTTGTCCACACTTTGGAGTACTTTTCATATGATTTCTTGGACTAACCTATTAACAAGAGCCACAGTGCCAACTGCCTGTTTTCTGCTGTTTTTGGTTCTAGGAAAGTGAGAAAATGAATATTCTCGGAATTGGACGGGACAAATGCCAAAGTCAGTTTTTCACCGAGTGACACCTAGAGCCAGAATACGAGACGGAGAGGGGCTGGGGCCCGGACACACCACCTGGCCGCCCTATGCACCCCCTCGGCCTCTCCTTCCACCTATATATTTCCTCCGATACAGAAACCCTAAGTACCCGATCAAAATTCCATGAAAGAGTCTATAGCCGCCGTCATCTCCATCCCTAGATCGGGAGGGATCTGAAGCTCTTCCTGGCACCCTGCCGGAGAGGGGAATTCACCCTGGAGGCCTTCTTCATCATCATGCAAGCCTCTGGTGTGATGCGTGAGTAGTTCATCCCTGGACTACGGGTCCATGTAGTAGCTAGATGGCTTGTTCTCCTCCTTTGTGCTTTCATGTTTAGATCTTGTGATCTCCGTTCATGATCAAGATCATCTATTTGTAATTCTACATGTTGTGTTTGCGGGGATCTGATGGATATTGAGATGCTATTTCGGATTGATTATTGATTCTATCATGTCTTTGTTATTTGTGATCTTGCATGCTTTTCGTTGTTAGTAGCTATCTTGGCCAAGTAGATGCTAGCAACTCCAAGAGTTAGTACTTATGTTCGATAGTGGGTTCATGCCTCTAGTAATCTGGGGACGTGACAGAAATCTCTAAGGTAATAGATGTGCTTTTGCTACTAGGGAGAAAACAACAATCCATTGTTCATAGAACAATCATATTGTTTACTTTACACGCAATGCCTAATGCAATTATCCGTTGCTTGCAACTTAATACTGGAGGGGTTCGGATGATAACCTGAAGGTGGATTATTAGTCATAGATGTAGTTGGATTACGGTCTATGTATAATGTTGTAATGCCCAATCGAATCTCAAAGGAGTCAAGATGAGTAGTATATGCATGATTGCTTTCTCGATGTTTGTCAATTGCCCCGCTTTAATTTGTTCACCCAACATGTCATCTATCTTAAGGAGAGCCACCTCTAGTGAACTATGGACCCCGGTCCTTTCTTTTACCATCAATCTACAATCAATTGTTTACTGCTTTGTGTTTACTTTCTGCAAACTATTACTTTCTTCCACTCGATACGTTTAATCCTTTGTTTTCAGCAACACCGGTGAGATTGACAACCTCATCGCAAGTTGGGGCAGAGTTTTGTGGTTGTGTTGTGCAGGTCTCCATGTTGCTGCTGGCACCGGTAGTGTGCCCTGCCAAAGTTCAGCTAGCTACACCTTTGGGGTGTTTCCTTGCTCCTACTGGATTGATAACCTTGGTTTCATAACTGAGGGAAAACTTGCTGTTGTGCTCGTCATACCTTCCTCTTGGGGTTCCCCAACGAGCTCGATATATTTTGGGCCATCATAGCCCGGCTAGTATGCAAGTTTAATTGCTTGCTAGCCTCTGACCCAGCAGCAGCAGACCTGGTTGCAGCGCCATCCTTCTTGGTCAAGGATGTGAGTGTACGCTGTCCAGACTCAATGTTTTGCGCTTTTGGAGGCCGAACCTTTGGCTACCTCGGCCACCTTCTTGCTCTTGCTGGCAGATTTTGGCTGCTACAGAGGGGCCAAGGTTGATGATCTGGATGGGGCCTGCGAGGCAGGCTGGAATATATCCTTGATAGATATAGCTGATCCGGACGCAACCGCCTGAGGCTTTTTCTGGGGCGCTAGCGCTGGTTTTGTTGTTGTTGCTATTGGTGTTGTTGTTGATGCTGGTGTTGGTACTAGTGTTGCTGCTAATACTGGAGCTGGCAGTGGTACTTGAACATATGTTGGTGTTGGTGTTGTTGATGAAGCTAGAACTGAAGAAGTAGTCTGGGGCGGTGCCAATGAAGCTGGCACCTTAGAAGCTGAAGATTGCGGCAGAGCCGAAGAACTGGGAAGATCTAACATCGCCATATCCTCAGCAGCTCCACTGCCCCCCCCCCCCCCCCGCATCGATGTTACCCTCCTCATGGTGAAGTGGGCTTAGATCTGGCGCATCCGCGGAGCCCTCTTGGATAGGGATCAGTGGACGAACGTCATCATCGCGGGGGGGGGGGGATATGGAGCACTCTGGATAGGAGAGGAGATGTTGGGGCCACTTTGGGGCATCACCCTAGAAGCGATGCCCAGTCAAACAAAGAACAACAAGTTACAAAGAGAAATAGAGACAAGTGGTGTGCATAAATGGTAAAGCGAGACCCGGAAAAGAGCAAGGAAGGAAAAGTGACTTACTTGGTAGAGGTCGGAGGTTCCCGAGGCTTGGGCGCTCTCCGAACAGTGGTCTTGGGCATGGGCTTGCCCGCACCCTTAAACCCGGATCTCTTCTGCCTCTTCTTGGGTGGCGGCACCTCCGAAGCTGCAGCCGAGGTCGCCGGACGCTTCTGGGAAGGGGCAAGAGCCGACCCCTCCATGTCAAGAGGAGGATCCTTGTGGACTGACCGGCCAGGTTAGATGAAGCCGAGGTAACCGGAAACGCGTAAGAGATGGGTAGCGGATAAAGTACCTCCATAATTTCAACATCTGAGTCGTCGTCATCAGGCCAATCCCTTAAAGAAGAGGCCTTACCAGAGGTTCGCTTGGTGCTGTCTGGAGTGGGCAAGAATCACTCCAGGTCAGGCTCATCCGTGTCCGGCTCTGAATGGTCCTCCACCCACTTAAGCGCCGGCTCCTTGCCATCCTCAATTGTCTATTGGAGAAACAACTAAGAGCAAAACTACTAAAGGGTCAAGTTAGGATGCAATCTGACATACCACGAGACTCGGAAAAAGTATTGGAAGAACATACCTTAGGCGGCAAGTTGGCCTAGTTGAAGGGCGCAAGCCCCCATTTCCACGCCTCGGAGAACACCTTCTCTATCTTGAAAATAGCTTTAACCTGGCGGAATACATCGGAGTTGCTAAGTTCGAAGGAGGAGGTCCGGTTAGGGTCAAGGGGACCGCTCAAATGGCAAATCTTATGAGAGTGTTTCTTTAGGGGAGAGATCCGGCTGCGGACGAAGGTGATCATGACGTCCTCGTTGCGCAGACCCATCTTGACAAGCTCCTTGACCCGGCGGTCCACTTGATTCGCCAAGGTGGTTGCCCGCTTCTAGATCCGGTCCCACAAGGTCGGATCCGGAGGACCCATTCTGAAGGGGAGCAGCCGGATCAAGTCTTCATCCATGCTATTCCTAACGTAGCAGAAGGTCTGGGCCTAGCCCTTGCAGGATTCAAGGCCGGTAACCCCGGGGGAAGGCAGAGTTTTTGCGGGGAGAAATTGAGGCTCCACCGCACTAGGTCAAGATTTTGTCAACTGGGCAAGAAGAGGGTCGGGGATGACATTTTTCTTAAGACCAAAGAACTTGATCCAAAGTTCTTTGGAGGGCCAGAGGCCGACATATCCCTCTATACCGTAGGCGAAAGAGGAAAGGGAAGTAATTGCATTGACAGGAAGGTGGTGTAGTTGAAGTTGGTAAATGTTGATGAAATCATGGAAAAGTCACTTATGGGTAGGCCAAAGCCACACTGGAAGTGGGACAAGAACACCACGAATTCACCTGGATTGGGGGATGAAGCAAGCTCCAGGGCGGCGAGGCGGCACGAAACGCCCGCGGGGATGCGACGGGCCTGGTAGAGCCAGTCAATGTCGTCTTGACAGACCCATGACCCAGCCCAGGCGCCACGCTCATGAGCTTCTTCTTCCTCCTCCTCTTCCTCAGCAACGATGAGCTCCTCCTCAGTCATGTGCAAATCGGTATCTTCGAGAGGCCAATCTACAACAGCGGGCAACGGCTTGGAGCGGCAGGGCCCCTTAGCGGAGAGCCTGCACGAAATCAGTAGCGTGGGTGCGAAAGAGCAGCGAGGCATGGCAGCGGCGGTGCTACGCTAAAGCAGAAGCGGTGGCGGTGTTGTGGAGAAAAAGAGATAGAGGGCAGGGGCGCGTGCGAAGTGGGGGAACTTCCCCAAGAGCCACCCTTGTCCCCTGTTTAACTGTGCCTCTGAGAGGCGTAGTGGGATCAACCGCTTTGGAGCGGCCACACGATGTGGCCGTGTATCCGCTACGCCAGCCAATCAGACGTAAGCCACACAAAGGGCCACATGGAGCAGGGAATCCCACGATGCGATGTGATGATATAGTTAACGAGGGGGTTATAGTGATGAGACATGCGAGCAGTTATACCTGACAATCAATACAGTAACCGGTGCAGTAACTGGCGTGGCTCTTAAAATGAGGCAAAGTGATGATTACCCTCCACGTAGGATGTGGGGAAGTGTATGATAGAAGGAAGGATAGTTCAGATATATGGGCAATAACCCGGCCAACGAGGAGTAACTCGGATCGAGCCAAGGGAATGATAGACAATAGGAGCCAGAATACATGATAACTCGGCAAGGAAAGTACAGACTTTGATAAGAGGAACCTGCTGTGGCCTTATTAGCTGAAGTTGCTAAGACCGCATCAGCTTCGGGGACTAATGTTGGGGGGATACCCCCGGGTAGGGTCATGTCGGGGTATAAAGGCCGAGTTAGCCGAGGTATGGCACGGTAAAAGCAAGTGCTGACCTGGTCACCTCAAGGCGGGCCAACTTACGTGGTAACCCGGCCCGGTGGGTGTTCGCCTAACATTAACCCGGCCGGCATATAACATATGTCGGCTATGATGATTTATCTTGTTTGCAGGTGCCCTCGTAGCCGGGTTAGCTAGACGCTAGTCGGGTTACCACTTGGCTTCCAAGGGAAGGAAGGAATCTCTAACTGGTCAAAAGGTGGCCTCTATCCACTGTAGTGTGAGCGAAGCAGGCAGAGGGAAGGACCAGCAGGGCATGGCCGACAAAGGTGACGTAGCCAGTGTCGACTGACGCTACAATGTCGAATGACGCCAAAAGCAAAGTAGCTCAAAGAGGATTACGTCCAAGGTCTGGACTAGCCGTTTAAAGTGAATAAAGAAGCATATTGCTTTAACCAAACGGCATATTCGGAGAATATGCTTCCACGTGTGCCCTAGTTTTGTAACCTGTGCTCCCCTATATAAGGAGCACCTGGCCTCTGTAGAGAGGGATCGATCATTCTGTCTAAGGTAGAACTCTAGAACACTGTAGTGGGGGGTAAGAGAACTAGTCTCCTTCTCACGAATAGCTCGAGGAGCCCTTATAATCCACCATTGATAGAGTCAAAATACAAACACTTGTGTGTGGAATCACCACACTATCCCTCCCTGGATTTCTCTAGTGCATATTGGTCCTATCTTTAGCCTATCCATGGCATCTGTCGTGCCACCACCATGACACATGGAGATAGGGGGAGTGCGGTCCTAATTTATTGGGCTATCCCTCCCCCCATAATGCCAAAATTAAGAAAAATCAATTATCTTAATATCATGTGTGATATGTGAGGTTCATTGATGATTAGAGGTTATGAACCCAAAGATAATTCTTCGCGGTTTCATGCCTCACACTCTTACATGGTGGCCTCGGCCACCGCCCTCTTCATTATGAAGAGTTGGTTCTTGGATCAATTGAATTGGAGTTTCACTTATCATTTAATTTGGATTTCATTGCCTATTTTGGTTCTTCACAGTTTGGAATCTAAACCCAGGCCTTATACTCTCCCTAAAACACATTCCATCTCACATATGTCCCCAAATTTCAATCTGGTTGGTTTATGGTCGAAGAGGGCCCGAGATTTTGGTGCGCAAACACCGGAGTCTCCGGTCAGTCCGGAGTTTCTAGTCTATCGAACCGGAGTCTCCGATCTGGGACGGTTTTAGGGAGTGACTAAAGGGGGTCGGGGTGAAAGAGTCACACATGACTCTATCTTCCACCCCGACTCCCACCTTCACACCCACCGCCTCCTCCTCCAAAACCGCCGCCCAGAGGCCGTTTTACCACCGGGATCCATCGTGCCGCCGGCCAACTCTATCCTCTCCACCCCTAGGATATTTCCCACCTATGGAATCTCTCTAATGGACAGATCTGGTACTCTTCTTCTCACCATAAACCTAGGGTTCATCCCCTGCGTTTATTTTGAGTTTTGTGCTGATTTGGCCACTGGAATCACATGTTTGCGTGCACTCTATCACATTAGTCTCATTCCCTTGCCCGATCTACTAGAAACAAGTCCTCCCGTAGCCTCCTTGTGCAACTCAAAATCTCCAGACCGGAGACTCCGATCCAAGCCAGAGATTTCGGTGTTGCACACTGGAGACTCCGGTGTTGATTGCTTCTAGCTCATCGAGCAAAGTTTTGAGGGTCTTGTTTATATCTCTAGGACATATGTGCTTACCTCCATGCTATCCCCCTCACTCTATGTTCACAGGTGGCTCTGGTTCTCGTCGTGGTCGCACCAAGGCCAAGTCCAAGAGGGCAGATCCTCAGTTTGATGAGGAAGCTGGCCAGTATGTGATCCCGCCTTCCAATAGGAGGCAACAACTCCGAGATGTTGAATACATGAGAAGAAACCAGGAGCGCTTAGAGGAGAAAAATTGCACCAAAAGGGCCAAATATGACAATTTGCAATCCCTTGCACGTATGTCTAAGAAAGAGTTCCATGATCTGCGCAAGACAAACTTCTATGAGCTGCCCAGGACCAATGAGGACCCTTGCTATTAGAGAAGGGAACAAAAAGTTTTCATGCAATATATCTATCTCAAGCTCACCAAGTCCCCTGTTTGCCCTCAAAGGTATATGGACCTCAAGTACATGCGTGCCAACAACTACTTTGAAGATGCTATGTGGATAACTTAGAAACTTGGACAGCATGGGCTCATAGAGCTCCGAGAAAATTACATCATCACTCTTGTCCAGCAATTCTATGCAACTATTGTGTTTGGGACTGACCATCCAAGGACCATGACTTGGATGACTAGTAATGTTCGATGCACTGCCAACTTCTTTGACTTTGATAGGGTCATCAATGAGACTTTCCAGGGTGTGTCTTTTCATGTTGGGCACCGTATGCATGATTCTTCTCTTGGTGAGAACAAGAACAAGTTGGATCCCCTATGGCAAAAAGGCTGTCATTGGTGAGGCCAAGGGCCTCAAGCCTCTCTACAACTTGTTGTTGAGGATATTTCGCCACAACATTTCCCCCACTATTGGTAATCATAATTCTATCAGGTGTGGCCTTGTCAACTTACTCCACCATGCTCACAAGGTATACTATGTTGGCCCTGGTGCTAAAGGATATGCTATTGACATCATGGACTTCATTTTTGAGGAAATGCATCATGCCATTCTCTTCAAGAAATCTCCGCCTTGTGCTGCAATTGTGATGAGGCTTATTAATTCTCAACAACATGGTTCACCACTTGCCCTTCCTCCCAATCTTACGGAGCATGCACTAATGTCTCTCCAAAAGAAAGGGAGAATGGATCCAGCTCCTAGGCAACCGTTTGAGAGTGAAGATGATGAGATTTCTGAGGCTGAGCGGCTCCCACTCCACCAAGGGGATCTAGGAGGAAGAATGCCTCCAATGCTCCCATGTCTCCTGTCACACGTGCAGTGGTTCAGGAGAAAATCAAGAAGGCGTCTTTTTGGGAGAAGACTCTTTGGTGCATGAATGTGGACATCTGTGATACCTTCGATCCAGATTACGGATGTAGTGTAGCTCTTTTTCCCTAGTAGACCTAGTTATCGAATCCTCGGGAAGCAAAAAGCATAGTGAAGTTACTTTAGCGGACCTTC
The DNA here is from genome assembly GCA_023614405.1 of Avena insularis. NCBI lineage: Eukaryota > Viridiplantae > Streptophyta > Magnoliopsida > Poales > Poaceae > Avena > Avena insularis. The sequence continues at coordinate 139,792,761 of CM042686.1, read as the reverse complement.
AGGAGTTTTAGAATTCTTTTTGTGTTTTACCGGACCAAGAGTTTGTTGTCTTTTGTTCTTGTCGATGATGGAGAGAGAGGGCCTAGGGATTTCGGTTTCACCTATAGCTATGCAAAACATATGATGGGAATAAAAGATAATAATAAGGTATGCATGTAATTGTCAGAGCAAGATAATTATATGTGAGCAGTGCATCCATAATTGCTATTTCCTCCTCAACCGCTTATAGCAATAACCTACTAGTCTCATCCATATAAGAAAGAGAACTAATGATATGCATAGTGATGTCACCATTAATCCCAAGTAAATCCCTCACATACGGCCGCACTACCCATTTTGTCACTGGAGTTCCCAACCTGCAGATTAGTCATTACTCACACTCCCTATATCTGTCTCAATCCTCGGGGTCTTGGGTACCTGACAAGTCCTTAGATTGAGGCAAGAGAGGATACAATAATCATCATGTCATACAAACTAATACATGATCCCATCTATGATAAATAACATGCACAAAAGCTATATGGCTAGGCCGAAGCCCTTAGCCCAAGGAGAATTACGCATGCATAGAGATGAAAACAACAATCATAAACATTGCAATGGAAAGCATTAGATTTATAGTAAATAGTCTTACAATGTCACCAATCGAAGATGAGATCTACTATTACAAGTGGTGGAATATGGCTATGGTGGTGGAGAAGGGTTTGGAGATTAGATCTAAGTCTATTCCTCTGGTGGCTCTTCGGTGTTGTGGATGCAGGGTTCTGGGGGCGGCGAGCTTGGCAAGAGAGAGAACTTTTCCCGTCGCCCGAGGCCTCTTTATATAGGGATCCCTTCACGAAAGTTGTTCTGTTTGACCTAGCAGTGGCGGTGGAAACTAGACGGCTGGAACTATACGGCCGGAATTCTATTCCTGTCGTATAGTTGGTCGTTAAAGCTTCTGTCTCCACTTCACGACTCTTGGTTTCTTTGGGTCATTAGAAATCTCATATCTTTGACTTTAATGTAGTGATTCCCATCATCAAACGTCATTACCTGCGCAGGGAAAATTAGAGAGAAAGGATTGCATATCCCTTTGATCATTAGGCATTAGTGGAAGGGTTTAGAGAGATATTTTATCAAAAATATGAATAATATCTAGTTTAAATGTGGACGTAGATGGCTATATTTTACAGCCATCAACCTCCCCAAGCTTAAACTTGATCATCCTCGAGCAAGAAAACCAAAATCAAAAAGGAACTCAACATTTAAACTGAAATAACAAGATGATGATCTTACTCATGATTGGTAGTCTCATGTTTCCTCCACTATAAATCTGAAAAACTTCAGCATAGATAGAGTAATGACAAGCATATCATACGGGTTTTTATGCATCCTTATAGCATAGCAAAATTATTGTTAACATGGACGATTCAAATGAGTAAACCTTATTCCATGTCATGTAATCAACTCATAGGCTTGCCTTTGAATAATAAAGTATAATCATGTCAATTAAGAGTGTGAGAGTTGTCATGAAAAGCATATACACTAGAGTATCTCAATTCTCCCACATCAATAAGTCAAGACTTTTCAAGCACTACTTTTCTGTTCATTGTCCTTCAAGAATTTTAGTTCTTAAGTAATTAAGAACATGCTAAAAAATTTAATTAGTTTATCGAGCTGTGATGGACACTCATGGCATCACCAATGTTTTTGTTCCTTTTGCATAATGATTAATCGTATCAGCCAGAGGGTGATTCCATCATGAACACAGCTACCCGAGAATGAAAAGAATCTTACCCATTATAGCATTGCTGCTACATATGTTTAATCAACTCATAGCCGAAATCTAGGAGTTTCCTCCATGAAGATCGTTCGTAGGCTAGTGGAGTTGTTGGCATCCCGTGAAGTTTGACACGCATAAAGCTATATCATTCTTATGATTCACAAGTCAAACTTTGGCATGCTCACAAAAACCGCTAAACATTAATTCAATCGAACAAATCCTTTTAAAGAGAGCTATCATGTCAATCATTATTTTCTATGGTGTTGAGTGTCTCTAGAAATAAACCTTCAAGACTAAACAGTACAACACCCAAGTCTTCAATTGTGAGACTTTTTCTTATTACAATTGTTTAGCAAATTTTTAGGCAAGACTTGGTTAACTACAAGAGCTAGAACAAAATGTACCCAACTAAATACCCATGAAAACAAAATTTTACTACAATATAAAGACTCACTCCACCAATATAATATATTAACATTTACTACTAACTTAGCATTGGTTTCTCAAACTTCAAAAGTGGGGAGTCCTAAGGCATACCTCTCATGATTGGTTCCAGTTCTCACTTCCCTTTTGATTTGCTTCTTGGAAACTCGAAATCGATCACTCTCCTGCAAATATGTGAAAGCCACAAGGAGAATAGAAAGGAATGAAGAGGGACAATAAAGATAAATGGAAAAATCTTTTTGTTGTTTTTAAGAGAGGGAATTAAAGAATAGAAAATTGGTGGCAAAGCTCGGCTAGAAAATCTCAAAAACAAAAGAAATAACTAAACATAAGGTGTTGGGGAAACCAACGAGTGCTTATAAACTTGAATTAAAAACATAACTTCGAAATAAATGAAAGAAAATGAACGGAAAATAAAGATAATGAGGAAACATCCCCAATTTTAGGCTTTTGCAAGCCCTTCAAATCATTGTGTTACTCCAGTTCGAAAATTGAATTGATAAATTACTAGTTATTTCTTGGAGGTTCAAGGAGAGGTTATAATCCTTTCCACAGTTCCTCCCAGTTCTTGGAAGTTTTGGTATGTAGCAAACCGGGTTAATGGCTGCTCCTCTTGATAAGGAACTTCTTGCTCCTCTTCTTGGTCCTCATCCTCATCCGGAATCTCCTCATCAGGTTGGTGTTGCTCCACTTGCAAGTCATATAGAAAACGTCCTTCCTCGATAGAGAAAAGACCATTAGGCAAAGGAGCAGGGTAGAGACGCCCAGCTCCAGCAATATGCAAGTAATAAACACCACCTCTCCTAGTGAGCATTCCACAAGCTTTTAAAGTAGAGAAACCAACACGTCGTTCACCTAGCACTGGTTGCAACTCACCTAGGTCGATACCTAGGGCAATGGCAAGCACGATGATGATGCCTCCACCTGTGATTGGTCCTTCGCTTTGGGCGGATTAGTACTCCAGGTGGCGCACAAGAATTGCACCCAAGTTGAGTGACAAGTCGATGTTGTTGAAAGCAGCGTTTGCAAGGACTAAGATGTCCTACTCACTGAGTCTCGTGAACTCATTTTGTGCCTGCAAGGTGTTAGCAATAACATAGAACAAATAGCGAATTGTAGGGTGTTGAATATTCTTCCCCTTGCTTACTCTAGAAGTGAAACTCATTCCATTATAATAAAGTTTCGAGAAAGGGTCTAAACCAGCAAAGGATGTGCATAAGGCATTATCATTATTGTTTGGGAAATTAAAACTTGCGCACCATTCATCTAGTGATAAAGCATAATTGTTGTTCATAAGTCAGAAAGAAATCATGTCCTCTCCATGACATGCTTTAACGGTGCTTTGCAAAGAACTTAGAAATTCAAGAGTTAACCGGTGATAAGTAGGCACATCATTGAATACAAAGTTTTGCAGGCCAACCCTATTGCAAAGTAAATTGAAGTCATCAGAAATACCGAGTTGATTCAATATAATGGGGCAAGCCCACTTGGTTGTCTTCACTTCTCGGTTCTTGGTCCCATTGAAGCGATCACGTTGGACCTCATCCCTGAATCGTATCCCCATACGTTCTTGAGCGGCAGTCCGAGAAGCACTAGCGGCGGCACGAGCACGAGTTTGGCTCATTGTGTTCATCATCTAAAATAATAAGGAAAGACAAACAATAAAACTTTTTGATCCAACAATAATAAGCATAACATATTCCTCGTCTTAGCATGCTAAAGAGTCCCCTCAAAATAATAATCTAGGCAATATAACCATAGCAATTAGTCCATGGTAGGTCTCACCCTAGATTGATAATAATAACATATCGAGAATGTTGCAAAAAGTAATTGGAGGATCGGAGGAGAAACATACCGTAGATCACTTGTGTACGAGGAAATCAAACGAAATTAACTAGAGATGAAGATCTCTTGAGGTTTTGAGAGAGTTTGGAGGTAGAAGAGAGAAAAATGATTGAAGTTTTGGGGTTGGAGGTACCTCCCATGGTGATTTTGTGGTCGGACGCAACTATATGACCAAACTATACGACCGGAACAATTTGTTCCCGCCATATAGTTGGTCTGATGTAAAAAAATTAGGGTTTCCACCTGGCGGCGCAACTATATGGCCAGGATTTTTTCCCCGTCGTATAATTGGTCGTCAAACCTTCTATACCTGGAAAAGAAATTTTACAAAGGCATCGATATCCATACGGCCGGAACTATATGGCTGGATTTTTATTCCCACCATATAGTTGGTCGTTAAACCTTCAGTACCTAAGAAAGAAAAAAAATCGATGGCAAAGATATCTATACGACCAAACTATACGGCTAGAATTTTTATTCCCGTCGTATAGTTGGTCGTTAAACCATCTACAGTCATCAAAAAAATTCTATTTCTTCGAGAATTCTTTCTTATCCTGAAACTTAGCGAAACACCTTGTTTTTGACAGAAAAATGACAGTAAATCTTGTCGACCAACATTAGCGTGTATAAAGCAGGATTTTTAGTACTACTGAACTTCTTCTCCTCAACTGGAGCTTTCTAACATAAAAACTTAAACTAAAACTTAAAAACTTTACTCAAACATTTATTTCACATGGGTTGCCTCCCATGAAGCGCTCTTTCATTGTTAATAGCTTGACCTCAATGTTGCTCACTTAGGCCAGATGAGTCGAACACCCACTCCAAAATAGTTGGCCTTCAAAGTGATGGCCTCCTTTTCATCATGCTTGGCTTTCTTCTTCTTGCGAAAATGAATAATAAAAGGATCCCGCGAAGGCAATTGAAGCTTCACGTTCCCTTCATTTAGATTAATCAAAGACTTAATAGTTCTTAAGAATGGATGGCCTAATATAATAGGAGCAGTAGCATCTTCAGGCATGTCAACAATAACAAAATCAATAAGAGCAGGGCCACCTTTAATGTATACTAAAGTATTTTCTTTAATCCCTACAACTTGTTTGTAGGTAGAATCTATTAGATGTAACTTTAACTCGGTGATTTCAAAAGTGCCAAGATTTAACTTATTAAAAAGACTTTTTAGAATTGTTGAAACGCTTGCACCTAGATCACAAAGTGCAACTATCTCATTGGTCCCAATTTTAATATTAATAGTAGGCTCAAATATATCATCAAGCTTCACAGGTAATTTTTCAGCAATTTTCTTATATTCTTCCTCAGGCTGACCTACCTTTATTGCTACCTGATTAACGTAGTGTTGATACATAGCTTCCTCATTTCCTTCACTTACCAGAATCTTGATATTGATCCTTTTTACAAGATATTCAATGGTGTAGTTTGGTGAAGGCGCATTACTATAATCGAGTTCTTTGGGCTCCTCCCTTTGGATTCTTATCATCTTGAGGTCTTCAACAGGATTGGGCTTAGTTTTACCTACAAATTTAGCTAGAATGAGAGTTTGACTCTCAGTTATCTTACTAGCTCTGCCTCAATAATGCTCGTTCTTTCTTGGAGGGCCTGCAAATCATTCCTCAAACTTACAGCTTGGTTACATAATTTACCAAGCATAGCGTCATGGTTCTTCGTTATTTTAACAAGGATATTGTTTTGCTCATTTTGTGAGTCTATAAGGGACTTAAGTGTTTCTTGGAGACTACCATTACTTGATCCCATATTGTTATTAGAGTTACCTATAGGACTAGAATAATGTTTCTGAGAATTAGGATTATAATTCTTCTTCCAAGCAGGGTTATAATCATTACGAGCTATGAAGTCTATTTCTTCAATATTTGATTCTGGGATAGCTCTTACCTGGTTTTCCTTACCTTTTACAGCTAATATGAGCTCATCCAACTTAGCATTGAGTTCTTCATTTTCTTATGGTGAGACAGAGTTCGCCTTCTTCGTGTTTGATCTATCCACATGCCACTAGGCATGGTTGTCTTCAATATTGTCTAGCAGCTGCTTTGCTTCGGCAATATGTTTGCCCATAAATGTTCCTCCAACTGCAGTATCAAGCATAGACTTAGACACAAGGTTAAGAGCATTATAAAAAAAATGGAGAATTAACCAATCTTCCATCCCATGACTGGGACAGTTTCTCATGCATTCTTTCATCCTCTCCCATGCAAGCGCTAGTGGCTCACGCTCTTCCTGTCTAAAACCAGTATTATTAGATCTTAGTTGCATAGTCTTGGCAGGTGGGAAAAATTTAGTCATAAATAAAGAAGTACTCCACCCATGATGCAATAGTATTTATAGGCAAAGATAGCAACCATTATTTTGCTCTTCCTCTAAGAGACAAAGGAAAAAAGCACAATTTGACCGCATCGGGGTCAACATCTTTTATGCGCATCATATCACATATTTCAGTGAAAGTGTTCAAGTGCATACCTGCGTCCTCAACAGCAGAGCCTCCAAATTGATTCTGTTGAACCAAACTTAAATAGTGGGGCTTAATTTCATAATCATCAGCAGTAATTGCTAGCTGGGTAATAGGAGTATGCAAATAATCATTGTTGGGAGTTGCAAACTCACCAAGCTTCTTTTCAGCCATATTTCCTATGTTTTGGGGTTTCCTTAAACAAAGACTTATGAAAGTAAAACAAGAACTTAAAGACTAACTATTTTTTTGGTTTTTCAAATAAAGACTGAAAGCAAACTAACAAAATTAAAAACAAGAATTAAAACTAGCAAGGTTGCTACTAACCTCACCAGGGTAGATATTGCTTCCCCGGCAACGGTGCCAGAAAAAGGGTTGATACCTTCGATCTGGATTACGGATGTAGTATAGCTCTTTTTCCCTAGTAGACCTAGGTTATTGAATCCTCGGGAAGCAGAAAGCATAGTGAAGTTACTTTAACGGACCTTTGGGAGTTTTAGAATTCTTTTTGTGTTTTACTGGACCAAGAGTTGGCTGTCTTTTGTTGTTGTCGATGTGGAGAGAGAGGGCCTAGGGATTTCGGTTCACCTGTAGCTGTGCAAAACATCTGATTGGAATAAAAGATAATAATAAAGTATGCATGTAATTGTTAGAGCAAGATAATTATATGTGAGCAGTGCATCCATAATTGCTATTGCCTCCCCAACCGCTTATAGCAATAGCCTACTAGTCTCATCCATAGAAGAAAGAGAACTAATGATATGCATAGTGTTGTCACCGTTAATCCCAAGTAAATCTCTCACATACAGTCATAATACCCCTTCGGTCACTGGGGTTCCCAACCTGCAAATTAGTCATTACTCATACTCCCTATACCTGGCTCAATCCTTGGGGTCTTGGGTACCTGCCAAGTCCTTGGATTGAGGCAAGAGAGGATACAGTAATCATCATGTCATACAAACTAATACATGATCCCATCTATGATAAATAACATGCACAAAAGCTACATGGCTAGGCAGAAGCCCTAAGCCCTAGGAGAATTACTCACGCATAGAGATGAAAACAACAATCATAAACATTGCAATGCAAATCATGAGATTGATAGCAAATAGTCTTACAATGTCGCCAATCGAAGATGAGATCTACTATTACAAGTGGTGGAATATGGCTATGGTGGTGGAGAAGGGTTTAGAGATTAGATCTAAGTCTATTCCTATGGCGGCTCTTCGGTGTTGTGGATGCAGGGTTCTAGGGGCGGCGAGCTTGGCGAGAGAGAGAGAGAGAGAGCTTTTATCGTCGCCCGAGGCCTCTTTATATAGGGGTCCCTTCACGAAAGTTGTTCTGTTTGACCTAGCAGTGGTGGCGGAAACTATACGGCCGGAACTACACTACTAGAGAAAAGGCTATAGGAGACATGCACATTAGAGGCGCATTTATACTATATGCGCCTCTAATAATATAGGCGAGGCGCACCAGCAAGACATGCGCCTCTAGTATTAAAATAGGCGAGGTGCATATTTGTAGGATGCGCCTCCGCTAGTCTCTGTACGGACAAAATCTCGCACCCCCATATTATGTGAGGTGCATTTTGTTAATACTCGCCTCCAATATATTAGATAAGCGAGGCGCATATGGGAAGAATGCACCTCGCATAAGTTGCATGGGCCCAGGAGGATATATGTGGTCGAATATGCGAGGCGCATATGGCAATATGCGCCTCCTATACTTGATAATATGCGATACACATATGGAATATGCGCCTCCCATATGCGCCTCCCTCCTATAACCTGGAAGATCCCCCCCACCCTCCCACCCCCCCCCCCACCCCCACCCCCTGTGGATCGCCTTTTCAGTTTTGTAAAAAATAAACAAAAATGATAGAAACTTAAAAAATAATTCCTTTGAGTTGTAGTTAGATTTTAAGGTATAGATCTAGACAAAATTGAAAAACATGAACTTCAATGTATTCTGCAAAAATAGGTCATGGCACGGTAAAATGGCTATAATTTTTGCATACGATGTCGGAAAAAAATCTTTAACCTATCAAAATGATCGTCTCGAAATTTTCTACTCGATTTCAACTGCTAGAAGCTGTTGAAGATTTTGTAGATTCCCCAAATTCGAAAAGAGTAAAAAGTTATGGTAGACAGAAGATTTTTTCCTTCAAAAAAGTAAAAAACTATCCGAGGCGCATATGATATGCGCCTCGCATAAGTGAACTAGGATTCAAATTCGAAATAGACACCAACCACACCTACCACCTCTCCCTCCTTCTCCTTCTCCTCCACCTCTCCTCCTTCTCCTCCACCTCTCTCTCCTTCTCCTTCTCCTCCACCTCTCCTCCTTCTCCTCCACCTCTCCTTCTCCTTCTTCTTCTCCTTCTCCTCCACCTCTCCTTCTCCTCCTTCTCATGCACCTCTCCTTCTTCTCCCCTTCTCCTCCTCCTCCTCCACTCTCATCCTCATCCTCCACCTCCGGTGACCTTCTCCTCCTCCGGCGACCTCCTACTCTTCCTCCAACGACCTTCTCCTCCTTCGGCGATCACTTCGGCCATGGCCTCCACAACCACACCGACCACCTCCTCCTCCTCCACCTCCGATGACCACCTCTGGTGGCCTCATCCTCCTGCACCATCTCCGGCGACCCCCATGGCCATGGCCTCCCGCACATGCCTGCGGTGGTAGGTTGTGGCCACGGGCACGGCCTCCGACGAGCTCCGACGAAATTCCGGCCAGATCCAGATCTGGATGCCTTTTTTTTTGAATTTCAAAAATAATATCCGAGGCGCATTGTGATCAATATGCGCCTCGCATATTCTAAGTATGGGAGGCGCATATGATCAAGATGTGACTCGCATATCTAGGATATAGGAGGCGCATATGATATGCGCCTCGCATGACAAATACTAGAGGCGCATATCATATGCGCCTCGGATAGGGTTTTTGGTGCGCCTCGGGTAGGGTTTTCCCTAGTAGTGCTATACGTCTAGAATTTTATTCCTGTTGTATAGTTGATCATTAAAGCTTCTGTCTCCACTTCATGACTCCTTGTTTCTTTGGGTCGCTGGAAATCTCATATCTTTGACTTTAATGTAGTGATTCCAATCATCAAATGTCATTATCTGCGCAGGGAAAATAGAGAGAAAGGATTGCATACCCCTTTGATCATTAGGCATTAGTGGTAGGGTTTAGAGAGATATTTCATCAAAAATATGAATAATATCCAGTTTAAATGTGGATGTAGATGGCTATATTTCACAGCCATCACTTCCCCACAACCTCTCTCCTAACAACATCCTCGCCCTTAGCAACTTCGTAGCTTTGTGTGAAGGATATCTAGGAATCAAACCTAGATTAGATCTGTTTGTATACTTTTTCACCATCAAGAGAGAGTTTGTAGAGTCCAAGGATGAATTGCAGACTTGTGGAACCATTAGCATTAAGATCCGGCCTAGTTGGCACTTCCCCGACATTGTGGGACATGAATCGTGCAAGAACTGGCAGCTCACATATTTGTATGGCCCAAACATTCCTCTGCCTGACCGTCCTGAGACGTATCCCGACTTCGTCGATGGATCCGCCGCTGAAGCACCCACCTGGAGGACCCCAACCTCCCTTTCGTCCGACGATGAAGCCAACCGCGCCATAAGGCGGATTGAATGGCTCGTGGACGGAGGTCTTACAGGCCTAGACCTAGCCATGTGCTGGTTTACTAGGCGGATCTAGCCTCTGCAGCACCCCGCCAAGTTGATGTGCAAGTATTCCAAGAGCCAGAAGGATCCCATGTGTATTTCGCAGGATAACTTCTCCACTAACTCCATCAAACTCTGGCTAAAGGACATAGTCAAGGTGAAAGACAGGAAACGTGGCTTCAAGATCACCTATGACATGTTCGAATGCAGCAAGTTCCTAGAGGTAGCTTCTATTCCTTTGTTGCTCATTATGTATATACTCTAAGGCCTTTCCGTCTTGAAGTTATCAGTTTAACACATCATTTACCCTGCAGCTGGCGACCTTGGCGGCGAATCAGATGGCCTCCTAGGTCTATGATCCCAGGCTGAAGGATATCCAGGTGGTATCCGAGATGACACCCCCAAGGATCATCCAGCTCTGGCAGTGCGTAAGCAGAAGAGCTCCACCTCTGACACTGCTGCCGAGGCCAAGAAGAAGAAGAAGAAATCAGAGAGTGGAGTCTCTAGATGATCTACTGCCGCCTTAGAGGCGGAGAAGAAGAAATCCACCGGCATTCCCCTGACTAAGGCACCTGCCGTAGAGTAAGTATATTCATTCTCCAGCTTGTATTCTAGCTCGCACCCTATTAAACTCCTACTTATACTTTGTATGTTTCAGGAGGAAAGTCGGTGTTAGCTTGAAGCGATCCTCCAAAGATTCTGGAGGGTCAAGAAATATTCGTGATATGTTGACCAAGGACCTGGCAGCCAAGTTTTTCCTGCTACCGCTCCCCCTACTCCTGCCGCCAAGCCCATTACGGGCCCCACTGGGCATTTGTAACACCCCAAAAATAGTAAGCAAGATTATCAAGTTCTAATCACCCAAGTTTAGGGTTAACAAAAACTTTTATTACTAAAGAGAATATGAATTTATGTGTGATTTGCATTAGTGTAGGATTGAGTGCAATTGTCATGTTTGATTGCTACAAATGATAAGAAATGGTTTAAAGATGAATACTACATCACCTAGGCCAATTACAAACAAAATCCAAAGAAAAAGAAATCAAATATGAATCAAATGATCAAATGGTCATTTTGATCAAAGTTAACCACTAGGCCACTTTGTGAGTTCCTAGTAAAGAATTTCTAACAGAAACATGTCCATTTCTTTTCACCCCATGATAGACCAAGTAAAAGTGAACCCAAGCCCACTTTACAAACTCACAGAAACTATTTTCAAATCTATTTAAAGGACAGTTCAAAATTGAATCAAATTCATATGATAAGATCACCATTTTGCAAAAACCACTCAAATCAATTCACCTTGACAAACCCAAGCAACCAGAGACTACCAAGCATAAGTTTAGATCACTCACCAAATTTCATTCAAAAAATTCAAACTTAAGTTCATGTAGCCATTTGGTCGAACACATTGCAGACACTAATTAAACCCTGCCTAACTCCACTGTTTGGAGCAGTGATCACTCAACCATTTGCCCCCATTTCACTCCCCTGTCTCCCCCAGCACCTAGCAACGCAGTGGACAGCCTGCCCCCTTTGTCGTTGCGCCAGTGCAGTGCCGCCCGAAGCTGGCCACACCGGCCGACCATGGACCGCTCGCCACAGACTACGCCGCCCTTGTCCATGATGTCCAGGAGGCAGGCCACCGTCCACTGCCACCCCTTGTCCAGCCCTCGATCGCAGGAGACCCATGGACCACCAGAAAATCGACGCGCCCACTTTCTCTGCACCATGCTAGAGCGCAGAAGCCGAACATCTCGCACACGCCGCGCCTCGCCCTCTCCGCATGTGCACACCCTCGCCATAACACTAGCTAGCTCCCAGACATCCCCGTTCGCCGCCGCGCGACCCGTAGCCCCCATGCACCGTCTCGAACACCGTTAGTTCCGCATAGAGCACTGCCCGCGCCCGACCATTCTCGATCGCCCCGTGCGGCACCTATAAGCCCGAGACGACCGCCAGGAAGCACCACGTCACCCCCTACCCTCAGCCATGCCAATAGCTCGATGTACCATCATCGCCGGAGAAGCCAGACCATGCCGCAATGTCCCTCTCGCCGGTGTATAAATAGAGGCCCCCTCCGCCTCCATTCACCACACCATCTCCCTCCCCACTCCTCACAACACCTCCCACACCCTTTCTCGGAGCAAGGCGAGCTCCAGCCTGCTAGAATTTTGCCGGAGTCTGTCGCTGCAGAGGAGAACAGGAGCCGTCGATTGGAGCCGCCCCAGGAGCCGCCATGACCACCACTCGAACCGCCATCATCGACAATGTTGTTCGCCCCCATCGCCGACCCTAGCTGGAGCCCAGGTGAGCCCCCACGTACCCCCACCATCGCAGTTAGGGTTTAGTTCTCGTCGGAGCTGTTCGACATAGAAGATGAACCTCGGTTGTTAGATCACATTCTAATCGTAGGGCCTAGATTGAAAGATGTCGTTTCGGTTAGATAGAGTCACTAGCTAGTGGGACTGTTCTATCAGCAGCCCGTTGCGCCACGCTGTGCAGATTGGGCCGGCCCATTTAGTTTCCCATGCAGGCCTATAAATTCAAATAGTTCTTTTCCATTTTAATTAAAACTAGATTCTGTCAGTAGATTCAAAAATCAATTCAAAGAGATTCACTGAACCAAATTGCACGATTCCAATTTTATTCGAAAGATATGCAAATTATCTATCCAAGCCCATTGGATTCAAACTATTTGGAGTTAGATATCACCTAGAGTAAAAATAACAAGACAGAGACTTTTTCCAACTTCAAACATTTTTCAAAAATCAACCATAAATGCTTTTGAGTTGATTCCAACTCTCAAAAATGACATTTGACAAGATCTATCTGAATATGTAAAAATATTTAGGTTTACATGCAGTGACATTGGACTAGTACCAAAAGAATGCTATATAGGCATTTCTAGTCACTTTGATTTTATTAAATAGTAATCTTAAACTTTAAAAAATATGACCACCACTTTAAATCACATTCCCATGTATTAGAATATGTGGTGATGACATGTGTCAACATGATCCCATATTTTAATTGGAGAATATTAAATCTTAAGTATTTTCAATGAGTAGAAATTACTTTTCTAAAATAAGATAAATAAGACTAGGTCTTTATTTCATGTGATGTTTGTGATGATGATAGATCATCTAGTGTGAACCTTAGTGTGCTAAATAGAAGTAGTTAAGTATTGTTTGGTGATTATGTACCTCGTATTCATTTATATACGCTAGTACTGACCCAAGCTACGAGGAGGAGGAGTACTACGAAGAAGAAGAGAACTTCAACCACTGCACTACTCAAGGCAAGCTAACACTTGCAAGTTTCTTAACCATGCAAGCCATCACTATGCAAGCTAACACTTGCAAGTCTCATACCTATGCAAGTCATCCTTGCAAGATAACCTATGCAAGATGCCTTAGGCATGCTTGGTTATATACCTTTGATTATACAAATCCCAAGTTTTACTTGCAAGCTTTATTCTTTTAGCTTTATTCTTTTACCTTTACAAAAGTTCCATACTTTTAGTTAGTTCTTTGTGAGTATTGGAAAATAGTATAGATACCATCAAGAGTATAAAACTACGCCTAAGTAGTTATACTTATATGTCATTCCAAGGCATGAGATTAGAGTTGGATAGTTACCCTTGATTAGCACCCCTCATTAGTGAAATACCCTCAACTTTAGTGGCTAGTGCTAAGCATAAAATTTGATCACTTTAGATGGGAATACTTGGTGAAAATGATTATGAAAACCTTGGAATGAGGATTCATTCTATTGAAATGTTTTTGACATGTGTTATGGACACAAAATGATTTAATGATGAAAATGTTGAGGCGTGAGCCTTAGCCCTTTATAAAAACTGATGGTTGGGTTCGGATGCGATACCATTCCAATTTTACCGTACAACCACAATACCCGAATTGGGTAGGGCTTAACTGGAAGTTTATATGCCTTAGTATGGGTTCCCTTGCGGAAGAGGTTGAGCTAAGGCTACCTCATGATGAATGTCCACCTATGTAGTGCCCAGGATGGCAGATGGCCATGGCTAGGAGGCCAAGCTCATAGGGGAGGTGCCTATACTAGAGTGTGTAATTGAAATGTTATGATTGATTATCCACATACTAAGTATGATTGATTTAGGGTTATCCCTGGCGGATGTATCGAATTTTGTGGTGAAAGTGTACAACCTCTGCAGAGTGTCAAACTATTCGAATAGCCGCGTCCGCAGTCATGGACAGTTGGAGTGGCCATACTGTTCCGTTGTCAGATGTTTTCAAAATGACTTGTGAATTGAACTATGACTTTGACTTGACCACAACAGGGTTGTGAACATGAAAACTAGGTTCCCACTTAAGTGATATAGAACATTAAATTATTTTTCTTTACTTCTAAACTCGGTATGAGATAAACCTGGCTTTTTTGCAAATAAACCTAGATCTTAAGATTCCTACTAGAATTATCTTATTAGTGATAGTTTGCGAGTACTTAAAGAGTACTCATGGCTTTATCCCTGGCTATTCCCGTGGCAAGACAATGAGGAGGACTACCCGGATGATGGACAGTAGGAGGTCTACGACAACTAGTATCATCTCCCATCATCAGCATTGCATGTGACCATGAAGATGGAGCCCCTACTACGTTTATTTTCTGCTGCTTGATTTGTATTAAGACTGGATCAAGAGATCCTTTATTTGTAAGACCTTTATTATGGTTTGTAATGGATGATGTACTGTGGTACCAATTCTTTTATGTCTCGCAAAAATGGTAATCCTGGGATTGCGATGTATGGCATAACAGGCATCTGGGATTAAAAATCTGGGTGTTGACAAGTTGGTATTAGAGCCATCTTGACCATAGGAGACCCTAGTTAGAATGGACGTCCGAACAAAAACTTAGTTTCAAAAACAAAAGAAGTGAGTATTTATGAAAACTTATTCCCACTCTTATCCTTGAGATTCTTTTAAAAATTCATGTTCCTAAAAAATTCTTGCAGTTCTACATAAAAATTGGACACACTTGATCACCTCACTAACTTACTCACCCTAAATTCTTATAGATGGAAGTCCAGTATTGCAAGTTCTACCATCTGGGCAACGAAGGCCACCTAATCTTTGATAGGGATCTAGATGCACTATCGGAGTATCTTGAGCACCCGCATCCGGAATTCTTCGGGGACCAACTCAACGATCACATAGTAGGAGATCTACAATGGCTCATAGTTGCAGATCTCAGAGGCAAGATGGAAGCACCCACTTCGGAGAAGGTCCAATTCACCTTGCGGGAGAACAACTGGCTAGATTGATTAGCCAGGGCTATGCATGAAGATCTTGCCCGTCTGTGTGGGCAAAGCATCAACCAGATCCAGGGAACTCGCTTTGCTCACTACGCAAGGTGTGATTCCATGGGAATGCCCTTGGAGATGCCAGGACACCCGGAGCTGAAGCACCAGGTGGACAATCTTGACTTCATGTTGTATGATAGGCAGAAGGAGTTGGACAATGCTCGTGCCTAAGCCAACCACAACCATGTCATTGCAGTCAAGGAGGACCAGACCCTCGCAATTCTCGCCAAGGAACGCCAATCACTTCGTCGTCAGCGCAACAAGAAGGATCGCACCATCGATCGTCTTCGCAAGAAGGTGGCCTCTCTTGAGAAGACCATCCCTGAATAGGAAATCCAGCTTGAAGCGAAGGAGGAGGAAGGTGAAGATATCCAGGGAGATCTTTACTCTTACCTCAGTGATGACAACGACTACCTGGAGGATGATGCCATGGAGTTCCACACTGTGAGGATGATTCCGACTTCATTGATGATGATTAGATGCACTTGATCACTATCGTAGGAGTGAGTTGTATTGGTCCCCTTGTATCGTAGCTTCACAGAATGGTTCTTAAAACCATCTGTTTTATATTTGTGTTGTGGTGTGAGTTTGTATGGTGTGCTTTGAATGAATGAATGAATGAATGAGAAGAAGTTGTTAGTTTGCAAAACCTGAGTCAAACTCAAAATTTAAAGCTTTTTGAAACAAAACAATGAACCCTAGAGATTTCCCTCTTATCTCATTATCTATCTAAATCTTCATATGACTCGTGGAAACCCCGGAGGAAGCAGTTCATCTCAGGACCCGATGCTGCAGATTCTGCAAATGCTAGTTTCTGACCGTGAAGCTAGTAGAGCTGAACGCCAAGCCAACCTAGCCACTCTTCAACAGATAGCTCAGATGGCCCACAATAATCAAGGTCACGGAAACCAGGATCACCATGGATCCAAGCTCAAGAACTTTCAGAATACCAACCCACCTATCTTTAGTAAGTCTGAGGATCCCTTAGATGCTAATGACTGGCTGCAAACCATGGAGAACAATTTGGAGGTCGCAAGAGTTGAAGCCAATGAAAAAGTACGGTTTGCCACCCATTATCTGGCAGGAGATGCAAGAGTCTGGTGGAATAGCACATGTACCATGAACGAAGGTCATATGATGACTAGGGAAGCATTCAAGATCAAGTTCAGCCGGACCCATGTGCCACAAGGTTTGGTCACTAGGATGAGGGACGAGTTCAGGGAACTAAAGCAAGGAAGGATGACGATAGTCGAGTACTGTGACAAAAATTTCTATCCCTAGCTAGATATGCCCCTAATGATATTAACACCAAAGTGAAGAAGGAAAGGTTCCTAAATGGATTTGATACATTGCAAATGTATCTATAATTTTTGATGTTCCATGCTTGGTTTTATCCACTTTCTTGTGTTTTGTCCACACTTTGGAGTACTTTTCATATGATTTCTTGGACTAACCTATTAACAAGAGCCACAGTGCCAGCTGCCTGTTTTTTGCTGTTTTGGTTCCAGGAAAGTCAGAAAATGAATATTCTCGGAATTGGACGGGACAAAAGCCAAAGTGCCTATTTTTCCAGAAGTCATCAGATGCCAGAATACGAGACGGAGAAGGGCTGGGGGCCACACCACACCAGCCATCTTGCCGACGACCCACGCCAGGATGGTGCAGCCGACCCAGCACCCCCTCGGCCTCTCCTTCCACCTATAAGATGCCCTCAGGATGAAAACCCTAAGTACCTGATCAAAAATCCATGAAAGAGTATGTAGCCGCCGTCATCTCCATCCCTAGATCGGGAGGGATCTGAAGCTCTTCCTGACACCCTGCCGGAGAGGGGAATTCACCCTGGAGTCCTTCTTCATCACCATGTAAGCCTTCGGTGTGATGCGTGAGTAGTTCATCCTTGGACTACGGATCCATGTAGTATCTAGATGGCTGGTTCTCCTCCTTTGTGCTTTCATGTCTAGATCTTGTGAGTTCTGTTCATGATCAAGATCATCTATTTGTAATTTTGCATGTTGTGTTTGCGGGGATCCGATGGATATTGAGATGCTATTTCAGATTGATTATTGATTCTATCATGTCTTTGTTATTTGTGATCTTGCATGCTTTCCGTTGTTAGTAGCTATCTTGGCCAAGTAGATGCTAGCAACTCCAAGAGTTAGTATTTATGCTCGATAGTGGGTTAATGCCTTTGCTAATCTGGGAAGTGACAGAAATCTCTAAGGTACTAGATGTGATGTTGCTACTAGGGAGAAAATAACAATCCTTTGTTCATAGAACAATCGTATTGTTTACTTTACACGCAATTTGTAAAGCAATAATCTGTTGCTTGCAACTTAATACTGGAGGGGGTTCGGATGATAACCTGAAGGTGGATTATTTGTCATAGATGCAGTTGGATGGTGGTCTATGTATAATGTTGTAATGCCCAATCAAGTTCCAAAGGAGTCAAGATGATTAGTATATGCATGTATTGCTTTCTCAATGTTTGTCAATTGCCCCACTGTAATTTGTTCACCCAACATGTTATCTATCTTAAGGAGAGCCACCTCTAGTGAACTATGGATCCCGGTCCTTTTTCTTTACATACAATCTACAAACTGTTTACTACTTTGAGTTTACTTTCTACAAACTATTAGTTCCTTCCATTCGATACGTTTAATCCTTTGTTTTCAGCAAAACACAGTGAGATTGACAACCTCATCGCAACTTGGGGACAAAGTTCTGTGGTTGTGTTGTGCAGGTCTCCACGTTGCTACTAGCACTGGTAGTGCGCCCTGCCAAGGCTCAGCTAGCAACACCTTTGGGGTGTTTCCTTGCTCCTACTGGTTCGATTAAACCTTGGTTTCATAACTGAGGGAAACTTGCTGATGTGCTCATCATACCTTCCTCTTGGGGTTCCCAACGAGCTTGATACATTGCAAATGTATCTATACTTTTTGATGTTCCATGCTTGGTTTTATCCACTTTCTTGTGTTTTGTCCACACTTTGGAGTACTTTTCATATGATTTCTTGGACTAGCCTATTAACAAGAGCCACGATTGCCTGCTGTTTCTCTTTGTTTTGGTTCCAGGAAAGTCAGAAAATGAATATTCTCGGAATTGGACGGGACAAAAGCCAAAGTGCTATTTTTTCGGAAGAATCACGGAGCCAGAATATGAGATGGAGGAGGGCCAGGGCCTGGCCACCCCCCCTCCCCCCACCCCACCCCCAGGCATGGGCTGGGCCTGGCCGTGCCAGGGCATGGGCTGGCCGTCCCAGGCTGCCCCTCGGTATCCCTCTTCGCCTATTAGTTGCCTTCTGACCTAAAAACTCAGGGGGTTCGATGTTTTTCCAGAAGGAGTTCCGCTCCGCCGCCACCACCAGATTCCATGAAACAGCACTAGAAACTCCGTTCTGGCACCCTGCCAGGACGGGGAATTGGAGGAGATCATCGCCATCATCATCACCATCGCTTCTCCATCGACCATCCATGTTTCCCCCATCTATGAGTGAGTAATCCCCCGCTGTAGGCTATGGGGATGGTAGGTATTGGATGAGATCGTTCATGTAATGCCATCGGATTGTTAGGGCATGGTGTCTAGTATCTTATATTAGTGCTTTATAACTTTGTTGCGACTTGTTATGCTTAATGCTTGTCACTAGGGCCCGAGTGCCATGATTTCAGATCTGAACATGTTATTGATTCATTATGATAGTATTGTTTTTGGTCTTACCTGCAAGTTGTATACACATGTTGTTGTCCGAAACCAATGGCCCCGAAGTGACAGAAATCAAGATAACCGGAGGGAATGGCTTTGATGTGAGGATCACATGTGTTCACGGAGTGTTAATGCTTTTCTCCGGTGCTCTATTAAAAGGAGCACCTTAATTGTTAGTAGTTCCCTTGAGGCCCCGCGGCAAATGGGCTGGCAGGACAAAATATGTTGTGCAAGTTCTCATTACGAGCACGTATGACTATATATGGAACACATGCCTAGGATTATCTAGTACTGGGATGCTTTATCTTATTTATCTGCAATTTCCCTATGTTCTGATTGCTATGTGAATTGTCTTGTCCATGCAATGCCCGTCCATCCATCCCTATGCCTACCGCACTCGAACCCCATTGTTTACTGATATTGTTACTGTTGTCTTTACTTTACTACTGCTGCTACTTTACTATTCCTACTACAAAACTATTGCTACTGATAAACTGCTGTGAGCAAGATTGTTTCCAGGTGCAGCTGAATTGACAACTCAATTGTTAAGGCTTATAAATAATCTTTGGCTCCCCTTGTGTCGAATCAATAAATTGGGTTTCACTTCCCTCGAAAATACTGCGATACACCCCCTATACTTGTGGGTCATCAAGACTATTTTCTGGCGCCGTTGCCGGGGAGCATAGCTTTATTTATCAAGTTCACTTGGATTCTCTACTGTTCGCTGGCATCCATCCATCATGGGTAAGTCTCGTGATGGCAAGTTTCTTATTTTACCATCCACTACAAGAAGAGGTACGGTTCTGCACACCTCTGCTGCTCTCGATTCACCATCTGTTATAAGTAAGCTCGTTACACCACCACATACACATGCTACACACACTGCTACTACTGCTGAATCTGAAACTTCTAATGCTTGTGATGCTGCTTCTACTGTGCTTGATAAGAGTGGTTCATTAGGTCCTTTCCTAGATGCTACAATTGCTAGAACTATAGCTGGAAATACTGAAACTCCTAATGAAGACACTACCACACCTGTTAGTTCACCTGAGTCTAATGAGAGTTATGACATTGAAGACGGTTATGTTGAGATGACCGATGAATTTGTTAAAGAATGTAAAAACACCCATGATAGGAGCGCTTATAAGAGTCTCCTTGAGAGGCGTACTATTAGACCCAAATTGTCTCCTATTGCTAAGTTTGCTTCTTCTCCCATAAACATTAAAGATAAAGATTATGATTTCTCTATTGATCTATATTACATAGCTATTGTTGAGAAAGAACCTTTTTGTGGGACTAAGAATGAAAGTGCAGTAGCGCATATGAATGAACTTTCTACCATGAGTGGCTTGTTTTCTGATGATATTAAGATGCGTACTTACTTTGTTGCTAAGATTTTCCCCTTTTCACTTAAAGGATAAGCTAAAACTTGGTTTAGTAATTTACCTCCTGGATCTATTGATAGCCCTGAGTGCTTGATTAGTACTTTCCTACAGAAATATTTTCCTCCTAGTGCTAGACATGCTATTTTGCAGGAACTTTTTGATTTTAAACAGGGAGAAAAAGAGGTATTGCCTGAATCTTGGGAAAGGTTTTGTGCTTTGATTCATGCACAAGTTGGAAGTCCATTACCTAAGAATGAGCTTCTTGATATATTTTATAATGGACTAAATGAAGAATCTAGGTCATACCTAGATAGTTGTGCTGGTTGTGTTTTCAGGAATAGGACTCCTAAGAAAGCCGAGGAATTAATGGCTAAAATAAATAAGAACTATGAAGATTGGACTCCTCCTAAACAAGTTATACCTGAAGTAATTGTACCTAACCTACTATTCCGGTGCCTATTCCAACATCAAAGAAGAGGGGAGTTATTGAATTAAATGATGAAGTGATGAAGGAAGCTAAGAAATGTCTTAAGGAGAAGGGAATTAAATCTGCTGATGTCAAGAATTTACCTCTGTCTGGGGGATGATCCCCAGGTACCCCAACCGGACAAGAAACCGAGCAGTCGGATCGCGTCCAGCTGACCAGATGCAGCCAGACAGGGCAAGACAGGCCGGCTATCGCATGGTAGCTGGATCAGCAAGAAGTAGCCGGCTACGGCGATGTAGCCGAACCAATCAGTGAGACAGGACGACATGCGCATCAGTGCACGGTATGCCCTGTACGATGACAAGACCGGCAACTACCCGGCCATACCGAAGACTTTGCAGGGATGACGCAGGAACAGTGGCCCGATGCTGACGACGGGCTCGCACGGCGTCCACTATGTCTACGACATCCATACCGCTCATACTCCGGTGTGACATACCATACCGGACATTGTAGATGACCAGCCGGCTGGGACCCGCATGTGGGGCCCGCCAGTCGGACTGGCTAGTGAGACTGTTGCCTCTCTGCCTATATAAGGAGAGGCAAGGCCTCAGTAGAAAGGGTTGGTCTCAGTGCATTTAAGACAGTAGCTAGAGAATACAGCTCAAGGAGCACTTGTAGTTCGTATATCCCTTATAGTCAGATCCGGCAGGAGTAGGGGCTTTACCTCGCCACGAGGGCCCCGAACCTGGGTACTTCCTGCGTCCAGCTACGCTTGCTCGTATCCAATCCTGCCTGTGGACGCCATCGATAGCTTCCCTGCTAGTCCCCACACCTCTATCTAACCTCCTTAGGTACTGCCGTTCCCAATACAACGACAGTTGGCGCCCACCGTGGGGCAAAGTATAGCTTCGGCCGAAGTTCCGTTCCGCACGGGACCAATTTTCTTCATCGTCATTGCCGGCTCCGACGCCGCTCGAGCTGCTCGGGGGCTCGCCCCCTCCACGCCGTCGTCACCGGCACCACTCCATCAAGTCTCTCGGAGGCTCGCCGAGTCGCCCAGGGGCTCGTCGTCACCGACTCCGCGCCGCCAAGTTCCTCAGGGGCTCGGCGGCCGCCGCCGCACCGTCGTTTCCTTCGCCTCACCAAGGTTCCCGGGGGCTCGTCGACGCTGCTGCAACGTCGTCTCGCCGGGAGGCCTGGGAGCACATCGCCACTGTCGCGCCTTCCTCGTCGTCTTGGCGTCATGGCGTTGTTGACGCCGTCGCATTCGTCTTCGGTTCGGTCGCGCATCCGCGCGTCCGCGTATGCCTCCAGCGATGGCAGGCCCGTCTTCAACAAGCCCCGCAAGCCCGTGCTCGCACGCGCCTGACGCTGCGCGTCCCTGAATCGCCACCTCCAACCTTTCTCACAAGCTCGCCACCCTGTTTGTGTCCGACGCTGCCGGCCTTGGCCGCCATCGCCGCCTTCGGCGCGTCGGCCCCATGCCGGTGCTGTGAGCTGCCTTTTCTCCCGCGCCCACGCCTCGGCGGACTCCTCGGCAAGCCCTCTTCTCCGCCAGTCCCGTAAGCCCAAGCTCATCGTCAGCGCTGCCGCCATCGGCGGCCACGTCCGTCTTTTGTCCGCCGCCTCGAGGAACCGCCCCCCGCGTGTCCCGCACGCTCGCCTCCGACCGCGGCCCATGCCACGCACCACCGCGCCTCGAGCTCCTCTCTCTATGGCCACATCGTCCCCGGCTCTCTCCTGACGAGCACTCGCCGGCCGCCCCCGCCAGACTAACTGGCTGCGTGCACCCTCCCTTGCCAGCTGCTCCGCTCCAGGCGGCTGCGTGCGTGCGACCAAGAGAGGAAAAAGGAAAGGAGGCGTGGGAGGAAGGTAGAGGTGGGGCCGGCTGGGGATGAGGTGGGGATTCCACCGGTTGAGGAAAGAAAAAAGAAAAAAGAAGGGAAAGAGAAGAAAAGGTAAAAAAGGAAGTGGTGGATTATCCGGCTGGTGCCAGACGGATAGAAAAGAAAAAAAACGCAAGAAAAAAAAGGAGAGGAAGTGTTGGCGTTGACCGATCAGAAATGGAAAGGAAAAAGTGGTTGGCTGGTCTTGCCGGTTAGATAAGAGAGAGAAGAAAAATAAGAGAGGAGAGTAAGAAAAAATCCGGCTGAGGAAGTTGCCGGCTGAGTGAAAAAAATAAGAAAAAAGAAAGGAGAGGGGCCGATTTGTGGTAGTCGGTTGGAGAAAAATGAGAAAAAAAAAGGGGGTAAGGAAAAAAAATCCGGCTAAGCCTAATCCGGCTGAAAAAAGAAAGCGAGAAAAATTAAGAACCGGTTGTACCGTTTCAGTCCGGCTGACTCCGTTTGTCTGACCGATTCGCTCGGTTCGGCCCCCGTTCCGGCTAAGTCAGGCCGACTTGGCACGACTTCGTCCGTTTGACTGCCGATGTGACCGGCTAGAAGCTTCTTCGCCTCTTTTAGTTGCCGGTTGGGCCGGCTAGACCCCGTTCCGACTGGTCCAGCCCGGCTTGGCGCATCCTGACGCGTTTGGATGTCTGGCTGGCTAGGGACCGAATCCGGCTACGCCGTGTTTGGTTGCCTGTCCGGCTGGAGCCAGGTTATCCGGCTGGAACGCCAGTTGGACCGTCTCAGCGCCCGCGACACCTGCGGAATCGCGCCTTCGACCCTACTACACCGACAGCTACAATGTGAGTGTTTTTCCGACCTCGAGCAACCCTCGAGGTCTCGCTAGATGTTGTTTTCCTTCCTGCTTTCAGTTTTTCGGCGCCGGCAACCCCTACCCGGGGGCTCGCCGGTTGGCCCGGCCTGCTAAACCCGTAAACCGACTGAGTAGTGTGCGACGGTGTTAGAGGCCCACTCTTCGTCTCAGCTACAGACCGCAACCCGGCTGTCCGGCTAGCAAGAGCAAAAGCCCGAGGCATCCCACATGAAAAATGGCGAAGGGTGCGACATATCGGACATTCCGGCCATTGTGCCTAGTTGGTATTTTCCTTTATTCAGCCCCGATGCCGTCTTCAATGTATTGTCGGCTCCCCTTTGGTTCCGACTCCAGACGGGTCGGGATGGTGGGAAGGACACTAAGTATTCAGAAAAGCACGAGCTAGTTTTCGAAAATAAAACCATTATCCGGTTGATAGCATGTGTACTATATGTTGATGTATTGACAATCAATTCTGTTTGTTTGTTTTGTACATCGCACCGAGTCGGTTCAAGGGCATTTGAAGATTCAAAGCACTGCTACGCCCATACTACGAATCTCGGGATACACCCGGTGGAGTGCTTAGCGCCTTCATCGGAGGTGCGATTCCTCGGCTAAAGGTGTGAAGCCGGATGAAGTAAGCCGGATAAAGTCAAACGGCAAAATATTGAAAGAAAATTCGAAGCACACAAGTTGAAGGAAACTCAAGCAAGTTCAACATTAACAAATATAAAGGAGGCGAAGCTCCCATAAGTTTACCCGGCATCAGAAACAGCCGGTACAGACGAACAAGTTGCAAACATAACTAAAAGGAAGACAAATACACCTAGCATTCCGGGGCAGTGACTAAGAGGCAGGACCCTTGCCGTGAGGAGCATCTTGACCGGCAGAAGCTTCGGGCGGAGGAGGAGGCGCGGAGCTCGATCCAGTTCCGGCGCCCACAGGCGGCGGCATCGGACCTTCCGCATCAGGAGTACCGACGGACTCCGAGTCGGTGAGCACCTCGTCGGGGTCCACGTAGTCAGCAATCTTGATGGCAGATCCGCGGAGCTCCGGATGGGCTTGGCGGATGGCGGCAAGGTCGGCGCCGGCACGGAAGCCTCCGTCGATCTTCTCGACGCGGGCGTCCTTGTACCAGGAGAGCATGAGGGCCAGAGCCATCTCCGCTCTGGCTCGCGCCGCCAAGTCCCACAGCCGCACCTCTCCCACCTTCGCAGACATCTGGGCCATCGTCTCCGAAACCTGCGCATCCGGCCACAGGAAGGAGAAGATGTCTCGCGCCGCTTGATGAAGCTTGGCAGCTTCTTCGCCAAGGAGGACGAGCTCCTGGGCCATCGGCTACGCTCCCGGCCAGTTCTCTTGCAGCCGGTTGTAGGCCAGCAGGTCTATGCCGGGGTAAAACGCTGTCAGAAAAGAGAGTCAGATCCGGCTACCGGATCCGGAAAGAAACGAAGGCGGAAAAGGGGAACTTACCTTAGCCGTGTGGCCGACCTGCATCAGCTCCTCCACCAGAGCCTTCTCCTTCGTCGCTAGCCGTTTAATCTCTTTCTCTTGGTCCTTGTTCTGGGCCTCGAGAAGATTGAAGGCCTCGATTCGGCTGGCGAGCAAGGCGTCGCGCTCCTGAATGGTGGCCTCCAGGCCGTCTACCTTCGCGTGCCAATCCTTATTCTCCAGCCGCAGAGTAGAGTTGGACTTGCTCAGCCGGTCGTTCGCTTTCTTCAAGCGATCGATCTCGTCTTTGGCGCTTTGCGAGATGGCTGCGACAAAACCGGCTATCAGTAAAAAAAAGAGCAAGACGGATGAAGCGAACTCACTCTGGGAGGTCCCGTTGGCGGCAGCAAGTTTCTGCTCCAGGGTCCGGTTCCCACCGGCTGCGGCCTCCAGCAGCCGAATCTCCTTCACCGCAAGTTCAAGGGTGGCGGCGAGATCCGTCAGCGAGGCGGCGGAGGAGGCGTCATCATCCATGACGTTGGTGGCCAAGGACTCCTTCGCGGCAACCACCGCCGTCCTCCACTCCTCCCCCGGCTCGTCGTCGGAGTTGTCGTCACCAACAACTATGAGCTCCTTGCCGGCAGCAGCCCCCGTACACCCGCGGAAGAGCCATCTGGCTGCGAGGACTCTGCCTCCGGCCGAGGACCCTCCGATTCGGCTGGGGCAGCCGGTTCAGCTCGAGGGGGAGGCGGCACTTCGGAAGAAGGAGGGGCGCTGGCTGGTGCAGTCGGAGCATGGGGCGGCGACCCGGCTGGAGCTCGAGCCGGGCTCGTGGCTCCAAAGGAAACCAACGTGCTAAGAAGACAGAAGAAGAAAGGGAAGAGGGCAAAGGCAGATAAACCAAAGTCAGAAAGGAAGAAAAAAGAAGCAGGCAGAAAACACCGAAAGAAAAGGGGAGGAGAGACGTACCCCGACACAACTAGAGGCGGCCCCTTCTTCCGGCCAAGGCGGCTCGGTGGCAGGGTGCTGGTCCGGCTCCTCTTGGGAGCCGGATCCTCCGCGGCAGACCGGTGGGAGCCGGAACGGCTGGAGCCGCTCCCGCCAGCTTCGCCGTCCGTCGCAGGGCGCGGCGCCGGATCGGTGGTCGGCGCGGCCTCCTCCTCCGCGTTAACCTCCGGGTGAGGGTCGGCTGCCGGCTCATCGTTCCGGCTGGGAAGGCATCCCCGTCCCCGTCCGATTCCTCGCCAGACCGTCGAGCGCGCGGCTCGAGCAAGTCGGGCGTGAACTCCTCGAGGGGAGCCTCACCCTCCTCGCAAAGGATGCAAGGAAACATCTGCCGAATACAAGAAGTTAACCGGACAAAACAAGAAAAGAATGCAGGAAGTGCAAAAGAAACTTCCGGCTAGAAGAACTTACCCGGGGCGCGTGGTTCTCCCGGCTGTAGGGCACCAGACCAAACTTCCAGCCCTCCGGCAGTCGCTCCTTGGTGATCGTCCACACCCACTCCTTCAGGTTGTGGTAGCAGGGATCGCGCGCGGCGGGTCGGGTCAGCCGACCGGTCGGTAGTAATGCACGTTTGTGCACTTT
Organism: Avena insularis; assembly: GCA_023614405.1. Classification (NCBI taxonomy): domain Eukaryota; kingdom Viridiplantae; phylum Streptophyta; class Magnoliopsida; order Poales; family Poaceae; genus Avena; species Avena insularis. Next base: position 139,765,967 of record CM042686.1, on the reverse strand, counting down.
CGCCGCTAGCAGCATCATCAGGGACATCCAGGCCGGTCAGCCGACAGTGGACGAGGGAGCGCATGCGTTTCAGCATCTCATCCGACTCCGCCTTGTTGCCATGGAACTTCAAGTCCTAGTTTTGTCGGCTGGACTCGACATCCTGGAAGGCCGGAAGGTTGATCCGGTCGACGTTGGTGAGGTTCTTAACATAGAAGTACGACTGCTGCCACAGTCGTACCGTGTCATGCAGAAGAAACTTGGGGTAGCCGGTCTGCGCACGGGGGTAGATGGAGGTGCCGCCGCAGAAGACTAGCGGCCCTTGCGTGAACTGCACCTGTGGCCGGACTCGAAAGAGCCGGCAGAATAGCCCAAGATCCGGCTGGATCTCGAGGTAGCCCTCGCAGAACGCCACGAAGTGCGCCAGCGTTCCGATTGCATTGGCGCCGAGATGGTGGAGACGGAGGTCGAAGAACGCCAAGAAGGTGAGGAAGAAAGGGTGCATCGGCAGCGCGAACCTACACGACAGGTGCGAGAGGAAGATGACGCGCTCCCCTTCCGCCGGGTGCAGCGACACCTCTCCCGCCGGCGCCAACCGCACCGCCACCTCCTCCTCCGACGGGAGAACGCGGGTGGCGCGGTACTTCTGGATTTGATCTTCGGTGACGGAGGAGCCGCACCAAGCCCCACGGTCAGCTGCCATCTCCGGCTGGCAGGGCGAGCAGCGACGGAGGAGTGGCGGTGGCCCGTAACATCGACGACGACGAGCGGGCGGCGCAGCGGGCTACAGCGACGGCAGAGCAAGGGCGCAAAGGGCAGGAGCGCACTGGGGAAGAGAAAACTGCAGCGGGGGAGCGAAGGAAGGGAACTGCCTCCCCCGCGGCGTCCCTTTAAAGGGCCGGAAGCACAATCGTCAACAGCGCCACGTGTCGTGCATCCGGACGACCCTCACCCCAACCATCGCCTGGATCCCGTGTGCCAAGGCAGGACACGCAGAAGATCCCGAAGCGAGAACTGAAGCGGCAGGCAGTGACTTCCCGAGGCGACGTGCGACGGGACGTTATGCTGCCCGCCGCAGTGCAATGATGGCGCGTGCGTGCGTGGCCGGCGTCAGCGCTGACGTCACGGGTAGCACAACCGCCAGGCGCAGCCGGATGCAAATTCAAAATCAGGAGGGAGCACGTGCACATTTCGCCTAAGGGTGGAATCCACACGCTTCGAGGCTAGTGTCGAGGATGATCCCGGTACTAACGGACAAGAAACCGAGCAGTCGGATCGTGTCCGGCTGACCAGATGCAGCCGGATAGGGCAAGACAGGCCGGCTATCGCATGGTAGCCGGATTAGCAAGAAGTAGCCGGCTACGGCGACGTAGCTGGAACCAATCAGTGAGACAGGACGACGTGCGCATCAGTGCACGGTACGCCATGTACGATGACAAGACCGGCAACTACCCGGCCATACCGAAGACTTTGCGGGGATGACGCAGGAACAGTGGCCTGATGCTAACGACAGGCTCGCACGGCGTCCACTGTGTCTACGACAGCCATACCGCTCATACTCCGGTGTGACATACCATACCGGACATTGTAGATGACCAGCTGGCTGGGACCCGCATGTGGGGCCTGCCAGTCGGACTGGCCAGTGAGACCGTTGCCTCTCTGTCTATATAAGGAGAGGCAATGCCTCGGTAGAAAGGGTTGGTCTCAGTGCATTTAAGACAGTAGCTAGAGAATACAGATCAAGGAGCACTTGTAGTTCGTATATCCCTGATAGTCAGATCCGGCAGGAGTAGGGGCTTTACCTCACCACAAGGGCCCCGAACCTTGGTACTTCCTGTGTCCAGATACGCTTGCTCGTATCCAATCCCGCCTGTGGACGCCGTCGATAGCTTCCCTGCTAGTCCCCACACCTCTATCTAACCTTCTTAGGTACTGTCGTTCCCAATACAATGACAACCTCCTATAGAAGAATTATGTAAGCCTATTCCCTACTCATGCACTATTGAGGTACACTCTCTCCAACACTTTGATGAAGGTGATATCCCTTACTCTAAACCTCATGATCAATGCTTAGAAGAATTTGATATCTTTATTGTTAAGCAAGATAATTTTAATAAAAGGGTGCAAAATCATCTAATGGAAAACACTAGAGCTATTGTTGAGTTGGAAGATATTGTGGAAAGAACCTCTAATGATGTTAAAATGATTGTTAAACACTTTCAAATGGTTCAAACTCAAATAGATCAACTCATTAAAGTGCAAAAAGACTTGCTAGTTAATGTTGCTAAAGAAAAACATGCTTATGAAATTAGAACTAGAAGTGGAGCTGCTACCCAGGACCCTCTATATCCTGAGGGGCATCCCAAAAGAATTGAGCAGGATTCTCAACAAGCTGAAAATAGTGGCTCTACTCATAAGAAAAGGAAAAAAGAAACATAAAACTGTTGTAGAACCCTCTAAAACTGCTATAGATCCTAATAGTATATCTGTCTCTGATGCTGAAACTGAAAGTGGTAATGAAGAAAATGAAGTTCCTAATGAAGAAAAAGTTGAAGAAGAACCTGATAACCACACTAAGAATACTAAATACACTAAAGAAGATTTTATTGCTAAGAAACATGGTAGTGAAAGAGAACCTTGGCTCCAAAAACCTATGCCTTTCCCTAATAAGAAACACAAGTCAAAGGAAGATGAACACTATAATAAGTTTTGTGAGTGGATGAAACCTTTATTCTTGCAAATTCCCTTGACTGATGCTATTAAATTGCCTCCTTACTCAAAGTATATGAAGGATATTGTCTCGAATAAAAGGAAGATCCCTAATGAAGAAATTTCTACTTTGCTTGCTAATTATTCCTTTAATGGTAAGGTCCCTAAGAAACTTGGAGACCCAGGGATTCCAACTATCCCTTGTTCTATTAAGAACAGTTATGTTAGAACTGCTTTGTGTGATTTGGGAGCTGGAGTTAGTGTTATGCCTTTTTCTCTCTATGAGAGGCTTCAACTAGAAAAGTTAATACCAACTGATATATCTTTGCAAATGGCTGATAAATCTACCACTATTCCTGTTGGTATATGTGAGGATGTACCTGTTCAAGTGGCTCATAATTGCTTGATATTAACTGATTTTGTTGTGCTTGAAATGCCTGAAGATGATAATATGTCTATTATTCTTGGGAGACCTTTTCTTAATCTGCGAGCTGTTATTAATTGTAATCAAGGAAAGGTGACTTTCAATGTTAATGACAAGGAACATATTGTCTATTTCCCCAAGAAGATTGAAAGGACTTATGGTTTGAATTCAATTGAACATGTTGAGGGCATTCAAGTTGGAGAAATATATTGTCCCATACCAAGAGAAAAATTTGAAACTATTATGATTGGGACCATTGCTATCAACGTTGAGGTAACATAATCATTAGTGGAACACAAAGTTTTGTCTCATATGAAATTGTTTTGGTAACAAGACCTGATCAACCTTGTTAACAAAAGGATTTCATTGAACTAAACAATGTTTTCACCATGATTATCTCCGCTTACTTCTATTCTATCCATTTTAATTTTTGCTTATGCCTAACTTAAAGGCGTTAAAGAAAAGTACTTATTGGGAGATAACCCAAAAGTTTTAGATGAGCCTTGGAAGTTATTACTTCAATAATAACCGCTCCTTATCCTTTTTATTTGCTTTTTGTGCCAAGAGTAACCTCTAATGAGAGAGAAGTAATGATTGGGAAAGTTGCTGTCCCGAAACAGATTTTTGTGCTTCACCGTAAACATTCGTGTAAAATCTCTGAACGTCTTTTTGAGGCGTGAATTTGTGCTTCTGCACCAGGTTGTTATCTAACTTTCGTTAGTTCAACACTTTTTGATTTGAGCAACAGAAGGTCTTCGAAAAAAATCGTCTTTACCTGCTGGTCTGTTTAGACAGATTTCTGCCATTTTCTGCATTTGCTTCTTGTTGATTCCTTTTTGAGTTCTTTTGGGGAATTGAGATTTTTGAGGGAAGTGCTTCAGTAGCTAGTGTTCTAATGGAAGTTTATTGGTGTTAGAACTGAACCTTAAGACTTATTTATCTTGAGTGCACTAATGTTGCTAATAAAGATTGTGTGATGTTTTGTATGAAGGAAAATATTCAGGTGTATGGAAGGAATGAGTAATGAGATGAAGGATGGACTAAAGCTCAAGCTTGGGGATGCCACGCGTGTCACCCCAAGAAATATCCAAGAAGTACAAGCGTCAAAGCTTGGGGATGCCCAAGGCATCCCCTTCTTCATCAATAAAAATCCTAGGTTTCTTCCAAACACTTCATTTTTATTGTTTCATGCACAGTTGTGTTTTTTTTGGAGCGTCTTCTTTTTCGTTTTTGTTTTGGTTTTTGTTTGCTTGGTTTTCTTAGTCTTCTGAATAAATTGGTTGGACCCCCTCTTTCATACATTGGTTAGCAAATAGTTTGGTTTGGTTTGGAAAAGAGTAGGAAAGTTCGTGCTTATGTGGTAAAAAGAGCTTGTTTTTGACTGTGGACTATGCTTTGCGATGCCATGCTTGATATTGTTTTGGCTTTATGCTTAGTATTCTTTGTTGTAGCATGACTTGTTATAAACAATTGAGATTGCTTAATGTGCCTTGGATGAATCATGCGTTGTTTTAGCATATTAAGGCATAGTATTGTGGTATTCTCCTTTGATGCTTTATTTGGGTTGACTTGGCGCATGCTCACACCATGTTATGACTATCCCAAGTCACCATAGCCTTTATGATCCTTTAGTTTTCAACTTGTAGTATCACTTTATGCTTTGATCAATGATGTTTTGTCGCTCTGCATGATTATGGCCATTATTTCTATCTTAGTTTGTTGCTCCCAATCTTTTGCTAGCCTCCATAACCAAGTATGAGTTCCACTCAAGCATCCAACTCCTAAAACCAAGTTATTCCAAAGAGTCCACCATACCTACCTACTAGCATATGCTATTCCAAGTATATTCATGCTTTTGTTTACCTTCCAAATTAAACTTGTTATGAGAAAACTAGTGATTAAAGCTCTCACGAACTTGATGGCACACTTTACTTTTCTTGCCCTTAATAAACTTGAACCATTGTGCCGTCTATGTTGTATCTTCTTGCACTTATTTGTTGGGAATTAGCAGAACCATGTTGTCATGGGGAACGCTTTCAACATTGCACTTGGTACTTGTACCTAGTTGATATCACGCTCTTTTGTATATGGATGTCGTCAGTGTGAAATGAAAGGGGAGCTTGTAAGTCCATGGAGTTATGTATATGTGTTAGAAAGCGCTGGGCTGGTCTAATCCATGCTGACATGGTAGAAACCTGCAGCGTAACCATAATGAGCTGTCTATGAAGCATTCTTCTTATAAAAAAAGAGTCCTATATTGAGAAAAAAGAGATTATGAAAAGAGGAAAGAGAGAAAAAAGCACCATATTCCCATGGTAAATAAGAAGATTGCTGAGATGCTCGTTGTCTGCTTGCCTTGTCATTTTGATATGGGGATTCTTCCGTATCATCGGGCAAGGGGTACCCCGTTGGCGATTCTCTATGATACACATGTACTTACAATGACAAGAACTTACCGGTGACTAAACTTGAGTAGCATGAGGAGCGGCCCTCGTATTCAAGGGACATGAGATTCCTAACTTATACTTCGTCAAGCATGTACACCATAGTTTGTTCACTTTAACCTTAATCACTTCAAGATGCTTATGATAGGGGCAATGAGAGCTGAAAGCTATTAAGTACCATAATTTTTGGAAGCTCTTTATGAGACTTGAATCCCTCCTTCCTTCTATGAAGGCCTTGCTTCCACTATATATATATTGAGTCTCCACCTTCTACCTTTATGAACCTACTTTGAGAGCATAGTGGCCATTCTTAGTTCTATGTGCATTGTCCCAAGACTAGTTGATTGATGCATAACTTGATATTGCTTGTTTTAAACTATTTGTATCTAGTCACTCTTTTGAACTTTGAAGGTGTCCTATGCATTTATATTTGCTACTCTATGAGGGACAAGCTGAATACTATTATGCTATGTTTTCTTTATGTGAAACAAAAAAACGTCTTGCAAAGCATTGTTATTCATGAATCTTTTGTTTGTCCCTTTTCATGTGGTAACATAGTTTCTTTCTCTTATTTCTAGAACTTTGTCTTTCATGTTATGATTGAAGGACTATGATCCCAGCTTTGAATGTTTTACAAATACTTTGATCAAGTCTTTGATGGTGCATGTCACCTCAAAAATATCCTTTCTTTTTATCACTTACCTACTCAAGGACGAGCAGGAGTTAAGCTTGGGGATGTTGATACATTGCAAATGTATCTATAATTTTTGATGTTCCATGCTTGGTTTTATCCACTTTCTTGTGTTTTGTCCACACTTTGGAGTACTTTTCATATGATATCTTGTTCTAACCTATTAACAAGAGCCACAGTACTTTTGTTTTCTGCTGTTTTTGGTTCCAGGAAAGTCAGAAAATGAATATTCTCGGAATTGGACGGGACAAAAGCCAAAGTGCCTATTTTTTTGGAAGACTCACGGAGCCAGAATATGAGACGGAGGAGGGCCAGGGCCTGGCCACACCCTCCCTAGGCGCGGGCTGGGCCTAGCTGCGCCAAGGCATGGTCTGGCCGCCCCAGGCTGCCCCTCAGTCTCCCTCTTCGCCTATAAGTTACCTTCTGACCTAAAAACTTAGGGGGGTCGACGTTTTTCCAGAAGGAGTTCCGCTCCGCCGCCACCACTAGATTCCATGAAACAGCACCAGAAACTCCTTTCTGGCACCCTGCCGGGACGGGGAGTTGGAGGAGATCATTGCCACCATCATCACCATCACTTCTCCATCGACCATCCATGTTTCCCCCATCTATGAGTGAGTAATCCCCCGCTGTAGGCTATGGGGATGGTAGGGATTGGATGAGATCATTCATGTAATGGCATCGGATTGTTAGGGCATGGTGCCTAGTATCTTATATTAGTGCTTTATGACTTTGTTGCGACTTGTTATGCTTAATGCTTGTCACTAGGGCCCGAGTGCCATGATTTCAGATCTGAACATGTTATTGATTCATTATGATAGTATTGTTTTTGGTCTTACCTACAAGTTGTATACACACGTTGTTGTCCGGAACCAATGGCCCGAAGTGGCAAATCGGGATAACCGGAGAGAATGGCTTTGATGTGAGGATCACATGTGTTCACGGAGTGTTAATGCTTTGCTCCGGTGCTCTATTAAAAGGAGCACCTTAATTGCCAGTAGTTCCCTTGAGGCCCTGCTGCAAACGGGCTGGCAGGACAAAAGATGTTGTGCAAGTTCTCATTACGAGCACGTATGACTATATATGGAACACATGCCTAGGATTATCTAGTACTGGGATGCTTTATCTTATTTATCTGCAATTGTCCTATGTTCTGATTGCTATGTGAATTGTCTTGTCCATGCAACGCCCGTCCATCCATCCATATGCCTACCGCACTCGAATCCCACTGTTTACTGCTATTGTTACTGCTGTCTTTACTTTACTACTTGTGCTACTTTACTATTCCTACTACAAAACTATTGCTACTGATAAACTGTTGTGAGCAAGATTGTTTCCAGGTGCAGTTGAATTGACAACTCAGTTGTTAAGGCTTATAAATATTCTTTGGCTCCCCTTATGTCGAATCAATAAATTGTGTTTCACTTCCCTCAAAAATACTGCGATACACCCCTTATACTTGTGGGTCATCACAGCTCTACATCAACACTGAGCCATCAAGCATTTTTCTGGCGCCGTTGCCGGGGAGTCAAGGACATTTTCACAAGTATGGAGTCCCTCATAACCAATCTCTTTACTTTGTTATTTTTGTTTTTCTTAGTTTCTTTTTGCTTTGTTTGCTTGTTTGTTTATCAAAAACACAAAAAAATTAGTTTTACTAGTTTGCTTTCTTATTTGAAAACACAAAAAAATTTAGTTCCTATCTTAAGTTGCCACTATGTATAGCCTTGCTCCAATCACTGTGTCACCCGAGGAAATGATTTTCACTTTTAAACAAGTAATTGAGGAAAGTTTTAAGGATGCTTGGTCTAGAATCTCTGATCTACATGAAAAAACTGAGCCTAAAATGACTCAAAGCTTGTTCCTTAGCAGTTTTTACCTTGGAATTGCTCTTTGCTATAAATATGCTTTAGATGCTGTTGTGGGAGGAGATTTCCTGCAATGTAATGAGGATGATGCTATAAATGCTATAAAGAAATTGATCCTCGCTTACAACTTGCCTAGCCAAAGTGATATTTCTTTCGCAAAAATATTTGCTAGATTGAACACTCTTGAGACTGGCACTGCTAGCTTAAAAGATTGCTATAATACGCTTAGGGAGCATCACAATTATGTTCCAATAAATTCTAAACCATCAAAGTGGCTCCCTACAGTAAAGATTGAGATAAACACTGAAACTTTTCAAGCTCGCTGTGATATCATGTCTCAATTTTGTCTTATGCCCAAAGATATTTATGAATCTCTGAATGTTTGGGGCTTACTGAAGGAGGAAAAGAAATATCTCTTGCTAATAATGCTACCATATTACCTATTGGAATAGCTGAAGGAGTGTTTACAAAGATCCTTGGGAAAATGATTTCTATTGATTACCTTGTTATTGAATGTGCAGGAAAAAGACAAATTACACTTGGAAGGTCCCTATTAGAACTCCTTGGAGCAATAATAGATGTGGGAAAGGGGACCATGCACCTTTCTTCTCCACCAAACAATCATATTTTCCCCAAGGTTAAGAATAAAACTAAGAGAGGTAAGGGCAAGAGATTTGGTTTTAATGCTTCTTCATTTGAGAACACTTGAGTCTTTTTCTTGCTTCTTATGCCTAACTTAAAGGCGTTAAAAAAAAGTACTTATTGAGAGATAACCCAAAAGTTTTGGATGGGTCTTGGAAGTTATTACTTCAGTAATAACCGCTCCTTATCCTTTTATTTGCTTTTTGTGCCAAGAGTAACCTCTAATGAGAGAGAAGTAATGATTGGGAAAGTTGTTGTCCCGAAACACATTTCTGTGCTTCACCGTAAATATTTTTGTAAAATATCTGTACGTCTTTTTTAGGCGTGAATTTTTGTGCTTCTGCCCTAGGTTGTTATCTAATTTTCGTTAGTTCAACACTTTTTGATTTGAGCAACAGAAGTTCTTTGAAAAAATTCGTCTTTACCTGCTGGTCTGTTTTGACAGATTTCTGCCATTTTCTGCATTTGCTTCTTGTTGGTTCCTTTTTGAGTTCTTTTGGGGAATTGAGATTTTTGAGGGAAGTGCTTCAGTAGCTAGTGTTCTAATGGAAGTTTATTGGTGTTAGAACTGAACCTTAAGACTTATTTATCTTGAGTGCACTAATGGTGCTAATAAAGATTGTGTGATGTTTTGTATGAAGGAAAATATTCAGGTGTATGGAAGGAATGAGTAATGAGATGAAGGATGGACTAAAGCTCAAGCTTGGGGATGCCACGCGTGTAACCCCAATAAATATCCAAGAAGTACAAGCGTCAAAGCTTGGGGATGCCCAAGGCATCCCCTCTTCATCAATAAAAATCCCAGGTTTCTTCCAAACACTTCATGTTTATTGTTTCATGCACAGTTGTGTTGTTCTTGGAGCGTCTTCTTCTTCGTTTTTGTTTTGGTTTTTCATTTGCTTGGTTTGATTAGTTTTCAAAATAAATTGGTTGGACCCCCTTTTTCATACATTGGTTTTCAAATAGTTTGCTTTGGATTGGAAAAGAGTAGGAAAGTGCATACTTATGTGGTAAAAAGAGCTTGTTTTTGACTGTGGCCTATGATTTGTCATGCCATGCTTGATATTGTTTTGGCTTTATGCTTAGTATTCTTTGTTGTAGCATGACTTGTTATAAACAATTGAGATTGCTTAATGTGCCTTGGATGAATCATGCGTTGTTTTAGCATATTAAAGCATAGTATTGTGGTATTCTCCTTTGATGCTTTATTTGGGTTGACTTGGTTCATGCTCACACCATGTTATGACTATCTCAAGTCACCATAGCCTTTATGATCCTTTAGTTTTCTACTTGTAGTATCACTTTATGCTTTGATCAATGATGTTTTGTCACTCTGTATGATTATGGCCATTATTGCTATCTTAGTTTGTCGCTCCCAGTCTTTTGCTAGCCTCCGCAACCAAGTATGAGTTCCACTCATGCATCCAAATCCCTAAACCAAGTTATTCCAAAGAGTCCACCATACCTACCTACTAGCATATGCTATTCCAAGTATATTCATGCTTTTGTTTACCTTCCAAATTGAACTTGTTATGAGAAAACTAGTGATTAAAGCTCTCACGAACTTGATGGCACACTTTATTTTTCTTGCCCTTAATAAACTTGAACCATTGTGTCGTCTATGTTGTATATGCTTGCACTTATTTGTTGGAAAATAGCAGAACCATGTTGTCATGGGGAACGCTTTCAACATTGCACTTGGTACTTGTACCTAGTTGATATCATGCTCTTTTGTCTATGGATGTCGTCGGTGTGAAATGAAAGGGGAGCTTGTAAGTCCATGGAGTTATGTATATGTGTTAGAAAGCACTGGTCGCTGGTCTAATCCATGCTGACATGGTGGAAACCTGCAGCGTAACCATAATGAGCTGTCTATGAAGCATTCTTCTTATAAAAAGGAGTCCTATATTGAGAAAAAAAAAGAGAAAAGAAAAAAAAGATTATGAAAAGAGGAAAGAGAGAAAAAAAAGCACCATATTCCCATGGTAAATAAGAAGATTGCTGAGATGCTCGTTGACTGCTTGACTTATCATTTTGATATGGGGATTCTTCCGTATCATCGGACAAGGGGTACCCCGTCGGCGGTTCTCTATGATACACATGTACTTACGATGACAAGAACTTACAGATGACTAAACTTGAGTAGCATGAGGAGCGGCCCTCGTATACAAGGGACATGAGATTCTTAACTTATACTTCGTCAAGCATGTACACCATAGTTTTTTCACTTTAACCTTAATCACTTCAAGATGCTTATGATAGGGGCAATGAGAGCTGAAAGTTATAAGTACCATAATTTTTGGAAGCTCTTTATGAGACTTGAATCCCTACTTCCTTCTATGAAGGCCTTTCTTCCACCATTATGTTGAGTCTCCATCTTCTACCTTTATGCACCTACTTTGAGAGCATAGTGGCCATTCTTACTTCTATGTGCATTGTCCCGAGACTAGTTGATTGATGCATAACTTGATATTGCTTGTTTTAAACTATTTGTATCTAGTCACTCTTATGAACTTTGAAGGTGTCCTATGCATTTATATTTGCTACTCTATGAGGGACAAGTTGAATGCTATTATGCTATGTTTTCTTTATGTGAAACAAACAAACGTTTTCGCTGCGCGCCTCTATGATAAACGAAATGGCAGACATATAGTTGGTACGACGAGATATTCTTCTTTCCCGACAGAACTACCTTTCGGCTTCGCTAATGTTCTATCAACGGACTAAGTTGGTCCAGGTAGGGCTACTTCACTTAACATGGGTGGTGAAGGAAACCTTAGATGCTTCATGATTTTCTCTTTGGCTCGATTGCTTTATATTTGTCTTATTTTATGAAGGCCTAAGAATTGAAGACAAGCATGGGTTCAAGCTCTAGTGGATGGGTTTGCTAGTTGAACGCAAGGATAATTCAGACTGACAAAGTTGGCCTAATTTATTAGTTTTCACTAACCCTAGATCCTTTCCCTTGATAAAAAATAAATTATATCCTCTCGAGCTCCATTGTGTACTATTTACTTAATAATAAACAACCCAGCGCAAATTAGGTTCGGGATCCAAGAAGAAGGATAGCTTCATGAGTTCGTTCTGACTCCTAGCTTAACGTATTGCAAAGCATTGTTATTCATGAATCTTTTGTTTGTACCTTTTCATGTTGCATCATAGTTTCTTTGTCTTGTTGCTAGAACTTTGTCTTTCATGTTATGATTGAAGTACTATGATCCCAGCTTTGAATGTTTTACAAATACTTTGATCAAGTCTTTGATGGTGCATGTCACCTCAAAAATTATTCTTTCTTTTTATCACTTACCTACTCGAGGACGAGCAGGAGTTAAGCTTGGGGATGTTGATACATTGCAAATGTATCTATAATTTTTGATGTTCCATGCTTGGTTTTATCCACTTTCTTGTGTTTTATCCACACTTTGGAGTAATTTTCATATGATTTCTTGGACTAACCTATTAACAAGAGCCACAGTGCCAGCTGCCTGTTTTCTGCTGTTTTTGGTTCCAGGAAAGTTAGAAAATGAATATTCTCGGAATTGGACGAGACAAAAGCCAAAGTGCCTATTTTTTCGGAAGTCACCAGATGCCAGAATACGAGACGGAGAAGGGCTGGGGGCTGCCCACACCACCGGCAGCGGCTAGGCACAGCCGCCGAGGTGGTCTGGCCGACCCCAGCACCCCCTCGGCCTCTCCTTCCGCCTATAAGATGCCCTCGGGACAAAAACCGTAAGTACCCAATCAAAAATCCACGAAAGAGTCTGTAGCCACCGTCATCTCCATCCCTAGATCGGGAGGGATCTGAAGCTCTTCCCGGCACCTACGGGAGAGAATTCACCACAGGCCTTCTTCATCACCATGCAAGCCTCTAGTGTGATGCGTGAGTAGTTCATCATTGGACTACGGATCCATGTAGTAGCTAGATGGCTGGTTCTCCTCCTTTGTGCTTTAATGTCTAGATCTTGTGAGCTCCGTTCATGATCAAGATCATCTATTTATAATTCTGCATGTTGTGTTTGCAGGGATCCGATGGATATTGAGATGCTATTTTAGATTGATTATTGATTCTATCATGTCTTTGTTATTTGTGATCATGCATGCTTTCCGTTGTTAGTAGTTATCTTGGCCAAGTAGATGCTAGCAACTCCAAGAGTTAGTATTTATGCTCGATAGTGGGTTCATGCCTCTGGTAATCTGGGGAAGTGACAGAAATCTCTAAGGTACTAGATGTGTTATTGCTACTAGGGAGAAAACAACAATCCTTTGTTCATAGAACAATCGTATTGTTTACTTTACACGCAATTCGTAAAGCAATAATCTGTTGCTTGCAACTTAATACTGGAGGGGGTTCGGATGATAACCTGAATGTGGATTGTTAGTCATAGATGTAGTTGGATAGTGGTCTATGTATAATGTTGTAATGCCCAATCAGGTGCCAAAGGAGTCAAGATGATTAGTATATGCATGTATTGCTTTCTCGATGTTTGTCAATAGCCCCACTGTAATTTGTTCACCCAGCATGTTATCTATCTTAAGGAGAGCCACCTCTAGTGAACTATGGATCCCGGTCCTTTTTATTTACATACAATCTACAAACTGTTTACTGCTTTGTGTTTACTTTCTGCAAACTATTACTTCCTTCCATTCGATACGTTTAATCCTTTGTTTTCAGCAAAAGACGGTGAGATTGACAACCTCATCGCAAGTTGGGGACAAAGTTCTGTGGTTGTGTTGTGTAGGTCTCCACGTTGCTACTAGCACCGGTAGTGTTCCCTGCCAAGGCTCAGCTAGCAACAACTTTGGGGTGTTTCCTTGCTCCTACTGGTTCGATTAAACCTTGGTTTCATAACTGAGGGAAACTTGCTGTTGTGCTCATCATACCTTCCTCTTGGGGTTCCCAACAATCTCTACATCAACACTGAGCCATCAGGATTGCATGATGAGATGCAGACTGTGCTAGTCAACATCCGTTTTGCAGATCTAGAAGAGCTAGTAGATTCTTCCATTCAGATGGAAGGGAAGATAAACCAAGCCAATGACAATTGCAAGCGCGGGATGATGCACCAGACCAGATCCCACCATACCTAGAAGTATCGCCCCAACCCGTCTGCAGGATACGCCCCAAGAAACAACAAATCCCCTATGTCCCGTCCCAACTATCCCAATCGTAGCGGAGGAAACCTGAAGTCTAGAGGAAACCACAACAACAACCCCGCCCACTCCAATAACATCAACCGTGCATTGCCCAAGTCCAACAACAACAACAACAACAATACTGCCCCAAGGACTAGAAGTAATGTTGTGCCTATTGCAGGAAAAGACAAGTCCCAGATTACTTGCTTTGAATGTGGAGTCAAGGGTCACTACTCCAATGAGTGCCCGAAGAAGCTGGCAGTAGCCACCAATGTGAATGCACCCGCTCAGCAGCAACGCCGTGTTCAGCCTGGAAGGATATTTTCCCCAGGGAACTCGCTCAACCGCAATGGACGCCTGTTCCACATGAATGCTGAAGAAGCTCAGGAAGCGCCAGATGTCGTGCTGGGTATGTTTTCTGTTAACTCAGTACTTGCAAGAGTGTTGTTTGATTCTGGAGAATCACACTTGTTTGTTACCAAAGAATTTGCATGCAGTAGTAAGATTCAACCAACAAAACTTAAGCATGTTATGATAGTTCAAATACCCGGTTCAACCACCAAAGCTAGAAAAATTTGCAAGGCTGTACCTATCAGAATCCATGGAATAGATTTTTATGCTAATCTAATAGTACTTGGAACCAAAGGTTTGGAAGTAGTCCTAGGAATGGATTGGATGTCGAAACATAAAGGATTAATGGACTGTGCCAAGAAAGCCATAACCATGACCAGTAGCTCTAGAGTATCAGTAGAGCATGTATCTGAGACTTTGCCCCGTCAATTCAAGTGCAACAAGAGTCTAGCCCAACCAACCCTAGACCAAGTCAGAGTAGTCTGTGAATACCCTGACGTATTCCCAGATGAATTTCCCGGTATGCCCCCAGATCGGGATATCGAGTTCATCATTGAACTAATTCCTGGAACTAGACCCATAGCTCAGAGACCTTATAGTATGAACCCATCTGAATTAGTGGAGCTGAAGAAACAACTTGATGCTATCATGGAGAAAGGTCTGATTCAACAAAGCGCATCACCATGGAGGTCGCCTGTTTTTTTTAAGGATAAGAAAGATGGTGGTAACCGTTTGTGCACGGATTACCGGAAGTTGAATGATGTCACCATCAAGAACAAGTACCCACTGCCGAAGATAGAGGATCTATTTGACCAGTTGACCGGTGCCAGAGTGTTTTCTAAGATTGATCTTAGAACTGGTTATCATCATCTCAAGATTCATGCAACAGATATTCCAAAGACTGCCTTTACCACCAGATATGGATTGTATGAGTACACGGTCATGTCTTTTGGATTAACCAATGCCCCCGCTTATTTCATGAATAAGATTTTTATGAACTTCCTGGATAAGTTTGTCGTTATTTTTATCGATGATATTCTGATCTATTCCAAGTCAGAGGAAGACCATGATCAACATCTGAGAACCATCCTTGAAACCCTTAGAGAACATCAGTTGTATGCTAAGTTTAGCAAGTGTGAGTTCTGGTTAAAGGAAGTAGGACTCCTAGGACATATTGTGTCGACAGGAGGAGTCGATGTCGATCCCGCCAAGATCAAAGATGTTGAAGACTAGAAAGCCCCAACCAGTCAAACCCAAGTCCATGCATTTCTCGGATTAGCGGGATATTACCGCAAGTTTGTTGAAGGATTTTCAAGCATCGCAAGACCAATGACCCAATTGTTGAAGAAAGATAAGAAGTTTGAATGGACGGACAAATGTGAAGCAAGTTTTCAAGAGCTCAAGAGGAGATTGATTTCAGCCCCAATTCTGATTATGTCGGATATCAAGAAGCCTTTTTATGTATATTGTGATTCATCCAAGATTGGTCTCAGATGTGTGTTGATGCAGGAAGGAAAAGTCATAGCATATTTGTCCAGGCAACTGAAGCAGCATGAGCAGAATTACCCCACCCATGATCTTGAACTAGCAGCCGTAGTTTTAGCCTTGAAGACATGGCGTCAATACCTTATGGGTAACCGCTGTGAGATTTATTCAGATCACAAGAGTCTGAAGTATATTTTCACCCAGAAGGAGCTGAATATGAGGCAAAGGAGATGGATAGAGTTAATCAAGGATTATGACATTGGCATTCACTATCACCCCGGCAAAGCCAATGTGGTAGCGGATGCTCTTAGCAGATTGCCGTGTAGATTAAACACCATGATAAAAGAAGCCCAGCCAAGTTTGCATGAAGAGTTCGTGCAGTTTAGAACCGAGCTAGTTAGCGAAGGATTTTTAGCTAGCATTGAACTTCAACCCACTTTGATTAGTCAGATCAAGGAGGCGCAGAAAGGAAATGCAAGTATCGACGGAATCAAGCGTCGTATCGGTACAGGGAAGTACCCAGATTCACCGAAGATGGAGGAGTTTTGTGGTACAAAGGACGTATCTGTGTGCCAGCAGATTCTGAGTTGAAACAAGTCATTATGTAGGGAGATCATGATACTCTTTATTCTGTCCACCCCGGAGGAACAAAGATGTATCAGGATTTGAAAGAGCAATTTTGGTGGCACAAGATGAAGAGAGAAATCGGAAGCTACATAGCTAAGTGTGATATCTGTCAGCGAGTCAAAGCAGAACATCAGAGACCTGCAGGACTTTTGCAACCATTGCAGATTCTAGAATGGAAATGGGATTCTGTCGGAATGGATTTTATCACCGGTTTGCCTACATCTAGTAGGGGAAATGACTCTATTTGGGTCATAGTGGATAGACTGTCCAAGGTAGCCCATTTTATACATGTCAAGACTACCTACCAGAGTTCGAAGCTAGCAGAGTTGTACATTGCTAGAATCGTCAGTTTGCACGGAACCCCTAAGACCATAGTGTCGGATCAAGGAACCCAGTTTACCTCAAGATTTTGGCAGAAAGTCCAAGAAGGATTAGGAACCAAGCTGAACTTCAAAGACTTATCACCCATGAGACCGATGGACAAACTGAAAGAGTCAACCAAATCTTAGAAGATATGTTGAGAGCTTGTGTTCTAGAATATGGATCAAAATGGGAAGATTGTCTGCCTTTCACAGAATTCTCATACAACAATAGTTATCAAGCCAGTTTGCAAATGGCCCCATTTGAATTTCCGTATGGAAGGAAGTGGCGTACCCCGTTGAATTGGTCGCAAGTAGGAGAGAGTAAAATCTTCGGACCCGACATCCTACGAGAAGCCGAAGAGAAGGTTCACAAAGTCCGTGAACACCTCAAAACTGCCCAATCCATATATAAGAGTTATGCTGACAAGACACATAGAGAGCTAACCTATAATGTCGGAGATTTTGTGTATCTCAAAGTATCACCCTTGAAAGGAATGTAACATTTTCAACTAAAAGGGAAGTCAGCCCCCAGATATATTGGACCCTTCAAGGTTTTGAATCACCAAGGAGAAGTATCATATCAACTAGAACTGCCAGAGGAGATGTCAGCCATACATGATGTGTTCCATATCTCATTACTTCGCAAATGCCTAGAAGTTTCGGAGAAGACCGAAGTGTTCAAGAACATTGATCACCGAGCCATAGATATCAACAAGGATTTCACGTATCGTGAAGTACCCATTCGTATTTTGGAAGAAGCCTTCAGAACCACCAGCACCCGGAGTATCAAGTTTCTCAAGATCCAGTGGAGCAACCATACTGAAGAAGAAGCTACTTTAGAGCGAGAAGATTACATTAGGACTGAGTTCCCAAATCTCTTTAGTTCCTAGTTTTTCTTAAATCTCGGGTCGAGATTTTGTTTAAGGAGGGAAGGTTTGTAACACCCCAAAAATAGTAAGCAAGATTATCAAGTTCTAATCACCCAAGTTTAGGGTTAACAAAAACTTTTATTACTAAAGTGAATATGAGTTTATGTGTGATTTGCATTAGTGTAGGTTTGAGTGCAATTGCCATGTTTGATTGCTACAAATGATAAGAAATGGTTTAAAGATGAATACTACATCATCTAGGCCAATTACAAACAAAATCCAAAGAAAAAGAAATCAAATATGAATCAAATGATCAAATGGTCATTTTGATCAAAGTTAACCACTAGGCCACTTTGTGAGTTCCTAGTAAAGAATTTCTAACAAAAACATGTCCATTTCTTTCCACCCCTTGCTAGACCAAGTAAAAGTGAACCCAAGCCCACTTTACAAACTCACAGAAACTATTTTCAAATCTATTTAAAGGACAGTTCAAAATTGAATCAAGTTCATATGATAAGATCACCATTTTGCAAAAACCACTCAAATCAATTCACCTTGACAAACCCAAGCAACCATAGACTACCAAGCATAAGTTTAGATCACTCACCAAATTTCATTCAGAAATTTTAAACTTAAGTTCATGCGGCCATTTGGTCGAACACATTCCAGACACTAATTAAACCCTGCCTAACTCCACTATTTTAGAGCAGTGATCACTCGACCATTTGCCCCATTTCACTCCCCTGTCTCCCCCAGCACCTAGCAACACAGTGGACAGCCTCCCCCCTTTGTCGTTGCGCCAGTACAGCGCCGCCCGAAGCTGGTCACGCCGGCCGACCATGGACCGCTCGCCACAGACCGCGTCGCCCTCGTCCATGATGTCTAGGAGGCAGGCCATCGTCCACCGCCACCCGCTGTCTAGCCCTCGACCGCAGGAGAGCCATGGACCACCAGAAAATCGCCACGCCAACTTTCTCTACGCCATGTCGAGAGCACACCAGAGCGCTGCAGCCAACCAGCTCGCACACGCCGTGCCTCGCCCTCTCCGCGCGTGCACACCCTCGCCATAACACCAGCTATCTCCCAAACATCTCCGTTCGCTGCCGCACGACCCGTAGCCCCCGTGCGCCGTCTCGAACACCGCCAGTTCCGCACAGAGCATCGCCCGTGCCCGACCATTCTCGACTGCCCTGTGCCGCGCCTTTAAGCCCGGGACGACCGCCAGGAAGCACAGCGTCGCCTCCTACCCTCAACCACAGCAATAGCTCGATGTACCGTCGTCGCTGAAGAAGCAGCCCATGCCGCAATGTCCCTCTCGCCGGTGTATAAATAGAGGGCCCCTCCGCCTCCATTCACCACACCATATACCTCCCCACTCCTCACAACACCTCCCACACCCTTTCCTGGAGAAAGGCAAGCACCAGCCCGCCGGAATTTGGCCGGAGTCCGCCGCTGCAAAGGAGAAGAGGAGTCGTCGATTGGAGCCGCCCCAGGAGCCGCCGCGACCACCATTCGAATCATCGTTGTCGACAATGTCGTTCGCCCCCATCGCCGACCCTAGCTAGAGCCCAGGTGAGCCCCCACGTACCCCCATCATTGCAGTTAGGGTTCAGTTCTCGCTGGAGCTGTTCAACATAGAAGATGAACCTCATACGTTAGATCGCATTCTAATTGTTGGGCCTAGATTGAAAGATACTGTTTCGGTTAGATAGAGTCACTGGATAGTGGGACCATTCTGTCAGCAGCCCGCTGCACCGCGCTGTGCAGATTGGGCCGGCCCGTTTAGTTTCCCGCGCAGGCCTGTAAATTCAAATAGTTCTTTTCCATTTTAATTAAAACCAGATTCTGTCAGTAGATTCAAAAATCAATTCAAAGAGATTCACTAAACCAAATTGCATGATTCCAATTTTGTTAGAAAGATATTCAAATTATCTATCCAAGCCCGTTGGATTCAAACCATTTGGAGTGAGAGATCACCTATAGTAAAAATAACAAGACAGAGACTTTTCCAACTTCAAACATTTTTCAAAAATCAACCATAAATGCTTTTGAATTGATTCCAACTCTCAAAAATCAATTTGATAAGATCTATCTGAGTATGCAAAAATATTCAGGTTTACATGTAGTGAGATTGGACTAGTACCAAAAGAATGTTATATAGGCATTTCTAGTCACTTTGATTTTATTAAATAGTAATCTTAAACTTTAAAAAATATGACCACCACTTTAAATCACATTCCCATGTATTAGAATATGTGGTGATGACATGTGTCAACATGATCCCATATTTTAATTCGAGAATATTAAATCTTAAATATTTTCAATGAGTAGAAATTACTTTTCTAAAATAAGATAAATAAGACTAGGTCTTTATTTCATGTGATGTTTGTGATGATGCTAGATCATCTAGTGTGAACCTTAGTGTGTTAAATAGAAGTAGTTAAGTATTGTTTGGTGATTGTGTACCTCGTATTCATTTATAGATGCTAGTACCGACCCAGGCTACGAGGAGGAGGAGTACTACGAAGAAGAAGAAGAAGAAGAAGAAGAAGAGAACTTCATACATTGCACTACTCAAGGCAAGCTAACACTTGCAAGTTTCTTAACCATGCAAGCCATCACTATGCAAGCTAACACTTGCAAGTCTCATACCTATGCAAGTCATCCTTGCAAGATAACCTATGCAAGATGCCTTAGGCATGCTTGGTTATATAACTTTGATTATACAAATCCCAAGAATTACTTGCAAGCTTTATTCTTTTACCTTTACCAAAGTTCCTTACTTTTAGTTAGTGCTTTGTGAGTATTGGAAAAATAGTATAGATACCATAAAGAGTATAAAACTAGGCCTAAGTAGTTATACTTATATGTAATTCCAAGGCATGGGATTAGAGTTGGATAGTTACCCTTGATTAGCACCCCTCATTAGTGAAATAACGTCAACTTTAGTGGCTAGTGCTAAGCATAAAAGTTGATCACTTTAGATGGGAATACTTTATGAAAATGATTATGAAAACCTTGGAATGAGGATTCATTCTATTGAAATGTTTTTCACATGTGTTATGGACACAAAAGGATTTGATGATGAAAATGTTGAGGCATGAGCCTTAGCCCTTTATAAAAACTAATGGTTGGGTTTGGATGCGATACCATTCCAATTTTACCGTACAATCACAATACCTGAATTGGGTAGGGCTTAACTGGAAGTTTATATGCCTTAGTATGGGTTCCCTTGAGGAAGAGGTTGATATGAGGCTACCTCGTGATGAATGTCTACCTATGCAGTGCCCAGGATGGCAGATGGCGATGGCTGGGAGGCCAAGCTCATAGGGGAGGTGCCTATACTAGAGTGTGTAATTGAAAGGTTATGATTGATTATCCGCATACTAAGTATGATTGATTCAGGGTTATCCCTGACAAATGTATCGAATTTTGTGGTGAAAGTGTACCACCTCTGTAGAGTGTCAAACTATTCGAATAGCCACGTACGTGGTCATGGACAGTTGGAGTGGCCATACTATTCCGTCGTCAGATGTTTTCAAAATGACTTGTGAATTGAACTATGACTTTGACTTGACCACAACAGGGTTGTGAACATGAAAACAAGGTTCCCACTTAAGTGATATAGAACATTAAATTAGTTTTCTTTACTTCTAAACTCAATATGAGATAAACCTAGCTTTTTGCAAATAAAGCTAGAGCTTAAGATTCCTACTAGAACTACCTTACTTGTTAGTGATAGTTTAAGAGGACTTAAAGAGTACTCATGGCTTTGTCCCTGGATATTCCCATGGCCAGACTATGAGGAGGACTACCAGGATGATGGACAGCAGGAGGTCTATGACAACTAGGATCATCTCCCATCGTCAGCATTGCCTGTGACCACGAAGATCGAGCCCCTACTACGTTTATTTTCCGCTGCTTGATTTGTATTAAGACTGGATCATGAGATCCTTTATTTGTAAGACATTTATTATGATTTGTAATGGATGATGTACTGTGGTACCAATTCTGTTATGTCTCCTAAAAATGGTAATCCTGGGATTGCGATGTATGGCATAACTAGCATCTGGGATTAAAAATCCAGGTGTTGACAGCCTTCGTCCCCCGTCATTCCTGGGGCCTCCGACATGGAGATAGATGTCAATCTAATCTTTGATGTCTCAGATTCTGCCATCGCGGACGTTGCTCCTAGTGGATAGGCGACACAGGAAAGTACTTCTTCCAAAGTGGCTGAAGCTCTGGCTAAGGATGCCACTCATAAAGGGAAATAGGTAGCGGAGGGAGAGGAGGCGGAAGTAGCTGTAGCCACGGACAAGGTGGGAGCCTCTAAGCCATCAACTTCCATGATCACGTAGCAAGCGGCTAGGGCATCATCCATGCCTCCGGCTTCTACAACTCCTTTGGCTGCGACTCCTCCAACATTGTGCCTAGATGACCTCATCAAGCAGGCAGATACTATCTATAACAATGCTTGGACTTTCCATGATTCATATGCTCACCTGGCCAACAATCTTAAAGTTATTGCCATTATAAGTCTTTAAAGTTCACTTGTTTTACTTTGTAATGTATCCCACTATAGCCCCAAGCTCTTAGGCAGAAAATCAATAGTTTTTGGCATGAGTGCTCCAAAGAACTAAGTGTAGAACTTGTCCGTCTAGCCCCCGAGTTTCTAGTTTAGAATGATAATTCCGACTAGACACTCTAAGAGAGAACACTAGTTGATTTAAAATCTTATATTGTAGCCCCCGAGTGTGTAGTTGAAACTAGATAGTTCCGACTAGATGCTCTAGAGAAACTAAGCATGTTTCTTCTTTGCAGAGTGAGAATAGATGGAGGATAACCGCCAATGAGAGGTTTGCTTCCCTGCGGAAGGAACTGGACCTTGAACAGGGTAAAACAACATTCCTGAAGCAACATATAAAAATAGCCAGAGTCTATTTCTTTTAACAGCTCCTTACTTTTCCTCATGGATTCATTTCTTCCCTTCTCTCATAATACTTTGTATTTTCCGTCTTATAGAAGCCATTGCCAAAGCCAAGAGCATCGTCGATCAATCCAAGCATATTCAGGAGCTCAATGATGAGAACAAAATCTTGAAGAAAGACCTGGCTGATGCTGTCAACGGCCATGAGGAGGCAATGAAGGCTATGCAAGAGTCTGCTGGCGCCGAGATGCAATGTCTGAAGAAAAAGATTGCTCAGCTCAAGGAACAGAACCAAGCTGCCAAAGAACAGAATGAGAGGAACCTTGAGATGTTCAAGACCATTTAGAAGGAGCATGATATCAAGGCGGAGACATGCAAGAAAGCGGAGACCAGCATCTTTGGTAAATTTCCTCTACTTTGTCAATTCTATAAGATGTGCAATTATATTATTTGTACTCATGAACTTTTGTCTCTGACGAAAACACAGCCCCCATTGGTTTAACCAACATGGGTGGCGGTGCTTCGGATCCAAAAGAATGCATGATTCTTGCCGGCAACTTCATCAACACCGCCATCACGCAGGACAAGGACATGGCCCAGCCTTTGGGGATAAACATCAAGGCGGCAGATAATATGTTGCAAACGTATCTATAATTTTTTATGTTCCATGCTTGTTTTATATCTACTTTCTTATATTTTGTCCACACTTTGGAGTATTTTTACACATTTTCTGGAACTAACCTATTAACAAGATGCCACAGTCCCAGTTGCATGTTTTCTGCTTTTTTGGTTTTAGAAAAGCTAGTAAGGAAATATTCTCGGAATTAGACCGGACAAAAGCCCAAGTCAATATTTCACCAGAAGGAATACAGAGTCCGGAGGGGAGACGAAGAGGGGATCCAGGGCGGCCACACCTGGTGGTGGCGCGGCCAGCCCTAGCCGCGCCACCAGGGGGTGTGGGCCCCCTGGTACTCCACCGACCTTGCCCCTTCGCCTATATATTGCCTCCAGGACAAAAACCCTAAGGACCTGATCAAAATTCCACGAAAGAGTCTGTAGCCGCCGCCATCTCCATCCCTAGATCGGGAGGGATCTGAAGCTCTTCCCGGCACCCTGCCGGAGGGGAGAGATCACCCTGGAGGCCTTGTTCATAACCATGCCTGCCTCCGGTGTGATGCTTGAGTAGTTCATCCCTGGACTACGGGTCCATGTAGTAGCTAGATGGTTGGTTCTTCTCCTTTGTGCTACCATGTTTAGATCTTGTGAGCTCCGTTCATGATCAAGATCATCTATTTGTAATCCTACATGTTGTGTTTGCGGGGATCCGATGGATATTGAGATGCTATTTCAGATTGATTATTGATTCTATCATGTCTTTGTTATTTGTGATCTTGCATGCTTTCCGTTGTTAATAGCTATCTTGGTCGAGTAGATGCTAGCAACTCCAAGAGGGAGTATTTATGCTCGATAGTGGGTGCATGCCTCTAGTAATCTAGGGAAGTGACAAAAATCTCTAAGGTACTAGATGTGATGTTGCTACTAGGGAGAAAACAACAATCCTTTGTTCATAGAACAATCGTATTGTTTACTTTACACACTTTTCTTAATGCAATTATCTGTTGCTTGCAACTTAATACTGGAGGGGGTTCGGATGATAACCTGAAGGTGGATTATTAGTCATAGATGCAGTTGGATTACGGTCTATGTATAATGTTGTAATGCCTAATCAAATCTCATAGGAGTTAAGATGATTAGTATATGCGTGTATGCTGTCTCGATGTTTGTCAATTGCCCCACTGTAATTTGTTCGCCCAACATGTCATGTATCTTAAGGAGAATCACCACTAGTGAACTATGGACCCCGGTCCATTCTTTTACCATCAATCTACAAATCTTGTTACTGTTTTTTGTTTACTTTCTGCAAGCAATTAATATCTTCCACACAATACATTTAATCCTTTGTTTCTAGCAAAACCGGTGAGATTGACAACCTCACTGTAAGTTGGGGCGAAGTTCTGTGGTTGTGTTGTGCAGGATTCCAAGTTGGAAACAACACCTTGGAGGTGTTTCCTTGCTCCTACTGGTTTGATAACCTTGGTTTCATAACTGAGGGAAAACTTGTTGATGTGCTCATCATACCTTCCTCTTGGGGTTCCCCAACGAGCTCTACATATTGAGCAAGCAAGAATTTTTCTGGCGCCATTGCCGGGGAGTCAAGGACATCTTCACAAGGGGAGTCCCTCATAACCAATCCCTTTACTTTGTTGTTTTCGTTTTTCTTAGTTTATTTCTGCTTTGTTTGCTTGTTTCTTTATCAAAAACACACAAAAATTAGTTGTACTGGTTTGCTTCTTTTTACCAAAAACACACAAAAAAAATAGTTTTTCTATAAGTTGTCACCTCATTCTTAGCCCCCCATGTTGATCCCTAAGTTCACCCTGAAAGACCTTTCAATAGGTAGAGGCTCTATAATTGGGAAAGATAATATTGAAGAATTTTTTAATTATGCTAGCAAGCATGAGGATATTGAGAATAGATACCTTGCAGAACTTGCTCCAAATTATGAAATTGCTGCAGCTTCTTTAGTTCACATGTTGGAAGCTAGGTTTGTTAACCTTAACCCCATAATGCAACTAATGTTTCTTAATCTTAAAGAAATTGGGGACCCTGAAAAGAGAGATTTTATTCTGGAAACTTTGCTTAAAGAATTCTATGATGTTGCTAAGGAAGCTAGAAAATTCTTTGATCATTTTGATATGCTAGGCTCATGTGTAGATGTTATTGGTACACGAGAAAAGATGGACAAAAACGAACCTAATGGGGAGGAAATTAAGATACCAATACCTTTTAAACTTGTAGGAATGCATGAAGTCTTAGAAAAGAATTTTGATTGGATTGTTCCTGAAAACCCGTTTGATGAAAATAGTGAACCCAAGAGCATTGAGAAAGGATCCTCTAGAACTTATTTGGATGAGATACCTTGCATTGTTGAAGATATTTCTGTTATTGCTCTTAATGCTTCTTCATTTGAGAATACTTGATTCTTTTCTTGCTTCTCATGCCTAGCTCAAAGGCGTTAAAGAAAAGCATTTATTGAGAGATAACCCAAATTTCATTAGGAACCTTTTTGTTGAGTCTTGGAAGTTATTACTTCTGTAATAACCGCTCCTTATCATTTTTGTGTAGTTTTTGTGCCAAGATTAACCTCTAATGAGAGAGAAATAAGACTTGGGAAAGTTGCTGTCCTGAAACAGATTTTTGTGCTTTGCTATAAAAATTCGTGAAAAATCTCTATATGTCGGTTTGAGCTGTAATTTTTTGTGCTTCATCCCCAAGTTGTTATACAACTTTCGTTAGTTCAACACTTTTCTATTTGAGCAACATAAGGTCTTCTAAAAAATCAGTTTTTACCTACTGGTTTGTTTTGATAGATTTCTACCATTATTTGCATTCGCCTCTTAATCTCTTTCTCTTTGAGTTCTCT
This sequence comes from Avena insularis, assembly GCA_023614405.1. Taxonomy (NCBI): domain Eukaryota; kingdom Viridiplantae; phylum Streptophyta; class Magnoliopsida; order Poales; family Poaceae; genus Avena; species Avena insularis. The sequence continues at coordinate 139,739,972 of CM042686.1, read as the reverse complement.
TTGATCATTTGAACTTTTTAAAGGAAGTGCTACAGTAGCTTGTGTTTTAGTGGAAGTTTTACTTGTGTTGAAACTGAACCAAAAGACTTATTATCTTGAGTACACTAATGTTGCTAATGAAGATTGTGTCAAGTTTTGTATGAAGGAAATTTTAAAGTGTAGGGAAGAGTAATGTGATAAGATGAAGTATGGACAAAAGCTCAAGCTTGGGGATGCCACCTGTGTCACCCCAAGAAATATCCAAGAAGTACAAGCGTCAAAGCTTAGGGATGCCCAAGGCATCCCCTTCTTCATCAATAAAAATTTCAGGTTTCTTCCAAACACTTCACTTTTATTGTTTCATGCACAGTTGTGTTGTTCTTGGAGCGTCTTTATTTTTGTTTTTAGTTTTAGTTTGCTTAGTTTGCTTGAATAAATTGGTTGGACCCCCTCATTCATACATTAGTTTTCAAATAAGATTGGTTTGGATTGGAAAAGTGTAGGAAAAGTTCATGCTTAAGTGGTATAAAAGGAGTTTGTTTTTGACTATGACTTAGACTTTATCATGTCATGCTTGATATTGTTTTGGATTTATGCTTAGTGATTTTTTCTGTAGCATGACATGTTATAAACAATTGAGATTGCTTAATGTGCCTTGAAAGAATCATGCGTTGTTTTAGCATATTAAAGCATAGTATTGTGGTATTCTCCTTTGATGCTTTATTTGGGTTGACTTGGCACATGCTCACACCATGTTAAGACTATCCCAAGTCACCATAGCCTCTATTATTATTTAGTTTTCGACTTGTAATATCACTTTATGCTTTAATTAACGATGTTTTGTCGCTTTGCATGATTATGGCCATTATTGCTCTCTTAGTTGGTCGCTCCCAGTCTTTTGCTAGCCTCCATACCAAGTATGAGTTCCACTCATGCATCGAACTACAAATAAAACCAAGTTATTCCAAAGAGTCCACCATACCTACCTATTAGCATTTGCTATTCCAAGTATATTCATGTTTTTATCTACCTTCCGAATTAAACTTGTTATGTGAAAATTAGTGATTAAAGCTCTCACGAACTTGATGGCACACTTTACTTTTCTTGCCCTAATAAACTTGAACCATTGTGTCATCTATGTTGTATATGCTTGAACTTATACGTTGGGATTAGCAGAACCATGCTGTCATGGGGAACACTTTCAACATTGCACTTGTACATTGTACCCAGTTGATACCATGCTCTTTTGTTTATGGATGTCGTCGGTGTGCAATGAAAGGGGAGCTTGTAAGTCCATGGAGTTATGTATGTGTGTTAGGGAAACGCCTGGGCCGCTAGCCTAAGCCATGCCTAATCATGGTGGAAACTTGCAGCATCACCATAGTGAGCAATCTATGAAGCATTCTTCTTATAAAAAAGATAGAGATTGAGAAAAAGAAAAAAAGATGAGAAAAGAGGAAAGAGAGAAAAAAGCACCATTTTCCCATGGTAAATAAGAAGATTGCTGAGATGCTCATTGCGTGCTTGCCTTGTCATTTTGGTTATGGGATAGCTCCTGTATCATGTGCAACGGGTACCCTGTTGGTGGTTCTCTATGATACACATGTACTTACTATGACAAGAACTTACCGGTAACTAAACTTGAGTAGCATGAGGAGTGGCCCTCGTATTCAAGGGACATGAGATTTCCAACTTATACTTTGTCACACATATACTCCATAATTTGTTTACTTTAACCTTAATCACTTCAAGATTCTTATGATAGGGGCAATGAGAGCTGAAAGCTAATAAGTACCATAATTTTTGGAAGCTCCTTATGAGACTTGAATCCCTGCTTCCTTCCATGAAGGCCTTTCTTTTACTTTTATGTTGAGTCTCCATCTTCTATCTTTATGCCCCTATTGAGAGAGCATAGTGGCCATTCTTAGTTTAATGTGCATTGTCCCAAGACTTGTTGATTGATTCATAACTTTGATATTGCTTGTTCTTTGGTATTGCTGATTTCTTGAATTATGGAGGAAAATTGCAACTGGTGAAATCTGTTCTGTCCTCACTTCCTTTATTTTTCATGAGCTGTTTGGATGTTCCAATTGCCATCAAGGATCAAATTATAAAATACATGAGATATTGTCTATGAAGAAAGAGAACTGAAGATGTTCAAGCAAAAGGACAGGCTCTGGAGTCTTGGGATAAAATCTGCCGTCCCAAAAATCAGGGGGGTCTAGGAGTACTAAACCTACAGATCCAAAATACTGCCCTCCTTCTAAAAAACTTGGACAAATTCTACAATCACCATGACATCCCCTGGTTTCATCTAATATGGGAAACTTACTACAAAAATGGGAAATACCTGGAAGAAGCATGGAAGGATCATTCTGGTGGAAATCTCATATCAAATTAATTGATAATTTTAAAGGCATGGATAAGTGCAATCTGAATTCAGGAAAGTCTGCATATTTCTGGTCTGACCTTTGGCAAGATGAATGCTTGATGAATAAATTCCCTCACCTTCTGTCCTATGCTAAATGTTCAAATATCAGTGTACATGACTTCTTACATGCTGACTACTTAGAGGATAATTTTCACCTACCACTCTCTCAACAAGCATACTCTGAGTTTATTGTCATGGAAGAAAGATGCCAGGAATTCATGCATACCACTGTGGGGATACCGGGATAATTGGACCTATATTTGGGGGTCAGATAAATTTGAAGTAAAAAAGGCCTACTCTGCCATGATTGGATATTCACCATCACCACCACACTTCTCTTGGGTATGGGCAACCTCCTGCCAAAATAAACACAAGTTCTTCTTCTGGCTTTTGCTTCTAGACAGATTGAATACAAGGAATCTTCTGAAAAGAAAGCAGTTCATACTACCTGACTACAATTGTGTAACATTCAACTATTACTTGGAAGAATCAGTAAGTCGTATTTTCTGGGAATGTCCATTTGCAAACAAATGTTGGGACCATATTTACAGAAAGAGAGCTACAAACCTAACTAGATTGGAAGCTATTTCAGACATCAAAGAAAAATTACACTTACCATTTGCAATGGAGATCATTATCATGACTACCTAGGGTATCTAGATTTGCAGAAATGAGAAGATTTTTAATGACAAAAGACCCACAACTGAGAGATGGAAAGCAATCTTCTATCAAGAAATGAGATGGTTACAATTTAGAATCAAAGTAAAATACAAGGAAAAATTCAAAGCCTGGCTTAACCAACAATTAGATCAGGGATAGGGTGAACTCTACCCATCTTAGAATGCTTTACTTCTGTTTTGATCTACCTTAGATCATTTTATTCATTGTAATATACCTATATCTTATAATAAAAATTGCAGTGGGGATTTTTTCCCTACTGTTTCACCTCAAAAAATATTGCTTGTTCTTAAACTATTTGTATCTAGTCACCCTTATGAACTTTGGAGGTGTCCTATGCATTTATGTTTTGCTACACTATGAGGGACAAGCTGAATACCATTCTTATTATGTTTTCTATATGTGAAACAAACAAACCTCTTTCAAAGCATTGTTATTCATGAATCTTTTGTTTGTACCTTTTCATGTTACAACATAGTTGATATGTCTTATTGTTAGAACTATATCTTTCATGTTATGTTAAAGTACTATGATCCAACTATCAATGTTCTAAAAATAACTTGATCAAGATTATGATGGTGCATGTCAACTCAAAAATTATTCTTTTCTTTTTATCACTTACCTACTCGAGGACGAGCAGGAGTTAAGCTTGGGGATGTTGATACGTTGCAAATGTATCTATAATTTTTGATGTTCCATGCTTGTTTTATATCTACTTTCTTATGTTTTGTCCACACTTTGGAGTATTTTTACACATTTTCTGGAACTAACCTATTAACAAGATGCCATAATGCCAGTTGCCTGTTTTCTGCTGTTTTTGGTTTCATAAAAGCTAGTAAGGAAATATTCTCGGAATTGGACCGGACAAAAGCCCAAGTCAATATTTAACTAGAAGGAATACGGAGTCCGGAGGGGAGACAAAGAGGAGAGCCAGGGTGGCCACACCTGGTGGTGGCGCGGCCAGACCTAGCCGTGCCACCAGGGGTGTGGACCCCCTAGTACTCCACCGACCTTTCCCCTTCGCCTATATATTGCCTCCGGGACAAAAACCCTAAGGACCCGATCAAAATTCCACGAAAGAGTCTGTAGCCGCCGCCATCTCCATCCCTAGATCGGGAGGGATCTGAAGCTTTTCCCGGCTCCCTACCGGAGGGGAGAGATCACCCTGGAGGCCTTCTTCATCACCATGCCTGCCTCTGGTGTGATGCGTGAGTAGTTCATCCCTGGACTACGGGTCCATGTAGTAGCTAGATGGTTGGTTCTTCTCCTTTGTGCTACCATGTTTAGATCTTGTGAGCTCCATTCATGATCAAGATCATCTATTTGTAATCCTACATGTTGTGTTTGCGAGGATCCAATGGATATTGAGATGCTATTTCAGATTGATTATTGATTCTATCATGTCTTTGTTATTCGTGGTCTTGCATGCTTTCTGTTGTTAGTAGCTATCTTGGCCGAGTAGATGCTAGCAACTCCAAGAGGGAGTATTTATTCTCGATAGTGGGTTCATGCCTCTAGTAATCTGGGGAAGTGACAGAAATCTCTAAGGTACTAGATGTGTTGTTGCTACTAGGGAGAAAACAACAATCCTTTGTTCATAGAACAGTCGTATTGTTTACTTTACACACTTTGCTTAATGCAATTATCTGTTGCGTGCAAATTAATACTGGAGGGGGTTCGGATGGTAACCTGAAGGTGGATTATTAGTCATAGATGCAGTTGGATTACGGTCTATGTATAATGTTGTAATGCCCAATCAAATCTCATAGGAGTCAAGATGATTAGTATATGCATGTATGCTTTCTCGATGTTTGTCAATTGCCCCGCTGTAATTTGTTCACCCAACATGTCATCTATCTTAAGGAGAATCATCACTAGTGAACTATGGATCCCGGTCCATTCTTTTACCACCAATCTACAAAGCTATTTACTATTTTCTGTTTACTTTCTATAAGCAATTACTATCTTCCACACAATACGTTTAATCCTTTGTTTTCAGCAAAACTGGTGAGATTGACAACCTCACTGTAAGTTGGGGCAAAGTTCTGTGGTTGTGTTGTGCAGGATTCCAAGTTGGAAACAACACTTGGAGGTATTTACTTGCTCCTACTGGTTCGATAACCTTTGTTTCATAACTAAGGGAAAACTTGTAGTTGTGCTGATCATACCTTCCTCTTGGGGTTTGATACATTGCAAATGTATCTATAATTTTGGATGTTCCATGCTTGGTTTTCTCTACTTTCTTGTGTTTTGTCCACACTTTGGAGTACTTTTCATAAGATTTCTTGGACTAACCTATTAAAAAGAGCCACGGTGCCAGCTGCCTGTTTTCTGCTGTTTTTGGTTCCAAGAAAGTCAGAAAATGGATATTATCGGAATTGGACGGGAAAAAAGCCAAAGTCATTATTTTATTGAGGGACATCTGGAGCCAAAATACGAGACGGAGAAGGGCTGGGGCCCAGCCACACCACCTGGCTATGCGGCCAGGCCTGGCCCGCGCCAGGGGGTGGTCTGGCCGCCCAAGGCACCCCCTCGGCCTCTCCTTCTGCCTATATATTGCCTCTGATACGGAAACCCTAAGTACCCGATCAAAAATCCACAAAAGAGTTTGTAGTCGCCGTCATCTCCATCCCTAGATCGGGAGGGATCTGAAGCTCTTCCCAGCACCCTGTCGGAGAGGGGAATTCACCCTGGAGGCCTTCTTCATCATCATGCAAGCCTCCGGTGTGATGCGTGAGTAGTTCATCTCTGGACTACGGGTCCATGTAGTAGCTAGATGGCTGGTTCTCCTCCTTTGTGCTTTCATGTCTAGATCTTGTGAGCTCCGTTCATGATCAAGATCATCTATTTGTAATTCTGCATGTTGTGTTTGCGGGGATCCGATTGATATTGAGATGCTATTTCAGATTGATTATTGATTCTATCATGTCTTTGTTATTTGTGATCTTGCATGCTTTCCGTTGTTAGTAGCTATCTTGGCCAAGTAGATGCTAGCAACTCCAAGAGTTAGTATTTATGCTCAATAGTGGGTTGATGCCTCGGGTTCCCTTGGAAGTGAAAGAAATCTCTAAGGTACTAGATGTGTTATTGCTACTAGGGAGAAAACAACAATCCTTTGTTCATAGAACAATCGTATTGTTTACTTTACACGCAATTCGTAATGCAATAATCTGTTGCTTGCAACTTAATACTAGAGGGGGTTCGGATGATAACCTGAAGGTGGATTATTAGTCATAGATGCAGTTGGATGGCGGTCTATGTATAATGTTGTAATGCCCAATCGAATCTCAAAGGATTCAATATGATTAGTATATGCTTGTATGCTTTCTTGATGTTTGTCAATTGCCCCGTTGTAATTTGTTCACCCAGCATGTTATCTATCTTAAGGAGAGCCACCTCTAGTGAACTATGGACCCCGGTCCTTTCTTTTACATTCAATCTACAATCAAACTGTTTACTGCTTTATGTTTACTTTCTACAAACTATTACTCTCTTCCACTCGATACGTTTAATCATTTGTTTTCAATAAACCGGTGAGATTGACAACCTCATCGCAAGTTGGGGCAGAGTTCTGTGTTTGTGTTGTGCAGGTCTCCACGTTGCTACTAGCACCGGTAGTGCGCCCTACCAAGGCTCAGCTAGCAACACCTTTGGGGTGTTTCCTTGCTCCTACTGGATTGATAACCTTGGTTTCGTACTAAGGGAAAACTTGGTGTTGTGCTCATCATACCTTCCTCTTGGGGTTCCCCAACAAGCTCGATATATTTTGGGCCATCAAGCATACTTTTCTGGCGCCGTTGTCGGGGAGTCAAGGACATCTTCACAAGGGGAGTCCCTCATAACCAATCTCTTTACTTTGTTAGTTTTGTGTTTCTTAGTTTACTTTTGCTTTGTTTGCTTGTTTCTTTATCAAAAACACAAAAAAATAGTTTTACTAGTTTGCTTTCTTATTTAAAAACAGACAAAAATTTAGTCTCCTTTAGTTGTTACCTCTTCCTTAGTTCACCATGTTGATCCCTAAATTCACACTAAAAGATCTTTCAATAGGTAGTGGTTCAATAATTGGAAAAGATAATATTGAAGAATTCTTTAATCATGTTAGTAAACATGAGGATATTGAGGATAGATCCCTTGCAGAACTTGCTCCAAACTATGACATTGCTGCAGCTTCTTTAGTTCACATGTTGGAAGCTAGGTTTGTTAACCTTAACCCCTTAATGCAAGTAATGTTTCTTAAACTTAAAGAAATTGATGACCCCGAAAAGAGAGATTTTATCCTTGAAACTTTGCTTAAGGAATTTTATGATGTTGCCAAGGAAGCTAGAAAAGTCTTTGAACGATTTAATATGCTAGGCTCATGTGTAAATGTTATTGGTACACGAGAAAAGATGGACAAAACCGAACCTAATGGGGAGGAACCTAAGATACCGATACCTTTTAAACTCGTAGCAATGCATGAAGCAATAGAAAAGAATCTTGATTGGATTGTTCCTGAAAACCCTTTTGATGAAAATAGTGAACCCAAGAGCATTGAGATAGGACCCTCTAGAACTTATTTGGATGATATACCTTGCCTTGTTGAAGATATTTTTGGTATTGATCTTAATGCTTCTTCATTTGAGAACACTTGATTCTTTTTCTTGCTTCTTTTGCCTAACTTAAAGGTGTTAAAGAAAAGTCCACCATACCTACCTATTAGCTTATGCTATTCCAAGTATATTCATGCTTTTGTTTACCTTCCAAATTAAATTTGTTATGATAAAACTAGTGACTAAAGCTCTCACGAACTTGATGGCACACTTTACTTTTCTTGCCCTTAATAAACTTGAACCATTGTGTCGTCTATGTTGTATATTCTTGCACTTATTTGTTGGGGATTAGCAGAACCATGCTGTCATGGGGAATGCTTTCAACATTGCACTAGTACTTTGTACCTAGTTGATATCATGCTCTTTTGTCTATGGATGTTGTCGGTGTGAACTGAAAGGGGAGCTTGTAAGTCCATGAAGTTATGTATATGTGTTAGAGAAAGCACTCGTCCATTGGTTCAATCCATGCTGACATGGTGGAAACCTGTAGCATAACCATAATGAGCTGTCTATGAAGCATTCTTCTTATAAAAAAAGAGTCCTATATTGATAAAAAAAGAGAAAAAGGAAAAAAATATTATGAAAAGAGGAAAGAGAGAAAAAAGCACCATATTCCCATGGTAAATAAGAAGATTGCTGAGATGCTCGTTGTCTGCTTGCCTTGTCATTTTGATATGGGGATTCTTCCGTATCATCGGGCAAGGGGTACCCGTTATGTTCTCTATGATACACATGTACTTACGATGACAAGAACTTACCGGTGACTAAACTTGAGTAGCATGAAGAGTGGCCCTCGTATTCAAGGGACATGAGATTTCTAATTTATACTTCGTCAAGCATATACACCATAGTTTGTTCACTTTAACCTTAATCACTTCAAGATGCTTATGATAGGGCCAATGAGAGCTGAAAACTATAAGTACCATAATTTTTGGAAGCTCTTTATGAGACTTGAATCCCTACTTCCTTCTATGAAGGCCTTTCTTCCACCATTATATTGAGTCTCCACCTTCTATCTTTATGCACCTACTTTGAGAGCATAGTGGCCATTCTTAGTTCTATGTGCATTGTCCCAAGACTAGTTGATTGATGCATAACTTGATATTGCGTGTTTTAAACTATTTGTATCTAGTCACTCTTATGAACTTTGAAGGTGTCCTATGCATTTATGTTTGCTACTCTATGAGGGACAAGCTGAATACTATTATGCTATGTTTTCTTTATGTGAAACAAACAAACGTCTTGCAAAGCATTGTTATTCATGAATCTTTTGTTTGTGCCTTTTTATGTTCCAACATAGTTTCTTTGTCTTATTGCTAGAACTTTGTATTTCATGTTATGATTGAAGTACTATGATCCCAACTTTGATTGTTTTACAAATACTTTGATCAAGTTTATGATGGTGCATGTCACCTCAAAAATTATTCTTTCGTTTTATCACTTACCTACTAGAGGACGAGCAGGAGTTAAGCTTGGGGATGTTGATACATTGCAAATGTATCTATAATTTTTGATGTCCCATGCTTGGTTTTATCTACTTTCTTGTGTTTGTCCACACTTTGGAGTACTTTTCATAAGATTTCTTGGACTAACCTATTAACAAGAGCCACAGTGCCGGTTGCTTTTCTCATTGTTTTTGGTTCTAGGAAAGTCGAAAATGAATATTCTCGAATTGGACAGGAAAAAGCCAAAGTCATTATTTTACCGAGGACATCTGAGCGAATACGAGACGGAGAGGGTTGGGGCCCGCCACACCACTGGCCACGTGGCAGGCTGTCTGCCGCCTGTGCACCCCCTCGGCCTCTCCTTCCGCCTATATATTGCCTCTGATATGGAAACCCTAAGTACCCCGATCAAAAATCCACGAAAGAGTTTGTAGCCGCCGTCATCTCCATCCCTAGATCAGGAGGGATCTGAAGCCCTTCCCGGCACCCTGTCGGAGAGGGGAATTCACCCTGGAGGCCTTCTTCATCATCATGCAAGCCTCCGGTGTGATGCATGAGTAGTTCATCTCTGGACTACGGGTCCATGTAGTAGCGAGATGGCTGGTTCTCCTCCTTTGTGCCGTTCATGATCAAGATCATCTATTTGTAATTCTGCATGTTGTGTTTGCGAGGATCTGATGGATATTGAGATGCTATTTCAGATTGATTATTGATTCTATCATGTCTTTGTTATTTGTGATCTTGCATGCTTTCCATTGTTAGTAGTTATCTTGTCCAAGTAGATGCTAGCAACTCCAAGAGTTGGTATTTATGATCGATAGTGGGTTGATGCCTCTAGTAATCTGGGGAAGTGACAGAAATCTCTAAGGTACTAGATGTGCTATTGCTACTAGGGAGAAAACAACAATCGTATTGTTTACTTTACATGCAATTCGTAATGCAATAATCTATTGCTTGCAACTTAATACTGGAGGGGGTTCGGATGATAACCTGAAGGTGGATTATTAGTCATAGATGCAGTTGGATGGCGGTCTATGTATAATGTTGTAAATGCCCAATCGAATCTCAAAGGAGTCAAGATGATTAGTATATGCTTGTATGCTTTCTCGATGTTTGTCAATTGCCCCGCTGTAATTTGTTCACCCAGCATGTTATCTATCTTAAGGAGAGCCACCTCTAGTGAACTATGAACCCCGATCCTTTCTTTTACATTCAATCTACAATCAAACTGTTTACTGTTTTGTGTTTACTTTCTGCAAACTATTACTTCCTTCCATTCGATACGTTTAATCCTTTGTTTTCAGCAAAACTGGTGAGATTGACAACCTCATCGCAAGTTGGGGACAGAGTTCCGTGGTTGTGTTGTGTAGGTCTCCATGTTGCTACTAGCACCGGTAGTGCGCCCTGCCAAGGCTCAGCTAGCAACACCTTTGGGGTGTTTCCTTGCTCCTACTGGATTGATAACCTTGGTTTCGTACTGAGGGAAAACTTGCTGATGTGCTCATCATACCTTCCTCTTGGGGTTCCCCAACCAGCTCGATATATTTTGGGCCATCAGGGTTACCCAACGAGCTCTACATATTGAGCAAGCAGCAGACTCAGACGCCAAGTATGTGGAAATCCTACACCGAGCCCTTGAGAAAGTCAATGACTGGAAAGCCTCTTGTGTCCGAGCTGGTGCAAGGATGATCATGTCCTTGGTCAAAGCACACTATGACAATGCCGACATCAACTTAGTGACCTCCTGCATGCCCAAGCTGGATGATAAAGGTAAAGAAATCGATAGCGATGCTATTTGGAACTCCCTCGCCGGCTACAACACCAGAGTTGCCAAGATGGTCAAGGCGGACGTCTTCGTGCCTGATGAGATACTAGTTGAGGACATGGCTTCTTCTGAGTCTAGCCCATCTCCTTCCGAGTTTGATGATCTCTCCCGGCCGGCTCTCCTATTGCTGATAATGCCACAACAAAGTCCCTTGCAGCAGAGCCATAAAAACAATATTTGTATTAAATGTATCTCTAAAGTGTGTATGCGGAAAAACTTATGTGTTTGTAAGGCGGAAAAAACGTGTACTCAAGTTTCCTGCTACTTATCTGTTTCTAGCATGTGTATATTTTTAAGCAAGTGTTGGCTTATCCATTATTCTGGTTCGTATGCTTGACCTTTCGTGAGACGGAAGACTCGCAGCACAGAACTATGCTCTCATGTGATGATGCTTAATAGCACCATCAAAAACCTAAGAGCAAAATCACCGGCTTTGAGTGCCGAGAAGTCATTCTTCCGGAATCCACATAAAAACTTTAGAAAACGTGTAGACCAGAAAACTTAAGCTAATGCCCGTAGGCGGAATTTTCACAAGTGCAAATGCAAACTTGCGCATAAAGGGTTTATATGATCCAAAAATTAAAAACTAAAGGAGGTAAAAGACTCAAGAAATATGAATGAACCAAATGCTTTATTTCATTAATCATATAAGAAACTTATTACATAATATAAATGTGCTAAGTGTAAAAGGGACGTAGTTGTGCTATGTTCCATGGACGATCTGTCTCCGGGTAATCATCATCGGAGTCACGTTGCTTGCGCTTGTGATTTTTTGGCCTATCTTTCAACTCGTGAATATCGACAAGGTAATAGGAACCATTGAGCAATGCTTTGCTTATGACGAACGATCCTTCCCAAGGCGGGGATAGTTTGTGTGATTTCTCCTGCTTGAGTCTAAGCACCAGAGCCCCATCTTTAAACAAGCAATGCTTAACATGGCAACTATGGTAGCCATGTAGCTTATGCTGGTAGATGGCGGATCTCTGGCATGCCAGCACGTGCTCTTTTTTGAGTAGGTCCATAGATAAGCGTCTGGATTCTTTAGCTTCATCCTCTGTATAGGCGGCAACTCTGGGTGCATCATGAAGGATGTCGGATGGAAGGACAACTTCTGCTCCATAAACCATGAAGAAAGGAGTGAAGCTGGTGGATCTGTTGGGTGTTGTTCGTAAACTCCACAAGACAGATGGTAATTCCTCCGCCCAAGCTCCAGCTGCTCTACGTAGCGGTGCTTCTAAGCGTGGCTTGATTCCATGCAGAATTAGTCCATTGGCCCTTTCAACTTTCCCATTTAACTGTGGGTGTGCCACAGATTCTAGGTCAAGGCGGATGCCTTTTTCATGACAGTACTCCTCAACTTATCTGAGAGACAAATTTCTGCCATTATCGGTGATGATGCTGTGTGGGAGACCAAATCTCACCACTAGATCCCGAACAAATTTTAGGGTTGTTGCCTCGTCAAGCTTTCTAATGGGTTTAGTGTAACATCCCAATTTTTGCAACCCTGATGAGTTGTCCAGAATGCAAAAATCAGGGGGAACAAAAACTTTTTCCTGTTCATTGGTGCAGTGTTTGCTTGTGTTTGTTTGTGCTTATGCCTATGATGTGTATTAGATGATATACTCCTTACCTCAACATCAGTTGACAAAAGCTATTTACCAAAACTATCCTGGCTCATTTAACATTTTCCCAAATATTCTGGCATTTCAAAACTTGAGCCAAGATGCTTATGTAACCAAAGCTATTTTAAGTAGCTTCTATTGACAAAACTATGGAGAGTTATATGACATAATCTCCTTATGTTTTCAAGACAGAACCTTCTACTACTCTTACCTCTAGATTTAACAAAACCTTTTTATGAAGCTTTTGAACTCTACTCTTGGTAGAGATACCAAAGACTCTCATCTTATTCAAAATCCAACCTATTCAAAATACTGATCCTTACCTCAAGCTAAGCTTGATGGTAACCCTAGTAGTAGTTGAATTGTTTGTAAGATGAGTTGCCTTGGTCTGCTGCTTGAATTGTTTGCTTAGGAAGTAGTATGAGCCACCCTAGGAGCTCATCACTAGGCTCAAGATGTTTCCAAATCATCCATCCCTAAGCAAGGATGCCAACCTAGATCTGATCCCTAGCCCCTAGGTGATCATCCAAAACCCTTAACCAGATCAATTCTAAGATCTCCATTCTAGATGTTTCCAATTCCATGAAGACCCATATCAAGCATGGATCCATTCTACTCAATACACTCTTCAATATCATCCACTTGATGATGCTTGGGTACTTTGCAACCCATCAAAATCATCTCCACCAATATTCTAGTCAAAATCCCCAAATTTGGCTATCTGGAAATATGTTTCCAACATCACCTTTTTGAATGCCTCCTTTTCTCAAACCATGTGTATTTTTGGAAATGCACCTGAACCATCTTGTTAACCATCCTAAGGACTACCAAGGCCCACATTTTCCTCTGGTTAGATCATCCCTCAACCCACTCATCCTTGATGGTTTTGCAGGCAAGAAAATAACAATTCCTGCAAATCTAGTCATCATACCTACTTTGGTAGAAGCTCACATCACCATCCAAACTCCTATGGACCAACTCTCTGCATGGTTGTGATCCACTCATTGATGCCTATCCGAACCTACTTCACTTGCCCAAAGTGGATCTCTGTGCTTCTTAAGCCCACATGGTTTATAAGGCATCATGATCCTGATTGCATGGCAGCCTTATTTTCAACAAACTTTGCCATCATTTCTAGATCACCTCAAATACAATTAATTCAAACTCTTTCTGCCATGATCATCTATATGACCTGGTATACCTATCCATCTATCCCTTGCACCAAGGGGAGCTCTGAGCTTCAAGATCTAACATGGTTTTGATGGTATAAAATTAACATCACCCTAGATCCTTAATCTAGGATATTCCACCAAAATCAACTTGGATTCTCCAATATCAAGGTTGTAAATGCTTGCTACACCTTGTATACATCACCTACCTTGATCATCAAGATTTATCAAATATTTTCCATAATTATTATGGCCCCAAATCCATTTAACTTCTTTATTAGACAAATTCTTCAAAACCTCTTCCACAAGGGAAAGTCTGGTTTTTACCAAAACACTTCCCCAATCCTAAGAACTTTTGAGGCCCATGTATCATACCCTATCTTCCCACTTCAAAAATAAATATTTTTTAGAAGCTTTATTTTTTCTTTTTGTCCATTTTCTTAAATGTCTGAATTGGAATAATAATTGTTTTCAATACTTTTAATGCCCAAAAAATCTTGGGAAAATTCTCTTAAGTGTGTATTCACATTTGGGACCATATCAAATCAAAAACTCCACTTGTCCAATGTAAAAATATCAAATAAGCTCCAATACTTCACTTCTGCAGTTTTTGAATAAATGGATTTAAGTGGACTTAAAATCTTTTGAAAAATCCCAAACAATTCCTAGGTTGATGTATTGACCATATCTACCCATTAGTGCCATTTTACCATATTGCCAAAGACAACTTTTGAGACTTCCTTCATAATCATGTAGATGATCAATTGTGTAGTCTAAGCAAATCCTCCACTCTAAACTCCACCAAACCTGCCTCCAACCTAGTCCAGCAAGCTTGCATAGCACACCATATCCCCTGGTCGAGTTCCACTATAGCAATGCACTGTAGCACCCCTTCCCCTTGTCCTTTAGTTCTTGGAGGAAGGAGAGACACACCCATTAGTCACACTTTCCCTTTTCTTCTTGCAGCAGCCATCTCACCTCACCCCTCCTCTACACCCGACCAGAACCACCCCTCCACCGCCCCCAGAAAACCCTCCCCTGGTTTCACACCTTCCTCCTTTCCCCTCATGGACCATGTCCATGATGCACCCTCCTCTCTCGATCTTTAAGGCCAGAGGCCACCCCCGCTCCTCACTCCACTCTCATTTTCCCCTCTCCCTCCCACTCAACACCCCCCAGCACCCCTCCCTATCCTCTGCTCAGACCTGGCCGGAGCAAGGAGGAGAAGGCCTCCCAACCGTTTTCAAGGAACCACTCGGGTGCCCTCTCTACTACTCCTCTCTCCCTGCATGCTACTCCATCAAGATCCCCTGGCCCCTCTGAGTCTAATCCACCCTTTTTCCGGTCTCAAAACCACCACAGGTACCAACTCTGACGATCACCGAGGATAGCTCCGGGAGCATGCTCGCGTGCAGGGCGTCCTTGCGTCGGACCAAGCTCTGCTGCCCGTCGCTAGAACCGCCTTCGACCCCTGTGTCGCCCCGCACCCTCGCCGCCAACATGCACGCCTCCCGGCCCTGCTCCGGCGAGCTCCCGAGAGCACCGCCACGGGCACCATCGCACGAGGTCTCCTCCATCACGGAAACCCCTGTTTGTGCCCATCCTCGAGGTCCCCACGGTGCACCGCATTGCCTCCCTGCCTTCCCCGCCGCCGACGGGCGCTCAGGTGAGATCCCATGCCGCCCTCTGCTCCCAGCTAGGGTTTCATCATCGCCGAGCCCTTTCCGCGAGGAAGAAGGCTGTGTGCCGTCGATCTTCTTTAGATCAAACGGCCACACCTCCCCCTTACCGCTTCGCCGCCTGGGCCGCTGATCGCGGGGCCCGGCCGTCAGCGGTTTGAACCACGATGTCCTGCGCGAGCGCCTCCTTGACCTGGGCCGGCTAGCCTCTATGCGGCCCAACGCCCCTCCAGATCCGGCCCGGCATCAGTTTTCCTTTTTCTTTTTCTCTGGAAATTATAGATCTGAAATACACATGTTAGTTTAAATCAAAATAAACTACAAAACTGCATGATCTCGTCTAGGTGACAATTTTACATGGTCCCCTAGGGTTTTCCTTATCATGCAGAACTGGTGTTTTGCCCAAAATAATTTTCATTATTTATGGGCATTATTTCCACCAAAATATGACTATCCCACTAATTAAATTCCTATGTGAGCTTCACATCTCAAAATGGAATGAAATCAAGTGCCACTGGTAGCTTTTGGATGTACCTATCACTGGACCTTGGTCTCATGCCAAGGTGGACAGTAGGTTAGCTTGAGCCAAAATAACAAAAAACAATTCCTTTGTGCCTTTAGATAATTCCCTAGGCCAAATCAAGAGTCCAATTGACCCAAATCCAATTATCCTGGATGTGGTACACTAAGGCCTATCCAAATCTAGGAGCTCATGACTTATTGAGCCTTGGATATTTCTCTATGAATTAAACTATTCTGTGCATGGTTTATTCACCTCTAAATTCACTACAGTAGCTATACAGCTCCAAAAAGGTTGATTCCAATTTCTACAGAAAGGTATTCCAAATACCTACACTGTGCCTTTGGAATCAAATAAAAATCTACTGTATATTTAATCTGGTGAAAAAGACAAGTTGTGTATAGAACTGCCTTTGGGAATTTCCTAAGGGCATTCTGGTAATTATTTTGGAGTGATTCCAACTCTTAGAGAACAAGTACATCAAGTCCTACCCAACCACCCAAGGAAATAATTTTTGGACATACAGAACATTTCTGGTGAATTATTTCCTAAAACTAGAGTAGTTCCCACTAGAAAATTATTTATAAATCAAAGAAAAGTAATAAAATAGTGAAACCACTTTTGTTGGTTTCATTTTATCAATATTTACCTGTAGGTATCATTTGTATACAATGATACCATACAGAATATGTCCTTGGCCCCAAAACCCCCTCTTAGGTATTTCCTAGACTATAAATCTTAAGGGATTTTCTCCCATGTTCCAAGACTTGCACCCAATCCTTCTAATACATTTTCTCCACACCAATACTGATTTGTGAACTTGTATTGTTCATTGTTTGCTGTATGTATTGGTGCTCGTGTGCCTTGTGATTGATTGTGGCTTGGTTTGCTTGCATGTGCTGTCGGGACGACGATAGTTGCGATGAAATCGGAGAGCAGAAGAAGTGGTATTTATTATTGATATTGGTATTCTGGGGTATATAAAGAAGAAGTCTAGGGACATTTATGCCATACTGCTGATCACAGGCAAGCCACCTTCTTGCTCATAAGCCTTGCCCTACTGTTTTACTTATGCATGTTTTATTTATGGTTTATTAAAAACTGCATTGTTTTACTATATGTTGATATATATATATATATATATGATAGTGGTTTGGCTCCTCCAAACTATTACACTGGGTACTACTAAGTACAACCCCCTTGGTGACACCTACTTGCCCCTAGTAGAATAGATGGTGTATATCACCATAACCCTTTGGAGACCCCCTATTTAGCCGAAGCAAAGCTAGAGGATGGGAAGACCCCGGAAAAAGTTTTACTAAATGATTTCTGATAAAACCTTGGTGAGGTGGGACCTCCCAAGAGATGTTGAGAAGGAAAAAGGTTTTGTTTTATAAAATGCTGGAGGAAAACCGGAGGAAAAAGGTTTACGAAAACGCACCTGGTTCTTTGCAGTTTTGCTAGAACAATTAACCCGTGCAACCACATTACTCTGGAATGGGACAGGGCTGGATTTGATGTTTGTCTACTCTGGTATGAGCTACCTCGCAACAACTATAGGGGATCGGGGATCCCTGGAGGGTGGGCCTTCTCCGATATAGGTCCATGTAAAACATTGACATGGAGAAGGAACAAAGGGTCGGCAGGCCTCCACGCGTTACTATGAGCCCCTCATTGAAAGTGCGCACGTGGGACGTGCAATAAGCGCTCCGGTTGGTCCTCGTCGGACATCCCGGTTTTGAGGGGATTAACACTCATAGGGTAGGCACTTATATTGGAGTGGGCATCCGGAGAGTCTTGATCGGTTACTCGACCCACGATCGGTGAAGATCAGGGTAGGGTACCTGGATGATGTGGGTAAAGTGTACAACCTCTGCAGAGTGTAAATCTATTCGAATAGCCACGTCCGCGGTCATGGACGGTTGGGAAGGTTGCTGTAGAGCGGTGCTGGTTTTGTTTTCAAAAAGGATTTCGAAAAATAAATGATTTTGAAATGTTTTGACCATGGGATGGTCGGAAAGGATACCTGCTTTGACCATGGGATGGTCATAGAGGTATGGAAGGAGTTTGGTCATGGGACGACCTAAAAACAGAAGCAAATGGGTGACCCAGTCCTAATGTTTTCCAAAACTTTTCCAAACGGTTTACAAAATGTTTTATAAAAGTTTTCAACAAAGATATGTAGATGCTATATCTACAAGAGAAACTATTTGAGAAAAGAACCTCTCCCGGAGCCCTCCTACTACCACAGCCATAATGCATATCCTCTTGTTATTACTATTCTCCTAAGGTGGTTTGCGAGTACATTCAAAGTGCTCACTGGAATTGTCCCTGGCTATTAACTTGGCCAGATATCAAGAAGAAGATGGCGTGGGCGACTAAGCGAGCTAGGACGTTCTCCCAGTCAGTTGCCTGTAGGTTAAGGCATGGCTCGGGCACTACGCTTGATGAAGATCCGCTGCTGTTTATTGACGTAGCCATAACGGCATTCATGTAAGTCTTGTAATTCGGTATATTCTCGGATGATGTAATGATACTTGTCGGTTATGTGCCACGACTAACTGATCATGGGATCATGGTTGTATGCATAACAGGGATTCTCGAAGGATTAATCCGGGGGACCCACATTTAGCTTCAATCCATTTTGTGAACTTAATAACTGCAACTAGTAGGTGAGTAAATCCACAGGGTGTTGTTTGCAAAGTCCCCACCATGTCAGGCCCCCAGACTATGAACGGCCAAGTTATTGGTATTATTCGTAATTCTTCTGCTAGAACACTGGGTTGTCTTGCATAAAACTGGCACCCAAGACAGGTTTGTACCAGCTTGTCAGCATCCTCCTTAGCGGTAATCCAGTAGAATCCTTGTCGGAAGGCCTTGGCCACCAACGATCGGGGAGCGGCGTGATGCCCGCAATCTCTGAGATGTATTTCTCTTAGGATTTCAATACCTTGCTGCCGAGAGACGCATCAAAGGAAAACTTATGTGGTACTTCTCTTGTATAGCTGTCCATCAATGATGATGTAGTCTTTTGCTCTGCGTACTATCTGCCGGCTTTCGACTTTGTCAGCGGGCAAAGTTCCATATTGTAGATAATCCATGAACGATTTCGTCTAAGTCGGAGGGGTCACTGTTACTGCATTAACAAATGAGTCCACTCTATCTGGGTTGTCGGGGTCCGCTCCTTTCACGGATGGGGTCCGTAAATGCTCTAGGAAAAATCCTGGTGGAATTGGTCGGCGAGCTGACCCAACTTTTGACAGCAGGTCTGCCGCCTCATTTTCCTCCCTTTTGACATACTTGGCTTTGTAGCCGTCGAAGCACTTGGCTATTTCGTCTACTTCCTCTCGATATGCCACCATCATAGGGTTCCGTGCGTTCTAGGTGCCAGCCACCTACTGGGCAACCAAGTCAGAATCTCCACAGCAAACTATGTGCTTGATGCCAATATCCTTGGCCACACGAAGTCCGTGAATGAGGGCCTTATATTCCGCCATGTTGTTTGTGGTGTTGAAGTGGATCTGCCTAGTTGGTGATTGTAGTAATACACCAGCTCCCGAGCTATTGAGTATCTTGGATTCGTCAAAATGCATGACCCAAAACTCTGGCTCTGGTATGGACGTGTCTTCTGGCAGCTCTGTCTAATCTGCAATAAAATCCACCAATGTCTGTGACTTGATAGCATCGCGTCTCTTATAGGTGATTTCAAAGACGGAAAGTTCAATGCCCCACTTTGCCACTCTCCATGTAGCGTCGCTATTATTGATGATGTCGGACAGTGGAGCTTTGCTCACCATTGTGATAGGGTGCTCCTAGAAATAATGCCTTAACTTACGCGAAGCAAGGAAAACTCCATAAGCTATTTTCTGGTAGTGCGGGTAACGTTGCTTGGATTCCATCAAGACCTCGCTTACATAGTAAACTGGTCGCTGAACTCTGTACTCGTGTGTTGGTTCCTTGCACTCCACCATGATGACGATGTTGATGACTCGGTTGGTTGCCATGATGTAATAGCATAGGCTCCCTTGATACCGGTGCTGCAAGTATTGGTGGAGAGGAGAGTATTCTCTTCAACTCTTGAAGTGGTGCATCAGCCTTGTCCATCCATATGAATTTTCCTGCCTTCTTGAGCAACTTGTAGAGCGGCATAGCCTTCTCGCCAAGTCGGCTGATGAACCGGCTTACTACTGCTACGTAGCCCGTGAGCCTTTGTATGTCCTTCAGGCATGTCGGACGTTTGATGTCAAGGATGGCCTTGATCTTCTCCAGGTTGACTTCAATCCCGCGATGCAAAATGATGAAGCCCAACAATTTGCCAGATGGTACCCCAAAGACACACTTCTTTGGGTTAAGCATCATGTTGTACTTTCAAAGATTATCAAAGGTTTCCTGCAAGTCGATGATTAGGTCATTTGATTTTTTGGACATCACTATGATGTCGTCCACATAAGCGTGTACGTTGCGACCTATTTGGTCATGTAGGCAACGCTGCATCGTTCGCTGGTACGTGGCACCAGTGTTTTCAGCCCAAAGGGCACCGTGACATAGCAGTATGTGTTGTAAGGTGTGGTGAACAAAGTGGCCAGTTGGTCCGACTTTCGCATCCGGATCTGGTGGTATCCTGAATAAGCATCGAGAAAACACAGAAGTTCCGAGCCAACCGTTGAGTCAATGACTTGGTCAATGTGAGGCAAAGCAAACGGATCCTTCGGACATGCTTTGTTCAAGACGGTGTAATCAACGCACATTCTTAATTCTTTGGTTCCCTTTTGG
Source organism: Avena insularis (assembly GCA_023614405.1). Classification (NCBI taxonomy): domain Eukaryota; kingdom Viridiplantae; phylum Streptophyta; class Magnoliopsida; order Poales; family Poaceae; genus Avena; species Avena insularis. The sequence goes on along the minus strand of CM042686.1, from coordinate 139,719,262 downwards.
GGACAAGTGTAACTACCTCGGTGAATTACGCTCCTAGTTACAAGCCTGGATGAGCAGAAATGGTTGAAATAGTACGGTGGGGCCCAAATGCCACTCACAGGTAGACCTTTCGGCCGTCCCAACCATTTCCAAACATCAGGACAAGAACGGGCGGTGTAATCGGCAGGCGAAGGGATCAACTACATACACAAATGAGTATGTATGCAAGCCACCATACAATGGTTCTCAGAGTCATTCCATCTAAAAAGAAAGGAAATATTGCAACGCCATACGGCAAGATCCAAATATCCTAGATAGATATAATAGTTTAGGATATCTCCTCATACATCAAACATCAGAGTATCAGGCGGAAGCGGAAGACAAAATCCGAGTACGGATAAGAAGCAAATCGGCATAAGATGCCCCATAAATAAACACATCCCGCCCACAGATCTCACGGATTCCTGCTCCTAATCTCTACACCGAATGATCGTTGCCACATCGTCCGTCTCCTCCACCCAAAGATCCATCTTGCGAAGCCATTTGTTCATCTGAATCAAACAATTTATCGTGTGAGACCCTAGGGGTACTCAGCAAGTCTTTATGCCTCTAAAGGGGACACAATCTGGGGTGACGCAATTGCAGCAAAAGAAAAACCCTATCAATTCTATAGATACTCACTAACCATCCGCCTAACCAGAGATAGACGGATGTCCGTGAATTAATAACAACAGTTATAACGGTAATATTAACAGATTCATCCTCCTCCTCGCTTACCAACGAGGAAGCGGACGAACAACCCCCCATCCGTTGGCAGTTTTATTATCCATTCCATGAGAGTTGCACTATTTACTAGTCAGGTACTTAGTCAAATTAAAAGCGGTACTTTAGTTATGCTTGTCTATGATCGAGAAACTGTGCTCCAAGTCGTCCATAACCGCGGACACGGCTTTCAGAAAGTTTTACCCTGCAGGGGTGCACAAATAGCAACACACACTCGATCAACCTCGGAAAAACCAAATCAAAACCCAACGAGGCCAATACAAAGCGATCACAGATTCAGAATATTTCAGGGGCCACCCCATTAAGCTACCATAGAACGGTGGCGCGGCCACGAGACGGACTCAAGGTTTGTGGGGACGGTCAGAACGACTGGAACCCAAAAGTGTGGACTGGCTTGTCGACACAATAAAACGTGTCACGGCCCTAACAAGACAGTGCAAGACTCGCACAATTTAAATAAAGCAAGAAAGCATGGCATAAGTACAGGATAGTAAAATAAAACCTCAAACTAGTTTGTGGCCCCAAGAAATAAGAATGAATCAAGCTCGCTGGGGGGTTCATAAGCCTCCGGATGTGGATAGCGAATATTCAAGGAACAGGAATCAAGTACTCGGGGGTCCCACGGACACAAGTGAGCCTGAAAACCAAATAGCGAATATGGCTCACCGATGCCACTTTCATTAGTTATCCCATTACTACTCAGGTTAAGTTGTTTAGGTACCTCGTTATCCATCCGACACTCACATACCCTACACATGTTGTTCTACGACTCGCATGGCTCATACAACTCCTGTAGTAATGGCTCATGGGATGGAGGAACAAGCTTCGGTGGGGTTTAAAAGTAAAGGCTATGCAATACTTGGGATTCAATTTAATGCAATCGCGACTCAATGATGCAAGAATAAGATAGAGGCAATAGGTACTATATGTATGCAAGCATGTGGTAGTGCTTGCCTGGCAGCTTGAAGCGAGAGAAGGATCTGGTAGTGCTCCTTGGTATCTTGATATATCCCACCTCATTGCCTATTCGAAGAAGAACCAAACAAACAAGGGCCAACATAAATAAAGTGCACAAGCATATGAATTAAATGCATCAAGCAAACAATCATGCCATGAAGAATGATGCACAATTTGCATGGCATTAAAGTAGCATGGCATGGGTGAGGTGTGGGATACAAGAATAAATCATTTTATTGAGTTTTAACCACATTTTAACCTCATAAAAGTTGCTGTATACTTTATATTTATATGATGCATGCTGCAAAACAGAACATGGAATGCATAAACAGAAAGGTCTCGTCGAGCTAATCATTTTAGACATATTATTTGTTAAATTTGGAGTTATAAAACAAAAGTTATTAATTAAATAAGGGAAAAGGGCATTTTATTGTAATTTTAATCAACTTGAAATTTTAAATGTTCAAAATATATTTTGAAGGCCATATTTGAATTCCTCACATTTTTCTGATTTGAAAACATATATTATTTGTATTATTTGGAATTATCTTTTAAAAGTTATTTGAAAACAGATTTGAATTTGAATTTAAATTAATTTGAAAAAGGTTTAAATTAAAACAGGAAACAGAGAAATCCTTTTGTTACTCGGCCCAGACTTAGCCACAGTCAGTGACAAGTGGGGTCAAGCTGACCTGGCGAAACAGCGTACAGAAAGGGGGTTCCTCATGGCCGCCCACCACAGAGGCAGTGGGGCCACAGGGGTCCACGTGACAGAGGGGAATACCGACGTGGCTGGCAGGAGGGGGTACCGGACCGCGGGTTGAGGCTAAGATACTACGGGGGGGTCTTTGCAAAAGGCCGGGGAGGCTGACTGGTGGGCCACGAGGTACCGCGGGTAGAGCGAAAAGCAAAAGAGGGAGTTTTCTGTAAAACGACATGGCTCGCACTGTGCTTCTTCTCTGAATGTCTGACGACAAAACGGTGCTCGACAGGGCGCGGGGCGCGGCGCGCGGGATTCGATCCGGGGACCCTGGCGCGGCGCGGAGGCGACAACACCGCGTGGTCCGGCATTGTTGCCGGGAACGCTGACGGCTAGATGAGGTTCGCGACGCGAGCGAAGCAGCAGACGACGCCGGCCGGCACCGAGGGTGCTCGACAAGCGGTCCGACGCGAACAGGATGCAACGGCGAGGCAGGAGGTGTCAGGGAGGCTCGTGGGCTCACCGGGAGGTTGTTGGTCAGGATCGGATCAGAGGAGAAGCGGTCGTCGCCGAGGCGAGGCCGGCCGAGCTAGGGTTTGGCCGGTGGCGGCGATCTTCGGCTCTGGCCCTTCTCCTCCTTGCTGGCGGTACTGGTCGATGCAGGGGAACGTACTCGACTTCCTCGACAGCCTCCACGCCACGCTCGCCTGCTGGTTCGAGGAAACGACGGTGGACACCGACGGTGGCCGGTGATGGGGTAGACGGTGGTGAGGGAAGGCAGGGAGAGAGGGGAGCGGCCTGGGGAGATCTGGGGGTGCAGAGGGTTCGTGGGGCGGAGGTAAAGCAGAGGGGGAGAGGGAGATGCCGTGGGGAGGTGGGGTAGATGGAAAAGGTGGCCTCGGTGCCACCTTTCTCTCCTCCCCCTCCTCACGTGCTTGGGCCTGGGCAGACTAGGGCAAGGTGGGGCTGCAGTGGGGACGGCTGGTTGGTGGGGAGGCTCGGGATAGGGGCCTCCCTGGCGAGAGAGCTAGCGAGAGAGAGGGGGGTCGGCTCGGGCTCGGGGGGGGGAGCCTCGGGTTAGGGTTTGGTACTAGGGTTGGGGCTTGAGGTGGTGGTAGCTAGGTGGTCGGGGTGGCAGGTGGGGCCAGCTAGGTGAGAGAGGAGAGAGGCCGAGAGAGAGGGTGGAGCTAGGGTTAGGTTAGATGGGGGTGTGGTTTAGAGAGGATGGTAAAGAGAGAGGAGAGATGAGTGTATGGTTTAGGGTTTAGAGAGAGATTAGATGGAGTGGTTCTCTTTTGGCAAGATCAAGCATGATCATGACAAGCTCAAGCAAGATATAGCCAAAAGAGAGAAGAGAAGAAAAGGTGGTGATGGCATGGATGGAGATGGTGATGGGGTTTTAGATGCTTGCATGCATCAAGCAAGATCAAGCATAAGGGGTAGAGAGAGATATGGGGAAGATCCACTCAAAGATTCAAATAAACCCAAAAGGCTAGAAAAAGGTGGTTCTTGCATGGGCCATGCATAAATAATTAATACCATGCTTATTTTTGTGAAAACAAGATTATTTACATGGCATTATTCTTATGCATTCCAAAATGTGGAGTAAGGCCTAAGCAAAAGAATTTAAAAGAAAGTTCCAAGTAGATGGAGATGATCACATTTGATTATAATTGGGACTTGCTAGTGTGTATATTCCACCAGATGCTTACTATCCCCAAAAATATGCCCACATGAGCATATATCCATAATAATCCATATGGAAGCTAGGAAAAGGGTTCCACTCACAAGGCATGCAAAGGTGGCCATGTGGCTCTCATATATCAATAATGTGAAAACAACATGATGCTAAGATGAGAGCATGTGGAAAGAATAGAATTGGATCCATCCCAACCCATATGAGCTAGAGGTAAAACCCAATAAAATGCAAAGCTCATATTTAGTTGAATGGTGGAAATATAAGGTGGTGACAGAGAAAGGTGATGGAGTTGAATAAAAGATATGCCCCCAACTCAACTTGGGCATGAAACAATATAGCAAGAACCAAATACAATATCAAGAGGCAAATACAATTTACAATGCATATGAGAGAAGAACCAAAACAAAAAGGGTTTTATATGATGCTCAAATGCAAGGTGGCATGATGACATGAGCATGATATAATTATGATGCAACAATTATATGTATGAAGTAGCCATTATATAGACTAGGCTAGTAGCATTGCAATTGTTAGACAATTGGGATGCTACAACTCTCCCCCACTAAACAAGAATCTCGCCCCGAGATTCCTAGGAAAAAGAAAACAACACAAGGAGAGGCGGTGTTCGGAACGAAGGTGACCCTCACGTTCCCAAGTTGATGAACAACGGAATGGTGTGACCACTACACCTTGCAAAACTTGCTAGACTTGTTGCGAGTCTTGCATTTTGCTTGAGAAACAACGATTAGAAGAGTTTAAGGATTGTCGTTAAACAAGAAGGATAGGATGGACATAGCTCCGGTTTTCTCAAGAAACAAGATAAAAGACTATAACCACTTGTGACAGAAAGGAAAAGATGATGTATCATGGATAGAGAAAGACACACCGTTAAGATTAAAGATTTACCGATACTAGAGAGGATGAATCTTTGTCTCGCCGGAAGAAAAAGAGCTAGATTGGAGAGGTTTGAACCACTATGACAATAGCATCGTACCTTCTCTCGGATTTGAGAAATGAAGTATGGAAACAATATTGCCTTCACACAATAGAGTCCCTTGATATCAACAGAAAGATTTAGTTAGACATCGTCGGATTAGATTCTTGTTGCGCCGGTAAGAACCAAAGGATCACGCAATTGAGGTGCGCGGATATAACTTCCAGAGATGGATGTGAAGCCAGATCACGGAGGAATCCCGAGAAGCAACGAATATGGAGGAGCTAGAGTTTATTGTAGAGATACTTATTGCTTTCTTTAGCCTTGAGGCTAACGCAATAGATTTGCGGCTGATGGAACCAACCATAATTGTCTTTACCACAGAAAAAGAATTGATGAAACAAAGAGAGATAGTTTCCTTTCATCTTGTTTGGGGATGTCGAGCATCGTTAGAAAGACGAGGAACGAAAGGAGTTTGCGTTTGTTTCCACCAGATAATTGCAGATTTTTCTCCATCTAGAATAGACAGACCACCAACAAGAGATTATTGATTACTTTCTTCGAGAGAGCACTCCGGAAAAACAAGGACGGACGTAAAAGTATCAAGGGATAAAGGCCACTTCTAACTTCCGTGGAATGAGTGAAATCACATTAATTCCCCACTTCAATGTACAAGAGCGAATGATAAGAGTAGTGGTATGGTAGCTACTCCATCCCGCACTCAAAGCATTACTCCGCACATGAATAAGAAGAATCATGTAACCCCAACTCCCAAAGACAGACTGAAGATCTTGCCAAAAAGAACTCATAGAACTCCGTTAGAAAACAAGGATTGATGCAAACGATTCGCCGGATTCATAGATAGATAAAGATGATGATGTTGTCGTCATGTCTGAAGTACCAAGCCACCAGAAAGATATGAAGGAAGATTACGGAGAAGAACTGCAAGATTCAACAGCTACAGAAAAGATAGCACCAACTTGAACAGAAGGAATACGAAAGATCTGAAAAGTCTTCATGGCCTCCGGTGGATTGAGCATAGATGATAAAATGAGAGGGTTTCAAAAGATCACTTGACGAGACTGAGGTGAAAGAAACTCCATGTTGTTCTTGAAATGATAGAGAGAGATTTAGCAGTCTTGAGGATAATCTTTAGCGGAACGACGATGATGACTTGCCACCAAGGAAAACTCCGGATTGGTTGAAGATGGAGGATAGAATTAACAATGAACTTGCTGATTCCAGAACTCAAGCGATCTATTTAGCAGAAGGACGTGGCCGAGATAGGTGACTTCAAAAAGTCAGAACTCACGCTTTGAGAACTTTGCACACAGGTAGTGTTCTCGAAGCTTTAGAGAAAGAGACATAGATGATCTTCCATGTCCTTCCATTGATATCGAATAGGCAAGCATATTATCAACATATACCACCATGGATTAACAGGATATTCCTAGAATATCAAGTTCAAGAGGCGGAAGAAACGAACAAATGCTCGAAACACTTTCTGAGCTCAACGCTCTTAGAAAGATCAATATTAAGAGCACGGGTTCGTGTTGAAGAAGATGCACTGGAAGAATAGATTATCTGGTCCTTCGGAATAAAAAGATATGTCACCTGGTTCACGTTGTCGATTGAATCGCCGGTTACAAAGATAAAGAGATCTTGGATGAAGAAAAGATGATAGATCATACCTTAAGCAAAGCTACCGGAGACGAAAAGATGCAATTCCCTCGTCTCAAAGAGAATTTTGCGGATATGGAGTTCCAAAAAAAGATGTGAAGCATGATAAACAGATGATGGACCGCCGTAGTGCTTTGGGAAACTCCGGATTGCCAAAGATGCTTGAATATGCATAGATATGATCACGGTGTACTCAAAATCACAGGAGATAACCGTCACCATTGGAGGATAGTGTTGATAGCATTTTCCATATTCCACTCCTGATAAGTGTCATATAGCTATGCCGATAACCAAATTACAATCACCAGCATCGGATCGACACCTGTTATGTAATTAGCCCAAGAGAATTGGAGATGAAATTAAACTCCAGGATTAAGCGCCGGGGACAAAAGAATGAGTTAGCATGGACATGCTGATAAAAGGGAGATAGATAATGTTTCACACACGACTGAAAAGGAGTGTGGAAGCACAGATGTATCAAAGAAAAATTTTCCGCATTTTTCGGCATTAAAATACCAATAGATGCGCAAAATCACTTATCAGGTAGAGATTAGCAACTGATGCTTACACAGAATGTGGAGTTGCTAGAAGGAAGGACACCCTTAAGAAGATGGCACCGGTTAACAAGGAGTCAGATAGATCGCGTCGGTTTTCAAAAGCCTGTCGGTATGGAATATACCAACAGTTGATAACCAAAGGCGATTGTGATAACAAATTGGATGCAACAGATAGACAAGGAATTACACACACACACTTTCTATGGTACTACGGAAACCCAGAACACGTGAATCCTAGTTTGAATTTTAAGAAGAGGATTGAAAACGTTACACTTCCTTACCAGAAAAGGGTTGGTGGGTGGGTAAGAAGAAAAGTGGAAGCAGTCCTACTCTCGCGTTTTGTTTTTCCCTAGTATACATAGCTACCAAAAAATATTTTCTAGACTGACAACGACCATTTGGCTGAGACCTTGAAGGGCGGGATGGCTCTGATACCAATTGTAACTACCTCGGTGAATTACGCTCCTAGTTACAAGCCTGGATGAGCAGAAATGGTTGAAATAGTACGGTGGGGTCCAAATGCCACTCACAGGTAGACCTTTCGGCCGTCCCAACCATTTCCAAACATCGGGACAAGAACGGGCGGCGTAATCGGCAGGCGAAGGGATCAACTACATACACAAATGAGTATGTATGCAAGCCACCATACAATGGTTCTCAGAGTCATTCCATCTAAAAAGAAAGGAAATATTGCAGCATACGGCAAGATCCAAATATCCTAGATAGATATAATAGTTTAGGATATCTCCTCATACATCAAACATCGAGTATCAGTGAAGCGGAAGACAAAATCCGAGTACGGATAAGAAGCAAATCGGCATCAGATGCCCCATAAATACACACATCCCGCCCACAGATCTCACGGATCCCGTTCCCTAATCTCTACACCGAATGATCGTTGCCCACATCGTCTGCCTCTCCACCCAAAGATCCATCTTATGAAGTTTACCTGCTCATCTAATCAAACAATTTATCGTGAGACCCTAGGGTACTCAAGAAGTCTTTATGCCTCTAAAGGACACAACTGGGTGCCGCATTGCAGCAAAAGAAAACCCTATCAATTCTATAGATACTTCAACCATCCGCCTAACCGAGATAGCGGATGTCCGTGAATTAATAACAACAGCTTATAACGGTAATATTATAGATCCATCCTCCTCCTCGCTACCAACGAGGAAGCGAACAACCCCCATCCGCTGGCGTTTTATTATCCATTCCATGAGAGTTGCACTATTTACTAGTCGGTACTTAGTCAAATTAAAAGCGGTACTTTAGTTATGCTTGTCTATGATCGAAGCATGCTCCAAGTCGTCCATAACCGCGGACACGGCTTTCAGAAGTTTTACCTGCAGGGTGCACAAATAGCAACACACACTCGATCAACCTCGGAAAAACCAAATCAAAACCCAACGAGGCGCCACGACAAAGCGATCACAGGATTCAGAAATATTTTAGGGGCCACCCCATTAAGCTACCCGCAACGAACGGGCTGACGAGGCAGACTCAAGGTTTGTGGGGGGCAGTAAACGACGGGAACCCGAAAGTGTGACTGGGCTTGTCGATACAAAACGTGTCACTACCTAACAAGACAGTGCAAGACCTGCACAATTTAAATAAAGCGATAAAGCATGGCATAAATGCAGGATAGTAAATAAAACCTCAAACTAGTTTGTGGCCCCAAGAAATAAGAATGAATCAAGCTCGCCAGGGGGGTTCATAAGCCTCCGGATGTGGATAGCGGATATTCAAGGAACGAATCAAGTACTCGGGGTCCCACGGACACAAGTGAGCCTGAAAAATCAAATAGCGAATATGGCTCACCGATGCCACTTTCATTAGTTATCCCATTACTACTCAGGTTAAGTTGTTTAGGTACCTCGTTATCCATCCGACACTCACATACCCTACACATGTTGTTCTCACTGCATGGCTCATACAACTCCTGTAGTAATGGCTCATGGGATGGAGGAACAAGCTTCGGTGGGGTTTAAAAGTAAAGGCTATGCAATACTTGGGATTCAATTTAATGCAATCGTGACTCAATGATGCAAGAATAAGATAGAGGCAATAGGTACTATATGTATGCAAGCATGTGGTAGTGCTTGCCTGGCAGCTCAGTTGAAGCGAGAAGGATCAGGTAGTGCTCACAGGTATCTTGATATATCCTCGTCAGCCTATTCGAAGAAGAACCAAACAAACAAGGGCCAACATAAATAAAGTGCACAAGCATATGAATTAAATGCATCAAGCAAACAATCATGCCATGAAGAATGATGCACAATTTGCATGGCATTAAAGTAGCATGGCATGGGTGAGGTGTGGGATACAAGAATAAATCATTTTATTGAGTTTTAACCACATTTTAACCTCATAAAAGTTGCTGTATACTTTATATTTATATGATGCATGCTGCAAAACAGAACATGGAATGCATAAACAGAAAGGTCTCGTCGAGCTAATCATTTTAGACATATTATTTGTTAAATTTGGAGTTATAAAACAAAAGTTATTAATTAAATAAGGGAAAAGGGCATTTTATTGTAATTTTAATCAACTTGAAATTTTAAATGTTCAAAATATATTTTGAAGGCCATATTTGAATTCCTCACATTTTTTGATTTGAAAACATATATTATTTGTATTATTTGGAATTATCTTTAAAAGTTATTTGAAAATGATTTGAATTTGAATTTAAATTAATTTGAAAAAGGTTTAAATTAAAACAGGAAACAGAGAAATCCTTTTGTTACTCGGCCCAGACTTAGCCACAGTCAGTGACAAGTGGGGTCAAGTGACACAAAAGCAACAGCGTCTGAAAGGGGTTCCTCATTGCCGCCACAGACCCAAGCAACAGTGGGGCCGGCCGAGGGGCCACGTCCACGTGTGAGGGGAATACCGACGGCGGGCAGCGGGGGCAGAATCGCCATGAGTTGAGGCTAAGATACTCTGGGGTCTTTGCAAAAGGCCGGGAGGCTGACTGGTGGGCCACGAGTCTGGGTGCGAAAAGCAAAAGAGGGAGTTTTCTGTAAAACGACATGGCTCGCACTGTGCTTCTTCTCTGAATGTCTGACGACAAAACGGTGCTCGACAGGGCGCGGGGCGCGGCGCGCGGGATTCGATCCAGGGACCTGGCATGCGCGCGCGGAGGCGGTAGCCACTGCGGTGGTCTGGCGTTGTTGCTGGGGAACGGCTGCGCGGCTAGATGAGGTTCCGCGACGCGCTGAGCGAGCAGACGCACGCGCTCGCCGGTGCACCGAGGGTGCTCGACAAGCGGTCCGTACGAAGGATGCAACGGCGAGGAAGGAGGTGTCGGGGAGGCTCGTGGGCTCACCGGGAGGTTGGTGGTGCGGATCGGGCAGAGGAGAAGCGGTCGTCCGAGGCAGAGGCCGGCCGAGCTAGGGTTTGGCGTCGGTGGCGGCGGCGATCTTCGGCTCTGGCCCTTCTCCTCCTTGCTGGCGGTACTGGTCGATGCAGGGGAACATACTCGACTTCCTCGACAGCCTCCACGCCACGCTCGCCTGCTGGTTCGAGGAAACGACGGTGGACACCGACGGTGGCCGGTGATGGGGAGCGGTGGTGAGGGAAGGCGGAGAGAGGAGCGCCTAGGAAGATCTGGGGTCAGAGGGTTTGTGGGGGCGGAGGTAAAGCAGAGGGGGAGAGGGAGATGCCGTGGGGGTGGGGTAGATGGGAAAAGGTGGCCTCGATGCCACCTTTCTCTCCTCCCCTCCTCACGTGCTTGGGCGGGGACTAGGGCGGTCGTGGGGGCTGCCAGTGGGGGACGGCTGGTTGGTGGGAGGCTCGGAGGGGCCCTCTGGCAGAGAGAGCTAGAGAGAGAGGGGTAGGCTCGGGCTGGGTTGGGGAGCCTCGGGTTAGGGTTTGGTACTAGGGTTGGGGCTTGAGGTGGTGGTAGCTAGGTGGTCCAGGGTGGCCAGGTGGGGCCAGCTAGGTGAGAGAGGAGAGAGGCCGAGAGAGAGGGTGGAGCTAGGGTTAGGTTAGATGGGGGTGTGGTTTAGAGAGGATGGTAAAGAGAGAGGAGAGATGAGTGTATGGTTTAGGGTTTAGAGAGAGATATTAGATGGAGTGGTTCTCTTTTGGCAAGATCAAGCATGATCATGACAAGCTCAAGCAAGATATAGCCAAAAGAGAGAAGAGAAGAAAAGGTGGTGATGGCATGGATGGAGATGGTGATGGGGTTTTAGATGCTTGCATGCATCAAGAAAGATCAAGCATAAGGGGTAGAGAGAGATATGGGGAAGATCCACTCAAAGATTCAAATAAACCCAAAAGGCTAGAAAAAGGTGGTTCTTGCATGGGCCATGCATAAATAATTAATACCATGCTTATTTTTGTGAAAACAAGATTATTTACATGGCATTATTCTTATGCATTCCAAAATGTGGAGTAAGGCCTAAGCAAAAGAATTTAAAAGAAAGTTCCAAGTGGAGTAGATGGAGATGATCACATTTGATTATAATTGGGACTTGCTAGTGTGTATATTCCACCAGATGCTTACTATCCCCAAAAATATCCCCACATGAGCATATATCCATAATAATCCATATGGAAGCTAGGAAAAGGGTTCCACTCACAAGGAATGCAAAGGTGGCCATGTGGCTCTCATATATCAATAATGTGAAAACAACATGATGCTAAGATGAGAGCATGTGGAAAGAATAGAATTGGATCCATCCCAACCCATATGAGCTAGAGGTAAAACCCAATAAAATGCAAAGCTCATATTTAGTTGAATGGTGGAAATATAAGGTGGTTACAGAGAAAGGTGATGGAGTTGAATAAAAGATATGCCCCCAACTCAACTTGGGCATGAAACAATATATCAAGAACCAAATACAATATCAAGAGGCAAATACAATTTACAATGCATATGAGAGAAGAACCAAAACAAAAAGGGTTTTATATGATGCTCAAATGCAAGGTGGCATGATGACATGAGCATGATATAATTATGATGCAACAATTATATGTATGAAGTAGCCATTATATAGACTAGGCTAGTAGCATTGCAATTGTTAGACAATTGGGATGCTACAACAAGTACAGGATTTGCCACCCACCGGGTGTGAATAACTTCTCGGATAAAGCCAGCCTTAAGTAACCTAGCTATTTCTTTGCCTATAGCCCTTTGTATTTCGTCACCAAAGCGTCGTAGAGGTTGTTTCACTAGTTTGGCATTAAGATCAATATTCAAGCTATGCTCGGCAAGTTCCCTAGGTACACCTTTCATGTCGACAGGTTGCCAGGCAAAGATGTCCCTATTCTCACAGAGGAACTCAACGAGCATGCTTTCCTATTTGGGATCCAGGTCCGTGCCAATGGCGGTGGTCTTGGAGGAATCTCCTTCCACAAGCTCCACTTGCTTGATCTTGATGGCGACCTTGAATGCAGGTACGGCAGCAGTGATCTGCTTCTTCGAAGCTGGCATTTTCGAGGCATCGACCTGGTTCTGGATCTCCTTGAACTCCTCACCATAAAGGACTGCTTCGGCGAAGGCGGCTTCGCTGAGCTTACACTCCCTTTCCTTGGTGAAGCTTCCGTCAATGGTAATGATACCATTTGGTCTGGGTATCTTGAGCTTGTTGTAGACAAAGCATGGCCTTGCGAGGAAGGAGTGGAAGATGCCGCGGCCAAAGATGACATGGTACACGCTCTTGAAAGGCACCACTTCAAAGGTCATGCGTTCTTGGCGGTAATTGTTGACATCGCCAAAAGCGACCGGAAGGGTGATGCAGCCCAGGGAATTTGCTTGTTGGCCAGGGACAACACCATGGAACACGGTGTTGCTCTTCCTTAGCTGGGTCTCTGTCAAGTTCATCTTGTGCAGTGTATCTAGGTACATGGTGTTGATGCTGCTTCCATTGTCCACGAGGCACTTGGTGAACTTTGTGCCATCAATCAAAGGGTTGATGACCATGGCATACTGGTTCTCTGTTGGGATAAGATCTGGATGATCCTTCCTATCCCAAGTGATTGGAACTTCCGACCACCTGACGTACTGGGGCACTGGAGGAAGGGTAGCCATCAGTATCCTCAGTGAGGTTTTCTAGGCCCGGACGGTGGTAGTACCAAGGAAAGTGTGGTAGACTGGGGCCTTCTTTTCGAAGGGGTTCTTGCCCTTGCCATCGCCCTTGTCGGTGGACTTGGGTTCCACGTCTTCATCCATGTCACTTGAGTCCTTGGACTCCTCCTCCGCCTTCTTCTTCCCTTTGCCCTTTCCTCGAGGTCTGTTCTTCCGACTTCATTTGTAGCCGGACTCAGGGTCTTCCTTGAGGTCATTGACAAACTTGCATTGGCGGTTGGTGTGGGTGCCTTTGTCGTTCGTGTCAAGGTGGATGAAACATAGCATATCGCGGTACTCTTCGTACGTCTAGGGAATGCGGGGAGCTGAGGATGTAGCATCACTCCTCTACTGGCGCTGGCTAGTTCCTCGGCCACGACCATGTTGTCTGCCTCCGCCTTTGCCAGTAAACATTGTGACGACCATGTCGGCTATCTGCTTCTCTTCAGGCGGAGTCTTCCTCTTCTTGTTGTTGTTTTTTCTGGCCTGGGTGGGGATTGCTATTGCCGGCAACAATCCGCGCACATCGTCACCAGCGGCGGCAAACTCGCTAGGCATGGCGATCATTGCATTGAGGTTGAGCTCATTGTTATATTGCTTGCACTTTAACGTATGCTAGAGCAAAGTTCCTTTTACCAGACCGTCGATGAAGGCGTCTATAGCGGTTTGTTTGTGCACCCCTGCATAGGAATTTTTCATATCCAGCCAGCGAGAGAGGTAGGCACATGAGGTTTCATCCTTTTCTTGTACGCACCGCTATAGGTCTCCAACAGTGCAGGGACGTTTGTACGTGCCCTCGAAGTTCTTGGTGAATGCTTCATGCATGTCCAACCAATTGCATATTGATTTCTCCGGCAAGTCATCAATCCATTGGCGGGCGGTGTCGGTGAGCATCAGTGGGAGGTACTTGACGGCGACCTTAGGGTTACCCCCTGCGATGTGAATCGCTTCCCTGTAGTCCCGCAACCATGTAGCTAGCCTGGCAGTGTCGTCATAGGGTTTGATGGTCTTGTCAATCCGGAGACCTCTAGGGTAAGTTGTGGCCCTTATTACAGGTCCAAAACAACGTGAGACCAGGTATGGGAGCTCCTGTGCTTCTTGGATCTTGTCTAGCCGTGAACATGCGTTGTATGGCTCCGGTTGCTTCCCTTTCCCGCCATGGGGAGGAGAATTGTGGTGCGATCCATGGGACCCACCATGTCCTCCGCCATGGTGGCTACTTGGTGGCGATGGTGGCGGCAGTAGCGGCGGTGGGTTAGCTTTCTTGCTACTCCCTCCATGCGACTCCTCATGCCTGTCGCGATTCCTTGCCGGACATGGTGCTTCCTTGTGGGATCTGCTCCTGTGTCCGTCATTTCCGCTGCGCTCTACGACATGGCGGGGTTGCTCACCCTAGTCGCGTATAACAATACTGGCCTGGGGACGCCTAGGGGGTGGAATTCTTGTTCGGTGGCGCGGCTGTGGTTCCTCGTGATGCCGGTATGGAGGGGGTGGTGGCGATCGACGAGGGTAAGCCTTGTCTCCCTTGTCGGAAGAAATAGGTATGGCATCGGCCTTGTTGCACGCATCCCTCCATCTTCGCTTTGTGGAGCCTGTGTGGGATCCTTCGTCACAGGGAGATCTTGGCCTTCGGTGGCTGTTTAGTGTTGATTGGCAAAGCTCCGGGTTGGACTCAAGCCTCTAGGAGGTAGCCTTTTCCTGTTGCTTGCAAGCCTTGGCTACGAGGTCATAGACCTGAGCCACCACTTCTGGTGACCTGTCCTGTTCAAGGAGGGTTTTGGCGATGACCATGTTGAGGGCGGGTGTTGGCATCACTTGCTTCCCCTCTAAATCGATGTATGGGGTTGCTTTTGCCGGTTTAGACGCATCCCATCCCAACCTGCGTCGAACGCCGAGATCTTCGACGACCTGAACTGGTGCTTTCTTAGCCTTGTGCTTCTTCAGTAGCTGCTTGTACTCAGCCTCCAAAGCTCTTGCTGCCTTGATGGATTATTGCGCCTTGGCAATGTCCTTGTCCAGCTAGGCGCCCTATTCTGCAATTCACTTAGCCTCCATGAGGATTTCTGCACGCTTCTCATCTAACTCTGTAACACTCCGGATATGGGCGACGGTGATAGGCTCGAGGAGGAGTGGGTCGTAGATCGCCTTGTCCGCATGAGTAGCCAATGGGTTGCCAGCTGGAGACGTTAACGATGGTGGTGTCGACTGATTTGATTTTTTGGCAGTACTAGGACCCGTGGTGAGTTCCTACGCCTGCTGCAGTATAGGCTCAGCGACCTTCTTTGTCGCTGCTGCTCGGGTGAGCACAGGTGTGGGCGGAGCTCTCTCACGTTCTAGTTCCTGCTGTTCTTCCTCTACCATGTTCCCAATGGCGACAAGCACCTGACGGGAAGTCTTAGCTTTCTCGTCACGCTCCTCCTTCTCGATCTCCCTCATAACAATGTTGTATTCCTCTGAGTTAGCGTTCGAGCCACTACCATCCATATTGATGTCGGCATATAACACGTCAAGGACGGATTCGGAGTTGGCTTCGGTGTTGTTTTTGCTTCCTCCGGCTTCAGGACCAGGCATGGCCTGGGTGTTCTCCTCAGCGTCCGCGTATTCGTTGATGATCGAAATCATCTCACCGAGGGTGAGTAATCCGGCAGCTTGCCGCCTCCTGAGTGTATGCCGGAGGAGTGTCCTGGGCATGAGCCCTTCCACAAAGTGGTACACGAGTTCATCGGCGCAGACGCCCTCTAGGGTTTCCCTCACCCTCATCCATCTAGCAAGGTATTTGTGGGGAGGTTCCCCGTCCCTCTGAACGCATCTAGCCAGATCGAAGATGGTGATGATGCCGACAAAGTGTGACCTCCGTTTCTCAAACGCTCGGGGAAGCCGGGCGAATTCACGGGGTCCTTCCACCATTATATCCTGCATAGGGGCGGTTTAGGTGGGCCTTGAATTTTCCTGATCTGAGCCACCATACTCTAGAGAGAGGTACGGCCTAGATCCTTCCGCGAACGTGTCCTTATAGTAGGCGGTCTGTGCTAGGCTTGACGAGTTTCCGACTTCCTGGGAGTTAGGACCCAAGTCAGTTTCACCGATGAAGATGCGGGTGTCTCCGAAGGGGATGACGGAGCAGCACATAGGGTTCATCTTCATCGGCACCCAGAACTCATCTGGAGGGACGATCGGGACATTGTCGGAGAAGAGAACACGTTCGATGGCTATGATGTCGCTGATTCCTACGAAGATCTTGGACCTCGCCCGATGTAGAGCTCAAAGCGCCTCTTGCCCCACGGTAGGCGCCAACTGTCGTGGTATTGCCGACGAGTATGCCATGGAGGGGTCCTCACAGTGCGTGTTTACAAACGTGGGGTAAGGCAGAGTGTTGGCGGGTACGAGGTAACACAGCTTACCTAGGTTCAAGTCCCACAATGGTGGTGGAACTCTACTCCTCCTATAAATCACTATAATGGCAATACACCGAGTTACAGAGGTCGGTTCACTGTGCGAGGTGTTGCACGTTGTACGTAGCAATCTGGTTGGTTATGCCCTAAAGGCTCCCACATGTCCGGTTTATAAAGGCACCAGAACCTAGGGTTACAGGAAAAGGACCTTGCCGAACAAGGTAAAGAGTCCTACACTAATACTAACTAGTCTTTTGTCTCTTGCACTCCGAGGCTCCGAGTACGTCGGTGACTCCTGCATAGTCTTCCTTTATCCGGCATGGGCCTCCCTTCTGGATCCATCTAACTAGTCCGCCTAGCAGGCCATATGCCTTGCTACCAACTGTGGGTCACCCGGGTTATCCGGATTATGGACGTGCTATGGTGATACCCATTTAGCATATCCCCAACATGGAGTCTTCATGTCTTCATGCTCGGGGACTCGCCGCCCTCGCGGAGTCTTCACCCTCGGGGACTCGCCGCCCTCGCGGCCTCGCCATCTCGTACTCGCCATGCTCGGGGGACTCTCCATCACGAACTCGCCCTCGCGTACTCGCCATGCTTGGGGACTCGCCGTCATGATCTCTCCCTCGTGGACTCGCCCTCGTGGACTTGCCCTCGTGGACTCTCCATCACAGGATCACCCTCGTGGACTTGCCCTTGTGGACTCGCCATCACGGAGTCGCCCACGCTGACTCGGCGACTTGATCATCAATGACTTGGTGGCCTCTACACGTTCGCTACTCGTCAACCCCTACTTCTACAACAACATGATGCTATCTTCACCATGACTAGGAAGCGTCTATGACAGCAAGATAACGAGGCGTCAAACAAACTTCTCCAAAGGGTAACTCCATTCAATACCGACTAGCCTGGCGCGTCGACTCGCCTTGACGAATGAACTACTTCATAAGCTATTTTTCTGTTTCAGGAGCTCGCCAACGACTCCACCCTGAAATCGCCCGTGCTAATTTGGCGGCTTGAAGTCATCGCCGAGTCCCTGGCGTGCTCGGGGACTACTGATGGGGGAATACCAATTGGGGTATACCCATGAAGCGGAGTCACCAGCTGCATCGAGCCGACTGAAGCCAATACCAGAGCGGGTTGACTCGCCGAATACGGCGACTGACGCCTACTGGACCCGGACGACTCGCTGACTGGAGGCCCAAGACAGAGACTCCAATACAAAGCCCATTAGTGCACTTGTAAACCCTAACTGGCTACATATATAAAGCCACCAGGGGCATCCCTCTGGGGGATATCTCTCTCACATCATATTAGATCTCATTAGACATAGTCTCTCCCACCGCCTCCAGCGACTCCATGTAAACCAATCTATGAACATATACTGGATTGACAACAGGATGTAGCGATCCTCCACCGAGGGTACGTGAACCTGGGTACATCGTGTGCCAATCTCGCTCCCGGATTCTCCTACTTCGCCTTGCCTCCTCTAAGTAAGCTACCCCGTAGCATCTGCCTTGGTCAATACCACGACATTTATTGTCCTAATCTATTTTGGTGTTCATTAACAACATGAGGATCTTTTTACTATGTGTTAATGTCTACAGGTCAATCTAATGAAAAGATAAAAGGCCATAACTTTGTGGGAAAATCCCTGGATAAAACTAATGTTTCCCGAAGAATCCAGACCGGAATCTCTGCTTGTTCAATATGTAGAGCTCCTTGAGGAACCCCAAGAGGAAGGTATGATGAGCACAGCAACAAGTTTTCCCTCAGTTATGAAACCAAGGTTATCGAACCAGTAGGAGCAAGGAAACACCTCCAAGGTGTTGTTTCCAACTTGGAATCATGCACAACACAACCATAGAACTTTGCGCCCAACTTACAGTGAGGTTGTCAATCTCACCAGTTTTGCTGAAAACAAAGGATTAAACGTATTGTGTGGAAGATAGTAATTGCTTGTAGAAAGTAAACAGAAAACAGTAAATAGTTGTAGATTGATGGTAAAATAATGGACCAGGGTCCATAGTTCACTGATGTCTACGCACTTCTATTCTTGTAGACAGTTGTTGGGCCTCCAAGTGAAGAGGTTTGTAGAACAGCAGCAAGTTTTCCCTTAAGTGGATTACCCAAGGATTATCGAACTCAGGGAGGAAGTGGTCAAAGGTATCCCTTTCAAGCAACCCTGCAATCAAGATACAAGAAGTCTTTTGTGTCCCCAACACACCCAATACACTTGTCAGGTGTATAGGTGCACTAGTTAGGCGAAGAGATAGTGAAATACAAGTGGTATGGATAATTATGAGTGGTAACGGTGCCAGAAAATAGTTTTGATGGCGTGTGGTTGACGTGGGAAGAGACTAAAGGCAATTTGAAATAAAGATGGAAGCAAGCAAACATGTAACCGATCTAATTGCAAACGGTGTTTCAATGTTTAGAAACAAGGCCTAGGGATCATACTTTCACTAGTGAACACTCATATAAATATCTTATCTTCATGATACTACTCTGAACTACTCTTCAGTTGGACACTCTAATCCATGGTAGGGTTATAACAGCACTCCTCAAAGTCCACTTTCCCCATCTAGATAACCCCACACTGTCACCTTGAGCTCTAGATGGTTCCAACAAACACCACAATTTCATAGAAACATCCAACTCCAAATATAACTCACAACAAGTAATTGTAATCTCTAGCCTAAGTGCCACCATGGTGTGCACGTTGTCACTTTCACACACATGGGGAGAGCAGAGATCTATTAAAGCACTTGAGTAGCAATGTAGATCTACTTGATTACAAAGCTCATGATCACAATATGGTCATACATAGAGAGAGAGAGATGAACACATAGCTACCCGTAGAACCCTTAGCCTCGAGGAAGAACTACTCTCTCATCATCATGGGAATCAGCAACGGTGATGGAGATGGTGATGGAGATCGATGGAGATGGCTCCGGGGGCACTTCCCTATCCCGACAGCGTGCCGGAATAGAGACTTTCTGTCCCCCGAATCTCCCCTTCGGTGGCGGTGGCGTTGTGGAACTTTTCGTGACTGGAGACTCTCTGATTTAGGGTTTCTATATCGGGAGGAATATATAGGCGAAGGGGCGATGTTAGAGGGTGGACCAGGGGCCCACACCACCTGGTGGCGTGGCCAGGGGGACCCGCGCCACCCTATGGTGTGGCCAGCCCCTGGCCCTCCTCCGTCTCGTCTTCTGGATCTGTGTTCCCCTCGGTGAAATATTGACTTTGGCTTTTGTCCCGTCCAATTCCGAGAATATTCATTTTCTAGCTTTTCCGGAACCAAAAACATAAGAAAATAGGCAACTGGCATTGTGGCATCTTGTTAATAGGTTAGTCCCAGAAAGTGTATAAAAATACTCCAAAGTATGGATAAAACATAAGAAAGTAGATATAAAACAAGCATGGAACATCAAAAATTATAGATACGTTTGCAACGTATCATTCACTAGTGGTGATTCTCCTTAAGATAGATGACATGTTGGGTGAACAAATTACAACGGGGCAATTGACAAACATCGAGAAAGCATACATGCATATACTAATCATCTTGACTCCTATGAGATTTGATTGGGCATTACAACATTATACATAGACCGTAATCCAACTGCATCTATGACTAATAATCCACCTTCAGGTTACCATCCGAACCCCCTCCAGTATTAATTTGCACGCAACAGATAATTGCATTAAGCAAAGTGTGTAAAGTAAACAATACGACTGTTCTATGAACAAAGGATTGTTGTTTTCTCCCTAGTAGCAACAACACATCTAGTACCTTAGAGATTTCTGTCACTTCCCCAGATTACTAGAGGCATGAACCCACTATCGAGCATAAATACTCCCTCTTGGAGTTGCTAGCATCTACTCGGCCAAGATAGCTACTAACAACGGAAAGCATGCAAGATCACAAATAACAAAGACATGATAGAATCAATAATCAATCTGAAATAGCATCTCAATATCCATCGGATCCCCGCAAACACAACATGTAGGATTACAAATAGATGATCTTGATCATGAACGGAGCTCACAAGATCTAAACATGGTAGCACAAAGGATAAGAACCAACCATCTAGATACTACATGGACCTGTAGTCTAGGGATGAACTACTTACGGATCACACCGGAGGCAGGCATGGTGATGAAGAAGGCCTCTAGGGTGATCTCTCCCCTCCGGCAGGGTGCCAGGAAAAGCTTCAGATCCCTTCCGATCTAGGGATGGAGATGATGGTGGCTATAGACTCTTTCGTGGAATTTTTATCGGTTACTAAGGGTTTTTGTCCCGGAGACAATATATAGGTGAAGGGGCAAGGTCGGTGGAGTACCAGGAGGCCCACACCCCCTGGTGGCACGGTTAGGGCTGGCCGTGCCACCACCAGGTGTGGTCGCCCTGGCTCCCCTCTTCGTCTCCCCTCCGGACTCCATATTCCTTCAGGTGAAATATTGACTTGGGATTTTTTCGGTCCAATTCTGAGAATATTTCCTTACTAGCTTTTCTGAAACCAAAAACAGCAAAAAAAGGCAACTGGCACTGTGGCATCTTGTTAATAGGTTAGTTCCAGAAAATGTGTAAAAATACTCCAAAGTGTGGAAAAAACATAAGAAAGTAGATATAAAACAAGCATGGAACATCAAAAATTATAGATACGTTTGCAACGTATCAACATCCCCAAGCTTAACTCCTGCTCGTTCTCGAGTAGGTAAGTGATAAAAAAGAAAAGAATAATTTTTAAGGTGACGTGCACCATCATAATCTTGATCAAAGTATTTGTAGAACATTGATAGCTGGGATCATAGTACTTTAACATAGCATGGAAGATATAGTTATAACAATAAGACATAGCAACTATGTTGTAACATGAAAAGGTACAAACAAAAGATTCATGAATAATAATGCTTTGAAAGACGTTTGTTTGTTTCACATATAGAAAACATAATAAGAATGGTATCCAGCTTGTCCCTCATAGTGTAGCAAAACATAAATGCATAGGACACCTTCAAAGTTCATAAGGGTGACTAGATACAAATAGTTTAAGAACAAGCAATATCAAAGTTATGAATCAATCAACAAGTCTTGGGACAATGCACATTAAACTAAGAATGGCCACTATGCTCTCTCAATAGGTGCATAAAGATAGAAGATGGAGACTCAACATAAAAGTAAAAGAAAGGCCTTCATAGAAGGAAGCAGGGATTCAAGTCTCATAAAGAGCTTCCAAAAATTATGGTACTTGTTAGCTTTCAGCTCTCGTTGCCTCTATCATAAGCATCTTGAAGTGATTAAGGTTATATGGAGTATATGCTTGACAAAGTATAAGTTGGCAATCTCATGTCCCTTGAATACGAGGGCCGCTCCTCATGCTACTCAAGTTTAGTTACCGGTAAGTTCTTGTCATATTAAGTACATGTGTATCATAGAGAACCGCCAACGAGGTACCCCTTGCACATGATACAGGAGCTATCCCATAATCAAAATGACAAGGCAAGCAGACAATGAGCATCTCAGCAATCTTCTTATTTACCATGGGAAAATGGTGCTTTTTTCTCTCTTTCCTCTTTTCTCATCTTTCTTTTTCTTTTTATCAATCTCTATCTCTTTTTTATAAGAAGAATGCTTCATAGATTGCTCACTATGGTGATGCTGCAAGTTTCCACCATGATTAGGCATGGCTTAGTCTAGCGGCCCAGGCGTTTCTCTAACACACATACATAACTCCATGGACTTACAAGCTCCCCTTTCATTTCACACCGACGACATCCAAAAACAAAGAGCATGATATCAACTAGGTATAATGTACAAGTGCAATGTTGAAAACGTTCCCCATGACAGCATGGTTTTGCTAATCCCAACATATAAGTGCAAGCATATACAACATAGATGATACAATGGTTCAAGTTTATCAGGGGCAAGAAAAGTAAAGTGTGCCATCAAGTTCGTGAGAGCTTTAATCACTAATTTTCACATAACAAGTTTAATTTGGAAGGTAGATAAAAACATGAATATACTTGGAATAGCAAATGCTAATAGGTAGGTATGGTGGACTCTTTGGAATAACTTGGTTTTATTTGGAGTTGGATGCATGAGTGGAACTCATACTTTGTATGGAGGCTAGCAAAAGACTGGGAGCGACCAACTATGAGAGCAATAATGGCCATAATCATGCAAAGCGACAAAACATCGTTAATTAAAGAATAAAGTGATATTACAAGTCGAAAACTAAATAATAATAGAGGCTATGGTGACTTGGGATAGTCTTAACATGGTGTGAGCATGTGCCAAGTCAACCCAAATAAAGCATCAAAGGAGAATACCACAATACTATGCTTTAATATGCTAAAAGAACGCATGATTCTTTTAAGGCACATTAAACAATCTCAATTGTTTATAACATGTCATGCTATAGAAAAAATCACTAAGCATAAAGCCAAAACAATATCAATCATGACATGATAAAGTCTAAGTCACAGTCAAAAACAAACTCCTTTTTATACCACTTAAGCATGAACTTTTCCTACTCTTTTCCAATCCAAACCAATCTTATTTGAAAACTAGTGTATGAATGAGGGGGTCCAACCAATTTATTCAAGCAAACTAAGCAAACTAAAACTAAAAACAAATACGCTCCAAGAACAACACAACTGTGCATGAAACAATAAAAATAAAGTGTTTGGAAGAAACCTGAAATTTTTATTGATGAAGAAGGGGATGCCTTGGGCATCCCCAAACTTTGACGCTTGTACTTCTTGGATATTTCTTGGGGTGACACGGGTGGCATCCCCAAGCTTGAGCTTTTGTCCATACTTCATCTTATCACATTACTCTTCTCTACACTTTAAAATTTCCTTCATACAAAACTTCACACAATCTTCATTAGCAACATTAGTGTACTCAATATAATAAGTCTTTTGGTTCAGTTTCAACACAAGTAAAACTGCCATTAAAACACAAGATACTGTAGCACTTCCTTTAAAAAATTCAAATGATCAAAGAGAACTCAAAGAGAAAGAGATTAAGAGGCAAATGCAAATAATGGCAGAAATCTGTCAAAACAGACCAGCAGGTAAAAACTGATTTTTTCGAAGACCTTCTGTTGCTCAAATCGAAAAGTGTTGAACTAACGAAAGTTGGATAACAACCTGGGGCAAAAGCACAAAAAATTACAGCACAAACCGACATACAGAGATGTTTCGCGAATTTTTACAGTGAAGCACAAAAATCTGTTTCGGGACAACAACTTTCCCAAGTCTCACTTCTCTCTCATTAGAGGTTACTCTTGGCACAAAAACCACACAAAATGATAAGGAGCGGTTATTATAGAAGTAATAACTTCCAAGACTCAACAAAAAGGTTCCTAACAAAATTTGGATTATCTCCCAATAAGTGCTTTTCTTTAACGCCTTTGAGCTAGGCATAAGAAGCAAGAAAAGAATCAAGTATTCTCAAATGAAGAAGCATTAAGAGAAAATTTTGTTTTAATAGGAGAGGAAAAATGAATCTTCTCTCTCTTCTTAGGGAAGTGTTCTATACCTTTCTTGAGTGGGAGTTGATATTTAATGGTGCCTTCTTTCATATCAATAATGGCACCAACAGTTCTAAGAAAAGGTCTTCCCAAAGTAATAGGACAAGAAGCATTGCATTCAACATCCAAAACATAGAAATCAACAGGGACATAGGCATTGTTAACCATAATAAGAACATCATTAATACTCCCCATTAGTTTCTTTTTAGCATTATCATCAAGTTGGACATTTAAATAACAATCCTCCAACGGTGGTAAATCAAGCATTTCATAAATCTTTCTAGGCATAATAGAAACACTACTATCAAGATCACATAAAGCTTCGAGATCTAAATCATTCACTTTCATATTAATGATGGGTTCCCAACCATCTTCTAGTTTCATAGGAATAGAAGCTTTATGTTTCATCTTTTCTTCTTTAATTTTTATGAGAGCATCAATAATGTGTTTTGTAAAGGCCATATTCATAGAACTAGCATTAAGACTTTTAGCAAGCTTTTATAGGAACATAATTACTTCAGAGATATTGTAACCATCAAGATCAAAATTATAATTATCATCTAAAGTAGTAGAGCTATTGTTTCCTGTATTTCGAAGAATTTCAACATTTTTATTAGAAAAGGTTCCATTGGGTTTACTAGCTTCAACATTAGTGGTAGTGATAGTAGAAATACTAATATTTCTAGCAATTTCATCTTCTCTTTCCCACTTAGCATGTAATTCAGCTAACAGTCTAACATTTTCATCAATTCTAACTTGTATGGCATTAGTAGCAGCAAAGGGATTTTCAATAGTTTTAGGTTTAGCAGCCATTTTATTAAGCAAAGAGGATTGTGATTCAGACAAAGATGATATATTTCTTTCAGCATTAGATAGTTTTTCCTCAATAGTTTTATTGAAAGCAGTTTGTTTACTAATAAAATCTTTAAGCATAACTTCAAGTTCAGAGGGTGCACTTATATTATTGTTGTAGAAATTTCATAAGCATTACCATTATTGGGAGGATATGGCCTATAGTTATTATTACCAAAATTATTCCTGTAGGCATTATTGCTCAAATTATTATTTCTAATAAAGTTCACATCAACTTGCTCTTCTTGAGCAACTAAAGAGGCTAAGGGAACATGATTTGGATCAATAGGAGCTTTCCCATTAACAAGCATAGACATAATAACATCAATTTTATCACTCAAGGAGGAGGTTTCCTCAACAGAATTTACCTTCTTACCTTGAGGATCTCTCTCAGTGTGCCATTCAGAATAGTTAACCATCATATTATCCAGAAGCTTTGTTGCAGCACCCAAAGTAATGGTCATAAAGGTACCTCCAGCAGCAGAATCCAGTAGGTTTCTTGAAGAATAATTCAATCATGCATAAAAGGTTTGGATAATCATCCAAGCAGTCAGTCCATGAGTGGGACAATTCTTTACCAAAGATTTCATTCTTTCCCAAGCTTGAGCAACATGTTCATTATTAGATTGTTTAAATTTCATTATTTCACTTCTCATAGATATAATCTTAGCAGGAGGATAGTATTTTCCAATGAAAGCATCTTTGCATTTAGTCCAAGAATCAATACTATTTCTAGTTAGGATTGCAACCATTCTTTAGCTTTTCCTCTCAAAGAGAAAGGAAACAATTTAAGCTTAATAATATCCCCATCTATATCCCTATGTTTTTGCATCTCACAAAGTTCAACAAAGTTATTAAGATGAGTAGAGCATCTTTAGTACCAATACCAGAAAATTGTTCTCTCATAACAAGATTGAGTAAAGCAGGTTTAATTTCAAAGAAAGTAGCTTCAAGAACAGGTGGAGCAATAGGTGTGCACATGAAATCATTGTTGTTGGTGCTAGTGAAGTCACACAACTTAGTGTTTTCAAGAGTAGTCATTTTTGTATGTTTTTAATAAAGAAAGCAAACTAGTACAACTAATTTTTTTGTGTTTTTGATAAAAGAAACAAGCAAACAAAGCAAAAATAAACTAAGAAAAATGAAACAACAAAGTAAAGAATTTGGTTATGAGGGGCTCCCCTTGTGAAGATGTCCTTGCTCCCCGACAACGGCGCCAGAAAAAGTCTTGCTTGCTCAATATGTAGAGCTCGTTGGGGAACCCCAAGAGGAAGGTATGATGAGCACAACAACAAGTTTTCCCTCAGTAATGAAACCAAGGTTATCGAACCAGTAGGAGCAAGGAAACACCTCCAATGTGTTGTTTCCAACTTGGAATCCTGCACAACACAACCACAGAACTTTGCCCCCAACTTACAGTGAGGTTGTCAATCTCACCGGTTTTGCTGAAAACAAAGGATTAAATGTATTGTATGGAAGATAGTAATTGCTTGCAGAAAGTAAACAGAAAACAGTAAATAGTTGTAGATTGATGGTAAAAGAATGGACCGGGGTCCATAGTTCACTAGTGGTGATTCTCCTTAAGATAGATGACATGTTGGATGAACAAATTACAACGGGGCAATTGACAAACATCAAGAAAGCATACATGCATATACTAATCATCTTGACTCCTATGAGATTTGATTGGGCATTACAACATTATACATAGATTTTAATCCAACTGCATCTATGACTAATAATCCACCTTCAGGTTATCATCCGAACCCCTCCAGTATTAAGTTGCAAGCAACAGATAATTGCATTAAGCAAAGTGTGTAAAGTAAACAATACGACTGTTCTATGAACAAAGGATTGATGTTTTCTCCCTAGTAACAACAGCACATCTAGTACCTTCGAGATTTCTGTCACTTCCCCAGATTACTAGAGGCATGAACCTACTATCGAGCATAAATACTCCCTCTTGGAGTTGCTAGCATCTACTCGGCCAAGATAGCTACTAACAACGGAAAGCATGCAAGATCACAAATAACAAAGACATGATAGAATCAATAATCAATCTGAAATAGCATCTCAATATCCATCGGATCCCCGCAAACACAACATGTAGGATTACAAATAGATGATCTTGATCATGAACGGAGCTCACAAGATCTAAACATGGTATCACAAAGGAGAAGAACCAACCATCTAGCTACTACATGGACCCGTAGTCCAGGTATGAACTACTCACGCATCACACCGGAGGCAGGCATGGTGATGAAGAAGGCCTCCAGGGTGATCTCTCCCCTCCGGCAGGGTGCCGGGAAGAGCTTCAGATCCCTCTCGATCTAGGGATGGATATGACGGCGGCTACAGACTCTTTCATGGAATTTTGATCGGGTACTTAGGGTTTTTGTCCCGGAGGAAATATATAGGCGAAGGGGCAAGGTCGGTGGAGTACCAGGGGGCCCACACCCCTTGGTGGCGTGGCTAGGGTTGGCCGCGCTACCACCAGGTGTGGCCGCCCTGGCTCCCCTCTTCGTATCCCCTCCGGACTCCGTATTCCTTCTGGTGAATATTGACTTGGGTTTTGTCTGGTCCAATTCCGAGAATATTTCCTTACTAGCTTTTCTAAAAAACAGCAGGAAAAATGTGTAATCGCACTGTGGCATCTTGTTAATAGGTTAGTTCCAGAAAATGTGTAAAAATACTCCAAAGTGTGGACAAAACATAACAAAGTAGATATAAAACAAGCATGGAACATCAAAAATTATAGATACGTTTGCAGCGTATCAATCTCCGGTGTGCATACACTGGAGTCTCTAGTGTGGTTAGGAGTTTCCCCCAAGTCTCCAGAGTGTTTCCAAGGAGAAGCCCTGGGCCATTCTATATGGGGGTCTGGAGATAGACCGAATGTTGGTCGGAATTTCTGTAGTGATATCTCGGACCGAAGTTTCCGGTGTGGAAACATCGGAGTCTCCGGTGTCCCTAGTCTGGAGTTCCTGCCAAAGTCCGCAGAGTGAGCGACAAAAACTGGCCTGGGACATTCTGATAGGCGGTCCGGAGATGGGCCGGAGTTTCCGATGTAGACTGGAGTCTCCGGTCTTCAGGCCGGAATCTCCGGTGTGGAAGTTCTCCAACGGGCAGAAAACGGCCAGCAGTAGTGGAGCCTATAAATAGAGGACCTCATCTTCTACCTCCAGCTGCTTGTTCTAGAAAAGAAAAGCATCACCATTAGAGCCACCAAAACTCCAATATCTCTTCATCTAACCACCCAAAGTCGTTGATCTTTGGGGAATCGAAGGAGGAAGCCTTGATCTACAGCTTCACCAAGAGAGATCTTCATTTCCCCCTCATTCACTTAAGGGTCCCTTGCTCTAGGGTTTCATTGGAAACCCTAATCCTTGTTTTGGTTTGATTTGGTTCTTACAAACTTGTCTTTGATTATTGTGACAGCTTGCTTAGTTTCGGGAGCCTCCAATTAAGTTGTGGATGTGTGCCTCGAACTTGTTGTAAGGGTTCCGGGTACCACCTTGAAGGTTGCCGATATAGTGGAAGTGTGAATCGATCCCTTTGGGGTGAGGTTCACCAGATAACATGATCTTGCAATATCATAGGTATTAACTTGTTTACTAGTGAATCAGTGACCCCCGAGTGACATGGCCAATATCAAAGAGGAGCTAGTACAACTCGAGGATAACAAGGAACCATCAAGTTTAAAGCCTTGATCTGGTCGGAAGACCTTAATTGATGTGCTGACTATTATTGTGGTAACAGACAGACGAATCATTGGGATTGGGAAGAATCTACCAAGAGGACTCCTGATTAGTATATGGGTGGCTTGCCTACTCACATATGAATAAGAAGTATCACAATCACTTATCTCATTTTTATCCACTTGGCACATTCACTATTACCTTGATCCTTTTCTCCCCGTGCCTAACTTCTCACCTGCAGGAATCCTGATCAACTCTCCTACTTTTACTTTTATGTTAATTACTTTCAGTACCGTTCATCACTTAAAATCTATTCTCTATCTCACTCATCCATTTCCACTCTTGACAGTTGCAGTCAATTCACTCAAGACAACGTGACACCTTAGGTACGACAGAAATGCCTCAGATAGACACTTCCCTAAGCTCCTTGTTGGGATCGATATAAAAACTGGAATTAAAACTTTCACAAAAACATGTTCTGACGAACATGTGCTCTTGCAGGCTATCAACCATCGACATCGTCTGACTCGTTGATATCTAGTGAGAAGTCGTCGCGCAAGTTGTAGACCCAGGCGACGGTGTACCATGCCCCACTAGCTCGACGTTCGGGTCGCCTAGAGGTGGCTTGTTCGCCGATGAGTGGAAGCTCGGCGTGCCGCCTGCAAGTGCGGCCGTGTTGGTTAAGGCATGCTCTTTTAGCATGAGCAGGGTGGCGGCTTGGGCGGCGAGGTCCTCGGCATGCTTGAGGGCGAGGGCCCATTCCTAGGCGGCTTGGGTATCTGCAAGGCGAAGCTTGACCTTGTCCCTTCGGTGAGCCCTCTTCCTTGTCCCCTCCTTCCATTGTTGCTTTAGCTTCAGACTTTGGCGACGCTTCTTGCCTTTGGCGGGAGCTGCAAGTGGTGGAGCGTCCGTAACTACTCCAGGAGAAACGAACGGGGCCCGACCAGGGGCTATGGCGGACAACGCGTCGGCCATGGTGCCCTATGGCTTGGCGGCTGCAGTGGCGGCTGGGGTAGAGGGGCGAGAATGTGGCTAGTGTGTCGCTGGCTAGAGGGCCCTAGGAGGACAAGGCTCAGGTGCGTGGGTTGTCCGTCCCACCACAAACTCAATCCAATTTTGG
Organism: Avena insularis; assembly: GCA_023614405.1. NCBI lineage: Eukaryota > Viridiplantae > Streptophyta > Magnoliopsida > Poales > Poaceae > Avena > Avena insularis. Next base: position 139,689,288 of record CM042686.1, on the reverse strand, counting down.
GCTATGTTTGCGTCAAAATGGACTGGTTTGAGGCGTTGGCTCCGTTTATCGTTGGGCGTTGAGCCACATCCTCGGCCAGTCAGACAGGATTAGACTAAGACGGTCCGTTTGCGAGCCGTCATGGCCTACGTGTCCGTCTCGTCTTTTATCATGGCAAGAACCCGACCAAGGCCGGCTAGAGACGGTTGCAGGCACATCCAAATGAGACGGATCGCTCTTCCAAATCCGACCAAGTCGTGAATTGTATTTTTTTTCTTTTTTGGAATGGAGGATAATTTTCAAATTTTGGTAGTATGCTATCAGCACATAAATGCTCCAAATGGAGATTGCAAAACCGCAGAGCATTAAAAAACACAGCAAACTACCCGTCGCACAGGCCGCCGATACCATCCAAATCCGGGAACAACAGGCGCTGGATCCAGCACGTGCTGAGCGGCTGACAGGAAAAGGAGGCCGCGTTTCCACGGCAATTTGAATTTCGAAATCGCGACCGAAGCCGTTGCGCTGGGTCCACCACCCGCTGGAGGAGCCCCCCTGAGCCCCCTTTGTTCTTCGCATTTCGAGTTTTCTCGTTTTCTTCCCATTTTCTCTCGCACGCCTCCCCATCCGTTCCGCCCCGAGCTCTCTCCCCCTCTCCGCCGCCGTCTCCCAGCGCGTCGTCCTCTGCCGCCTCCCTTCTCCGATACGCCCTACCTTTCCGCGCAGCCGCCGCCACCGTCAACGGGGGGCGCCGCCACGGCGAGGGCACGGTGAGGTGAGGCGAATTCAAAACCCTTGGCCCTCAGATTTCAAAGATTTCCCAATTAGACGTCCTGATTCCCCACATTTGAGGCTTGGGGTGTTCGGATTTCTTGTTTTCTTGGTGTATATTTTGGGCTTTGGTCCTTTTCTTGATCGGTTCTGGGGAAATTCGTGTTTAGGGTTCCAATGGGGAGCTCGGAGATGGCCTCGCAGCAGCAGGGTGACAGCGTTAAGGTTGCTGTCAACGTCCGTCCGCTCATCACGCCGGAGCTCCTCCTCGGCTGCACCGACTGCGTCACCATCACACCCGGCGAGCCGCAGGTATGATTTTCTTGCTGGCCTTGCCCAACAATCACATCACGCGCTCCTAGGATTGCAAATTGAATTTGACGGATGGGCACGATATGTTCTGGGAGTTGGTTCATTCATTCCAATTTGTCTGGTTTATTGCCATCCATGGTCCCGGAAATCATGTCCCTTTGTTCTGGAAAAAATAATCACGACGAATCTGTGATTCTTTGTTTCTTTGGAGCATAATTTGGGCGGCCAGATCCACCAAGGGCTTGGGTACCATTAAAAAAACTAAGGGCTTGGGTTCGTATGGAACATCTGTGGTTGGGGGTTCTATGCTTATGACCACTGTCGTTGCTGATTTTGAGCATACTGTAACGACGTGTGATGTTTTCACAGCTGAGCTTTTCTTCAGGAACACTAGATTCTACTAAACCTATCGGAGTATATCATTACCACATTAATAAGAGATTTTTTTTCTTCTTCTGAATGGCTTGTAAACCTAAATAGATGTTGATGATGCTCTTTTGTTCTATTGTAGGTCCAAATTGGCCCACACGTCTTCACTTATGATCATGTCTATGGCAGCATGGGATCTCCATCCTCATTGATATTTGAGCAATGCGTGCATCCGCTAATTGATTCATTATTCTGTGGATATAATACCACTGTGCTAGCTTATGGACAGGTACTTATTTTTTTATGTCTCAAAGTAATTTTCACATGGGCACATACAATTGGTTACTTTATATCTTCATTCGGAGCTGTTACTGTTGTTAAGCAAGCAGCTAATAAAACCTCAATGACTTCTTTATTAGAAAGATACTTGTTGATGTGTTGTAACCATGCCATCCTTTGTATTTACTTTAGAATCAGAATCACTATAAGGATTTCAGTGCATGATATAATTGAGGCGTCCATCTATGATCTATTCGATATTTGCGCTTGAGGTTTATCCATTACTTTTTGCACAGCATGTAATTTTTATAGAATATAGTACATTGAGAGTCGTAGTTTGGCGGCTACGACTTCACCATGTGAAATTTATTTTTAAGAATGCCTTGTTCATATGATTAGTTTGAGATTTATAGCCTTAACTTTGTTGCATAATTTGTGAACTAATCTCATGTTTAATAAAATAAGAAAATTACCACTTTGCTTCAAACAATCCTAACAACATTTATGCGTCGTTTAGTTATGGGATCCCTAACATATAGTTTTTGGGCATACGGCATAGACAGTAGCGTTAACAATATTTTTTCTTAGATGTTTATCTTCTTACTTAGCTTTTTCTTGGTACAACCTTTAGACTGGATCTGGGAAGACATATACGATGGGCACCAATTACACTGGTGAATCTAACTGTGGAGGAATAATTCCGCAAGTTATGGAGACGATATTCAGTAAAGCTGAATCAATGAAGGATGATACAGAGCTTTTAATTAGGGTATCTTTCATCGAGGTACGTTAGCTGGTAGAACTTATATTTCTGTCTATCTGCTGTCAAATCTTCAATTGCAACACATATTCACTGATTACCATTTCTTGGTTTGTTACTGTTCACTTCAGATATTCAAGGAGGAAGTATTCGATTTACTTGATGATCCTGGGTCTGTTGCAAAAGCAGCAGCCCCTGCTAGAGTGCCTATTCAGATTCGAGAAACTGCAAATGGCAGCATTACACTTGCTGGTGTGACGGAGGCTGAGGTCAAGTCAAAAGAAGAAATGGCTTTGCACTTGGCGCGAGGGTCTTCGTCACGTGCAACTGGAAGTACAAACATGAATAGCCAGTCAAGGTAAGTCACATATAAGTTACAGACGTGACAACCAATTCTGTTCACACGAACACATACTTTTCTGTGTAGACACTTTTTTTCATTTGTTCTGGGTTCTAATACTAGTAACATGGCTATGCGCTAATTATATCTTTGTGTAAGAGGGTACCAGATACACAATGAAATTGGCTTGGATCATGCTGTGTATTCTTCTGTTGCCTATTTTGTATTGCCAATTTGCCATATGTGCTATTTGTTGGTTATATGTTTTTGAACTGGGACCATGAGCTTAGTTGCATGATGTTTCTACGTTGAAGTCTAGAAGTTAAAATAAATCAAGTGCATGGTTCACAAGGACAATCGTTTTGGACAATGAAATGCAGATGCTCTAGAAACACCTGGACAACTAATTTTGATCATAATATGTTTATAAAAACAGCCTTTATTTTGAATGGTTATTGTTTCTTTGCAGCCGTTCTCATGCTATCTTCACGATATCTATCGAACAAAAGAGGACCTCAAGTTCTACATCTGAGAAGTCAACTAATAATGACTATGATATTTTATCATCAAAATTTCATTTAGTTGACTTGGCTGGTTCTGAAAGGGCTAAACGAACAGGAGCTGACGGATTACGGCTTAAAGAAGGCAAGGACGGCTCTTCTTGTTGGTTTTATTCAGTATATAACTGTGAAGGTGATACTGACTTTGTTCTATGTATCTTGTGGCCATAGGGATACATATCAACAGAGGACTTCTTGCTCTTGGCAATGTTATTAGTGCATTAGGTGATGAGAAGAAGAGGAAAGAAGGTGCATTTGTCCCGTACCGGGACAGCAAATTAACCCGTCTACTGCAGGTATGTATAGTAATAGCTGTACAATTTCACCTTATATTTTAAGCCATAAAACTGAAATGTTGGAATGTGACATATTCATGGCTAAGGGCTATTTGTTCTCTTGCAGGACTCTCTAGGAGGAAACAGTAAGACTGTAATGATTGGTAGGTCTAACTTTTCACTCATTATCCTCGCATTGGCCTACTTGGAGCACTTACTAAAATCAATTTTATTTGCCCTTCGTTTCCTGCAGCTTGCATTAGTCCTGCTGATTCTAACGCAGAGGAAACCATTAATACACTCAAGTATGCCAATCGTGCACGAAATATTCAAAACAAAGCAGTGGTATGCTTGCTCTATCCTCGAAGAAGCCTTTACATCTTTTATTTCGGTTGCCATCGTTTGCTTATCCTTTTGTATCCTACTGAATAGATCAACAGAGACCCAGTTACAGCAGAAATGCAGAAATTGAGGAGTCAATTAGAGCAGCTGCAGAGTGAGCTTCTGTTTTCCCGAAGTGGCAGTGCAGCACTAGAAGAACTTCAGGTTAGTTTGGTGCATCGTCAAAATCAGAGCAGTTCATTCATTTTGTCTCTAATGTTGTTTTCGGCATATTTTAGTTGCTGCAACAAAAAGTCTCTCTACTCGAGTTAAAAAATTCAGAGCTTTACTGTGAGCTCAAGGAAAGGGAAATGTCGTGTGAACAGTTAGCACAGCGTGCAGTTGCTGCCCAGGTATTGAGGATTTCTGTCTGTTTGTGCTTGTACAGTGTACTTTTATTGATTCAGTCAAGCCATAATATATTTCTGTACATAATGTTATTATCAAAGCTATATGGGTTCAACCTCCTTACGTAATCTGGCATGTAGGTGTATGTTAGCTATATGATATTTTTATTTCTTCATGATATGCCGTTACTTTATACCACATACCATTTATCTGTACCATATCCATAATGACATGTTGCTAGCCTAGTGCATGTGAATAGCCTTGCCAATATAGAATAATAGATAACACATATATTATTTGTTGTCAGCTGGAAAAGGATCAGCTGATGTTAAAGCTTGAATCAGCACGCAATGGAAAATCGTGGGAAGATATTGAAAATGATGGTAGTGAGCAGGTATCTAAAACTAAATCTCTAACCAAATACAGTTCTGCGAGCACATTGTCATATCAGCCTCCCTGAACTGTTTTATGTTTGTATTTTCTTGTTCTCAGCAGGATGTGGGCCTTATGAAGACCTATATATCAAAGATTCAGCAGTTGGAGAGTGAAATGACACGGCAAAAGTTCTCCACTGCCTGTAGAAAGGGTTTACAAGATCGACTTGCGCTTGATAAGGGCATACTTCTAGACGACCTAGGTTCAGGCTGTGAAGTCGTGACACCCCAAGTGTTAGGTAAGTTACTGAAACACATTGATACTGTGTGTTCATTACACTTCCCCTAATAGGTACCCTACTTTTTCAGGTGAAGTTGATGAAGAAGAGAAGGAAAGAGAACATTCGTCCCTACAAGAGAAACTTGATAGAGAGCTGCAGGATCTGGATCAAAGACTTCAGCAAAAGGAGGTATTGTATTTCTTATGATTATGATTGTTTGTGTACAGATATACAACAACCTGTTTAGGTTGATCTGGACACTGTTATTTAAATTTTTCTAAGACTAGCTTTTACATGCACTGAATATTCTTTATTCCACCACCCATTGTTAACTCATGTTCAAAGGTAACTACCCTTTAACCTACAAATCTTATAGTCGAAACTGCGCTCCAGCATATCTTCTTTGTTCCACCTGCAAGAGTATATAATTTATACCTCTTTTTTAATTTAAATTTCTGAAGGCGGAGATGAAACAATTTGCCAAGAGCGATACGTCTGTTCTCAAGCAGCACTATGAGGCGAAGTTACATGACATGGAGCAAGAAAAGAAGGCTCTTCAGGTTTTACCAGCTTAATTTTTTCGATTCCTTAAAAAAGTTCCCTGAAACAGTAGTAATCTTATTTGTGTTTACAGAAAGAAATCGAGGATCTCCGTCACGCGTTAACAAATATATCTTCCTCAACTGATGAGTGTGCACACAAAACGAAAGAGACCTATCTTCAGAAGCTGACCATGCTTGAATCCCAGGTTTGTACATACATACATTGATCTTTTCTCGTTCTCAGATACTGATTAGCCACCATATGGCAGGTCTCTCAGCTCAAGAAAAAGCAGGAAACTCAACAACAGTTGCTACGACAGAAACAAAAAAGTGATGATGCAGCTATGCGTTTACAAGGAGAAATTCAACGCATCAAATCTCAGAAGGTTTTCTTTCTCCAAAACTTTCCTCATTTAATTAAGTTTCATCCTCTGACATATTTTTTTCATGGTACCTTAGGTTCAACTTCAACAAAAGATTAAACAAGAATCAGAGCAGTTTAGATCTTGGAAGGCTGCCCGCGAAAAGGAAGTCCTTCAGGTTACTCTTTGACAGTTTGTAGTGCATTTTTCTTGTAAACTCACGATTTCATCAAGAACTTGTGGTGAGAATGGTGTTTATATTAACTAGCTCAAGAAGGAAGGGAGACGGAATGAATATGAGATGCATAAACTCCTGGCATTAAATCAGAAGCAGAAAATGGTTAGTTTTCTCATTTTTTTCATAATGCTTCCAAATAACTTGGTAGTTATGCCAGCCTGTTCCGTGTAGGTTTTACAGCGAAAAACTGAAGAAGCTGCGATGGCCACAAAAAGACTGAAAGATTTGCTCGAAGCAAAGAAGTCCACCAGGGATACATATGGTAAGAAGCTACAGAGTGACTTCATTTCTGCCGGTATTCAGATGTTTATATACTCTTAAGTCACAACTCATGAAATTACTGCCTTTTGGTTGTGAAATTGCAAGGATCAAGTGGATCAGGGATTCAGGTGCTCCTACAGAACTTGACAATCTTTTTGAGAATACTATAGTTTGTTGTACTTTCATGTTGTACTATGTCTGAAATGTTCTTTTGATATGGCACTAGGCATTGATGCGAACAATTGATGATGAACTTGAAGTTACTTTAAGGGCATACGAATTACGTTCACACTATGAACGACAAATACAAGAGTAAGTCTTAGGTTCCTTCTGTTGCTATGGTGCAGAGCTTATGTTTCTAAAAACTTTTGTTGTGTTGTGGTGGTGTCCTATTTAAATGTGCATTGTATCGAGCAGTTTAGACGATGGAAAAGATATGAGCATGGTTTTAGTTATCGGGGGACATAACTAGGTCATGTGAAAATAACTCGGTGTCATTACTACATTGACCATACCACTGGACAATTGATGCCGAGGCTAGGTAGGGTCAGCTCAAATCTGCAGGGCATGCAAATATTTAGACACCAGTTCTCCTGATTTGTATGAAGGACACACCATTACCAAGGTTCCTTCCAACATATAATTTTTCTGATGGGAAATAATGGGCTAACACTAGTTCAGTACAGTTTGCTCTGACTTGCCTCTTTATATATATTACAAACAAAAAATTGTTTTAACGGTGAAATTCTACATGATCTGGTTATCTGTTGTGCCTCCTGCATTAAATTTGGATCTATTTTACAATAACTTTTCTTCTTGAAACAGGAGAGCAACTATATCGAAGGAAATAGCAAAGCTGAAGGAGTGTCCTCAGGCTATGTCTCCTAGTGCTAGAAGTTCTAGAATTTCAGCACTAGAAAACATGTTGTCATCATCATCTAGTGCTATGGTGTCCATGGCTTCTCAACTGTCTGAAGCGGAGGAACGGGAGCGTGTATTCAATGGTAGAGGCAGATGGAACCACATAAGGTCCCTACCTGATGCAAAGAACACAATGAACTACCTTTATCAGTTAGCATCATCTTCAAGGTATGTTTTACTTACCATTTAGTTTCCAATGATGTTTTTATCTCCTATGTTCCGTATTACCTGTTTTTCATGATTGAAGTTTTGTAAAACATATAAATGGACAATCGCTGATTTCCTTAATCTCTTCTAATTTTCTGTATGCCCCTCCTAGATGTCAACTACATGATAAGGAGGTGATGTGTAGCGACAAAGACCTTGTCATTGGCGAACTGAAAGAAAAAGTGGTTGCGCTTAATGGCAGAACAAGACAATTGGAAGCACAAGTTAATGATCTACATAACCAAAATATGCAGGTAAGTATTCTTAATTGTGCACTATTATTCTATCACTAAATGTTTGTGAATGCATTTTATTGCATAGATATGATTTCAGTCATCACTCACAGTCTGACATTTTTTTAAATTGCAGCTTTTCACTGCAATGAACAATGCGAAGAAATCTGGCAGGGCCTCGAGGTGTGATGCTATTATTGATCCAGAAGATGGTCAAAGTTATGCTTTGCGGAAGGTATCTAGATCTCTTTATGTTTCAGTTTCATCTAGATTATGTCTGGTGATATTTATAGTCAGTGTTTATTTATGCCGTGCCTCCTAAATGTAGAATGCTCGAGCTGGTAAGAACAGCTCCTACTGGTCGGATGACATGGAAATATCAGATGCCGAGGAGTCAGAAGAATTAGAGGATATGAGTGATGATGGATCTGATGCAGATTGGGTACAGTCATCCAGGAAAGTCAATAATACACGGCGCAGAACATCCAACCTGAGCAACAATTGTTCACTTACAAATGTGAAGTCAGAGATGCCTAGTGAGGAAATTCCCACTATCCAGAAAGACCCTGCTTCGCAGTGTTGCTCGTGTTCAGCAAAGTCATCATGCAAGCTCACCAGATACTGTGAGTGCAGAGCTGCAGGTTCACAATGTGGTCCTGGTTGTGGATGTAAATCTTCCAAATGTTCCAACAGGGTGCACATCAAGGAAGAAAAAGACGATGAATCTTCTCAGAAGGAAGGTGGCGAATTTGGTAATGTTTCTTCTTCAGGGAATGATGCCAAAATGAACGAAGATGTGAAGCAAGGAATCATGCTTCTCGAGAATGCTATGGCTGAGAAGGGAGAAGCTGAAGAGCCAAAATCAAGAAAAGCATTGGCGGACATTGGGAATAATGCGGTAAGTACTAATTATTTCAGGAAATACCGAACTGTCGCAACCAGTCTAAATGATACCATGCTCATTTTGCTTGTGTAACTGAATCCCTTTCAGGTGAAACAGAAAGGGGCAAAACCAAAGCAGAGGAAAAACTGGCGCAAGTCGACAATTCAGCTTGTCCCTACAGAGCCTCCTCCAGCAGCGCCCTCTGCACCGGAGAACTGCGAAGCCCCTCCACAGAACAGACCTGACATTCCTCTGAGGCTGCCGAGAGCAATGTCCTCGCTGCCTGCCGAGAGCAGCAACCCTCTTACGGACCGCAATGCCACCAAGCCCGACGAGTCTGCGAGCACCAACAAGGAGAACACCAGCGTTCCTGCGAGGCTACCGGCTCGGTCGAGAAAGAATGCTGCCACCGAGAAGGAGAACCATTTAGGATGACCGGCTTACTAGTGATGGATGATGAGCATGTTGGAAGAGATTGCGAAAGAAGACGATGAGGTTAACTGTTATAACCGACAAGCACCGAGATCCTCCTCTCCCCCTGGAGAGGAGGAGCTGGTTCTGCACCAAGGCCAAAAAGCTAGCTTGGCAGGTCCGTTCCCTGTAGCATCGGCAGAGCAGCATTCCTGTTGTCTGTAGCTATATTAGGTTCTCCGGAGATTGTAAGTTAACCGTGTCTGGATAGGTTTAGAAAGCAAGTTCTGCTGCCCCTACTATATACTGTGGCGGGAGGTTACTTGGACTTGCTGATCCCGGTTTCTCTGCTGCTGATATGTTTTCGTTGGTCATGCCGCTCGATCGTTAGATTCCTGGTAATTGGTAGTGGTGGATGGACGGGTCATGAACATTGACTTCGACAAAGCTATTTCCATGTACTTCTGTCCTCCTGTCTGTTTTTTCTTTCAGTAATTAACTAATCAGTCCGATAGATAGCCTGTGATGAGTGTCAGAGGGCGTTTGTGTCCGAGCTAGTTTACTTGTGTAGTTCATTTTCTTAGAGGAAATTCCCTGGGTGTCTGCATCGGGTGCACACAAATTCATTATTCCAAAGTGTCCGCAAAGCAAGACAACAAAGTCAAACCCCATAAGCTGCAGGAGGGTGTGTCTCTGCCCCTATTTGTCTTACAGATAGGCGTACGATCTTGAAAAATGTCTTTCTACCATCTATAAAATTAAGGTAAGCATTAAGTACTCTAAAAAAAAGAGATAATGATAAGTGACCTAAACAAACAAAAACTACATAACTCCTAGGCAAAGGCTTCAAGAAGGATTCGTACATGTATGCCGGTGATGTCAAGCCTAACCATACGATCTTGGGATTTTCATCTAAGAAAAGTCGAGCTTCATGACTAGCCTGAGAGTACTCCAAGGCATTGATGATTTAGACATTTTTGAAGGATTGTTTGCCGTGAATTCTCGCTCTGGCTACAGGTCTACACCTTGTACCATTGGGGAACCTACATGTGGCCGTGATTGATTGTTTGTCCGTTGTCTCTCGTCGGTAGGACAGCTGTTCAGGGTGCAGTTGGGACTACCCGCAGCCCACGGGAGACCGCGAAACTTATGTGGGAGGCCACCATCCCACATATGCCACATATGTCGCAAATGCGTCAATGCAATTGTTGCTCGTATAGTGTTGATTAAAAAAGGAACTTAATATAATTTGTATCAATTCTGAAAAATCTAGACTATGATCAGATCCAAATCACGACAAAGAATTTCTTTAGAAACAACTTCCCGGAATCTAGGTATCCTAGACCATTCATTTCATAGACCGAATCATTACTTGAAGAACTAACAGTACCAACAATCAATATCAAATCTTGAAGCAATTTTCAGAACATGCCTGGATTGATACTTGAACTGGCTGAACTAGAAATAATGCTCAGATGGTACTGTATAATCCTTTGGTTCGGTTGTCAGTAATTTTTTGCCTTTTGATTCATGCTTGCTGCTTTGTTGTATACTATTTTTTTGTTGCAGTGTACAAAAACCCGTGTAAGAATTCTATAGCCAAACTTAAGCTTCGTTAATAAGTTGTGTGGAAACCCCTTTTCTGAAGAAAAACAAAACTGAGCTAATATGAAGTCTACTGATCAACGAAGGCATGTACATGGAGAAAAGTTAACAAAGGCCACATATAATGTATCTTACACGCACCATGTTTCTTAAGAAGAAAAGGCTAGTACAAGAGCAAAACTCAAACATATGGGACCCCTTTCAGGAATGTTTCTTAAGAAGAAGACATAACCACTTAACGACATAGAAGAATTTTCTTAGAGTGAATAGAATAGAAGAATTTTTCTTTATAGGAGTAAGCGACATAGAAGATACTATAACAAGATTTTGAATATTTAACAAATAGCATCAATATCAAAATATGACAATTGTTTTTGTATATGTATTTTCATTTTTTGAATAACTAATTCTTCAAAAAATATATTATACTTCCAGTTCTTCCGCTGTTTTTGTCTTCCGACTCTATGGCAATGTACAAAATGATATGTAACTTATATTGATTTGACGAAACATTAACTAGTGGCAAATAGGAATTGAATTGGTAAGTCTAATGCACAACATACCTTAGGTATGGACATCATGTGTGACTAGGCCTGAGGAAGTAATCACATATTGCACTAATTCCTACTCCTACCGATTAGGTGACATACAAGATAGATTGACCCTCTAATTCCTATCGAGCAGATCATTATTTTTATCTAGAAAACAATGCCACGATTGAGAGATCGGCTAACGATCCTTAGTTCATTAGTCCACAACTAAGTCAGTTAACCATGGACTAATTAATTATATACTAATCTCCGGATGAAAGGGTATTTCCTATCCTAAGTGGTTTTGATGTTTGTTGACAACACATGTGTCAGACTAATCGTTTGCTAAGTGTGTCTCAGGTTTTTACGAAGGAAAATGCATTTGGTTCCCCTCTAAAAAGTTCATAGCAAGATATAGTTTTCCTAAGGCTTTTTGCTTGAGTCATAGGAACACTGTACTATCAAGAGGGGTCCGCTTTGGAAAGTTTTGGTGGAATCAACACTGTTTTGCAAAACCTCAAAGCTTTCCCAATGGTTGAGAACTCAGGTGGTGTTTGCCCTTGTGGTTGTGGCCTTCTGCTTCTGTGTGGACCAGTAGTACTGGAATTCCCATCCGGTACTACTTCTCAGCACCGGTAGTACCGCTTGGAGGAACCGGGGGAGACAGAACTATTTGGTGAGCAACGCCTCCCCTTTTACCTCACCCGGTACCACAGTGCGGCACTACCGCCCGCATCCGGCAGTACCGAACCGCTTCCTTGAGCTATTGCTACCGTGGGAGGTAGAAGCCACGCCATAGTGCTAGAGCTCGTCCGATACCTGACCGGTAGTACCATGTTCATCCGGTACTACCGCTCATGGGACCGGTACTACCGGTTGGCGTCTAGCTGCAAGGGGAAGATTCCACATGAGGGTATAAATAGGGCCTTCTTCTCCAGCGAGAAGTTTGACTCTTTTATCTCTCTCCTCCATTGTTCTTGAGCTTCATTTCTACTAGATCTCCCCCCATAGTTCTCCAATCTCCTTGATACTTTGGGATTTGGTGGAGGAGGTCTTGATCTAGGGTTTCACCAAAGCAAAGTTGATTCCCCCTTGTTTTCCTTTGTGGATCTTGTTACTCTTGGGTTCTTTGAACCCTAGACGGAAGAGGTCGGTCTCGGAGCTCGGGCATTCGTTGTAAAGCTTTGGGATCGTCTTGGGAGACTCCAAGTGTGGTGGAGGTCTACTCAACAAGTTTGTAAAGGTTTCGGTTGCCACCTTCAAGGTCACCGCATAGTGGAACGGGTGCTTGCCGAGAGGCGGGTGCTTGAGAGAATAGGGTGAGGCCTTATGTGGCGCTGGTGGTCTTAGTACCTCCCACCCCTCCAACGGAGATGTACTTCCCCTCAAAAGGAAGGAAATTTGGGAAAACATCTCCGTGTCTAATCTCGGTTACTTCTATCCTTTACCCTTTACCTATTGTTGTTTACTTGCTTGCTTGTCATAAGTTCTCTCACATAGTTGCATATTTAGAGAACTTACTTTGTGTTTAGCCTAAATTGAAAAGTAGCTAAAAATGAGTAGCGCCTATTCACCCCCCTCTAGTCACTTATACCGATCTTTCAGTTGGTATCAGAGCAAGGTTCTCTTCTTTGGCTTCACCGCCTAAGAGAAGTATGAGTGACTCTCGAGGGAATGAAACCACTCCCGAAGTGACTCCCGTCACTAAGGGTGATCTATCCGCATCTATGGATACACTTCGACAAGAAATGAAAGACTTGCTTGAATTATATCTTGGTAAAAAGGAAGTTATGGTTGTCGACGCCATTGATAATCCATCAAGTGGCTCAAAACTGGTGGAAGATCCCCTCAAGGAATCTCCCATCGGTGATGATGGCAATAAGGCTAAAAGCAACCCCATGGGAACCATGCCACCACCATCTAGCTACAATAATGCTCCTCTTCCAATGCCACATATAAATCATCGTGGTCCACCACCTAAGCTTGATGTATCTAATTTCGCCAGTTGGTCTCACTTCAAAAGTTCTAGTGTTCATCTTTGGAAGGTTGTGGAGTTCGGCTTCTATCCATGCAACCCCGACGACATGACCCCCACCGAGACAATCAACAATCAACTCAATGCCACCGCAATGGCCATTCTCCAAGATGCGTTGACTCATGAGAAAATGACTCACATTCGCGCTCATGACACCGCAAAGTGTAACACCCCAAAACTTTTAATCAAGATTATCAAATCCTAATCACCCAATTTAGGGTTAACAAAAACTTTTATTAATAAAATGAATATGAATGCATGTGTGTTTGCATTAGTGTAGATTTGAGTGCTTATGCCTTGCTTGATTGTTCTAAATGATGTGAAATGGTTTAAAGATGAATGCTACATCATCTAGACCAATTACAAACAAAATCAAAAGAAATCAAATATGAATAAATAAAGCAAATGGTCATTTTGACAAAAGTTAACCACTAGATCACTTTGTGTGTTCCTAGAAGAAGATTTTTAATAGAAACAATTCTACTTGTTTTCACCCCTTGCTAGACCAAGTAAAGATGTATCAAGGCCCACTTTACAAACTTACAAAAACATCTTTCAAATCAATTTAATGGACATTTGAAAATTGAATCAAGTGTATGCGTTAAGATCCCACTTTTTCAAAAAACACATCAAATCAATTTCCCTTGACCTCTCCAAGCAAACATAGTTACTCAAGCTTAAGATCAAACCACCCAAAAAAATTCATTCAAAAATTCCAAGCTTTGTTTCATGCGGACATTTCATCAAACACCCTAATGACACTAATTAACCTACTGCCTAGCTTCACTGTTTTGCACAGTGATCATCGACCAATTGGTCTCCACTTAACTCTCCTGTCTCCCCTGAGTCTAACCAGCACCCAGACAACTCCCCCCTTTGCCGTGGAGCACAGTGGAGTGCCTTCCTAATTTGGTCACCGCCGGCCGACCATGACCAGCTCGCAGCAGACCACACCGCGCCCATCCAGGATGTCCAGGAGGTGCGCCACAGTCCACCGCTACCCCTTGTCCTAGCCACGACCCCTGCTAAGCCCTAGAACACCCGAGCACGCCGCGCCCAAACCTCTCTGCGCCATGCCGAGAGCGCGTCAGTGCACCGCGCCCGACCAGCTCGCCCAGCTCGCGCCTTGCCCTCACCGTGCACGCGCAGCCTCGCCATGATCACAGCACCCCAGCAGACAACCCCATTCGCCGCCGCGTGATCCATAGCTGCCGCACGCCGCCGCAAACACCTTTGCCTCCGCGCAGAGCACCGCACGCGCCCGACCAGCCTAGACCACCTCACCCTTATGCCTGTAAGAACCGCCAGGGAGGACCACACCGTCCACCTACCTCGCCCATGCCGTTAGCCGCCTGTAGCGACGTCACCGTCGAGCTCACGCCGCACCGCTCGGTCCCCTCGCCGCACTATAAAAGGAGGCCATCCCCGTCTCCATTCTCCACACCACTCCACTCCCCACCTCTCACAGACACTCCCCCACTTCTTCCCAGAGCAAGGCGAGCACCACCGTGCGGAATTTGGCCGGAGCCCGCCGCTGCTGGAGGAGAAGGGCACCAATGATTCCGACCATCCCAAGCCCTGCCGTGACCGCGCCATGCCTCACTGTCATCTACCACACCGATTGCCCCCGTCGCCGACCCTAGCTAGAGCCCAGGTGAGCCCCGCGAGACCCCCACCGCCGTGCTAGGTCACTTTCCTCTCCGGAGTAGTTCGTTGTTGACGACTACCAACCATTAGATTAGATTAAGATTGCACGACTCAGATTCACCGATACAGTTTCGCGTAGTTAGTCTTGCTAAATGGTGGACCCCATCTATCAGCAGCCCGCTGCACCGTGTAGTGTAACTGGGCCGGCCCGTTTAACTTCCCGCGCTGGCCTGAAAAATTCAAATAATTGTTTTTCCATTTAGGTTTAAACAAATTTCTGTCCATAGATTCAAAAATCAATTCAGAGAGTTTCACTTAACCAAATTGCATGATTTAAATTTTGTTAGAAAGATAACTAAAACATATATCCAAGCCCGTTGGATTTAAATCATTTGGAGTTAGAGATCATCTTTAGCAAAAATAACAAGACAGAGACTTTTCTACATTCAAACATTTTTCAAAAATCAAACATAATAGCTTTTGAGTTGATCCCAACTCTCAAAAATCACATTTGATAATATCTATCTGAATACGTGAAAACATTTAAGTTTGCATGCAGAGACTTTGGACTAGTACCAAAATAATGCTATTAGGGTATTTCTAGTCACTTTAGATCTATTAAATGATAATCTTAAACTTTATAAAATGTGACTAACCCTTTAAATCACATTCCCATGTATTAGAATATGTGGTGATGACATGGGTCCACATGATCCCATATTTTAATTGGAGAATATTAAATCTTAATTAATTTCAATGAGTAGAAATTACTTTTCTCAAATAAGATAAATAAAACTAGTTCTTTATTTCATGTGATGATTGTGATGATACTAGATCATCAAGTGTGAGCCTTAGTATGCTAAATAGAACTAGTTAAGTATTGTTTGGTGATTGTGTACCCCGTATTTATTTGACGATAGTACCGACCAAGGATATGAGGAGGAGGAGTTCTACCCAGAAGAGGAGGAGGAAAATTTCAATCACTGCTCTCCTCAAGGCAAGCCATCACTAAATGCAAGATAACCTAAGCAAGATGCATTAGGCATGCTTTGGTTATATACCTTTGATTTATACCAATCCCAAGTTTTACTTGCAAGCTTTACTCTTTTACTTTACCAAAGTTCTTTACTTTTAGTTAGTCTTGGAAAAGTAGTATAGATAGCATAAAGAGTATAAAACTAGGCCTATACTCAGATATCATTCTATGGCATGAGATTGAAGATTAGCACCCCTCCTTAGTGAACACTCTTAACTTAGTAGCTAGTGCTAAGCATAAAACTTGATCACTTTAGATGGGAATACTTGGTGAAAATGATTATGAAAACCTTGGAATGATGCTTCATTCTATTGAAATGTTTTGACATGTGTTATGGACACAAAAGGATTTGATGATGAAAATGTTGAGGTATGAGCCTTAGCCCTTTTACAAAAATTGATGGTTGGGTTCGGATGCGATACCATTCCAATTTTACTGTACAACCACAATACCTGAATTGGGTAGGGCTTACCCGAAGCTTATATGCCTTAGTATGGGTTCCGTCGCAGAAGAGGTTTGAGCTGAGGCTACCTTGTGAGTCCACCTATGTAGTGCCTAGGAATGGCAGATGGTCATGGCTGGGAGGCCAAGCTCATAGGGGAGGTGCCTATACTAGTGTGTGTAATTGAAAGGTTATGATTGATTATCCGCATACTAAGTATGATTGATTTAGGGTTATCCCTGACGGATGTATCGAATTTTATGGTGAAAGTGTACCACCTCTGTAGAGTGTCAAACTATTCGAATAGCCGTGTTTGCGGTCATGGACAGTTGGAGTGGCCATACTGTTCCGTCGTCAGATGTTTTCAAAATGACTTGTGAAGTGAACTATGATTTTGACTTGACCACAACAGGGTTGTGAATATGAAAACTAGGTTCCCACTTAACTGATTTAAAACCTTTACTTAGTTTTCTTTACTTCTGAACTCAGTTTAGATAAATCTGGCTTTTCACAAATAAACTTAGAGCTTAAGATTCCTACTAGAGATACCTTACTTGTTAGTGATAGTTTGTGAGTACTTAAAGAGTACTCATGGCTTTGTCCCTGGCTATTCTCATGGCCAGACTATGAGGAGGACTACCAGGATGATGGACAACAGGAGGTCTACCACAACTGCGATCATCTCCCATCATCAGCATTGCATGTGACACTGAAGATGGAGCCCACTACTACGCTTATTATTCCGCTGCTTGTTTGTATTAAGACTGGATCATGAGATCCCTTATTTGTGTAAGACCTTATTATGGTTTGTAATGGATGATATACTGTGATATCCAATCTGTTATGTCTTGCAAAAATGGTAATCCTAGGATTGCGATGTATGGCATAACAGGCATCTGGGATAAAAATTTGGGTGTTGACAAGTTGGTATCAGAGCCATCCTGACCATACGAGACCCTAGTTAGAATGGACGTCCGAACAAAAACTTAGTTTAAAAACCAAAGAAGTGAGTATTTATGAAAACCTATTTCCACTCTTATCCTTGAGATTCTTTCAGAAAAATTTCACGTTCCTCAAAAACTCTTACAATCCTATCTAAAATTTGACACACTTGATCACCTCACTAACTTACTCATCCTAAATTCTTGTAGATGGAGATCCAGTATTGCAAGTTCTACCAGTTGGGAAACGGAGGTCACCTGATCTTTGAGAGGGATTTAGAAGCACTGTCAGAGCACCTTGAGCACCCGCATTCGGAATTCTTCGGGGCTCAACTCAACGATCACATCGGAGGAGATCTACAATGGATGATAGTTGCAAATCTCAGAGGCAAGATGGAAGCACCCCTGTCTGAGAAGATCCAATTTACCCTGCGACAGAACAACTGTCTAGATGGATTATCCAGGGCTATGCATGAAGCTCTTGCTCGTCTGTGTGGGCAAAACATCAACTTGATCCAGGGAACTCGCTTTGCTCACTTTGCAAGGCGTGATTCTATGGGAATGCCATTAGAGATGCCAGGACACCCAGAGTTGAAGCACCAGGTGGACAATCTTGACTTCATGCTGTATGATAGGCAGAAGGAGTTGGACAATGCCCGAGCCTACGCCAACCACAATCTTGCCATTGCTGTCGAGAAGGACCAGACCCTCGCCATTCTCGCCAGGGAATGCCAATCACTTTGTCATCAACGTGACAAGAAGGATCGCACCATCAAGCGTCTTCACAAGAAGGTGGCAAATCTCAAGAAGACCATTCGTGAACAGGAAGTCCAGCTTGAAGCAAAGGAAGAGGAGGAAGGTGAAGATATCCACGGAGATCTTTACTCTTACCTCAGTGATGATGATGATTACCTAGAGGATGATTCCATGGAGTTTCACACCGATGATGATTCCGACTTCATTGATGATGATTAGATGCACTTGATCACTACCATAGGAATGAGTTATATCGGTCCCACTTTATCTTAGTTTCACAGAATGGTTCTTAAAACTATCTGTTTTATGTTTGTGTTGTGGTGTGTGTTTGTATGGTGTGCTTTGCATGAATGAGAAGAAGTTGTTAGTTTTTGCCAAACCCGAGTCAAACTCAGTTTAAAAGCTTTTTGAACAAAACCATGAACCTTAGAATTTCCCTCTATCTCTTTATCTATCTCAATCTTCAGATGACTCGTAGAAACCAAGGAGGAAGCAGCTCATCGCAGGACCCGATGTTGCAGATTCTGCAAATGCTAGTTTCCGACCGTGAAGCTATAGAGCCGAATGTCAAGCCAATCTAGCCACTCTGCAACAGATAGCTCAGATGGCCCATAATAATTAAGGCCACGGAAACCAAGACAACCATGGATCAAAACTTAAGAACTTTCAGAATACCAATCCCCCAATCTTTAATAAGTCTGAGGATCCCTTGGATGCAGATGACTAGCTACAAACTATGGAAAACAACCTGGAGGTTGCAGGAGTTGACGCAAACGAGAAAGTACTGTTTGCCACCCATTATCTGGCAGGAGATGCAAGAGCCTGGTGGAATAGTGATACGTCCATTCTACATCACTATTCTATAGCATAATTCATTGTTATTCACTAATATATTTCATATTAAGGGATGATACTTATGTTATTTCATCTATTTTTGCATGGTTGATGACTTTTGGAGCATGGACCGCTACAGTCAGGATTCTGATGGAAAAGGTGCAGTTTGGAGGCAAAATTCGCGAAGATCAGAAAATCCGGGAAAAATACATGGAAAATCCTATTTTTTTAGAAGACGAAGGAAGCCAGAAGGGGAGGCTGAGATGGGCCACAGGGGGCCCACACCACCCCCTGGCGCGGTCCAGCCTAGGCCGCACCGCTAGGTGGTGTGGCCGCCCTGGTCCACCCCTGGATCTCCCCTATGGCGTATATTATCCTCCCGAAACCCTAATACTCTGGGAGTGACCACAGAAAGATTCCGCTGCCTCTGCGGGGCGGAAAACACAGAGAGAGAAAGATCTCTCTGGCAGACAGAATTCTGCCGAGGGAATTCCTTCCCGGAGAGGGGAGATCGCCGCCATCAACACCACCATCAAGCTGGACTTCATCAGGATCATCATCATCATCACCATCATCACCATCAGCACCTTCATCACCATCTCTGTATCGCTGTAACAATTGGGTTGAATCTTGCACAGTTCTTAGGGGAAACTTTCCCGGTGTTGATTACTCTTTGTAGTTGATGCTATTGAGTGGAACCATTGAATTATTGTTTATGTTCAGATTTTTATACATCATTATTTCATCTTTGATCATGATCCATATGATGTCTTGTGAGTAGTTCGTTTTGTTCTTGAGGACATGGGAGAAGTCATGTTGTTAGTAGTGGAATTGTGTTGAGAAAGATTCAATAGTTTGATATTTAAGTTGTGGTGTACTTCTTCTAGTGGTGTCATGTGAACGTCGACTACATGACACTTCACCTATATGGGCCTAGGGGAATGCATTGTGTATTTGGCTACTAATCGTAGGGGTTGCGAGGATGTAAACCTGAACCCCCATTAGGAAACCATTGCACAAGGAACGTCAGGGTCTTAGAGTTTAAAGTTGTGGCTAGGTTTCCACCTTAATTACTTTCTTGTACTTACGGATGTTTGCAAGGGGTATAATCACAAGTATGTATTAGTCCTAGGAAGGTCGGTACATTAGCATAGGTTCACCCACACAACACTTAGCAAACTAAAGAAGATTAATCAACTATATGAAGCGAAAGCACTTGACGATATTCCCGTGTGTCCTCGAGAATGTTTGGTCATCTTAAGTAATACAACCGGCTTGTCCTTTGCTGAATAAAGGATTGGGCCACTTACTGCATTTATTCTTGTTGTCTTTTATTTACTCTTACTTTATTTACTTGAATTATCAAAAAACCCTAAAAATCCGTTTGCTAAGTATTTGTAGAGAATTCCTGATCCATACCACTAGCCAGCACCTTCTTCTCCTTGTTGGGTTCGACGCTCTTACTTATCAAAAATACTGCGATACACCCCCTATACTTGTGGGTCATCAAGACTATTTTCTGGCACCGTTGCTGGGGAGTGAAGCGCTATTGGAGAGTGGAACTGGCAAAGGAAACTTCTACTATGAGTATTGTTTACTTTTGTTAGTTGCTTTATTTTCAATATGGATAATTCACTGAGTTTCTTATTTCGTAATGCTACTACCACTGCTAAGGTAGTAGATGAACCACCGCCTACTGAGAATGATACTTTTAAAATACCTACAAGAATTATTGATCGTGTTATGGATTACTACTATGTTGGAGATGGAACTGTCCATCCCGGTGATCATTTGCTCTTTATACATGAATTATGCAGGTTGTTCAAGTGTCCAGGTATTACTACAGATCAAGTTAAGAAGAAGTTATTCTCATTATCACTGAAAGGAAGAGCCGAGGAATGGTATAAGCTGCTGAAGAATGGTCAAGCTCTTGAATGGGAGGAAATAATACCTCTCTTTTATTCAAAGTTTTATCCTCCTAGTGAGATTCATAAAGATCGAAATCAAATATACAACTTTTGGCCTCTTGATGGAGAGAGTACATCTCAAGCGTGGGGGAGATTGAAGTTACTAATGCTCAAATGTCCCATTCATGAGCTCCCCAACAATATTATTATCAACAACTTTTATGCAAGGCTTTCTCTTCATGATAAGGATTTATTGGATGCCTCTTGTGCTGGATCATTCACTCGCATGGAAGAAGAAGCTAAATGGGATCTTCTGGACCGTATTCAAGATAATGTTGATGCATGGGAGAATGACAAAGGAAGAAAGTCAGGTATAAATTATGATTATGAATGCATTGAATCTTTTATGGGAACTGATGACTTTCAAAATATTAAAAATGCTTATGGTCTAGACTCTCAAGCTATTGCAACTTATTTTAAGGCTTTTGCTTCCTACATTGAAGTGCCTAAAAATAAGTGGAATAAGTATCATGAACCTTATAAAGATATTACTAAGAGTGTTCCTGCAAGAAATACTAAAATTTATACCGCTAATCGTGCTTTACCTGAACCTTACATTGAGAAAATGCCTTTCCCAGTTAAGATAAAGGAACATTCTATGATAGCTAGTATGGTTAATGAAAGTACTAATAAAGTTGTTGAACCTGATAAATAAATGGATGATGAACCTATAATGGAAAAAGTAAAAGATTTTGTCACTAAATATGTAGAAGAGGGACACACTATCCTCTGTAAAGATACCTCTAATATTGTTTCACAAAGTAGTGTTATGAGAACTAGTATTCCTGTGTTTTCTATTGGAATAAGTGATCATTGTTATGATGGTCCTTGTGATATTTATATTGTTAAGTTTATGCATGATACTCAAAGTTATTATGAGAGAGGAAAGACTGTTCTTATTTATCTCCATAATATCAAGTTTCCTCGTTTTATGCTGAAAGTTTTTATGTTGCACTTCTTTTGCCTTCCTATGCTATTAGCCTCTGGTTTCAACAACTTGTTTTTTTTTACAAAATTCCCTTGCATAGGAAGTGGGTTAGACTTAAACGTGTGTATTTTTTCTTCTTAATGCTCTCTTTCACTTCAATTCATACTCCTAAGTGAGCATCATCAAAATTATCATGCCCATCTTAATGGCTATAAAGAAAGAGCTTTTTAGGAGACAACCCAATATATTTGTGTTTTCGGTTTGTATTTCTTTTTCTTTGAGTCTTGGAAGTTATTACTTCAATAATAACCTCTCCTCATCCTTTTGTTTGGTTTTTGTGTCAAGATTGACCCCTAATGAGAGGGAAGTAATATTTGGGGAAGTTGCTTTCCTGAAATAGATTTTTGTGCTTCACCGTAAAATTTTGTGAGAGATCTCTGTCTATCGGATTGAGCCGTAATTTTTTGTGCTTCTGCCCCAGGTTGTTATTTAACTTTCCTTAGTTTTGCACTTTTTGATTTGAGCAACATAAGATTTTCTAAAAAAATTGATCTTTACCTGCTGGTCTGTTTTTGACAGATTTTGCCACTATTGCATTTGCTTCTTTAATCGATTTCCTTTTTGAATTATTTTTGGGTTTTTGGAAGGAGTTGCTACAATAGCTTATGTTTTGATGGTTTTTAGTTGAAGTTGGACTCAAAAGGTTTTATCACTTCACTTATACTAATGTTGCTAATGAGAACTGTGTGAAGTTTTGTGTGAAAGACATTTCCAAGTTAGTGGAGATAATGGTGTAATAAGGAAGTGAAAGGTTTCATGACTCAAGAAATAAGTGTATGAAGATGAATATATTGATGTTATTCAAGTGGTGACTTCGGAAGAATCTACTAAATACCAAATTCAGAGACCTACAGAGTCCGTTTTCAAATAGGTAACGATTCTGGTAAGAAAAGTTCCACGAAAGATCTGTCCAATTATATTATTGCAGTTTTTATCCAACAAGGAAAGTTACGAAGCGAAAGAGGGACGGAAACGGAGCCTGGGCGTCTCACACCACCCTGTGGCGCGGTCCCACCCCTAGCCGTGCCACCAGGTGGTGTGGCCACCCCGGACTCCGTCTCCGACCCGTTTTCTCCCAGTATATTCCTTTTGTTGTAAAACTTCGTAATATATAATCCCCCGGATCCCCCGAGGTTCGCATATCGTGTTCTCGTCGTGTTTTTGTTTCGATCTGTTCCTGACAGGTAGAGTCCCAGATTTGGAGCCACAATGTCTTCCTCTGGATCAGCTAAGGAAGATTCCTCAGCGGATATCATCAACCCATACATGAGAGAGTTGAAGATTCATCCCAATGAGTTGTTGCTGGAAGATGGGGAGGTACGGATAAAAGAGGTTCAAGGCCCTAAAGGTGAAGGAAGTCTGGAGGACAAGATGGAGGGACTGGAGCAACAAGTCTTTAGGTACAAGAAGATGGCGGAACGCGAAGTAGATATCATCCATAAGATTTGTTCCAAACTCATCACCGAGCACCAAAAGGAGACTACTGAGCTCAGGGATGAAGTCCTCTCACTCCTCCAAACAACCAAAGAGCTGCAATCATAGCTCTAGGGCGTTCAAAATCAAAACTGTGAGTACGAGGTTAGGTTTAAATGCATAAGTGCTGCTGCAAGTTTCAGGATGCTGGAGACCATGATGTCCTTTGTTGATGGGGAGCCCTTACCCTGGAAGTCGGACGATGATGAGAGAATACCACCACCACTGAAGAAGTAATTCGTCATCAGGTTTGGCATCCCCTTGGTTTGTTCCAAGCTTGGGGGAGTGTCGTGGTATCACATCACTATCTTCTATCTTTTTACCTTTTTAGTAGAGTCATATCATGAATAGAGAAGTTATCATGTAGGATGGTTTGCATTATGGAAGTGTCCCCTCTCTCGTTAGATATCTATGTATCCCTTGGTGTGAGTTGTTGTTATGGAATATTAATGAGAAGTTCTATCATTTACTCTTTTGCATATCTTATATTAGTTTTCAATTCGAGGTTATATGATTGATCTTGTTGTTAGTATTGGTATCACTTTGGGATCATTGAGTTAATTTAGTTGGTTTTGGCAAACCTGGCTCGGTCAGTAGCAACACTATTTTTGAGAATTTAATGAAAAAGATAGAAGTACTCTTAAAGAAATGTAATTTTATCATCTTTCTTTCTTGATTTGCTCATAAGTTTAGTATTATCTGGTTAAGATCTTTCGTGCTTACAAGGAAGATTGCATGTTTGTTTTTATCACTTGTATGTTTGTTTCCTTCAACTCTTATACTTGCTACCCAGCCTTGCTAGCCAAAAACCTGTACTGAGAGGGAATGCTTCTCGTGCATCCAATCCTTAAACCAAAACCTATGCCATTTGTGTCCATCATACCTACCTATTAGCATTATTGCTATTCCAAGTAAATTCATGTTTTTATCTACCTTCCAAATTAAACTTGTTATGTGAAAATTAGTGATTAAAGCTCTCACAAACTTGATGGCACACCTTATTTTCTTGCACTTAATAAACTTGAACCATTGTGTCCATCTTTGTTGCGTATATGCTTGCGCTTTATAAGTTGGAGTTAGCAGAACCATGCATCATGGGGAACGCTTTCAACATTGCACTGGTACTTTGTACCTCGTTGATATCATGATTCTTTTGCCTATGGATCCCGGCAGTGTGAAATAAAAGGGGAACTTGTAAGATCATGGAGTTTATATGTGTGTTAGAGAAATGCCTGGGCCGCTAGCCTAAGCCATGCCTAATCATGGTGGAAACTTGCAACATAACCATAATGAGCACTCTATGAACCATCTTCAATAAAAACCTATGCAAATAGCAAATAAAAGGATCGCTGAGATGCTCATTATCTGCTTTCCTTGTCATTTTGATTATGGGATAGCTCCTATATCTTGTGCAAGGGGTACCCCATTAGCGGTTCTCTCTGATACATATGTATTTACAATGACAAGAACTTACTTGTGACTGAAGTTGAGTAGCATGAGGTTCGGTACTCGTAAGTGAGGGGCATGAGATTTCAACTTATAACTTGTCAAGCATATCCTCTTAGTTGTGTCGCTTTAACCTTAATCACCTAAAGATGCCTATGATAGGGGCAATGAGAGCTGAAAGCTAATAAGTATCATAATTTTTGGGAGCTCTTTATGAAACTTGAAATCCCTGCTTCCCTCTGCGAAGGGCCTTTCTTTTACTTTTTAGTTGAGTCAGTAAACCTATTCCTTTCTATGTCAGCAAGTATTTTGAGTTGTTGTGTTTCATTCATTCATATGATGATTTATTCAATCATGTTTCTTATGTTCCTTCTTTTGCACATTGCTCTTATCTTGGTGTTTACTACTTTGAAAGCTATCATTGAAAATCAGTTATTTGTGAACTCCAGCAAATTGTCAACTATTCTTCGACCAAGAGCTAAGTTTGCCATTACCAATTATGATTCTCTCTATGTATCTTTATTGTGTTTTCTTTACTTATTGCAAGTTAAGTTATATAATAGTGAGTTGTCTTCTATTATGATCTCGGTATCGATGAATGTGATACTTCTTGTCTGTATTCTTTTATCGACTCTTCACTCCATAAACCTGAGGCCATGTTTATTGAGCTCAGTTTTCGCTTGGGGACAAGCGAAGTCTAAGCTTGGGGGGAGTTGATATGTCCATTTTGCATCACTATTCTATATCATAATTCACTGTTATTCATTGATATATTTCATATTAAGGGATGATACTTATGTTATTTCATCTGTTTTTGCATGGTTGATAACTTTTGGAGCATGGACCGCTGTAGTCAGGATTCTGATGGAAAAGGTGCAGTTTGGAGGCAAAATTCGCGAAGATCATAAAATCCGGGAAAATACATGGAAAATCCTATTTTCCAGAAGACGAAGGAAGCCAGAAGGGGAGGCTGAGATGGGCCACAGGGGGCCCACAACACCCCCTGGTACGGGCCAGCCTAGGCCGCGCCGCCAGGTGGTGTGGCTACCCTGGTCCACCCCTGGCTCTCCCCTCTAGCGTATATTATCCTCCCGAAACCCTAAGACTCGAGGAGCGACCACAGAAAGATTCTACCGCCTCTGTGGGGCAGAAAACACCGAGAGAGAAAGATTTCTTCGGTAGATAGAATTCTGCCGGGCGAATTCCTTCCCAGAGAGGGGAGATCATGGCCATCAACACCACCATCAAGCTGGACTTCATCGGGATCATCATCATCCATCATGACCATCAACACCCTCATCACCATCTCCATATCACTGTAACAATTGGGTTGAATCTTGCATAGTTCTTAGGGGAAACTTTTCCGGTGTTGATTACTCTTTGTAGTTGATGCTATTAAGTGGAACCATTGAATTATTGTTTATGTTCAGATTGTTATACATCATTATTTCATCTCTAATCATGATCCATATGATGTATTGTGAGTAGTTTGTTTTGTTCTTGAGGACATGGGAGAAGTCATGTTGTTAGTAGTGGAATTGTGTTGAGAAAGATTCAATAGTTTGATATTTAAGTTGTGGTGTACTTCTTCTAGTGGTGTCATGTGAACGTCAACTACATGACACTTCACCTATATGGGCCTAGGGGAATGCATTGTGTATTTGGCTACTAATCGTAGGGGTTGCCAGAGTGACAGAAACCTGAACCCCCATTAGGAAACCATTGCACAAGGGACGTCAGGGTCTTAGAGTTTAAAGTTGTGGCTAGGTTTCCACCTTAATTACTTTCTTGTACTTACGGATGTTTGCAAGGGGTATAATCACAAGTATGTATTAGTCCTAGGAAGGTCGATACATTAGCATAGGTTCACCCACACAACACTTAGCAAACTAAAGAAGATTAATCAACTATATGAAGCAAAAGCACTTGACGATATTCCCGTGTGTCCTCGAGAACGTTTGGTCACCTTAAGTAATACAACCGGCTTGTCCTTTGCTGAATAAAGGATTAGGCCACTTGCTGCATTTATTCTTGTTGTCTTTTATTTACTCGTACTTTATTTACTTGCATTATCAAAAAACCCTAAAATCCGTTTGCTAAGTATTTGCAGAGAATTCATGATCCATACCACTAGCCAGCACCTTCTGCTCCTCGTTGGGTTTGACACTCTTACTTATCGAAAATACTGCGATACACCCCCTATACTTGTGGGTCATCAAATAGCACCCGTACTATGAACCACTGTCAGATGATGACGTGGGAAGCATTCAATATCAAGTTCAATCGCACCCATGTGCCACAAGGTTTAGTCACCAGAATGAGAGATGAGTTCAGATAACTGAAGCAGGGAAGGATGACAGTAGTCGAGTACCGTGACAAATTCTTGTCATTAGCTAGATATGCCCCTGATGAGATCAACACTGAAGCCAAGAATAAGGAAAGGTTCCTGAACGGATTGCATGATGAGATGTAGACTGTGTTAGTCAACATACGTTTCGAAGATCTAGAAGAGCTAGTCAACTCTGCCATTCAGATGGAAGGGAAGATAAACCAAGCCAATGACAATCACAAGCGCAGGATAATCAGACTGGATCCCACCATGCCCATAAGTATCGCCCCAACCCGTCTGCAGGATATGCCCCAAGAAACAACAGACCCCCAATGACCCGTCCAAGCTACCCCAATCGTAGCGGAGGAAACTTGAAGACTGGAGGAAACCACAATAGCAACCCCGACAACTCCAACCACTTCAACCGTGCACCACCCAAGTCCAACAACAACAACAATACTGCCCCAAGGACTGGAAGCAATGTTGTGCCTGATGCAGCCAAAGACAAGTCCCAAATTACTTGCTTTGAATGTGGAGTCAAGGGTCACTACTCCAACAAGTGCCCCAAGAAGCTTGTAGCAGCTACCAATGTGAATGCCCCAGTACAGCAGCAACACCGTGTTCAGGGTGGAAGAAGATTTGCCCTAGGGAATTCCACATGAATCTTTGAAGAAGCGAAGCGCGGATGTCATCTTTGGGTATGTTTTCTGTTAACTCAGTACTTGCAAGAGTGTTGTTTGATTCTGGAGCATCGCACTCATTTGTTACAGAAGAATTTGCATGCACTAGTAAGATTCAACCAACAAAATTGAAGCATGTTATGATATTTCAAATACCTGGTTCAACCCCCAAAGCTAGAAAAATTTGCAAGGATGTACCTATCTGAATCCATGGAATAGATTTTTATGCCAATCTAATAGTACTTGGAACCAAAGGTTTGTAAGTAGTACTAGGAATGGATTGGATGTCGAAGCATAAAGGATTGATCGACTGTGCCAAGAAAGCCATAACCATGACTAGTAGCTCTGGAGTATCAGTAGAGCATGTATCTGAGACCTTACCCCGTCAGTTCAAATGCAACAAGAGTCTAGCCCAACCAACCATAGACCAAGTTAGAGTAGTCTGTGAATACCCTGACATATTCCCAGATGAATTGCTCGGTATGCCCCAAGAACGGGATATCGAGTTCATCATTGAACAAATTCCTGGAACTGGACCCATAGCCTAGAGAACTTATAGTATGAACCCAACTGAATTAGTGGAGCTGAAGAAGCAACTTGATGCTATGCTGGCGAAAGGTCTGATTCAACCAAGCGCATCGCCATGGAGATCGCCTGTTTTGTTTGTGGATAAGAAAGATGGAGGTAACCGTTTATGTACGGATTACCGGAAGCTGAATGATGTCACCATCAAGAACAAGTACCCACTACCAAAGATAGAGGATCTATTTGATCAGTTGACTGGTGCCAGAGTGTTCTCTAAGATTGATCTCAGAACTGGCTATCATCAACTCAAGATTCGTGCAACGGATATTCCAAAGACTGCCTTCACCACCAGATATGGATTATATGAGTATACATTCATGTCTTTTGGATTAACCAATGCCCCTACTTATTTCATGAATCTCATGAATAAGATTTTCATGAACTTTCTGGATAAGTTGGTCGTTGTGTTTATCGACGATATTCTAATCTATTCAAAGTTAGAAGAAGAGCATGAGCAAAACCTGAGAACCATCCTAGAAACCCTTAGAGAGCATCAGTTGTATGCCAAGTTTAGCAAATGTGAGTTTTGGTTGAAGGAAGTAGGATTCCTCGGACATATTGTGACGGCAGGAGGAGTCGCTGTTGATCCAGCCAAGATCAAAGATGTTGAAGCATGGGAAGCCCCAACCACTCAAACCCAAGTCCGTGCATTTCTCAGATTAGCGGGATATTACCGCGAGTTCGTTGAAGGATTTTCGAGCATCGCAAGACCGATAACCCAATTGTTGAAGAAAGATAAGAAGTTTGAATGGACGGACAAATATTAAGCAAGTTTTCAAGAGCTCAAGAAGAGATTGATTTCAGCCCCAATCTTGATTATGCCAGATATCAAGAAGCCTTTTGATGTGTATTTGATGCATCCAAGATTGGTCTCGGATGTGTGTTGATGCAAGAAGGCAAAGTCATAGCATATTTGTCCAGACAACTGAAGTAGCATCAGCAAAACTACCCTACCCATGATCTTGAACTAGCAGCTGTAGTTTTAGCCTTGAAGACATGGCGGCATTACCTCATGGGTAACCGTTGTGAGATTTATTCAGATCACAAGAGCCTGAAGTATATTTTCACCCAGAAGGAGCTGAATATGAGGCAAAGGATATGGATAGAGTTAATCAAGGATTATGACCTTGACATTCACTATCACCCCGGCAAAGCCAATGTGGTAGCAGATGCTCTTAGCAGGTTGCCGTGTAGATTAAACACCATGATCAAAGAAAACCAGCCAAGTCTGCATGAAGAGTTGGAGCAGTTCAGAACAGAGCTAGTAAGCAAAGGATTCTTAGCTACCACAGAACTTCAACCCACTTTGATCAGTCAGATCAAGGACGCGTAGAAAGGAAATGCAAGTATCGATAGAATCAAGCGTCGTATTGATACAGGAAAGGTACCCGAATTCACCGTGGATGAAGAAGGAGTTTTGTAGTACAAAGGACGTATCTGTGTGCCATCAGATTCGGAGCTGAAGCAAGTTATCATGCAGGAAGCTCATGATACTCTTTATTCTATCCACCCCGAAGGAATGAAGATGTATCATGATTTGAAAGAGCAATTTTGGTGGCACAAGATGAAGAGAGAAATCAGAAGCTACATAGCCAAGTGTGATATCTGCCAGAGAGTCAAAGTGGAACATCAGAGACCCGCAGGATTGTTGCAACCATTGCAGATTCTAGAATGGAAATGGGATTCTGTTGGAACGGACTTTATCACCGGTTTGCCTACTTCTAGTAGGGGAAATGACTCTATTTGGGTCATAGTTGATAGACTGTCCAAAGTAGCCCATTTTATACCTGTCAAGACAACCTACCAGAGTTCGAAGCTAGCATAGTTGTACATTGCTAGAATCGTTAGTCTACATGGAACCCCCAAGACCATAGCGTCGGATCGAGGAACCCAGTTTACCTCAAGATTTTGGTAGAAAGTCCAAGAAGGATTAGGAACCAAGTTGAATTTCAGCACAACTTATCACCCGCAGACCGATGGACAAACTGAAAGAGTCAACCAGATCTTAGAAGATATGTTGAGAGCTTGTGTTCCAGAATATGGATCAAAATGGGAAGATTGTCTTTATTTCGCAGAATTCTCGTACAACAATAGTTATCAAGCCAGTTTGCAAATGGACCCATTTGAATTTCTGTATAGAAGGAAGTGTCGTACCCCTTTGAATTGGTCGCAAGTAGGAGAGAGTCAGATTTTCGGACCCGGCATCCTACGAGAAGCCGAAGCGAAGGTTCACGAAGTCTGTGAGCTCCTCAAGATCGCCCAATCCAGACAAAAGAGTTATGCTGACAAGAGACATCTTGACCTGACTTTCAATGTCGGAGATTTTGTATATCTCAAAATGTCACCCTTGAAAGGAATGCAACGTTTTCAGCTAAAAGGAAAGTTAGCCCCAGATATATTGGACCCTTCAAGATTCTGAATCGCCGAGGAGAAGTCTCTTATCAACTGGAGCTGCCAGAGGAGATGTCAGCCATCCATGATGTGTTCCATATCTTGTTACTTCGCAAATGCTTAGAAGTTCCGGAGAAGACCGAAGTTTTCAAGAACATCGATCACCGAGCCATTGATATCAAAAAGGATCTGACGTATCGTGAAGTACCCATCCGTATCTTGGAAGAAGCTTTCAGAACCACCAGAACCCGGAGTATCAAGTTTCTCAAGATCCAATGGAGCAACCATACCAAAGAAGAAGCTACCTGGGAGAGAGAAGATTATATTAGGACTAAGTTACCAGATCTCTTTAGTTCCTAGTTTTTCTTAAATCTCGGGACGAGAATTTGTTTAAGGAGGGAAGTTTTTTAACACCCCAAAACTTTTAATCAAGATTATCAAATCCTAATCACCCAATTTAGGGTTAACAAAAACTTTTATTAATAAAATGAATATGAATGCATGTGTGTTTGCATTAGTGTAGATTTGAGTGCTTATGCCTTTCTTGATTGTTCTAAATGATGTGAAATGGTTTAAAGATGAATGCTACATCATCTAGACCAATTACAAACAAAATCAAAAGAAAAAGAAACCAAATATGAATAAATAAAGCAAATGGTCATTTTGACAAAAGTTAACCACTAGGTCAATTTGTGTGTTCCTAGAAGAAGATTTTTAACAGAAACAATTCTACTTCTTTTCACCCCTTGCTAGACCAAGTAAAGATGTATCAAGGCCCACTTTACAAACTTACAAAAACATCTTTCAAATCAATTTAATGGACATTTGAAAATTGAATCAAGTGTATGTGTTAAGATCCCACTTTTTTTAAAAACACATCAAATCAATTTCCCTTGACCTCTACAAGCAAACATAGTTACTCAAGCTTAAGATCAAACCACCCAAAAAATTTCATTCAAAAATTCCAAACTTTGTTTCATGCGGCCATTTCATCAAACACCCTAATGACACAAATTAACCTACTGCCTAGCTTCACTATTTTGCATAGTGATCATCGACCAATTGGTCTCCACTTAACTCCCCTGTCTTCCCTAAGTCTAACCAGCACCTAGACAAATCCCCCCTTCGCCGTGGAGCACAGTGGAGCGGCACCCGAATTTGGTCACCGCTGGCCGACCACGGCCAGCTCGCAGCAGACCACCCCGCGCCCATCCAGGATGTCCAGGAGGTGCGCCACAGTCCACCGTCACCCCTTGTCCCAGCCACGACCCCTGCTAAGCCCTGGACCACCCAAGCACGCCACGCCCAAACCTCTCTGCGCCATGCCGAGAGCGTGCCAGTGCACCGCGCCCGACCAGCTTGCCCAGCTCGTGCCTTGCCCTCATCGTGCACGTGCAGCCTCGCCATGATCACAACACCCCAGCAGACAACCCCATTCGCCGCCGCGTGACCCGCAGCTACCACACGCCGCCGCACGCTGCCGCAAACACCTCTGCCTCCACGCAGAGCACCGCACGCGCCCGACCAGCCTAGACCGCCCCACGCCTCACCCTTATGCCCGTAAGAACCGCTAGGGAGTACCGCACCATCCACCTACCTCGCCCATGTCGTTAGCCGCCTGTAGAAATGCCACCGTCGAGCTCACGCCGCACCGCTAGGTCCCCTCGCCGCACTATAAAAGGAGGCCACCCCCGCCTCCATTCTCCACACCACTCCACTCTCCACCTCTCACAGACACTCCCCTACTTCTTCCTGAAGCAAGGCGACCACCACCGTGCCGGAATTTGGCCGGAGCCCGCCGCTGCTAGAGGAGAAGGGTGCTAGCAATTCCGACCATCCCAAGCCCTGCCGTGACCGTGCCTCGCCTCGGCGTCGTCTACCATGCCGATTGCCCCTGTTGCCAACCCTAGTTGGAGCCCAGGTGAGCCCCGCGAGACCCCCACTACTGCGCTAGGTCATTTTTGTAGGGGTTCCGCGCATAAAAACAATAAATTTTACTCTATGCCCCTGAACCCCTGAAGCTGCTAGGACCTATATATTAGTAATACAGTAACGGGAGGGGCTTTTCGTGAACTTACCCTTGAAGACCGAAAAGCGTTGTTAACACTCAGGAGAGCGTGGTTGATGTAGACGAGCCGAAGCCGACCTCAAGGTCATGATGAAGTCCTTGCGCTCCTTCTGGCTCCAACGACTTGAGTGCCTCAAGTGCGACACCTCGCGGGGAGTTACACACGTCCAGTGCCTGATGATGACTCCCGCTTCCCCGATCCAGCAGCAGTTGCGGAAGTAGAGCTCCCGGATCCGAATCCCGCAGCGCGACGGCGCTCCGTGGTGAAGATGTCTCTCGCTCGCGCAGTCCAGACTTGGGACCACGGTCACGAGAGAGAGAGAGAGAGGAAAGAGAAAATATCAATTAGAGGTCCTCCCAAAAGTGGGGAGACCTTTATTGATTATTGGGTGTGTTTTCTAGGCCAAATACCCCACTTTATATAGGGGGAGGGGAAGTACTACCTCCCCTCAAGTCCCGGGGTGGGACTAAAGGAGAGGAGGAGGTGGGGGAGGCGCCGCCAGCCACCCCCTCATGGGCCCCACGTGGGGGCCTGGCCCAATAGGGCTGCCGGCCACCCCTTGGCCCCTCTCCCCTCTTGCCTTTCCCTAATGGGCCCTCTCCCCTCCGAGAATTGGCCCATTAAGCCTTTGACCATTTAATTGATTTTTCTCTTTATTAAATAATTCTGAATAAATGATTAAATCAATATTTAACATTCATTCACACATTCTAATCTCCGTGGCCATGGAACACCTTCCACCTCCACTCCGGACATCCTCCGGACTTACCAAAACCCTTCCGGTTTTCTCCCTTCTTTTCTTCGGCGGTTCTACCGATCCTATAAACACTCTCTAAGCATCATCAAGCCCTTAAGCGTGATACCCCACGGTTCGGGAACACTCCAGAAATGGTCGGGACACTCCCGCACCAATGATCGACAGAGGGACCTGGATGGCCATGTGACCCCTGTGCATTCCATGAAGATCTTTCGTCGTTTGAACCCGGACAGTCGTGTCTTATTCCCTTTGTCATTCGATACTTGAATTGCCCGAGATCTGATCAATGACATCACCATGTCGGGTTCAATCCCGTTACTGAACAATGCTACTTAACTCGTTCCGACAAGTGATATCCCCGTGATCTAATCACACGCTGCACAGCTATTGGATATAACCTCTCCGAGTGGGCCCTTGAGTATCTTTCCGTCACTTGGACGGACAAATCCCGCTCTTGACATATATTGCCTCTACGGTTTCCTCCGAATACCTAAACACACCTTTATAACCACCGTTTTACCAGATGGCGTTTGATGCTATCTAAGCATTCTCGGGAGACAGTGATTGATATAGCCTCACGGTCTAAGGAATAGTCTACAAGGATCCATTTCTAATCATCATAACTTGAACTTCATGACATGATCGGGTCACGATGTTTAGGTTGGGTATTGGTTCATCATCTCATTCTCCGAATGAGATGACCTCATTTCCAACTGGCATAAATGCCACATGATCAGGAAACATGATCATCTGTTGGCCAATGAACCAGTGACTAGAGTTTCACTGGGAACCCCTAGTTGTTTGTATATCACACGTGTATTGATGTTTCCACTCAATACAGTTATAGCATGATATAAAACTTAATCATAAACTATATGAAATATGATAATAGTCCTTACTACTATTTGTCTCTAGGGCATATTTCCAACAGTCTCTATAACACCCTCGAATCGGCCCTATGCAAGTTTTAGCCCTTTCCGCCAAACCCGCATAGAAACGATTCAAGGACGCCCACCAGGCACTTTCGTGCGGGTGGAAAACAAAGTAATACCATTACACAACAGTCCTCGATGGGACCCACAAAACAGATATATATATACAACAGCGACTCAGCGAGTCAAGAATACAGATATACAATACAAAGATCCAAATCACCTTGAAATCGATACGGCGTCCGAGTACGGACTAGATGCAAATGGGGCTAAGAGCCCTGAAGAATAACCAATGGCATCCATAACCCTGCCCAGGCCAAGCCGGAAGGGTAACCCTGCTAACGACGTCGATCTCAAACCTGCTAAAACAAAAGGGGGGCCGACAAAGGGCAAAGGAAAAAGAGGAGCGTCGATCGAGGCCAAGACGGTGAGGCTAGAATTCGGCGGCTCTCGCCTACATAGGTATGGTGGGCTAAAGCGGCAGCGCAACGGCACTAAACAACCTATAGAGACTCGATACAACTGGCGGTTATCAGAGAGGGATAAGAAAGACCTATTCGGATCCATCCTGAAGCTAACACCAAACAAACCCATCCTGGTATTTCCCCCTCGAGACCAAACGAGGAAGTCGGACCAAGGAACTCACACAGTTGGCAGTTGTATTCATTCCATTATAGTTGCAGCACTTACTAGTCATATATAGATAGCATGAGTCATTCTGGCAGCATATGTAGTGGGCAGTTTTAATTAACCATTCTGTTGTAGTTGGAACATTTACTAGTCAGCTATAATTGTCCTGAGGAATCCCAAAACCCAGCAGTTGTTGGCACTTTTGTCACATTCCATTGGAGTTGCAATACTTACTAGGCAGATATAACAAACATCCCAGATCCAGCAGTTGTTGGCATTTTTAATATCCATTCCGTTATAATTGAGCTGATTACTAGTCACATATTAAATCAAATTTATAGCACTACTTTAGTTATGCTTGTCTATGATCGAGATACTGTGCTCCAAGTCATCCATAACCGCGGACACGAATTTCAGAAAGATTTACCCTACAGGGGTGCACAAATAGCAACACACACACGATCAACCTCGGAAAAACCAACTCAAAACCCAACGAGGCTTTCACGACAAAGCGATCACAAGATTCATAAATTATTTTAGGGGGCCACCCCACTAAGCTACCCGCAACGAAGTTGGCCGGCTCCGGAACGGACCCAGGGTTTGTATCAATGGCTGTAAACGACTGGGAACCCGAAAGTATGACTGGGCTTGTCGATACCGCGAAAACATTCCACGTTCCAAAACAGTACAGGTGCTCCACGCACAATTGTAAATAAAGCAGTAAAGCATGGCATAAGTACATGATAGTAATAAAGCCCCAAACTAGTTTGTGACCCCAAGAAATAATAAATGAATCAAGCTCTGTCTAAGGGGATTCATGGTCCCATGTGCGGATAGTGCGATAGTCAAGGAACAGGTATCAAGTACTAGGGGTCCTACGGGACACAAGTGAGCACGGAAGAACCAAATAACATCTATTGCCCATCGATGCCTCTGCATTAGTTATATCTACCAATTTAATAGTTGTATTTAAAGTCATGATCATCTCCACCACTAAACATCTCCACCATAAACATCTGCCGGCATTCCAACAATTGTGGTACTTGACAACACGAGATCGCACCTGAGCAACCAACTACGACTCGCAAGGCCAGCTATCTACCAAACAACAGGTATTAGGAGGTGTCCATGGCAATATAGAGGCTGCACGGGATATAACTGGTGCACGGTATCTAAAGCATTGCGACACGGATAGCAATAGATCAACAGGAGGAAATAAAGACTATAAATGCAAAATAGGTAGAAGGGGGAGAGATGCTCGCCAGGGAAACACTGCCGAAGGTTCATATCTGGAGAACTTGTCGATACTCGCATCAACTCATCGGCCCTAATCCGTGAAGAAGCAAAACACTAAAAGAAACACAGGATGCAATATTTAATACTACGGCAGAAGATCCGGCATGCTTATGATATGATGCATGGCATGGCAAAAGTGCGGTGCAACTAGGCAATATTAAGCGGAACCGGGGTCCCAACAATTAATTAGAGGTTCAAGTTGTTTAGAAACCCCGCAATTTAAATGTTGAATTAACAAGGCGAATCATGGTATCGGTTCGCTATGCAAATTTAAATGGAGTCCGGAATTAAACAAAGATACCCCACATATAGACTCGATATTTAATTATGAGGTGAATCGGCATAATGCCCCCAAACCACAGACAGATATGCATGCATGAACAATTTAATATGCGACAGTTGATAATGTCATATTATAAAAATAGGGGCTTAGGGTCACACATCTGGGTTCGGAAGATCTTGGGTTCCGGGGGTCCGGGGTCCGGTCTCAGGGTTCGACGGGGGAACGGTTTGACGGGATCGGTCTCGGACAACGGAAGGAGAGCTTGGCATTCCGGGAAGAAGATCTTGGCGTGCTGAGGGTTCGGTCTCGGGGATCGGTCTTCGAATACCGTGAAGGAGAACTTGGGGGTTCCACACCGGAGGCCTTCGGATTGGGTATCATCATGCTCAGGTTCCGAGATGGTGCGCTTTAGTTTCCATGTTGTAGATCCTCGAGATTGTGGACATCGAGTTGGTATTGTCCGCAATATCTTGACTTGTAGATGTTGTTCGAGGAAGATCTTGTCGTCATGGTCGTCTTGCCGAAGACACGATACTGAAATGGGGACAATTATCGAAGCGGTTGAATTGGCCTGCATGGAGGATCATGTTTGGTGTCACGTTGGATCAGACCATGGAGCAGTAGCTACACAGTAGTACCAACACTTTACCAGGGCGTGCAGGCCATCACACGCGCAGGAGAAGCTCATGGCAATAGAAACAAAAGAGAGCAGAGGCACTCATGCATATGACCACCAACGTTGGCGGGTGCTCAGGAAGAGGCTGGTGACAAGACGCGCTTGGGCGACAACGGGCAGAGGCCGAAGCACTTCGACGGCTGAAGGCGAGGTCACTGCCGAAGGGTGGTCGGAGGAGAGGCCACGGAGGATCTCCAGGTGGAGGACGCGCCTGGTACCGGTGAGGAGGCCGCGGTGGCGCTGACGGGGCTCTGGTGAGGCCGGTCCCGGTCTGGTCGAGGAGGCGGGCTCGCAAGCGAGCAGAGGGGCAGGGTCGAGCCAGTCAGTGGTCGACAGGGACAAACGAGGTTGGGGAAGGAGGCAGGCAAGGTCGCGGCGGCGAACGGCGGAGGTGCACGAGCCGACGCGGTCGCGGGGCAGCGGCCTGCGTAGGGTAGAGCTCGAAAACGGCGGAGCTCGGCTGGCTTGGGGACGACGTGGACCTGCGCGCGAGCGGAGGTGGCGGCCAGAGGCGGAAGGGAGATGGCGGAGACGGCGACGACCGGCTCGCTGACGGCGGGATTTCCAGGGGTGGGGTCGGTGACGAACGGCCGGTGGCGGCGCTCGGGAGATGGGGTCGCAGAGGCGGCAAGGCGACGGCCGGAGCAGGGTCGGCCGGGTCTCGGGGCTTGGAGGAGCACGGTCGGCCCGGCCAAGCAGGCTTCTCAGCGAAGCAGGAAGGCGAGAAGGAGCGAGAGAGGACGGGGCGCTGGGGTCGCGTGCGGGATCGTGTCGCGGGGTGGTGTCGGTGGGGTGGGGCCAGGGTGAGGGCGATGGAGAGAGAGGCGTGCGGGACAGGAGGAGCGGGGCGCGTCGGTGGGTGGTGTGGCCAGGGGACGGGCATGATCCCGAGGTGGGGTGGGGCTGGTGAGGGAGATGCGGGGCTGGTGTGCGTGCAGGGGTGGTGGGATGGTTGGCGTTGCGTGCGGTCGGGATGGGGTGTGCTGGGGATTGGGGCCAGGAGGGGTGGGTGTGCGTGCAGGGTGGGTTGGCAGGTGCGGTGTGTGTTAGCGCGTGTGTGCGTGTGTCTTTTTGCTGTGTGTGTGTGGTGGTGGCGGCGGGTGAGGGAGTAGGTCGGGTTAGGGTTTAGGCTAGGGAGGAGGTGGCCGACTAGGCTTTGGGCCTGGCTGGCAGCCTCCAAAAAAACAATATCAAATTTTATTTAATTTTGAATAGACTTTTGCAATTAGTTTTTAGACAAATAGAAGACCCGGAAAAGCCCGGCGTTTTGATTTGAAATAAAGACGGGGTATTTAGAAAACCAAAACTAGACTTTTCGAAAATAGTTTTATGCAAACAAATGCAAGATGACATGACGATGCTCAAATGCAAGGTGGCATGATGACATGAGCATGCGGTCATGATGATGCAATGCACAAAAACACAGCGATTTTCTAGTAGTGGTTTTAGTGGGATGTCATAGTCTCCCACTTACACTAGAGTACAAATACACTAGCTGCATTTGTTCTCAACCATTGGCACTATATATCCAGTACCATGAACATGCTTGCTCATGGAAGAGGTTGAGTCTTGGGTCTATACTTTACAGTCCCAAATCCTTTGCAACTTACCAATGTCACCTTGATTGACATTAATACTTTATCATCACATGATATCATCTGTGTGAATGCATCATCGCTATGGCAGCAGAACGAGGCCTGATTCCAGGAGCCTACAGTGACGTTAGATCAACCTCGAGGGCTTTCTCATGGGCACTGTGCCCTGGGACACATCATTCTACGTTAAAAGCGAACTATCCCCGCCATAACATTATACAACACTTTAGATGGTACCCTTATCTATTATTATAAATGTATTCATCGAAACACTAGTGCACTCCGTGCAACTTTCGATGTTTTGTTCACCTCGCTTCCTATTTGACTTTAATTGGTATCTACAGGAGTTTCCAACATATTCCCTTATAACATAACTCTTTATGCTTTAAGATATGTTATCCTTTATGGATTTGGAAAATATGTCCACTGTTCTCTATTAGATACTGCGGACAAACTTAGCTCAACATTCTGTGATTCGAACTTAATCACTTTCAAACATTCTTTATTTGGATTACATATTATGCTAAGTTACCATCATGGCTTCTAAGATAGAACCTATGTCTCAACATAGTGGATGATGATCATCCTTTTCTTTCTTTCAACCATTGATGTTCAAACTTAATGCTATTCCTAATTTGAGTTATTAAGGACCAGTTCCTTAATTAACTTCTATTCTGAAACCCTTTCAGGATCCCTTAAGGAATACTACATAATATCATAATACGGTTATTATCAACTTCTACATCTTATAAATCATTATTTATAAGTATTTGCGCTTTCATCCTTAACATACTTAAGAATTACTCCTATAAACTCCCACTTAAAATATCTTCCTACATATTTGAATTTGAGACTTATGTTGCTCCCACTTAAAAATATGTCAATCACATATTGTTTAAGGAAGACTTTCATAGCTCCCACTCAATTTTATGCAAATTGCATATCTCCTTACTGTTTTGAATAACTTCAAAATCTTTTGATCAAACATCAAACTTGGAGATTTATTATGAGATACTAGTACTTTACTAGTTTTAAATCCACTAGACATCCAGCACACATGAATCAAATTCATTTGAATTCATCCAATACTTGACAAATTGTGCTTTTGTCATTCACCCCTTTTTCCTACCATGGCTTTGCAGTCATTTGGGAAAATTCCAAGTAACCCCTTTACTTGTGAGTTTCAGCAACAAATTGCTTTCTAATCTCAAGGGAATTTTGCTTTTAGGATTTATCATAATTTAGTTCACCATTATTT
Source organism: Avena insularis (assembly GCA_023614405.1). Classification (NCBI taxonomy): domain Eukaryota; kingdom Viridiplantae; phylum Streptophyta; class Magnoliopsida; order Poales; family Poaceae; genus Avena; species Avena insularis. Next base: position 139,649,020 of record CM042686.1, on the reverse strand, counting down.
ACTTTGTAGTTTGTAGGTATGTCATATTCCAAAATCATGACAAATGATTCACAAATGTCTCCATACAAGATATGGATTTACATTTTGAATCCTACTTCATGTAGTGAAAAACAATAGTGGAGGGAAAAAACACAATGATCAAAATCATTGATTCTTTCCTTTTGTGAAGGGAATCGTTCAGGAACGCTATCCGTTGCGTTTCTCAACACTCTAATGCAGGGTTTTGAGTCCTCATCGTGTTTTACACTATTTTCCATTTGCTCCATAATTGAGAAACATCACCAAAAGTGAGCTTTCTCAAGAATGCACCAAAATCCAAGCAAATACAAATCTTGCTTTCCTTTTGGTTTAGCTATGGATTTCGTATTCAAAGTTTCCAAGGAATACACTACAAGGACTTATTCGCTATTGTTTTGGTTATATCGAATAACCCCAAAACTTTCACGAAATCAAATGGTTTACCAATTCTAATTGAGTGCTAACTATTTCTAAACTAATGGTCTCTACATATACACTACAACGATTTATTTGGTATCTTCTATTCAACCCCCTTTTTGATATCTAATATCACATTGTGATGCTTTGTATTTTGACGTTTCAAAACACTTTGCATTCCATAATTACTTTTATGCCATTCTTATAAAGTTGAATTTCATTACTATTGATCAAATCATAGCAATTTGATTCCCTTTTATCTTTATACCCTTTGTTAATGAAACATTTTGATCAAATCAAATAGTTTCATATTCATGTTTCCTTTGGTAAACTACTTTACACATTTAAACAATCACTTAATGATAATTACCATTTTCGTTAAAACCCAATACATCGAATATGTATTTACTTTTAACAATTCATTAAACACTTTGTATTCAAGTAATACACGGTGTTCAAGTTAATTTGCCGAACTTAGGCATGATTTATATGTGATAAGAAATCGAATTACTTTCACATATTATCACATAACTTTGAATTTAAACAATGGTTTCATTCATTAATGAACATATCATTAAATTGGGTATTTTAAACAAGGCATTTTTAATGTTTTACAAATGTTCATGCATTATCAATTAGTTTCAAACAATAAGGACAATTCACACATAATCAAACAAGATATGAACACGAATAGAAATCATTTATAAAAGTGGAACAACTGTTTGTTACAAACGCATATGAATAACCGTCTCACGAAGTGTGAGACACACTAAAGAAGTTCAAATCTCTCGATTACAATAATCATCCTAAAACACAAAACTAAATGATAAATGTCGAGGGAGTGTGTCGTCGGCCATCATCATCATGCTCGCCATCAACACGCAACGTCACCTCCTCTCCAGCAAGCACCTCTATGCAGAAGGACCTGTTTTCACCAAAACAGAACAAGTATCAGATATACTTAACACTGCAATGTGTTTGCAAGATTATAACATTTATAAAACTGTATATCAAATATATACCTTGGTCATTGATGACCTCTCCGGCGATTGGTTCAACCTTTACGTTCCGGAAACGTAATATGAACTCATGGAAATCCAATGCTTCTGTATCACCACTCATGATGCTACTCCGGACATGTCCTTTGTAGCTGGGAGGCAATGACCGAAGCAGTACATCTATCGCAAATGGACCAGCCATCTAGTAATCCACGAAGTGAACCAGTCTCGTGTGTGCATCAAACATGCACTCTAAGTGACTCTTCAGACATGTATGCTCCTCCATCTATATGGAAAGGAACTGTAACTACCTCGGTGAATTACGCTCCTAGTTACAAGCCTGGATGAGCGGAAATGGTTAAAATAGTACGGTGGGGCCCAAATGCCACTCACAGGTAGACCTTTCGGCCGTCCTAACCATTTCCAAACATCGGGACAAGAACGGGCGGCGTAATCGGCGAAGGATCAACTACATACACAAATGAGTATGTATGCAAGCCACCATACAATGGTTCTCGAGTCATTCCATCTAAAAGAAAGGAAATATAGCGCCATACGGCAAGATCCAAATATCCTAGATAGATATAATAGTTTAGGATATCTCCTCATACATCAAACATCGAGTATCAAGCGGGCGGAAAACAAGATCCGAGTACGGATAAAAAGCAAATCGGCATAAGATGCCCCATAAATAAACACATCCACGGATCTCACGGATCCCGTTCCGGAATCTCTACACGAATGATCGTTGCCCACATCGTCCGTCTCCTCCACCCGTATCCATCTTGCGGGTTTACTGTTCATCTGAATCAAACAATTTATCGTGTGAGACCCTAGAATTTTCGGCAAGTCTTTATGCCTCTAAAGGGACACAACACAGGGTGACGCAATTGCAGCAAAAGATAAACCCTAGTAATTCTATAGATACTCGCTAACCATCCGCCTAACCAGAGATAGACGGATGTCCGTGAATTAACAACAACAGTTATAACGGTAATATTAACAGATCCATCCTCCTCCTAAACTTCAACGAGGAAGCGGACGAACAACCCCATCCGTTGGCAGTTTTATTATCCATTCCATGAGTGTTGCCTGTTTACTAGTCGGTACTTAGTCAAATTAAAAGCGGTACTTTAGTTATGCTTGTCTATGATCGAAAGCGTGCTCCAAGTCATCCATAACCGCGGACACGGCTTTGAAAGTTTTACCTGCGGGGTGCACAAATAACAACACACACTCGATCAACCTCGGAAAAACCAAATCAAAACCCAACGAGGCGGTCTCGACAAAGCGATCACAGATTCGAAATATTTCAGGCCACCCCATTAAGCTACCATAGCGAAGCTGGCGGCTCTGAGACGGACTCAAGGTTTGTAATGGACGGTTATTTGGGAACCCGAAAGTGTGACTGGGCTTGTCGATACAGCGAAAATGTGTCACGGCCCTAAACATTACAGGTGCATTCCTCGCACAATTTAAAATAAAGCAGTAAAGCATGGCATAAGTACAGGATAGTAAATAAAACCTCAAACTAGTTTGTGGCCCCAAGAAATAAGAATGAATCAAGCTCGCTCGGGGGTTCATAAGCCTCCGGATGTGGATAAGGAATATTCAAGGAACAGGAATCAAGTACTGGGTCCTACGGGACACAAGTGAGCCTGAAAAACCAAATAGCAAATATGGCTCACCGATGCCACTTTCATTAGTTATCCCATCACTACTCAGGTTAAGTTGTTTAGGTACCTCGTTATCCATCATACACTCACATACCCTACACATGCTGTTCTACGACTCGCATGGCTCAAACAACTCCTGTAGTAATGGCTCATGGGATGGACGAACAAGCTTCAGTGGGGTTTAAAAATAAAGGCTATGCAATACATGGGATTCAATTTAATGCAATCGCGACTCAATGATGCAAGAATAAGATAGAGGCAATAGGTTCTATATGTATGCAAGCATGTGGTAGTGCTTGCACAGCAGCTCGATTGAAGCGAGAGAAGGATCAGGTAGTGCTTACAGGTATCTTGATATATCCCACCTTTCGCGTCTATTCAAAGAAGAACCAAACAAACAAGGGCCAACATAAATAAAGTACACAAGCATATGAATTAAAATGCGACAAGCAAACAATCATGCCATGATGAATGATGCACAATTTGCATGGCAATAATGTAGCATGGCATGGGTGAGGTGTGGAATACAAGAAATAAACATTTTATTGGGTTTTAAACACATTTTAACCTCAATTAAGTTGCTGTATACATTATATTTATATGATGCATGCTGCAATTCAGAACATGGAATGCATAAACAGAAAGGTCTCGTCGAGCTAATCATTTTAGACATATCATTTGTTAAATTTGGAGTTATAAATCAAAAGTTATTAATTAATTAAGAAAAAGGGCATTTTATTGTAATTTTAGTCAACTTGAAATTTAAAGTGTCCAAAATATATTTTGGAGGGCATATTTGAATTCCTCACATTTTTCTGATTTGAAAACATATCTTATATGTTTAGTTTGGATTTATATTTTAAAAGTTATTTGAAAACAGATTTGAAATTTGAATTTAATTTAATTTGGAAAAGTTTGAATTAAAAGCGAAATAAGCGAACTTTTGTACTCAGAGATCAGATCCAGACCCAGCCATTGGGTGGGCCAGCTGGCCCAGAGACGACATGCCTGAAAAGCTTTTCTCACCGCGAGCTAGCTAGCCTCAGCGAATGACAGGTGGGGCTAGCGCCACGAGTCCACGTGGCAATGTGAAAGGCCAGGCAGCAGCGAGGTGAAATGGGAGTCTTGGTTCTTGAACGGAAAAGCCGGGGTTTCTCATGTGGCCTTGGCCAGTGGGCCCGGTACCGCAGTCATGGTGGAGCGAAAACAAAAGGAAGCGATCTGTAAAACTACCACGGCCGTACTGTTCCTCTTCTTTCTCTGCCTCGAGCGACAGATCGGTGCGCGGCGCGAGGCGGGGGATCGATCCTGGGTCACGGGGGTGCACGCTGCGGGCGTAACCAGCGCGGTGGGATGGGGTTGTTGCTAGGAGGGTGGCTAGCGGCTTGATAACGCGGGGCGTCACGGGATCGTCGCGACGCAGAACGTCGAAGGGCGTTAAATCGAAGTCGGCGAGACTAGGGCCGCGACTAAGCACGCGAGGGTGTCGGTGGTCGATGGCTCACCGCGAGGTTGTTGGAGGTGGTGGATCGGGCGGAGGAAGCGGATCGGCACGAGCAGGCCGGCAGCTAGGGTTTGCGTCGGCAGCGTGTCTGGTGACTGGTCCTCCTCCTCCTCGTGATGCGTCTGAGACGATGCATGGGAGGGCCCTTGGTCTTCCGCGGCACCCAGAGCGCCACGCCACCGGCTGGAAAAAGAAGGGGCGGTGGAGGCCGACGGTTTTGCTGGCGATGGGGTAGACGGAGGCAGTGGAGAAGAGGGGGAGAGGGCAAGGACGTTGGTGGATCTGGGAGGCAGAGGAGAGCTGGGGCGGAGGTAAGCGAAGAGGGAGCGGAGAGGAGCGGGTGGGCGCGGGGGAGAGGGAACAGGTGGCCTCGGTGCCACCTTTCCCTCCTCCTCCTCACGTGGTCGGGCAGGCTCGGCACAGGCAGGTGGCGGTGGCGGGTGGGGCAAGGTGAGGCCAGGGAGGGTAGGCTCTGTGTGGGGCATGCACGGCAGAGAGAGAGAGCGAGGGAGAGAGGGGGTAGGCTCGGGTAGATGCTAGGGTTTGGAGAGAGGGGGGTATGGTGATGATGGGGTAGGGGATTAGGGAGGATCTTAGATAGAGGATAAGAGAGAGGGGGTGATGGCTTAGGGTTTAAAGAGAGAGATTAGGTGGAGTGGTTTTTCTTTTGACAAGATCAAGCAAGAACATGCCAAGCTCAAACAAGATCTAGACAAGAAAAAGAGAGGGTGAGATAAAAGGTGGTGAGGTATGGATGGAGATGGTTATAGGGTTTTGGAGGTTTGCATGCATCAAGCAAAAACAAGCATAAGAGGGGTAGAGAGAGATATGGGGAAGATCCACTCAATGATTCAAATAAAAACCAAAAGGCTAGAATGTGGTGGATCTTGCATGGCCCATGCAAAACAATTAATGCCACGCTTAATCTTGTGAAAACAATAATTTTTACATGGCATTATTCCTATGCATTCCCAAAAGTGGGATTAAGCCAAGCAAAAGAATTTGAAGGAAACTTTCCAGATGGAGTAGATGGAGATGATCACATTTGATGATAATTGGGACTTGCTAGTGTGTTTATTCCACTAGATGTTTAATAGTCCCAAAAATACCCTAACATGAGCATAAATCCATGATAATCCATATGAAAGCTAGGAAAAAGGCACTACTCATAATGCATGCAAAAATGGCTCCACATATCAAATAATGTGGAAACAACATGATGCTAATATGAGAGCATGTGGAAATAGAATTGGATCCATCCCAACCCACATGAGCTAGAGGTAAAACCAAATAAAGTGCAACGCTCATATTTAGTTGGATGGTGGAATTATGGGATGGTGACAAGAAAGGTGGTGGAGTAGATTAAAAGATATGCCCCCAACTCAACTTGGGCATTAAACAATATATCAATAACCAAATACAATATCAAGAGGCAAATACAATTTACAATGCATATGAGAGAAGATCCAAAACAAAAAGGGTTTTATATGATGCTCAAATGCAAGGTGGCATGATGACATGAGCATGATATAATTATGATGCAACAATTATATGTATGAAGTAGCATATATATAGACTAGGCTAGTAGCATTGCAATTGTTAGACAATTGGGATGCTACAACTCTCCCCCACTAAACAAGAATCTCGCCCCGAGATTCCTAGGAAAAGAAAACAACACAAGGAGAGGCGGGTGTTCGGAACGAAGGTGATCCTTGCATTCCCAAGATGATGAAGAACGGGATGGTGCGACCACTACACCTTGCAAAACTTGCTAGACTTGTTGCGAGTCTTGCGTTTTGCTTGAGAAACGACGGTTAGAAGAGTTGAAGGATTGTCGTGAGACAAGAATGATAGGATGAACATAGCTTCGGTTTTCTCCAGAAGCATGATAAAAGAATAGAACCACTTGTGAAAGAAGGGACAAGATGATGTATCATGGATAAAGAAAGACACACCATTAAGATTAAAGATTTACCGATACTAGAGAGGATGAAATCTTTGTCTCGCCGGAAGAAAAGAGCTAGGTTAGAGAGGTTTGAACCACTATGACAATAGCATCGTATCTTCTCTCGGATTAGAGAAATGAAGCTCGGAAACAATATTGCCTTCAAACAATAGAGTCCCTTGATATCAACAGAAAGATTTAGTTAGACATCGTCGGATTAGATTCTTCTTGCGTCGGTAAGACCCAAAGGATCACGCAATTGAGGTGCGCGGATATAACTTCCAGAGACGGCTGTGAAGCCAGATCATGGTGGAATCCCGAGAATCAAAGAATATGGAGGATCTGGAGTTTATTGTAGATATACTTATTGCTTTCTTTAGCCTTGAGGCTAACGCAATAGATTTGCGGCTGATGGTCTCAACCATAATTGGCTTTACCACAGAAAAAGAATTGATGAAACAAAGAGAGATAGTTTCCTTTCATCTTGTTTGGGTATGTCGAGCATCGGTAGAAAGACGAGGAACGAAAGGAGTTTGCGTCTGTTTCCACCAGATAATTGAAGATTTCGCTCCATCTAGAATAGACAGACCACCAACAAGAGATTATTGATTACTTTCTTCGAGAGAGCACTCCGGAAAAACAAAGACGGAAGTAAAAGTATTGAGGGATAAAGGCCACTTCTAACTTCCGTGGAATGAGTGAAATCACATTAATTTACCAATTCAATGTACAAGAGCGAATGATAAGAGTAGTGGTATGGTAGCTACTCCATCCCGCACTCAAAGCATTACTCTGCACATGAATAAGAAAACCATGCAACCCAACTACAAAGCAGTGAAGGTATTGATAAGAAGAGCTCATGGAACTCCGTAAGAAAACAAAGATTGATGCAAATGATTCACCGGATCCAAGATAGATAAGGGTGATGATGTTGTCGTCATATCTAAAGTACCAAGCCACCCGAAAGATATGAAGGAAGATTACGGAGAAGAACTGCAAGATTCAACAGCTACAGAAAAGATAGCACCGACTTGAACGGAATGAAACAAGATCTGGAAGGTCTCCATGGCCTCCGGTGGATTGAGCATAGACGACAGAGCGAGAGGGTTTCCAGAGATCACTTGACGAGGCTGAGGTGAAAGAACTCCATGTTCTTCTTGAAATGATTGAGAGAGATTTAGCAGTCTTGAGGAAAATCTTCAGCGGAACGACGATGATAACTTGCCAACAAGGAAAAACTCCGGATTGGTTGAAGATGGAGATGGAATTAACAATGGACTTGCTGATTCCAGAATTGGGCGGTCTATTTAGCAGAAGGACGTGGCCGAGATAGGTGACTTCAAAAAGTCAGAAATCTCACTTTGAGAACTTTGCACACAGGCAGTGTTCACAAAGCTTGAGAGGAAGAGACACAGATGATCTTCCATGTACTTCCATTGATATCGAATAGGCAAGCATATTATCAACATATACCACCATGGATTAACAAGATATTCCCAGAATACCAAGTTCAAAAGGCGAGAGAAACGAACAAATGCTCGAGCACTTCCTGAGCTCAACGCTCTTAGAAAGATCAATATTAAGAGCACGGGTTCGTGTTGAAGAGGATGCACTGGAAGAATAGATTATCTGGTCCTTCGGAAGAAAAAGAGATGTCACCTGGTTCACATTGTCGATCGGATCACCGGTTACAAAGATAAAAAGATCTTGGATAAGGACCGATGATAGCTCATACCTTAAGCAAAGCTATCAGAGACGAAAAGATGCAATTTCCTCGTATCCAGGAGAATTGCAGATATGGAGTTCAAAAAGATGTGCAGCATGATGGACAGATGATAGACCGCCGTAGTGCTTTGAGAAACTCCGGATTGCCCAAGATGCTTGAATATGCATAGATATGATCACGGTGTACTCAAAATCACAGGAGATAACCGTCACCATTTGGAGGATAGAGTTGATAGCATTTTCCATATTCCACTCATGATAAGTGTCATATAGCTATGCCGAGAACCCAATTACAATCACCAGCATCGGATCAACACCTGTTATGTAATTAGCCCAAGAGAATTGGAGATGAAATTAAACTCCAGGATTAAGCGCCGGTGACAAAAGAATGAGTTAGCATGGACATGCTGATAAAAGGGAGATAGATAATGTTTCACACATGACTGAGAAGGAGTGTGGAAGCACAGATGTATCAAAGAAAATTTTTCCGCATTTTTCGGCATTAAAATACCAATAGATGCGCAAAATCACTTATCAGGTAGAGATTAGCAACTGATGGTTTCACAGAATGTGGAGTTGCTAGAAGGAAGGACACCCTTAAGAAGATGGCACCGGTTAACAAGGAGTCAGATAGATCGCGCCGGTTTTCAAAAGCCTGTCGGTATGGAATATACCAACAGTTGATAACCAAAGGCAGATGAAGATAACATGTTGGATGCAACAGATAGACAAGGAATTACACACACACGCACACTTTCTATGGTACTACGGAAACCCAGAACACGTGAATCCTAGTTTGAATTTTTAAGAAGAGGATTGAAAACGTTACACTTCCTTACCAGAAAAGGGTGGGTGGGTAAGAAGAAAAGTGGAAGCAGTCCTACTCTCGCTTTTGTTTTTCCCTAGTATACATAGCTACCAAAATATTTGCTAGATCGACAATGACCATTTGGCTGAGACCTGAAGGGCGGGATGGCTCGATACCAATTGTAACTACCTCGGTGAATTACGCTCCTAGTTACAAGCTGGATGAGCGGAAATGGTTAAAATAATGCAATTGGGGCCCAAATGCCACTCAGTAGACCTTTCGGCCCCTAACCATTTCCAAACATCGGGACAAGAACGGCGTAATCGGCAGTGAAGGGATCAACTACATACACAAATGAGTATGTATGCAAGCCACCATACAATGGTTCTCGAGTCATTCCATCTAAAAGAAAGGAAATATAGCAGCCATACGGCAAGATCCAAATATCCTAGATAGATATAATAGTTTAGGATATCTCCTCATACATCAAACATCGAGTATCAAGCGGAAGCGAAACAAGATCCGAGTGCGGATAAGAAGCAAATCGGCATAAGATGCCCCATAAATAAACACATCCCGCCCACAGATCTCACGGATCCCGTTCCCGGAATCTCTACACGAATGATCGTTGCCCACATCGTCCGTCTCCTCCACCCAGATCCATCTTGCGGGTTTACCTGCTCATCCGAATCAAACAATTTATCGTGTGAGACCCTAGGGTACTCAGAAGTCTTTATGCCTCTAAAGGGACACAACCTGGGTGACGAATTGCAGCAAAAGATAAACCCTAACAATTCTATAGATACTGCTAACCATCCGCCTAACCAGAGATAGACGGATGTCCGTGAATTAATAACAGTTATAACGGTAATATTAAGATCCATCCTCCTCCTCGCCGACGAGGAAGCGGACGAACAACCCCCATCCGCTGGCAGTTTTATTATCCATTCCATGAGTGTTGCACTTTGTTTACTAGTCGTACTTAGTCAAATTAAAAGCGGTACTTTAGTTATGCTTGTCTATGATCGAGAAACTGCTCCAAGTCGTCCATAACCGCGGACACGGCTTTGAAAGTTTTACCTGCAGGTGCAAATAGCAACACACACTCGATCAACCTCGAAAAACCAAATCAAAACAACGAGGCGGTCTCGACAAAGCAATCACAGGATTCAGAAATATTTCAGGGGCCACCCCATTAAGCTACCATAGCAAAGCGGCTGACGAGACGGACTCAAGGTTTGTGGACGGTAGAACGACTGGGAACCCAAAAAGTGTGACTGGGCTTGTCGTACTGAAAACGATGTCACGACCCTAACAATGACAGTGCATTCCTCGCACAATTTAAAATAAAGCAGTAAAGCATGGCATAAGTACAGGATAGTAAATAAAACCCCAAACTAGTTTGTGGCCCCAAGAAATAAGAATGAATCAAGCTCTGGCTCAGGGGGGTTCATAAGCCTCCCGGATGTGGATAGCGAATATTCAAGGAACAGAATCAAGTACTGGGTCCAGCAGGACACAAGTGAGCCTGAAAAACCAAATAGCAAATATGGCTCACCGATGCCACTTTCATTAGTTATCCCATCACTACTCAAAGTTAAGTTGTTTAGGTACCTCGTTATCCATCGGACACTCACATACCCTACACATGTTCTCGACTCGCATGGCTCAAACAACTCCTATAGTAATGGCTCATGGGATAGAGGAACAAGCTTCGGTGGGGTTTAAAAATAAAGGCTATGCAATACTTGGGATTCAATTTAATGCAATCGCGACTCAATGATGCAAGAATAAGATAGAGGCAATAGGTTCTATATGTATGCAAGCATGTGGTAGTGCTTGCCTGGCAGCTCAGTTGAAGCGAGAGAAGGATCTGGGTAGTGCCCCTGGGTATCTTGATATATCCCACTTTCAGCCTATTCAAGAAGAACCAAACAAACAAGGGCCAACATAAATAAAGTACACAAGCATATGAATTAAAATGCGACAAGCAAACAATCATGCCATGATGAATGATGCACAATTTGCATGGCAATAATGTAGCATGGCATGGGTGAGGTGTGGAATACAAGAAATAAACATTTTATTGGGTTTTAAACACATTTTAACCTCAATTAAGTTGCTGTATACATTATATTTATATGATGCATGCTGCAATTCAGAACATGGAATGCATAAACAGAAAGGTCTCGTCGAGCTAATCATTTTAGACATATCATTTGTTAAATTTGGAGTTATAAATCAAAAGGTATTATTTAATTAAGAAAAAGGGCATTTTATTGTAATTTTAGTCAACTTGAAATTTAAAGTGTCCAAAATATATTTTGGAGGGCATATTTGAATTCCTCACATTTTTCTGATTTGAAAACATATATTATATGTTTAGTTTGGATTTATATTTTAAAAGTTATTTGAAAACAGATTTGAAATTTGAATTTAATTTAATTTGGAAAATTTTGAATTAAAACAGAAATAAACAGAAACTTTTTGTACTCGGGAGATCCAGACCCGACGGCTGGGTGGGCCATTGCTGACTGGGTCAACATGCGCACAGAAAAGCTTTTCTCACCGCGAGCTAGCTAGCCTCGTGAATGATGTGGGGCTAAGCACAGGGTCCACGTGGCATGGCGAAAGGGACAGCAGCAGCAGTGGGGCTGGGAGGCTGGGTTGCGAACGGAAAAGCCGGGGTTTTCTGTAACGCCTTGCCGGGCCCAGTGGGCCACGAGGTACCGCGGGGGGAGCAGAAAACAAAAAGGGGGGCGATCTGTAAAACTACCACGGCCGTACTGTTCCTCTTCTTTCTCTGCCTCGAGCGACAGATCGGTCTTGTGGCCAGGGGATCGATCTGGAGTCGTGAAGGCGCTGGCGGGCGTAACCAGCGCGGTGGGATGGGGTTGTTGCTAGGAGGGTGGCTAGCGGCTTGATAACGCGGGGCGTCACGGGATCGTGCAGACGCAGACACGTCCAGAGGGCGTTCGTCCAGGGGTCCGGCGAGACTAGGACGCGACTAAGCACGCGAGGGTGTCAGCGGGGTCGGATGGCTCACCGCGAGGTTGTTGGAGGTGGTGGATCGGGCGGAGGGGAAGCGGATCGACGACGAGGCGGGCAGCCCGCGGTTAGTTTTTCGTCGGGCGTCGGCTGCTGACCTGGTGACTCCCTCCTCGCCTCACGCGTCTGTCTGATGCAGGGGAGGGCCCTTGGTCTTCCGCGGCACCCAGAGCGCCACGCCACCTGCTGGAAAAAGAAGGGGCGGTGGAGGCCGACGGTTTTGCTGGCGATGGGGTAGACGGAGGCAGTGGAGAAGAGGGGGAGAGGGCAAGGCCCTGGGTGGATCTGGGAGACAGAGGAGAGCCGTGGGGCGGAGGTAAAGCAGAGAGGGAGAGGAGAGGAGCGTGTGGGCGCGGGGTAGATGGAAAAGGTGGCCTCGGTGCCACCTTTCCCTCCTCCTCCTCACGTGGTCGGTGGCCGGGTGGGGCAAGGTGAGGCCAGGGAGGGTAGGCTCGGTGTGGGGCATGCACGGCAGAGAGAGAGATAGAGGGAGAGAGGGGGTAGGCTCGGGTAGATGCTAGGGTTTGGAGAGAGGGGGGTATGGTGATGATGGGGTAGGGGATTAGGGAGGATCTTAGATAGAGGATAAGAGAGAGGGGGTGATGGCTTAGGGTTTAAAGAGAGAGATTAGGTGGAGTGGTTTTTCTTTTGACAAGATCAAGCAAGAACATGCCAAGCTCAAACAAGATCTAGACAAGAAAAAGAGAGGGTGAGATAAAAGGTGGTGAGGTATGGATGGAGATGGTTATAGGGTTTTGGAGGTTTGCATGCATCAAGCAAAAACAAGCATAAGAGGGGTAGAGAGAGATATGGGGAAGATCCACTCAATGATTCAAATAAAAACCAAAAGGCTAGAATGTGGTGGATCTTGCATGGCCCATGCAAAACAATTAATGCCACGCTTAATCTTGTGAAAACAATAATTTTTACATGGCATTATTCCTATGCATTCCCAAAAGTGGGATTAAGCCAAGCAAAAGAATTTGAAGGAAACTTTCCAAATGGAGTAGATGGAGATGATCACATTTGATGATAATTGGGACTTGCTAGTGTGTTTATTCCACTAGATGTTTAATAGTCCCAAAAATACCCTAACATGAGCATAAATCCATGATAATCCATATGAAAGCTAGGAAAAAGGCACTACTCATAATGCATGCAAAAATGGCTCCACATATCAAATAATGTGGAAACAACATGATGCTAATATGAGAGCATGTGGAAATAGAATTGGATCCATCCCAACCCACATGAGCTAGAGGTAAAACCAAATAAAGTGCAACGCTCATATTTAGTTGGATGGTGGAATTATGGGATGGTGACAAGAAAGGTGGTGGAGTAGATTAAAAGATATGCCCCCAACTCAACTTGGGCATTAAACAATATATCAATAACCAAATACAATATCAAGAGGCAAATACAATTTACAATGCATATGAGAGAAGATCCAAAACAAAAAGGGTTTTATATGATGCTCAAATGCAAGGTGGCATGATGACATGAGCATGATATAATTATGATGCAACAATTATATGTATGAAGTAGCATATATATAGACTAGGCTAGTAGCATTGCAATTGTTAGACAATTGGGATGCTACAGGAACTCTCCAAGCAACTCGTGCTTCCACATGCGCACATGGCCTATGAACTCTGCTCTCAGCTGATCCACCATCGAATATGGGTCAAGATCATCCATGAGCAGATGTAGTTCATCCACCATCCCGTAACGCATTATTATCTGAATGTAAGTGGACATCTCTTGGCGATAGTAGCGGTCTGCCAGCTCTTGTGGGGTCTCATAGTAGTCTGGCTCAGTCAAATCCATCGTGCGGCGTATGTAGTCTACCACATGATTCCTAGTAAGGAGATCATCTAGGCGCACAAGCCAACTAGGGAAGTTGGATCCATCAAGTCTAAGTTTTTCACCCTTACCCAATTCTCAATGGCAAAGTAAGCTTCACGGTGAGCCATCTACATTTATAATTGCAAAAGGAATTTAGACTAAGTATAAATGAGTTAATAATAACTCCACACAGAAACACCTATCCCCCAAAAGGTTCCAAGTGATAACACGACCCCTATAAGCCACATCTCCCCTGATCATCATGGCCATCAATGTGTGTTCAAGGGTGGACGCTAAACATCGGTCACATCATTCATGCGACTCGTGCTCGATCTTTCGACCATCCGCATTCCGAGGCCATGTCTGTACATGCTAGGCTCGCCAACTCAACCTTAGTGTTTTCGCTGTGCAACATGGCTTGCACCCACTGTATGCGAACGTAGATATGTCTGACACCCGATCATCACAACCTGCCTCATACCGAAGAACTTTCTTGGTGGTGCACACTAAGGGGGAACACAATCGTTGGTTATTTTAATAGGGATCATATTATTAGGCTACCGTCGAGTATCTAATACTAGCACACAATAAGATATACAAACAATAACATTGAATGTAAATGCTATGTGATATGGTCCTTCATGTCGTGATCTCCATCCGCCGTCACCGGGTTCCGGTGCCAGGGTTCCGGCGCTGTAGACACCAGGGTACCGGTGTCATTCCGGCGTGGTAGTTCGTCACCTCCGTGACTATCTACTACTACGTAACAAAAGGTAATCACTTTAACTTTGCCACAACCATATCACAAAGCAACGCCCTCCTGCAAAACAAAGTTAGACGCCTCTACTTTATCTTTGCATGTTTTACGTGGCTGAATGGGCTTTCGCACAAGAACCGTTCTTACCTACGAACTTTCAACACAACGCTGATCAAGTAGTTGTCTCTACTACACCCCTTTCGGGGCCCTCCGTTGCAAATGGTATACCAACTAATGCGAGAGAGACAGACACCCCCCAAATCCACTTTATATGGTACAAGCCGTATGTCAAGCGTGGACCAGTCTCGCGAATGAACGCGTAAAGTCGGTTGGGGGCCGCTTCATCAAGCATTACTGCGGTATACACAAGTACACGTGGGAGAGTAACAACTAAAAGATCAACGCCCACACGCTACATCTCGTGTGTTCTACCCGTACTAGCATTACTACGCATAGATCTAGCTCTGATACCACTGTAGGGGTTCTGCGCATAAAAACAATAAATTTTACTCTACGCCCC
This sequence comes from Avena insularis, assembly GCA_023614405.1. NCBI lineage: Eukaryota > Viridiplantae > Streptophyta > Magnoliopsida > Poales > Poaceae > Avena > Avena insularis. The sequence goes on along the minus strand of CM042686.1, from coordinate 139,633,759 downwards.
TGAACCCGTGAAGCTGCCAGGACCTATCTATTAGTAATACAGTAATGGGAGGGGCTTTTCGCGAACTTACCCTTGAAGACCGAAAAGTGTTGTCAACGCTCAGGAGAGCGTGGTTGATATAGACGAGCCGAAGCCGACCTCAAGGTCGTGATGAAGTCCTTGCGCTCCTTCTGGCTCCAATGACTTGAGTGCCTCAAGTGCAACACCTCGTTGGGAGTTACACACGTCCGGTGCCTGAGGATGACTCCCGCTTCCCCGATCCAAAGCAGTTAGCTAAGTAGAGCTCCGGATCCGAATCTCAAGAGCTGACAAGGCCTCGTGGTGAAGATGTCTCTCGCTCGTGCAGTCCAGACTTGGGACCACGGTCACGAGAGAGAGAGGGGAGAGAGAAAATATCAATTAGAGGTCCTCCCAAAAGTGGGGAGACCTTTATTGATTATTGGGTGTGTTTTCTAGGCCAAATACCCCACTTTATATAGGGGGAGGGGAGGTACTACCTCCCCTCAAGTCTCGGGGTAGGACTAAAGGAGAGGAGGAGGTGGGGGAGGTGCCGCCAGCCACCCCCTCATGGGCCCCACGTGGGGGCTGGCCCAATAGGGCCGCTGGCCACCCCTTGGCCCCTCTTGCCTTTCCCTAATGGGCCCTCTCCCCTCCGGGAATTGGCCCATTAAGCCTTTGACCATTTAATTGATTTTTCTCTTTATTAAATAATTATGAATAAATTATTAAATCAATATTTAACATTCATTCACACATTATATAATCTCCGTGGCCATGGAACACCTTCCACCTCCACTCCGGACATCCTCCGGACTTACCGAAACCCTTCCGGTTTTCTCCCTTCTTTTCTTCGGTGATTCTACCGATCATATAAACACTCTCTAAGCATCATCAAGCCCTTAAGCGTGATACCCCACGGTTCGGGAACACTCCAGACATGGTCGGGACACTCCCGCACCAATGATCGACAGAGGGACCTGGATGGCCATGTGACCCCTGTGCATTCCACGAAGATCTTTTGTCGTTTGAACTGGGACAGTCGTGTCTTATTCCCTTTGTCATTCGATACTTGCATTTCCCGAGATCTGATCAATGACATCACCATGTCGGTTCAATCTTGTTACTGAACAATGCTACTTAACTCATTCCGACAAGTGATATCCCCGTGATCTAAACACACACTGCGCAGCTATTGGATATAACCTCTCCGAGTGGGCCCTTGAGTATCTTTCCGTCACTTGGATGGACAAATCACGCTCTTGACATATATTGCCTCTATGGTTTCCTCCGAATACTTGAACACACCTTTATAACCACCGTTTTACCAGATGGCGTTTGATGCTATCTAAGCATTCTCGGGAGACAGTGATTGATATAGCCTCACGGTCTAAGGAATAATCTACGAGGATCCATTTCTAATCATCATAACTTGAACTTCGTGACATGATCGGGTCACGATGTTTAGGTTGGGTATTAGTTCATCATCTCATTCTCTGAATGAGATGACCTCATTTCCAACTGGCATAAATGCCACATGATCAGGAAATATGATCATCTGTTGACCAATGAACTAGTGACTAGAGTTTCATTGGGAACCCCTGGTTGTTTGTATATCACACGTGTATTGATGTTTCCACTCAATACAGTTATAGCATGATATAAAACTTAATCATAAACTATATGAAATATGATAATAGTCCTTACTACTATTTGTCTCTAGGGCATATTTCCAACAATTTTCCTCGCCAGAGTAGTTCGTCGTCGACGACGACTCCCAACCGTTAGATTAGATTAAGATTGCACGGCTCAGATTCACCGATACCATTTTGTGTAGTTAGTCTCGCTGACTGGTGGACCCCATCTATCAGCAGCCCGCTGCTACACGTAGTGTAACTGGTCCGGACCGTTTAACTTCCTGCGCTGGCCCGAAAAATTCAAATAATTGTTTTTCCATTTAGGTTTAAACAAATTTATGTCCATAGATTCAAAAATCAATTCAGAGAGTTTCACTTAACCAAATTGTATGATTCAAATTTTGTTAGAAAGATAATTAAAACATCTATCCAAGCCCGTTGGATTTAAATCATTTGGAGCTGGAGATCATCTTTAGAAAAAATAACAAGACAGAGACTTTTCTACATTCAAACATTTTTCAAAAATCAACCATAATAGCTTTTGAGTTGATTCCAACTCTCAAAAATCACATTTGATAATATCTATCTGAATATGTAAAAACATTTAAGTTTACATGTAGTGACTTTGGACTAGTACCAAAATAATGCTATTAGGGCATTTCTAGTCAGTTTAGATCTATTAAATGATAATCTTAAACTTTATAAAATGTGACTAACCCTTTAAATCACATTCCCATGTATTGGAATATGTGGTGATGACATGGGTCCAAATGATCCCATATTTTAATTGGAGAATATTAAATCTTAATTAATTTCAATGAGTAGAAATTACTTTTCTCAAATAAGATAAATAAAACTAGTTCTTTATTTCATGTGATGATTGTGATGATACTAGATCATCAAGTGTGAGCCTTAGTATGCTAAATAGAACTAGTTAAGTATTGTTTGGTGATTGTGTACCCCGTATTTATTTGATGATAGTACCGACCAAGGATATGAGGAGGAGGAGTTCTACCCAGAAGAGGAGGAGGAAAATTTCAATCACTGCTCTCCTCAAGGCAAGCCATCACTAATGCAAGATAACCTAAGCAAGATGCATTAGGCATGCTTTGGTTATATACCTTTGATTTATACCAATCCCAAGTTTTACTTGCAAGCTTTACTCTTTTACTTTACCAAAGTTCTTTAATTTTAGTTAGTCTTGGAAAAGTAGTATAGATAGCATAAAGAGTATAAAACTAGGCCTATACTTAGATATCATTCTATGGCATGAGATTGAAGATTAGCACCCCTCCTTAGTGAACACTCTTAACTTAGTAGCTAGTGCTAAGCATAAAACTTGATCACTTTAGATGGGAATACTTGGTGAAAATGATTATGAAAACCTTGGAATGATGCTTCATTCTATTGAAATGTTTTGACATGTGTTATGGACACAAAGGATTTGATGATGAAAATGTTGAGGCATGAGCCTTAGCCCTTTTACAAAAACTGATGGTTGGGTTCGAATGCGATACCATTCCAATTTTACCATACAACCACAATACATGAATTGGGTAGGGCTTAGCCGAAGCTTATATGCCTTAGTATGGGTTCCGTCGCAGAATAGGTTTGAGCTGAGGCTACCTTGTGAGTCCACCTATGTAGTGCCTAGGATGGCAGATGGTCATGGCTGGGAGGCCAAGCTCATATGAGAGGTGCCTATACTAGTGTGTGTAATTGAAAGGTTATGATTGATTATCCGCATACTAAGTATGATTGATTCAGGGTTATCCCTGACGGATGTATCGAATTTTGTGGTGAAAGTGTACCACCTATGTAGAGTGTCAAACTATTCGAATAGCCGAGTCTGCGGTCATGGACAGTTGGAGTGGCCATACTGTTCCGTCGTCGGATGTTTTCAAAATGACTTGTGAAGTGAACTATGATTTTGACTTGACCACAATAGGGTTGTGAATATGAAAACTAGGTTCCCACTTAAGTGATTTAAAACCTTTACCTAGTTTTCTTTACTTCTGAACTCAGTTTAGATAAATCTGGCTTTTCGCAAATAAACTTAGAGCTTAAGATTCCTACTAGAGCTACCTTACTTGTTAGTGATAGTTTGCGAGTACTTAAAGAGTACTCATGGCTTTGTCCACGCTATTCCGTGGCGGACTATGAGGAGGACTACTAGGATGATGGACAGCAGGAGGTCTACGACAACTAGGATCATCTCCTATCGTCAGCATTGCATGTGACACTGAAGATGGAGCCCACTACTACGCTTATTATTCCACTGCTTGTTTGTATTAAGACTGGATCACGATATCCCTTATTTGTGTAAGACCTTATTATGGTTTATAATGGATGATATATTGTGATATCCAATCTGTTATGTCTCGCAAAAATGGTAATCCTGGGATTGCGATGTATGGCATAACATGCATTTGGGATTAAAAATCCGGGTGTTGACACAAAGGAAGCTTGGAATGCCCTTCAACGAGTCTATCTTAGCAATGAAAGCATTCAAAACTCCAAGTTTGAAGAAATGCACTATGAAGTCGATGTCTTTGTTGGTAAGGAGGATGAGACTATCGAAGATCTCTATCAAAGGGTCATGGCTCTTTCAATTAGGATGATTGACCATGGTAGTAGGTATGTGGATGATAAGTGGATCAAGCGCAAGTTCATGCAGGCCATCTTGCATTTCCACCGAGAGTTGGCCAACAACATTCTCTCAAGATCGGACTACTATGCCAAGTCCTCCAATGAAGTGTTGAATGAGTTTGTGGCTCTTGGAATCATGAACAAGACAACCGATGATGCTCTTGCTTGTGCTCGGAGAATGGACTCTCCCACTCTTGCTTTGAAGGCCAAGGCTCATGTCTATGAAGAAGAAGTTGACTCATTGGGGAAGATTGAAGGTGATGATGAAGACATCAAGTGTGCTCTCCATGAGCAATTGGCACTTGTCTCAAGAAGGTTTTGGAAGAACCAAGGGAAGGGAAATTTGTCAAAGGCTACCACAACTACCTCGAGACCCAAGTTGATGCCGTGTTACAATTGTGGAGAAACCAACCGTTTCATTGCCAAGTGCCCGTATGAGAAGAGAGAATACCATGGAGGAAGACTTATACTGAAATCTAAGTCCAAGCCAACTCCCAACAAGAACTTCGTCAAGAAAGTCCAAAACAAGAACTACCCCAACAAGGAGCCACAAAAATATGTGTTGGTGGCCCGTGAAGAATATGAAGAAAACGATGACAATGATAATGATGATGGAGAGATTGTTGGTGTGGCCGTTATTGCTACAATTGCCACCACCTTCGCTACTACCACCACAACCTATCCACCTACATCTCTCTTCGATTCTCCCAATGAGAACAAGCGGGCCTCCAAGTATACATGTCTAATGGCTACTACTACCTCAACCTCTGCACCGACATCCCTTTTTAACTCTCCCAATGAGGACAAGCTCGTCACCAACCCCACATGTCTTATGGATAAAGCCTCTATGGTAACTCCTCCATCCACTATCCTCCCTTCTATTAATGCATCTACATTTGATGATGATATGAGTCTTAAGATTAAGAAGGAGGGTGAAGCTAAGATATGTGTTGAGGCTTTGATGAGTCAACTAGGTTAAGCCCGCTATATAATTGACGAGAGGGATGATTCCATCTCGGAAATGTTTGGTCATGCACGGGAGGCCGCCATGGATATTACCGCCTTAAACGATGCTCTTGAGGAAGAGCAAAAGAAAAGAGTTACTCTTGAAGAAACCTATGTTGCTCATGAAGAATCTTTTAACTTGAATATCTCTAAGCTTGTTAAAGAACGTGACCATGCTCTTGCATTAACTAATGTGCTTAAGAAGGAAAAGCTTGAGCTTGGGGTTGTTCATGATAGAACAAAGGAAGGAATGGAGAAACTCAAGAAGGAACATGAGGCCTTGTTGAGAAAAATCTCTACTCTTTCAAAGTCACATGAGCAACTTCAAACTCAAGTGACAAAAAATGTTTCAACCTTGTCATCTAGTATTGCTTCATGTTCTACTAACTATTGTTGTGAGCATGGAGATCTTCTCGAGGAGAATAAGAAGTTGAAAGCTACAATTGAGAAAAGGCTTTGTCTCTTGCATACAAGGCAAGAAAAGCCTCAATGACCTTTTGAGCAATCAAAGGGAAAATGTGTTTAAAGAGGGACTTGGATTTGCATCCAAGTCAAAGAAGAAGAGCAAGAGCAAGAAGAAGAAGACTTTGCCCACTCCCCCTTCCAAAATCATTACCTTTGTGAAGGAGGGGGAGATGTCAAAAGAGAAGGAGCCAAGTGTCCATAAGGGTGGAGATGAACCCTCTCACAATGATTTTGCAAGAAAATATAATCCTTCCTATGTTCTTATGAAATCTTATGATGGTCATGTTTATGCTAAATATGTAGGCACCTCTTATGGTGATGATTACCATTGGGCCATTTGGGTTCCTAAGATTCTTGTGACTAACAAAATAGGACCCATTCAACAATGGGTACCTAAAACCAAGAATTTATATCTTGTAGGGTTATGCTTCCAGTGGGAGAAAATGGGTGGTTGATAGTGGTGCCACAAGTCATATGACCGGAAGCAATGAGATGCTTGATGAAACGAGACCTAATACTTCCAATATGTGTGTCACTTATGGAGATGGATCAACATCTAAGGTATTGGGTTTGGGTAAGGTAGTGGTCACACCGGATATATCCATTGTGGACATTATGCTTGTCAAAACCCTTTCATACAATTTACTTTCCGTTCATCAACTCACGCTTATGGGCTTTAATGTCTACTTTACCCCGAAGGTTGTGGTTCTCATGTGGAGAAAGACTCTCTCTATAGCCTTTGTTGGGTATGCCGAGAACGGTTTGTATGTGGTAGATTTCGATAAGAAACCCACACCTGCCGTGACTTGCCTAATGGATAAAGGTGACATGGGATGGCTTTGGCATCGCCGCCTTGACCACGTCAACATGAGGTCTTTGCAAAGTCTCCACATGGGAGGCCACATCCTTGGTTTAAAAGATAACATGCGCTTTGTAAAAGATCATGTGTGTAGGGCATGCATTGAAGGAAATCACCATGAGACGGCACACCCCCAACTACAACCATCTATTCTGATGGGATTTTGGAGATCCTTCACATGGGCCTCTTTGGCCCACCATCCTTTGATAGTCCTGGGGGGAAGTATTGTTTGGTTATTGTTGATGACTACTCAAGGTATACATGGGTATATTTCTTCAAGGATAAGAGTGAGACTCAACAAACCGTCATCAACTTTGCCAATGAAGTGCAACGTCAACATAATAAGAAGATCTTGGCCATTAGAAGTGACAATGGGACCGAATTCAAGAACTACACCCTTGATGAGTTTCTTGGTGATGAGGGGATCAAGCATCAATATTCCGCTCCTTATACCCCTCAACAAAATGGTGTGGCGGAAAGGAAGAACCGGACTCTTATGGATATGGCAAGAACCATGATTGCGGAGTTCAAGTCTCCATATAACTTTTGGGCCGAAGCTATCTCTATCGCTTGTCATATTGCCAACCAGTTTTATCTTCGCAAGTATTTGGATATGACCCCTTATGAGATCCTCACTAGCAAGAAGCCAAGTATTCACTACCTTTGGGTATTTGGGTGCAAGTGCTACATTCTCAAGAAAGGTATCCAGTTATCTAAGTTCGAGACTCGCATTATTGAAGGTATCTTTGTTGGCTATGCATCGGACTCTCACACCTATAGGATCTATAACAAGTCCACCAGACAAGTTATAATATCCTCTAATGTGAAGTTCGATGAGCATAATGGCTCCCAAGTGGGGCAAATTGATCTTGGTGATGTAGGTGATGAAATTCCTACTCAAGCCATAAGAAGAATGGATGTGGGATTTTTTCCTCCCCATTGAGGAACCCCTTGTGGTGGAAGGAGAAGGACAATGCTCTACTCAAGTGGAGTCCTCACCTACTCAAGATCTACATCAACCCCATAGCCATCAAGATGCCATTGTTGAAGAGATAGCTCATGATCAAGGTCAAGCTCAAGCAAATGATGGGTGTCCTTCACCCCATAATGACCAAGGTCAAGCTCATGAGGGTGATCAAGGCCAATATATCGATCAAGATCAAAGAGAGGAGCAATCTCAATTTCAAGGTCAATACGAGTATAAAAATAGTGGTGATGACCAAGTACCTTCTCAAGAATCCATTGAGAAAGCTCATGCTCGCCGTGAAGCAAGAAGGATCGCCAAGCTCATTCGTGAAGGAATTACTCTTGAAAATGTTGTTGGTGATCTTGAAAGGGGCATTTCTACCCGTAACCAAGTGGCTAACCTTGTTGGCCACAATAGTTTCATTTCTTGTGTAGAGCCCCAAAAGGTGTATGAAGCACTCGAAGAACCAGATTGGCTTGAGGCCATGCATGAAGAACTTCACAACTTCAAGCGCAACAAAGTGTGGTCATTGGTGGAAAGACCCAAGGAGTGTCGTAATGTCATCGTGACAAAGTGGATCTTCAAGAACAAGCAAGATGCAAATGGAATGGTTATTCGTAACAAGACAAGATTGTTGGCTCAAGGCTTCTCCCAAGTTGAGGGTGTCGACTACGGTGAAACTTTTGCTCCTGTTGCTTGTCTTGAATCCATTTGTATCTTGCTTGCATATGCATCTCATCACAACTTTAAGTTACAACAAATGTATGTTAAAAGTGCATTTCTTAATGGTCCCTTAAATGAGTTAGTATATGTCAAGCAACCTCCGGGTTTTGAGGACCCCAAGTTTCCAAACCATGTCTACAAACTTGATAAGGCCCTCTATGGACTTAAAGAATCCCCGCGTGCATGGTATGAGCACCTTAGAAAGTTGTTGATAGACCGTGGTTTCGAAGTTGGGCTAATCGACCCCACTCTTTTTACTAAGAGAGTTGGAGGAAACTTGTTCATATGTCAAATTTATGTTGATGATATTATGCTTGGTTCTCCTAACAAAGCCTTCAATGATGTCTTTGCTAAGCTAATGATCGATGAGTTTGAAATGTGTATGATGGGTGAATTGCAATTCTTTCTTGGATTTGAAGTGAAGCAATTGATTGGAGGTATCTTCATTAATCAAGCCAAGTACATTCAGGATATGCTCAAGACGTTTAAGTTGATGGATTTAAATGGAGCCAAGACTCCCATGCCTCTCAAGTGTGATCTCTCTCTCTCGATATAAAGGGTAAAGATGTGGATCAAAAGGTATACCGATCTATGATTGGTTCTTTGATTTATCTTTATACATCTATACCGGATATCATGTTAAGTGTGGGTATTTGTGCATGGTTTCAAGCCGCCCCAAAAGAAAGCCACCTCGTGGTGGTCAAGCGAATCTTTAGATATTTAGTTGATACCCCAAACTTTGGATTATGGTATCCCAAGGGCTCAAGCTTTGTTCTTCATGGTTTCACGGATTCGTATTGAGCGGGCAACAAAGTTGGAAGGAAATCAACCTCCGGGGCTTGCCAATTCCTTGGTAGGTCCTTGGTGTGTTGGGCATCAAATAAACAAAATTGTGTCTCCTTGTCCTCCGCCGAAGACGAGTATATTGTGGCCGCTAGTTGTTGTGCTCAATTATTATGGATGAGGCAAACTTTAAAGGATTACAGTGTCACGTGTGACAAATTGCCTCTTCTTTGTGATAATGAAAGTGCCATCAAGATCGCCTACAACCCGGTGCAACACACAAGAACGAATCACATTGATATTCGCCATCACTTCATCCGGAAGCATGTGAACAATGGAGATATTGACCTCTCATATGTGAGCACCGAGAAGAATCTAGCGGATTTATTCACCAAGCCCATTGATGAGAAGAGATTCTGAGAGTTAAGGCATGAGCTAAATATCATAGATTCGAGCGATGTGGCTTGAGATCATGCACCCATACCCATGCATTCATATGTTATTCCATCTAGATGTAGGCATGGAAATAGGGGGAGTGCGGTCCTAATTCATTGGGCTATCCCTCCCCCATTATGCCCAAAGTGACAAAAATCATTATGTTAATATCATTATGTGATATGTGAGCTTCAATGATGAGCTTTGGTAATGGACCCAAGATACATCTTCGCGGTACCAAGCCAAGTATACTCAAACATGGTGGCCTAGGCCACCACCCTCTCCTTTTGAGATATTGATCTTTCCTCGTGTTTGTCATCTTTTTGTTTACATGGATCTTAGAGACTTGCACTCCCATTTGGTTCTTATGTGTTTTCTCCTCATTTAGAGTGCAATCGTCAATCGTCCTTATATCAGTTTGGAAGTCTCAACCCAAGCCCCTGCTCTCTATCTTGAAGCCCCTTCTCTTCTGCACAAGAACTCTTCCTTGAATCTGGTATTTTTCTTCTGGTGGAACCAGTACTACCGAACGTACCACGATACTACCGGACCGAGCTAGTTCCCATGTTGGAACCTGGAAACGGTCCCACGTGCGGTACTATCGGGTCGTGCAGCGGCGGTACTACCGGTTCTCCTAACCGGTACTACCGGTTCTCCTAACCGGTACTACCAGTCGGCGTTCCGGCTAAAGGGTGGGTCGGGAGGGTGAGGCACCTCCTGTGCCTCATTTTCCCCCAACTCCCTCTCGTGCTACCGCCGCCGCCACCGGAGAAAAGTCGCCACCGGAGCCTCGCCACTGCCTTCTTCCACCAGATTCTCACCGAATCTGGCCTCCTTGTGGGCTCCTCCTCCATCTCCACCATCATGGACACCGGTACAACCGCCCCTCCCCTTCTATCCTTGCTTCTCTCCATGGATCTAGATCTCCCCGATTCATGGCCATAAGCTCTTGTTTAGGGGTTTGTACTACGTGTATCTAGCCTCTCTCCACTCCATGCATGTAGAAATCAAGTTTTGGGGCCTTAGTGAAGTGGATTTGTGGTCCGTTCTTACTAGATCCGTGCGAGCTCCCAACCGACCGGTAGTACCGGAAAATTTTCTGGTACTACCGCTCGCATTTTCCGGTACTACCAGACCCAACCAACTGCACTTTTTTCCCAGGTCTTGACTCCTATGTGGTTTCTTTTCTTCAGGTTCTTGTGCCCTTATCCCACTGTTGTTCTCCCTATTTGCTTTCACATGTGCAGGTGGTTATGGGGTGCTAGGAAGTCCTCCAAGTCCCGTCATGAGATTGAGGAGGAAGAGTCAGAGTCAGAACAGGAGGTCTTGCCTCAGCCTAGTTCCCGCATGAAGCTGAAGACTTCTCGGGGTGGTAATGGAGGTGCTTCCAAGCGGTCTTCTGGCCGTGGGGGTGCCCCTCCTCCTCCATCATCGAGTCACACCAAGAGCCAGAGTTCTGGGTCATCAGGGCCAAAGCTGTTGTGTGATCTGTTTGATGCTGACTATGCTGCTATGAGGTCTGAGAATCCTTATGGTATGAATCAGGGCCGTGATAGGGAAACCAGTTTGTTCTACACCGAGTTTCAAGAGAGGGTGTACAACGAGGTTATCATGAACAATGATAAGATCATTGTGCTCCAGAAGTGTATTGACATAGCTCTTATTGACAAGAATCTTGACTATTTTGCTGAGGCTAAGGAGATTTGCACCAACATTGGTTTGCTTCCCATTATGCAATTAAAACAAGACTATGACCCCATTCTCATTGCTCAGTTTTATGCCACCCTTCACTTCAAGAAGAATCAGACTCGAACCTTCATTTGGATGACCCAGGGTGTTGTGAAGCAAGCTACTTTGGCAGAGTTTGGTGCCATTCTTGGCTACGAGGATCGTGGCATTGACCAACCATGCGGCTTTCGTTGTCACATTAATGAGCATACCATGAAAAAGGAAGTCCTTGCTCCTCTGTACATCCGGGGCCGCAGTGTTGCTGGTAAGATCAAGGACCTTCTCCCCACTTGTGATATTGTGAACGCATCCTCCGTGAGACCGTTGCTCCTTGTGCGAGTAACCAAGATGATATTCATGGCTTCTTGGTGGATATCATGTTCAACACCTATTCCAACCATGACACTGGTGTTCTCCTTGATGTTATGGATTGCATTTGGAATGAGATGGTTGTTGCTGCTTGCACTCGAAGGGTACCACCTTTTGCTCCCTACATCATGGCTCTTATCATATCTAAGAGCGAATGTGTTTCTCGGAACCTCTCTTCTCTCCGGCTTGTCCAACACAAGGGAAAGGCATTGTTGATCAAGAAGCATGCTAAACCTCGCAATGCGGCGGGTTAAGAGGTGGATGAAGATGGCAATGTGGTTGAAGCGGAATCAGGTGATGAAGATAGTGGTCGTGATCAAGACTTTGTGGTACCCCGTCGCGAGCATGATAGCCCTCATGGGCGAAGAGGATGGAAGCCAAGATTAAGAAAGTGTTTTGCTTGACAATCAAAAGCGCATGTATGAAGCCCATGTCTATGCCAAGAAAGCTGCTGCTCGTCAGAAAGAATTGATGGAAGCCCAACAATTGACCATCTCTGAAGGCTCTGAGAACAACATCACTCCAAAAGAGCAATGGATATCTAAGCATAGCAATTGAGAAAAGGGGGAAAGGGTAGTAGGGTACGGGATTTGCATGGGAAAGTCACAAGCTCGTTCTTGCTTTGATCTTTGGTTGCTTGTGAACTTTTTTACCTCATATTATTCGTGAACTCTTTGTGCTATGTAAGTTGAGACTATGTGGTTATCTAGTGGATCCATCGTATGTGACTTATGGGCATTCTTATATGGATCCATCTCTTGTGTTAATGATATCTATTGTATTACCCTTATATTTGTCATCACATATTGTGCAAAGGTATGAGCTCCACACAATTTTACCTATGTCTTTGCACTATTGGTTGGCTTGTAAAATAGAGGGGGAGTGTTGATCCTAGATTGTGCTTGTAATCTTTTCACATATCTAGGGGGAGCCTGTCTCTATTTTTCAAACCATGAACATTATCATAACATTTATCATGCAAAGTTGTGTTGTCATCAAACACCAAAAAGGGGGAGATTGAAAGGGCATTTCCTATCCTAAGTGGTTTTGATGTTTGTTGACAACACATGTGTCGGACTAATCGTTTGCTAAGTGTGTCTCAGGTTTTTACGAAGGAAAGGGCATTCGGTTCCCCTCTAAAAAGTTCATAGCAAGATATAGTTTTCCTAGGGCTTTTTGCTTGAGTCGTAGGAACACCATACTAGCAAGAGGGGGTCTGCTTTGGAAAGTTTGGGTGGAATCAACACTGTTTTGCAAAACCTCAAAGCTTTCCCAAGGGTTGAGAACTCAGGTGGTGTTTGCCCTTGTGGCTGCGGCCTTCTGCTTTTGATTGGACCGGTAGTACCGGAATTCCCATCCGGTACTACCGCTCAGCACCGGTAGTACCGCTTGGAGGTTCCGGGGGAGACATAACTATTTGGCGAGCAGCGTCTCCCCTTTTACTCACCCACCAGCATGTTACCACACTACTCAGATCCCCGGCAAGATCTGGCAAAGATCCCAGATTATCACAGAGCTTGGCTTCGTTGAGATATTGCTACCGTGGGAGGCAGAAGCCACGCCACAACGCTAGAGCCCATCCGATACCTTGTCCGGTACCTGATCGGTAGTATCATGTTCATCCGGTACTACCGCTCATGGGACCGGTACTACCGGTTGGCATCTAGCTGCAACGTGTAGATTCCACATGAGGGTATAAATAGGGGCTTCTTCTCCAATGAGAAGTTTGACTCTTTTATCTCTCTCCTCCATTGTTCTTGAGCTTCATTTCTACTAGATCTCTTCATAGTGCTCCAATCTCCTTGATACTTTGGGATTTGGTGGAGGAGGTCTAGATCTAGGGTTTCACCAAAGCAAAGTTGATTCCCCCTTGTTTTCCTTTGTGGATCTTGTTACTCTTGGGTTCTTTGAACCCTAGACGGAAGAGGTTGGCCTCGGGGCTCGGACATTCGTTGTAAAGCTTTGGGATCATGTTGGGAGACTCCAAGTGTGGTGGAGGTCTACGCAACAAGTTTGTAAAGGTTTCAGTCGCCACTTTCAAGGTCACCGCATAGTGGAAAGGGTGCTTGCCGAGAGGCGGGTGCTTGGGAGAATAGGGTGAGGCCTTCTGTGGCGCTGGTGGTCTTAGTACCACCCACCCCTCCAACGGAGACGTACTTCCCCTCAAAAGGAAGAAACTTCGGGGAAACATCTCCGTGTCTACTCTCGGTTACTTCTATCATTTACCCTTTACCTATTGTTGTTTACTTACTTGCTTGTCATAAGTTCTCTCACATAGTTGCACATTTAGAGAACTTACTTTGTTTTTAGCCTAAATTGAAAAGTGGCTAAAAATTGAGTAGCGCCTATTAACCCCCCTCTAGTCACTTATACCGATCTTTCACCGCCCATTAGCACACATATATTAATATAGTTGTGCGAGTAGCTACTGTCAAATGTTGAGGGGGGCGATCGATTAGGGGGGGTCTAGCCCCCCTCCCTTGGTTCTGCCCCTGGCTAAAGGTTACTCGGGGTTGCTGTTGTTCTGGTTTTTCCTTTCTATCAATGTATGCCACACATGCTACCGTGCTTTCTAGAAAGAATATGTTTTTTTTTCAACTAGGGTTTTGAGGAATAGACGTGGGACTGTGAATGAGAGCACTGAGGAACCCTAGGAGCGTGCGTGGAAGATCTGGAGGATGTGCTGGAACATGGAAGTTTATTGTCTAGGCAGGGGCAACTCTTGCGGGAGTGCGGCGGTGTAGCTCGTCGTACGGTGGCGCCTCCTCGGTTGCCACGCGCGTTGACCTGGGAGTGGATCGACAGTGGAGAGGTGGAAAGATCAGATTATCCCCGACCGCTGAGGCTAAACACAAGGGAGCCACCGCGTGGTGTCTGCCGATTGACTTCGACCCGCGCCCACGTACCCACGCTCTCTGACTGCGGGTCCAGTCAGGAAGTTGGCCCCCTATGTCATCGACTGTGGTTGGATTTGTTTCGGGTGTTGGGAAAAAAGAGAAGGAGAAGAGGACGACTAGGATCGCTTGGGCAGCTCGATCAGACGGTTGGGACGACACATGCCGTGGGAAGCCTCAGTTCCATGCAACAATGTAATCTTTAGATTTGTTTACTGTTGATATGCATATATGCATGCGTTTTTTCCCTTGGCCATTGGAGCTTCGCAAATCCAATCCATTTTCTTCCATCTCCTTGTCTTGTTGATTTTAAATGCTTGTCACCCTTTAGCCGATTGCTGACGCAGCTGAACACTGGTCGAATGATTTCTTACAGTAGCTTTATTTCTTTTGCCAGGGAATGATTTCTTAGCTGACTATAGAAGAGAGACGGGTTGCGTCGTCGCGAAGCTGACAGCATTTCCCCTCTAGCAACTGAAGTCGCTCCATCATCCTGCGTTGCATGATAGCATCCTGAAAGTTGGAAACCGGTCGAGATCATGGACCAGATTGAGTGATACGATTGCAACCATTTGATGCCGTTAGGCTTGACTCCTCAGGTGAACGACGCCGGTCACCACGACGCATCGATCTACCTACAATATTATATTCAACGGAGCGCTGGCCTGAACTAAACTGGGCCTCTCCGACCAAGAACTGATTCTAGCTCCGTCTTCCCAGACACATTCGATCGAAGCCACGATGAACCTAAAAATTCCCACCCATCCAATCCAACCAAAAGCAAACCGCTGCGATTCCAGTGACCAATTTCTCGTCGCCACAGTTTGAGCATCACGCTGCCAGATACTGTCTGCAGCTGCAGGGAGAAGAGACACTCCGTCGCCGTGCCCTCCCTTTCCTTTGCTCCACTGCCACACCACACACATCCCTGTCGCGCCGTACGACGTGATTAGCACGTGGGTCGCTTTCACGTCGCCGTCTCCGTTATTAGTTAATCAAATTAATGAGTCATATTGCGCATGATTAGATGAGTACTGCCCTATCGGACTAGTCGTGCACAGCCGGCCGCTGTCGGAGCTCGAGACTGACACGCCGACAGCCACAGCAGGCCTACAACGGCTACTACTCCTAATTTATGAGACCAAGATATATACTTACTCGTACTATTACTCCTAATTTATTGGCTAGTCCCAAAGAGGCAGGGCCAAAGGCTCAAAACGTTTTCAGTAGCTCTCTGTAGTACCAAAAGTTCCAGGTTGAGGCTATGGATCAAGATATGACATGATTGAAGGGAGTTCTTTTATGCCACAGGGAATTGTGTTCTTCTATTTGTTTTCTTCCATATATATGTGGGGATAAATTCCCTATCTGCTACCAGCAAAGATGGGACAATTTTCTAGCACAAAAGCATCCAAGGCGAGCGGTGGGGAGCACGCACACACTCCTCGGTCCGGACGGGCACGCCTCTTCCTCCTCCTCAGGCTCAGCTCCATTATTGGTTGGTTTGCCAAAAATTCAAAAGACACCAAAAGCGGGCGCATCATTGCTGCCCCTTTGAATTGATGGGGTCTGGATTGGCTGCGCCGGTTTACGGCCACTGGCCAGGGCAGCCTCAACATTCTTAATGAGCGATACTATCAGCTAGGCAAACGGGTCTGGCGTTCTCGTTTAAAACTGTGCGTCTGTTATGAATGATCGGGATCGCTCGGACCAACCGCTTGACGACCGGGTGAGTAATCTCATGCAGTTGGTACCTCAAAGTATAATCTCGTGGGAAACTAAAAAAATGAGGGCGCGTCTACGCATCAACCTATCGCGATTGTGTGGGCCGTAACAAGTAATTTCTGGTTTCAAGCTTTTTAATCCGTTGCGATTCCAACGAATCATTTTTTATCTCCATAATGTACCAAGAGTTACTCCTACGATATTCTCGTTTTAAAACCTGCCTGCTGGATAGATCGTACTATAACGTAGTACATGAACCTTATGAGTTACAAAACGATACGGTACTCAATTGCCCCATATCCCTGAGTAAATGAAACGACTGCTCGCACCGTTTCTAGCACGGCGATCGAGCTAGGGTTCATAGTAATCCCTAGCTGATTTAGTCAGTAATTTCGTCTCCTTTCCTACCACTAGGAAAGTAGTAGAATTGTTTGTTTTCCGTAAGAAAAAAGGATAATTTTGTTTATCTAATACCTATTTTGCCATTTCTTTAACCAAAATTTCCTACAATACTCTCACAATAAAAGTGTACGAGTAGAAATAATTAGCACATAAGAATTCAGCAACCAAAGATGAAATATTTACACCTACATGCTACACGGATACACCACTTTCGTAACACAACAACACAGTAGTATCAAAATTCTTGGGAGTAAGCAATTTTTTTGTCTAAACATTTTATTCCCATTTCACCTCGATACAACGACATGGATGGTGACCATGGTAACCTTCGTCTGGTCGAGCGAGTTAACTTGCTCCACATATATCATTCTATATGTAAAATAATGCCTTTATATCAACTTTTAAAAAAAACTTTTATCTACATATGTGGAAAGCTAAGCGGAAGGACCGAGCTACATTACTGATTATATATACTCTCACAATAAAAGTGTACGGGTAGAAATAAATTAGCACATAACAATTCAGCAATCAAAGATGAGATATTTACACTACATACTACACTGATACTCCACTTATGTAACACAATAGTATCAAAGTTCTCGAGAGTAAGCAATTTTTTTCGAGGGAATAAGCGAAAAAATTGTCTAAACATTTTATTCATGTTTCACCTCGACGACTGGTCGAGCGAGTTAACTTGCTCCACATATATCATCCTGTGTAAACAAATGCCTTTATATCAACTTTGTTTAAAAAATATATCCTTTTATCTACATATGTGGGAGGCTAAACGGAAAGACCGAGCTACACTAGGAGCTGCGATTGACAAGATCCAGGCTCTTCATTGCACCATTAGAGACATGCCGAGCTAGTTCTATCTCGTCTTTGCTACATAGCTTACTGTCCATCTTGTCAATCATCTACTCCCTCCGTTCAGAAATATAAGAAATTTTAGCTTTGTAAAATAAATATATCTATACACTTTTTAGTGTATAGATTCACTCCGAACCTCGACGAACCTATGCACTAAAAGATATCCAGATACATTCGATTCACAAATCTTAAACGTCTTATATTTCTGAACGGAGGGAGTACTATATATGTTTTATGTTGGACCTCTGTGTTTGTGTGGTGTGTGACTGTTTGTAAAAAACTCCGTGTCCGTGTGACTTTGCCCATTGTTGGCGTTGTTAATTTAAAAGGGATAAAACATGATCTATACACCAATCCAAGTTTAAAAGAAAACCATAGCTTATAGATATAAATTTTTGACATGAATTTTGACATAAGTTCATATGCATTTGTGATAAAAAAAATGTTGTTCTATATTCTATATTCAAATAGGCAAGTTTCACATAAGCCTAGAGCCCTAGACAACAACCATTTCTATGGTCTATAAACGACGCTGCAAACGCAAAGGGGCACCGGATGCGATGCCCACAATGGCTGAACCACAACCCTACCTTTTTGTTTTCTGGTTCCCACACGTATTTCAAACATGTCTTTGAAAAACAAAACCAAACAAAGAGCTGCCGTCACAATCACACTCACTGCTCATTCCTAGTGCTGCCTACTGGTGGTGGTGGTGGTAGTGTATAAGTTTAAACCAAGATGCTGGGTGCGCTTGTCCTTTAGCTCATTCCCCCGTGTCTCCCAGTCCCAGTCCCAGTCCCAGCCGCTCGCCCACAGCTCCTCACACACACCCGCCGCTTGCCGCCGTTCGCCTCCAGCAGCCCCCAATCCCCTTTTCCGCGATGGGTTTGCAGTAGCCAGCGATAGATCTATCCACATCGCCCCCCGTCTCTTTCCTCTTTCTCCCATCCCCTCTCGTGGCCAGCCAAGCCAGTCCCAGCCCCCCTTCTTTCTCCTCCTCCGCAGTCCGCACCGAGCGAAATCCTTAGCGGCCAAGGCTTTCCTCACGAGCTCGGCGAGGGGAGTTTTAAACGCGTCCCGAGACAGTCCGTCAAGCCCCCCCGAGAAAGCACCACTCGCTGCTAGTCGCCCGGTATTAGCTTTCGGTGGCGGGCGGCTCCATAAAGCGGACGGCAAAGCCAGTTGCCCGTGGGGTTTTCCGCCGCCCGTACAGGCGAGAATCTGCAGGTATCTGACGCATCCCATCTCTCCGCCTCTTTCGTGCCAGCTTTGCTTTGCTTCTCTGCCTGCTCTGTTTCTCTCTCTGGGGAAAGAGGTTCTTGGGGTTTGTTCTTGGCATGCTGGGTGGATTTCTTTTCGGGAACCGAACGGGGGATTGGTGGGTTTCTTGCCGAGTTTTCGGGCCCGTTTTCGGTTTCGGTTACAAAGAATGAATATCGCTCATCGGCATTGCGTGACTCGG
Source organism: Avena insularis (assembly GCA_023614405.1). Lineage (NCBI taxonomy): Eukaryota > Viridiplantae > Streptophyta > Magnoliopsida > Poales > Poaceae > Avena > Avena insularis. The sequence continues at coordinate 139,614,789 of CM042686.1, read as the reverse complement.
CTCCTCTTGTGCGTTTTGTTGCTGCTTTTTTTATCTCTGCTGTCCCTCCTCGTGGCCCCAGACGCAGATATCCATCGTTCATTTGATCGCCCGCCCACAGATTGAACCCCGCAGCTGAGGAAATTCGTTTTTTCAGGTCAGGTGATGCCCGCGGTCGAGGAGTCTCAATGGATGTGCGTGCGCTGATGAGCGACTCCGTACGCTCGATGCGCGCCGCGGCTCTGCCCCTGATTGCTCGCGCCGCCGTTTTGCTGCTCCTCTCGGCGCTGCCGCTCTCGCAGCCCTACACTTATGAGCAAGACGGTACTAGTATATATACTAGCCTTCTTCATTGTACTGTCATCCAGGGGTTCTAGATTGTTTATGTTTTATTACTGACCGCGCTGTCTTGTACTACCCCCCGTATACTAGTACCTGTGATGATGCGTGGATAATGCGAATATGTTCGTATAATCAGTTGTACCTTATGCTGTCTTCTTTTTATTTGTTTAACAGTGTTTGCGATAAATGGATTGTACACTGCACTTGGATCCCCAACGCTGCCTGGATGGGTCACAAACGGCGGCGACCCCTGCACTGAGAACTGGCAGGGCGTTGGCTGCGCGGAATCGAATATTACCACCATGTACGATTAATCGTTATGTATTGCTGCTTTTTTATTCAAATGGCTTCGTTCTTTGGTTATCTCAACAGTGTGTCATGTTTCGGTGTAGAACTCTCAATGGTATGAGTTTGGGTGGACAGCTGGGTAACACCTTGGAGAATTTCACGTCGCTCATCACCTTGTAAGTTGAACATCATGTGGAGTTGGGGCATACACTTCATTTTGGTCCTACGTGACATTATGGTACCGGGTCGGTGCTTAACACTTCTTGGTTTATGCAGGGACCTTAGTAACAACAATATTGGTGGAACCATACCAGACAGTCTACCTGTCACAGTGCAGAGATTGTATGTCCATCTGAGCATTCTGCTACTCTTTCGTTCCACTTGTTATACTAGCTATTTCTTTACTAAACCCTTCTCTTGTCAATCACAGTAACCTGTCAGTAAACCAGCTAACTGGTAGCATTCCAAGTACACTGTCAACACTTACACTGTTGACAGTCATGTAAGTATATATTACCAATACGTGTCCACCAGTTCTCAGAAAGTTAGGACTTCCCCAGTTCAGTTTCTCAAACTGTCCTTCCTTGTGGGGTCTTGCTTTGCAGGTACCTCAACAACAATCAATTGGTTGGGGAGATACCAGATGTATTTTCAGCACTCACCGGACTTGCTAATTTGTAAGAAGATGTTTGACTTCTCTACATGCTACCATTAATTGTTTCTGAAGTTTTGTAACATTGACAATTGTCATTCAACCTTCTTCACTAGAGATTTTTCTTCTAACAACTTGACCGGTCCGTTACCATCTTCAGTGGGGAACTTAACAGCACTGACTAGCCTGTGAGTATCGATGCCTATTTCATTGGTTACTTGTATAAAAATATGGTAGTGTCAATTACTCAAGTTTCTGCTATTGGTGCAGGCATATTCAGAACAATCAATTATCCGGGACCCTTGATGTTTTGCAAAATCTCCCTCTCCAAGATTTGTATGACCACTCAACTTTTATTTAAGAAATTTGAAAGAACAAAATAATTGTTACGTCACGGTTTTGTAGATTACTTTTCCTTTTTCTGTGGTAACTGTTTTGCATTCAACAGGAATATACAAAATAATCTGTTCTCTGGCCCTGTGCCTGCGAAGTTATATACCATTCCAAACTTTCAGTAAGGCACTCCTCCTTTATCGAGATATTGCTCTCATTTATTTGTATGCCCCTAATTGGAACATTGGAAACATTTGAAGATAAGATCTTTTTTTTTCCCTTTATTCATACTAGGAACTTAAAAACTTTACGAGTAATTTCTTTATGCTGATAAAATATGTTCTGGTACACAGGAAGGATGGTAACCCATTTAATACTACCATAGCTCCATCTCCACTGCCTGCTGCACCAGCACCATCACCATCACTATCACCTTCAACAGGACATGTTCCCTCAAAAGAACCTACAAAGTCTTCTGATGGGACAAATGGAAATTCTCCAGCATCAGGGAAACATACTTTTTGGACAGTCAAATCCATTGGATACATTCTTGTTGGGGTGGTATCAGCGGTGGCTGTTGTGTTAATGGTAATGTTTTGTGTATCCAAGTACAAAGAAAGGAAGTCAAAGAACGATGTGTATACAAAAAGCCATATAGGAAGGGAACCTCAGAGGCTTGGAGAACCTAAGATCAAGGAAGTACCGGAAATAAAGGAACATTTGGTAAAACCTAAGAATACTGTCGTGAAAGGTCCTAATTCTTTTCTCTTCTCCAACAAAGAATTCTTGATAATGTCTTACTATCCCTCCCCTCTATGAATTTGACATGTGGATATTTCTGGCAACAGCTTCAAATGTGGTTTCTAATTCAAAGGAGGAGCTGAAGGTCAATGCATCAATAAAAGGTGAGATGTAGAAAATTTAGAATAAAGTACATGCCTATATGTGTTGTGATTTACTCTTGCATTTGAGTGTAAAAATACTCGTGTTCCGATTGACTGACATATGAAGGTTGTATGTAACAGCCCCAAATGTTGTTTATAATGCAAAGGAGGCTACATTGTATCCACCAATGAGAGGTAAAAGAGAATTTAGTAAAATGCTGTATATTAGAGATTTGAGTATAGGAAAGTTAACCCAAATTGCTGACATGGCAGCCGCCTATGGGTTGATCACGAAGAAACAGAAGGAGCATGTTATCGACATGGAAAAATCTGATGATTTTGTGGAAGAACCACTGCATTTTCCCCAGTCTGTTGCACCGCGTATTGAAAAAGCAATTGTCGCTCCCAGTGTTCGTACTAAAAAGGGGAGAGTACCTTCACTCGGGAAGATAGATCTAAAAACTACTGTGAAGTCCTTTTCTGTTGCATCCCTTCAACAATATACCAACAGTTTCAGCGAAGAAAATTTAATAAGAGATAGCAGGTTTGGTAGAGTATATCTGGCGGAACTTCCTGATGGAGAGGTACAAACTGTTCATCAAAAGCATTAAGATTGCTAATTTAGTAAGTTTTCATTAGTGATGCCATTACCAATCCTACACTTACGATATTGACTTGGTTTGCAGATTTTGGAAGTTTTGAAGATCGACATTGATAACTCAAGAGTGCCAGTAGATGTCTTTCTAGAGTTAGTTGTGAACATTTCAGAACTAAGCCATCCTAATATACTCGAGCTTGTGGGATACTGTGCGGAATTTGAGCAGCGGCTACTTGTGTACGAGCATTGTAGTAAGATGACTCTACATGATGAACTCCATTATGTGGACGAACCCAGCAACGCATTGTCCTGGAATGCCCGTCTCCAAGTTGCCGTGGAAGCAGCAAAGGCCTTGCAGTAAGCAGAAACAATTACTCTAATTTTTCCAAGTCATATGAAGTTGTTAAATATGGCTTCCAAAGTAATATTTGTATCTTGATTTGCAGATATCTTCATGATGGCTGTCAACCACCTCTTGTACATCAGAATTTTGAACCATCAATTATTCTTCTTAATAGCACATTGTCAGTTCAAATTTCCGAGTGCGGCCTTGCTTCTCTGTCTCAGGTAAATAACAATGATCATATTTGAGCGTTACATTTTGCAGAACTCTTGAGGTTTTTGGGAACTGGAGATGCTGTCAGCCACAATTATACGCTGGAATGATATCTCTAGAAAGCTGACATTGGTTACGGAGAAGTCTAGAGATACTTTGGGGTATTAATAAAGAAGAGAAGCTTTTGCTCTTTGTGAAATCCCAAACGCACTACATATATGTTGACTAATTTAGGCTGTGTAGGCATCTGAAAAATTGCATTTATAAAAAGTTAATGTAGAATGGCCAGGCGTAAATCTAGCTATGCATGTGTAAATCATAAAACATGGTTAAAGGAGTAAGTGCACTCCCTTAAATGTACGTTCTTAGGTAGAAGTGAGGCACCTGCAGAGGCTGTGCCTTGAACGCTGGTGGGCGAGCTAACAGGCATGCACTCTAGCCAAACCTAGCACTGCTCAGTTTTCATGCACGTATAAATCATTATTTGGTGCCTCTGTTTTATGCATGCCTTTACAACCTTTGGTTGCTGCTCTTATCTGCTTATTTCGTCTGTTGTTTACTTAGCTGTATGTCTCTAGTAGAAATTACAACATTCCAGGATACACTATTGCAAATTTGTGCAACAGCATGGAATTCTGTCAGTATAAACCTGCAAAATAAATCAGAAGTGTATAGTTAAAGTTCATTGGGAATTGTTGATGCTCCAAAAGGACCATAAAGAATTGAATAAGTTGACATTTGCAGTACGTGAATACAGAAGGAGCAACGAAAAAGCTATAACAATTGAGTGTCAGAGGAATTTCTCTAGAATTCCAGTTATATTTTATAGAATTATATCCCAACGACTTAAGACATTATTTAGTCATAATGCATTTTGGTGTAAATGGAAAACATAACGAAGACTAATAAGTTACAAGTTGGCAAACATTTTCACCATGAAGACCAAACATTTGTGATACATGAGATGGAAGAGCTTTCTGTTACTATTTACTCATTGAAAAATCTTGTTCTCTTTTGGATGTCAGTTGTCTGGCAGTTTGCGTGCCTTGTTCCATTATGAAGCCCCTGAAGTGCATGAATCCAGAACATTCAGTGATCGAAGTGATGTTTACAGTTTTGGCGTCGTTATGTTGGAACTTCTTACAGGACGTAAACCATATGACAGGTAAGTAATCCCCACGACAATTACTTTCGATACTCATCAAGCATGGTTATTTTGCTCGCAAATGATTTCCTGACCTAACTTAATATTTCTCCCATGCAATGGAATGGCAGTTCCCGTCCACGCGCTGAGCAACACCTGGTGCGATGGGCCAGTACTCAGCTTTATGGTATTGATACCATATCAAAGATGGTAGATCCTTGTATCCGAGGACAATGTTCTGAAAAGGCCCTATCACGTTTTGCTGATGTTATTAGCCGCTGTATTCAGGTAATATGCTTACTCTTTTATCTAAGATCATTACACCAAGATGGGATGTGTGGTTTACCTGGAACTTCTTTCCACAGCACGAGCCAGAATTCAGGCCACCAATTTCTGAAATTGTCCAAGACCTAATTCGTATGGTTGGTGACGCAACAAAGGCTTCCATGTAAGGTGCTTCCTAAAACAAGAAAGAACGTGGAAAGCCTATCTTGGAAAATTCAAGAAGGTGGACCGGATTTAGGGCTCAGAGTCATATATGCTTGTTTGCAAACATGGCCTTGTTCGGTGACAGCAGTAGTAGGATGAAGGAAGGATGGTTCAACCGGTGAACTTTATCGGATGGATGTGCAGATATATGCACTTCATTTTTTCTCTAGAAGCTGTTTGTCCTTGATGGGTCCTTAGCCAATACCATGTCTGTGTGATCGATTTATACTTGCGAAAATTGCACCTATATCAGTGCAATTTGCCATATTCTTTAGTTTCTACTGGCCACATTTCTTAATTTCTAGTTCCAGATGGTTCTCTAGACCATTTGTAAATGTTCTGAAGTACTCCCTCCGTTCCGAAATACAAGACATTCTAACTTTGTGAAACAAATGTATCTAGACATCTTTTAGTGTATAGATTCACTCCGAACCTCTACGAACCTATACACTAAAAATGTCTAGATACATTCGATTCACAAAGCTAAAACGTCTTATATTTCCGAACGGAGGGAGTAACAACTAAACTTCTAGGTAGCATTGCATTAAATCTGTGGTGTGCGAACGGCACTGGGGCGTTGTTTCCAAATGTTAAAGATCAGGTTCATATCTGCAAATGCTCAGTCAGCCTGACGTTTGCCAAGTTACTGGTTAAATCATGGATTATTGTAAATTGCCTGTCCTTTTATTTTTGGAGAGTATGCAACGCCAACACCTACAGACCGAGAACTACTCTCTGTAACAGCGTTGCACCCTCCACTCTCGCTACGTTCCATTGCATCCACTCTTCTGTGTTCTGCGAGATTAATCCATGTGTCGACCTATGTCTATTGAAATTCCCCAAAACTCTAGCATTTCAAGCTGGGAATGGGGCCTGCCTGGACCCTCAAGGCCAATTTCAGGGGCTACGGGTCGACCCATTTTGAAAAAATCTCGCTGACCCATTGGGTACCCTAGGGCCAACCCAAAATCTACATGTAAATACGAGCGAATATCTAAACAAAAATATGACAGCACATCGACATTACAAGCAGGCACGAAAAATATGAAATGATCAAACTTTACAGAGAATTACAAGTAGGTATGCACTGACAGCAAACTCCAAGCAAAACTAGTTTCTACATGAAACAAATTAGTTTCTACAACAGCAGCGACCACAAATTGCAACCGGGTAGGCAAGTGCAGCAGCAGCAGCAGTTCAGCAACGTCGGCAATTCAGAACCTGATCCACATTGAACACTGGTATATCAGCAGGAGACATACGAACCTGAAATACGCAAGCGAAGGACACCAAGAATAATGCAAGCAAAGCCCAGAGTGGAGCGCCAACTTGCTGCTGATGAGCTTTGCTTGAACCAAACGTGCTAAGCAAATGAACCGTGTACTACTAGGTATCGACGGTTCCAAGTATTAATTGAACCAAATATTGTTTATACACCAAAACAAGAACTACTGACACAGCTTTTATCTGTACTTCCAGAGCAATCACCTAGACTAACAGGAAAACATGAACTACTGACAGGAAATACCGAGACAGCAAAACAAGCACTCTACCAAGCACGAACATATTGAACCAGGAAAATCATCACCTATCTCACAACTCACAAGATCTACCTGCTGGTTGTTAGAAAAGGAAACAAAAAACAGGAAAAATACGAAAATAAACAGAAGGAAAAGAAAGGAAAGAAACAAGAAACAGAATCGAGAAAGATATAGGAAAACAACGGAAAGGAAAGAAAAGGAAACAATAAACCAAATGGGCCGGCCCGTGTGGGCGATCACCTGCCGCCCCCCACCATAGCTATGCTGTGAGAAACCCTCGTCCGCCGTGACCCAAATCAGGATCCTGCTGCTGCTCTGATGTCGTCGGAGTCGGGTGAAGACATGCCCAGAGAAGTGGAGCCCGTTGAGCAAGCACTGAGGGCGATTCATTTGGCGAAAGTTCAGCATGCGATTTCTCGCTTGGAAGGAGACGATGCGGATGGGCACAAGGAAGTGCCGCCAATGGTTATCCTCCACTTCCCAGGTTAGAGGGTTTGGTTTGCGATTGTGCTTTGCAATCTAGTCTAATAAGGCAGGGCGATTCACATTGCCCTTCATTTCGGGATTCAATAACCTGAAAAGGGGCTTGTTGCTGATTTGCTGTATAATTCCTTCTGATGAGCATTTGTTGTATAATTGCTTCACCTGATAACTAGTGCTACTCTTCCTTGTTCCGTTGCAAGAACTTATCAATGTTGCATGGCATGAGGATAGGCTGGTGCCCTGGAGGGATGGTCATGTTAAGTGGGACAAATATTTGAATTACATCCGCAGCTTCCACGATCTCTGTGATCATCCTGACCTGCATTCGGAATTAGACCTGGTGAGTTGCTCCCGCTTTTGCCAAACCGGCATGCTGATTTCATTCATATTTCGCTGCTTATTAACTTGTTTGCACCGTTGCATAAAACAATGGTGTCAAGTGTCTCGAGAGGGAGGATATGTATATCAAGGGTGCTCCTGCAAAAATTTGGGGAGACATGAGCCTGAGTAAAGCCATTAGGGAGCGAATTGATGATATGAAGCAAATCGATGAGATCACCCTCCCAGAGGGTGAATCTGCTGTTGCAGCTGCTGTCTTTATGGTACTTGCCTCCATCTCAAAAGGATCAAACTCTTAATCTCTCTATTTTTGTTGTTTAATTATGCCTTTTAACTAACTTGCATCACCTAAAAAAATTGGTTCCAAGTGTATCGCCGAGGAAGCCCTGTTGATGTCTGTGTTGGAGGAAGATGAAGGCTACCTAGTCAACTTCAGCGATGATGTACGGCGGCATGCCTTTAATCTTATGGGTTACAAAGGATCTGATTATAAAGTAGTTTGTGCTGCGTTGCTGGTATGTTCATTTTCTACGAAAAAGTGAAATCTCACTTATTTACTTGGTTTGATGCTTATAAGCTACCTGTCACCAATCACAATACAATTATTTGAAGGGTATAAAGAAGGAGGCTGAACTGATGCGAACATGCTTGATTGGAGATGCTCCTAATTGTGATGAAGAGATTGTGACATCTGGTAGTATCCGACAACATATACTGGAGGTCCTCAATTTTTTTATAAAACTGTTTGCACATGATATTTCCGATGGCAATCAAATAAAAGGGGTTGCTGGGTATGATCTGAATAACTCTTGTTTTATTTATTATTGTCGGTTAAGAATCGCCATTTCATACCTTGAAAGAGTGATACCGTATTATTTCATTGTGCTATACAATTATATGTGATGTTACTGATTATGCACTGGTGTCAACGAGAACAGGAAGACATCCTCTGTTGATGGAACCAATGGCCTGGGTAACAATGAGATTGGACTGCCTAACGATGACACTGCTGGCAAATGTGATGGAACTGACATTACCAAGAAGAAAATGATCAGCGTAGCAAAGACCAAGGTCGAAACTTGAAAGGACAATTCACCATCAGTTTCGAATTACTATTTTTTTTATGTTTCTCACGTGGAAGCCCTCAGTAGTAAGTATTTTTTTTCTTGGTATAGAATGCAATCCAGTTGGTATTGAAGAGGACCATTAAGAAGAAGCTGATCCATTCTCAAAAATCTCAGGCAGCGGCTACTATTGGAAAGGTAGGAAAGCATTGACGGTTTGAAATTGACAGAGTCCATGACTTCTCTGATTCAAATGCGCAATCCGATATTATCCGTATTCGAATCCGCATCTGGTCATTATACGCTCCACTCTGAATCCGACAAAAAAAATATGGTAAGAGTATTATCCGATCCGATCCGTTTATCAACATGAGACATACGAACCTGAAATACGCAAGCGATGTCAAAAGGACTCTAAGGGTGTGTTTGGTAGCCCGGGTGGGCTATCTTACCTCATACAAGTGGAGTGTAGCTATGCCCACCGGACAAATGTGCTAGTTGTGTTGTGTTTGTTAGGTCGGGTGAGATGAGCTCAGTTCAGATCCTGTTTGGTGTAGTTGTATGACTAGAGCCATGCCATAGAAAAATATAATGCAATCAGGTCCCACAGGAACAAGCGAAAAAAGCAATCGGGCGTTCTCGGACTTGGCGCCAGCTGCGGCGAAGAGCAAAAGCGGAGCGCCATAGCGGCGAGGCGCAGCAGCGCGGCAGAGGGCAAGCGCTTGAAGCGCAGGCGTCTGGCGCCGATGGTCCGTGGCGGCGCCATCCGATCTGAGGCGAGCAGCCGATGTACCCACCCGATCCTCTCCTTGAGCAGAAGCGGCGTCGCCAGCCTCCGTAGTCTCCTGCAGCGACTCATCGTCGAGGTCGTCTCGGGCTCCGGTGGCCATGGTCGACGCTGGGGCGCGAGTCGACGAGGAGAAGGCGCGCGGCGAGGCGGCGGTGGCCGTGCTCGTCGAGGCTGTGGCTGGCCGGGGCGTGGTCGGCCTGCTGCGGTGCCGGCGGGAGGAGGCGGTGCTCCTTTGGGTGGATGTGACAGAGGGGTGAGAGAGAGCTGGGTGGGGGGGGGGGGGGAATGAGGGTTGGGGCTGTTGACCCCTGTGGCTTTGGCCCAGGTGCGGAGCGCAGGTGGAAATTTTTCGGGACGGACTCGGCAGTGCCGTGTTGCGAAGCCCGATTTCAGCTTCTTAACTGAGCAGGGCTAAGGGGGTGTTTTCGTATGTGGTGGGCACTGCTCCGTAGGACCGACCCGACCTAACAAACAACGAAATGTGGGATGAGGAGAGCATATCTAGGTTGCCCCAGTCTACCAAACACACCCTAAGAATAATGCAAGCAAAGCCCAGAGTGGAGCACCAACTTGCTGCTGATAAGCTTTGCTTGAACCAAACGTGCTAAGCAAATAAACCATGTACTAGGTCTCGAAAGTTCTAAGTATTAATTGAACCAAATATTGTTTTGTACACCAAAACAAGAACTACTCACGTCAAAAAAAAAAAATGACAGCTTTTATCTGTACTTCCAGAGCAATCACCTAGACTAACAGGAAAACATGAAACCCTTGTCCACCGTCTCGCGCATTCCCATCCATCAGGAAATCCTAGATCCCCAAAAGAAGGTGGCAATGCAATCCCGTGACCGAAATCATCCTCGTGCTCCGATGTCCTCGGAGTCGGGTGAAGACATGCCCAGCGAAGTGGAGCCCGCTGACCAAGCACTGAGGGCGATTCGTTTGGCGAAAGTTCAGCATGCAATTTCTCGCTTGGAAGGAGACGATGCGGATGGGCACAAGGAAGTGCCACCAATGGATATCCTCCACTTCCCAGGTTAGAGGGATCTACATGTTTTGCTATGGGGTTTGGTTTGCGGTTGTGCTTTGCAATCTACTCCCTTCGTTTCAAAATATAAGATGTTTTAGCTTTGTGAAACGGGTGTATCTAGACCCCTTTTAGTGTGTAGGTTCACTCTAAACCTAGATGAACCTACACTAAAAAATCAGCTCCTCACAAAAGCTAAAACATCTTATCTTTCAAACGGAAAATAATAGTCTAATAAAAGGGCGATTCACGTTGCCGTTCATTTCGGGATTCAGTAACCTGAAAGGGGCTTGTTGCTGATTTGCTGTATAATTCCTTTTGATGAACATTTGTTGTATAATTGCTTCACCTGATTACTAGTGCTACTCTTCCTTGTTCCGTTGCAAGAACTTATCAATGAAGCATGGCATGAGGATAGGCTGGTGCCCTGGAGGGATGGTCATGTTAAGTGGGACAAATATTTGAATTACATCCGCAGCTTCCACGATCTCTGTGATCATCCTGACCTGCATTCGGCATTAGACCTGGTGAGTTGCTCCCGCTTTTGCCAAACCGGCATGCTGATTTCATTCATATTTCGCTGCTTATTAACTTGTTTGCACCGTTGCATAAAACAATGGTGTCAAGTGTCTCGAGAGGGAGGATATGTTTATCAAGGGTGCTCCTGCAAAAATTTGGGGAGACATGATCCTGAGTAAAGCCATTAGGGAGCGAATTGATGATATGAAGCAAATCGATGAGATCACCCTCCCAGAGGGTGAATCTGCTGTTGCAGCTGCTGTCTTTATGGTACTTGCCTCCATCTCAAAAGGATCAAACTCTTAATCTCTCTATTTTTGTTGTTTAATTATGCCTTTTAACTAACTTGCATCACCTAAAAAAATTGGTTCCAAGTGTATCGCCGAGGAAGCCCTGTTGATGTCTGTGTTGGAGGAAGATGAAGGCTACCTAGTCAACTTCAGCGACGATGTACGGCGGCATGCCTTTAATCTTATAGGTTACAAAGGATCTGATTATAAAGTAGTTTGTGCTGCGTTGCTGGTATGTTCATTTTCTATGAAAAAGCGAAATCTCACTTATTTACTTGGTTTGATGCTTATAAGCTACCTGTCACCAATCACAATACAATTATTTAAAGGGTATGAAGAAGGAGGCTGAACTGATGCGAACATGCTTGCTTGGAGATGCTCCTAATTGTGATGAAGAGATTGTGACATCTGGTAGTGTCCGACAACATACACTGGAGGTCCTTAATTTTTTTATAAAACTGTTTGCACATGATATTTCCGATGGCAATCAAATGAAAGGGGCTGCTGGGTATGATCTGAATAACTCTTGTTTTATTTATTATTGTCGGTTAAGAATCACCATTTCATACGTGAAAGAGTGATACCGTATTATTTCATTGTGCTATACAATTATATGTGATGTTACTGATTATGCACCGGTGTCAACGAGAACAGGAAGACATCCTCTGTTGATGGAACCAATGGCCTGGGTAATAATGAGATTGGACTGCCTAACGATGACACTGCTGGCAAATGTGATGGAACTGGCATTACCAAGAAGAAAATGATCAGCGTAGCAAAGTCCAAGGTCGAAACTTGAAAGGACAATTCACCATCAGTTCCGAATTACTAATTTTTTTTATGTTTCTCACGTGGAAGCCCTCAGTAATAAGTATTTTTTTCTTGGTATAGAATGCTATTCAGTTGGTATTGAAGAGGACCATTAAGAAGAAGCTGATTCATTCTCAAAAATCTCAGGCAGCGGCTACTATTGGAAAGGTAGGAAAGCATTGACGGTTTGAAATTGACAGAGTCCATGACTTCTCTGATTCAAATCTGCAATCCGATATTATCCGTATTCGAATCCGCATCTGGTCATTATACGCTCCGCTCTGAATCCGACAAAAAAAATATGGTAAGAGTATTATCTGATCCGATCCGTTTATCAACATGAGACATACGAACCTGAAATACACAAGCGATATCAAAAGGACTCTAAGGGTTTGTTTGGTAGCCCGGGTGGGCTATCTTACCTCATACAAGTTGAGTGTAGCTATGCCCACCACAGACAAATGTGCTAGTTGTGTTGTGTTTGTTAGGTCGGGTGAGATGAGCCGAGCTCAGTTCAGATCCGGTTTGGTGTAGTTGTATGACTAGAGCCATGCCATACAAAAATATAATGCAATCAGGTCCCTAGGAACAAACGAAAAAAGCAATCGGGCCCTTCTCAGACTTGGCGCTACGGCGAGAGGGCAGCCGAGGCGCGACAATGCGGCAGAGAAGGCGTCGGCAGCGCGACAAAAGCAAGCGCTGGGCAAGCGTCTGCGCGATGGTGATGGCGGCGCCATCCGATGCGGGAGCAAACGCCGATGTACCCCACCCAGTCCTCCTTGAGCAGAAGCGGCGTCGCCAGCCTCCGTAGTCTCCTGTAACGACTCATCGTCGAGGTCGTCTCGGGCTCCGGTGGCCATGGTCGACGCGTGAAGCGCGCGATCGACGAGGGAAGCGCGGTGGACGAGGCAGGAGGCGGCGGTGGCCGTGTTCGTCAGGGCCGTGGCTGGCCGTGGAGGCGCTGGCCGGGGCGTGGTCGGCCTGCTGCGGTGCCGGCGGGAGGAGGCGGTGCTCCTTTGGGCGGACGTGACAGAGGGGTGAGAGAGAGCTGGGTGGGGGGGGGGGGGGGGGGAGAATGAGGGTTGGGGCTATTGACCCCTGTGGCTTTGGCCCAGGTGCGGAGCGCAGGTGGAAATTTTTCGGGACGGACTCGGCAGTGCCGAGTTGCGAAGCCCAATTTCAGCTTCTCAACTGAGCAGGTCTAAGGGGGTGTTTTCGTATGAGGTGGGCACTGCTCCATAGGACCGACCCGACCTAACAAACAACGAAATGTGGGATGAGGAGAGCATATCTGGGTTGCCCCAGTCTACCAAACACACCCTAAGAATAATGCAAGCAAAGCCCAGAGTGGAGCACCAACTTGCTGCTGATAAGCTTTGCTTGAACCAAACGTGCTAAGCAAATGAACCATGTACTAGGTCTCGAAAGTTCTAAGTATTAATTGAACCAAATATTGTTTTGTACACCAAAACAAGAACTACTCACGTCAAAAAAAAATGACAGCTTTTATCTATACTTCCAGAGCAATCACCTAGACTAACAGGAAAACATGAAACCCTTTCCGCCGTCTCGCGCATTCCCATCCATCAGGAAATCCTAGATCCCCAAAAGAAGGTGGCAACGCAATCCCGTGACCGAAATCATCCTCGTGCTCCGATGTCCTCGGAGTCGGGTGAATACATGCCCAGCGAAGTGGAGCCCGCTGACCAAGCACTGAGGGCGATTCGTTTGGCGAAATTTCAGCATGCAATTTCTCGCTTGGAAGGAGACGATGCGGATGGGCACAAGGAAGTGCCACCAATGGATATCCTCCACTTCCCAGGTTAGAGGGATCTACATGTTTTGCTATGGGGTTTGGTTTGCGGTTGTGCTTTGCAATCTACTCCCTCCGTTTCAAAGATAAGATGTTTTAGCTTTGTGAAACGAGTGTATCTAGACCCCTTTTAGTGTGTAGGTCTCCGTTTCAAAAGATAAGATGTTTTAGCTTTGTGAAACGAGTGTATCTAGACCCCTTTTAGTGTGTAGGTCCTACACACTAAAAGTGATTTAAATTCGTTCAAGTTTGCTAAAACATCTTATCTTTTGAAACGGAGGGAGTAGTAGTCTAATAAGGCAGGGCGATTCATGTTGCCGTTCATTTCGGGATTCAGTAACCTGAAAGGGGCTTGTTGCTGATTTGCTGTATAATTCCTTCTGATCAACATTTGTTGTATAATTGCTTCACCTGATTACTAGTGCTACTCTTCCTTGTTCCGTTGCAAGAACTTATCAATGAAGCATGGCATGAGGATAGGCTGGTGCCCTGGAGGGATGGTCATGTTAAGTGGGACAAATATTTGAATTACATCCGCAGCTTCCACGATCTCTGTGATCATCCTGACCTGCATTCGGCGTTAGACCTGGTGAGTTGCTCCCGCTTTTGCCAAACCGGCATGCTGATTTCATTCATATTTCGCTGCTTATTAACTTGTTTCCACCCTTGCATAAAACAATGGTGTCAAGTGTCTCGAGAGGGAGGATATGTACATCAAGGGTGCTCCTGCAAAAATTTGGGGAGGCATGAGCCTGAGTAAAGCCATTAGGGAGCGAATTGATGATATGAAGCAAATCGATGAGATCACTCTCCTAGAGGGTGAATCTGCTGTTGCAGCTGCTGTCTTTATGGTACTTGCCTCCATCTCAAAAGGATCAAACTCTTAATCTCTCTATTTTTGTTGTTTAATTATGCCTTTTAACTAACTTGCATCAGCTAAAAAAATTGGTTCCAAGTGTATCACCGAGGAAGCCCTGTTGATGTCTGTGTTGGAGGAAGATGAAGGCTACCTAGTCAACTTCAGCGACGATGTACGGCGGCATGCCTTTAATCTTATGGGTTACAAAGGATCTGATTATAAAGTAGTTTGTGCTGCGTTGCTGGTATGTTCATTTTCTACAAAAAAGTGAAATCTCACTTATTTACTTGGTTTGATGCTTATAAGCTACCTGTCACCAATCACAATACAATTATTTGAAGGGTATGAAGAAGGAGGCTGAACTGATGCGAACATGCTTGATTGGAGATGCTCCTAATTGTGATGAAGAGATTGTGACATCTGGTAGTGTCCGGCAACATACACTGGAGGTCCTCAATTTTTTTATAAAACTGTTTGCACATGATATTTCCGATGGCAATCAAATGAAAGGGGCTGCTGGGTATGATCTGAATAACTCTTGTTTTATTTATTATTGTCGGTTAAGAATCACCATTTCATACCTGAAAGAGTGATACCGTATTATTTCATTGCGCTATACAATTATATGTGATGTTACTGATTATGCACCGGTGTCAACGAGAACAGGAAGACATCCTCTGTTGATGGAACCAATGGCCTGGGTAACAATGAGATTGGACTGCCTAACGATGACACTGCTGGCAAATGTGATGGAACTGGCATTACCAAGAAGAAAATGATCAGCGTAGCAAAGACCAAGGTCGAAACTTGAAAGGACAATTCACCATCAGTTCCGAATTACTAATTTTTTTTATTTTTCTCACGTGGAAGCCCTCAGTAATAAGTATTTTTTTTCTTGGTATAGAATGCTATTCAGTTGGTATTGAAGAGGACCATTAAGAAGAAGCTGATCCATTCTCAAAAATCTCAGGCAGCGGCTACTATTGGAAAGGTAGGAAAGCATTGACGGTTTGAAATTGATAGAGTCCATGACTTCTCTGATTCAAATCCGCAATCCGATATTATCCGTATTCGAATCTGCATCTGGTCATTATACGCTCCGCTCTGAATCCGACAAAAAAAATATGGTAAGAGTATTATCCGATCCGATCCGTTTATCAACATGAGACATACGAACCTGAAATACGCAAGCGATGTCAAAAGGACTCTAAGGGTGTGTTTGGTAGCCCGGGTGGGCTATCTTACCTCATACAAGTTGAGTGTAGCTATGCCCACCACAGACAAATGTGCTAGTTGTGTTGTGTTTGTTAGGTCGGGTGAGATGAGCCGAGCTCAGTTCAGATCCGGTTTGGTGTAGTTGTATGACTAGAGCCATGCCATACAAAAATATAATGCAATCAGGTCCCTGGGAACAAACGAAAAAAAGCAATCGGGCCCTTCTCAGACTTCGGCGCCGCTGCCGGCGAGAGGGCAAGCTGGGAGGCGCGCAACGCGGCAGAGGGCGAGCAGCGCGACAAAGGGCAAGCGCGGGCGTCGGCGCGGTGGGCGAGCGCGCAGGGCCAGTGCCGAGGCGTGCGCGGGCGTAAGCGCGGTGGGCAAGCGCATAGCAGAGGAGCCGATGGTCCGTGGCGGCGCCATCCGATGCGGGAGCAGACGCCGATGTACCCCACCCAGTCCTCCTTGAGCAGAAGCGGCGTCGCCAGCCTCCGTAGTCTCCTGCAGCGACTCATCGTCGAGGTCGTCTCGGGCTCCGGTGGCCATGGTCGACGCGTGGGGGCGCGCACGGTCGACGAGGGAGGGGGCGCGCGCGGTGGACGAGGCAGGAGGCGGCGGTGGCCGTGCTCGTCGAGGCCGTGGCTGGCCGTGGAGGCGCTGGCCGGGGCGTGGTCGGCCTGCTGCGGTGCCGGCGGGAGGAGGCGGTGCTCCTTTGGGCGGACGTGACAAGAGGGGTGAGAGAGAGCTAGGTGGGGGGGGGGGGGGGAGAGAATGAGGGTTGGGGCTGTTGACCCCTGTGGCTTTGGCCCAGGTGCGGAGCGCAGGTGGAAATTTTTCGGGACGGACTCGGCAGTGCCGAGTTGCGAAGCCCGATTTCAGCTTCTCAACTGAGCAGGGCTAAGGGGGTGTTTTCGTATAAGGTGGGCACTGCTCCATAGGACCGACCCAACCTAACAAACAACGAAATGTGGGATGAGGAGAGCATATCTGGGTTGCCCCAGTCTACCAAACACACCCTAAGAATAATGCAAGCAAAGCCCAGAGTGGAGCACCAACTTGCTGCTGATAAGCTTTGCTTGAACCAAACGTGCTAAGCAAATGAACCATGTACTAGGTATCGAAAGTTCTAAGTATTAATTGAACCAAATATTGTTTTGTACACCAAAACAAGAACTACTCACGTCAAAAAAAAAATGACAGCTTTTATCTGTACTTCCAGAGCAATCACCTAGACTAACAGGAAAACATGAAACCCTTGTCCGCCGTCTCACGCATTCCCATCCATCAGGAAATCCTAGATCCCCAAAAGAAGGTGGCAACGCAATCCCGTGACCGAAATCATCCTCGTGCTCCGATGTCCTCGGAGTCGGGTGAAGACATGCCCAGCGAAGTGGAGCCCGCTGACCAAGCACTGAGGGCGATTCGTTTGGCGAAAGTTCAGCATGCAATTTCTCGCTTGGAAGGAGACGATGCGGATGGGCACAAGGAAGTGCCACCAATGGATATCCTCCACTTCCCAGGTTAGAGGGATCTACATGTTTTGCTATGGGGTTTGGTTTGCGGTTGTGCTTTGCAATCTACTCCCTTCGTTTCAAAATATAAGATGTTTTAGCTTTGTGAAACGAGTGTATCTAGACCCCTTTTAGTGTGTAGGTTCACTCCAAACCTAGATGAACCTACACACTAAAAGGGGTCTAGATACACCTCACAAAGCTAAAACATCTTATCTTTTGAAACGGAGGGAGTAGTAGTCTAATAAGGCAGGGCGATTCACGTTGCCGTTCATTTCGGGATTCAGTAACCTGAAAGGGGCTTGTTGCTGATTTGCTGTATAATTCCTTCTGATCAACATTTGTTGTATAATTGCTTCACCTGATTACTAGTGCTACTCTTCCTTGTTCCGTTGCAAGAACTTATCAATGAAGCATGGCATGAGGATAGGCTGGTGCCCTGGAGGGATGGTCATGTTAAGTGGGACAAATATTTGAATTACATCCGCAGCTTCCACGATCTCTGTGATCATCCTGACCTGCATTCGGCGTTAGACCTGGTGAGTTGCTCCCGCTTTTGCCAAACCGGCATGCTGATTTCATTCATATTTCGCTGCTTATTAACTTGTTTGCACCGTTGCATAAAACAATGGTGTCAAGTGTCTCGAGAGGGAGGATATGTATATCAAGGGTGCTCCTGCAAAAATTTGGGGAGACATGAGCCTGAGTAAAGCCATTAGGGAGCGAATTGATGATATGAAGCAAATCGATGAGATCACCCTCCCAGAGGGTGAATCTGCTGTTGCAGCTGCTGTCTTTATGGTACTTGCCTCCATCTCAAAAGGATCAAACTCTTAATCTCTCTATTTTTGTTGTTTAATTATGCCTTTTAACTAACTTGCATCACCTAAAAAAATTGGTTCCAAGTGTATCGCCGAGGAAGCCCTGTTGATGTCTGTGTTGGAGGAAGATGAAGGCTACCTAGTCAACTTCAGCGACGATGTACGGCAGCATGCCTTTAATCTTATGGGTTGCAAAGGATCTGATTATAAAGTAGTTTGTGCTGCGTTGCTGGTATGTTCATTTTCTACGACAAAGTGAAATCTCACTTATTTACTTGGTTTGATGCTTATAAGCTACCTGTCACCAATCACAATACAATTATTTGAAGGGTATGAAGAAGGAGGCTGAACTGATGCGAATATGCTTGATTGGAGATGCTTCTAATTGTGATGAAGAGATTGTGACATCTGGTAGTGTCCGACAACATACACTGGAGGTCCTCAATTTTTTTATAAAACTGTTTGCACATGATATTTCTGATGGCAATCAAATAAAAGGGGCTGCTGGGTATGATCTGAATAACTCTTGTTTTATTTATTATTGTCGGTTAAGAATCGCCATTTCATACCTGAAAGAGTGATACCGTATTATTTCATTGTGCTATACAATTATATGTGATGTTACTGATTATGCACCGGTGTCAACGAGAACAGGAAGACATCCTCTGTTGATGGAACCAATGGCCTGGGTAACAATGAGATTGGACTACCTAACAAGGATGACACTGCTGACAAATGTGATGGAACTGGCATTACCAAGAAGAAAATGATCAGCGTAGCAAAGATCAAGGTCGAAACTTGAAAGGACAATGAACCATCAGTTCCGAGTTACTAATTTTTTATGTTTTTCATGTGGAAGCCCTCAGTAATAAGTATTTCTTTTCTTGGTATAGAATGCTATTCAGTTGGTATTGAAGAGGACCATTAAGAAGAAGCTGACCCATTCTCGAAAATCTCAGGCATTAGCTACCATTGGAAAGGTTGGAGATCATTGACGGTTTGAAATTGACAGAGTCCATGACTGTTAAGTTAATGAAATGTTGTTTGTTGTCGCATACTTGAGCATTGACTTACACCTATGCTTAAATAATGAAGTTCTTTTCCTAGAAAAGATATTCAAGTTTATTATTGGCTAGATGGTGAACATATGGAATTCCTTCAGTTTTCTTATCATAATCGTAAGAAATTAAAAGGACAAGGTTATAGCCTTACAGTAATGTGTGGTTAATATTTTACATATTTGTGTAATTTTCTTTATTTATGTTTCTTGCCCTTCCTTCATTGCTGACATGATTTAATGCTAATTTGTATGCAGTGATGGTTGAAGCTGCATAGTGTGGTTGATGTACTAGGGCGCATAAATAATGATCCGTGGAGCAGTTTCGATGGTTAAGTCATCATGGATACTGGGTACTCTTGTGTATGAGGATTATAGTAAACCATCTTTCCAGTGTCATTAGGTGAACTGTATCTCTTTTGTGCTGCAGCACTTAATTGCTTGATAGCTTTGAAACCATATAATTCTACGTTTCCTGCAGCATTGGGTGAAATGTATAAAATGTGCTAGGTTTTATGTACCGATGCTGAATTCTTTCTCGATGTTGCATTGATCTGTAGTGCAGTTTGGAACATTCGTCTATTTACCATGTAGGCTGGCATAGGATTGACTTTTTTGATTGTCTGAATTGCTATGTTAGAGCGCTGCATTTCAGCAGGCTCGTTTGAACTTTTGGAACTGTGTTCAGGGCACATTGTACTATGTCTGTTATAAAACAAAATATAAGACGTTTTGGTAGGAAATGATGAAAGAATATTGTTTTTGTTTCAAAATACAAGAATGCTACTCCAGTTGTCGCTTGGACAAGCAGTCTACCATGAAAATGAATTGACCATTTTCTGAAACTTCAAAACAAAATGAACTAGATCTGATTTTTTTTTTCACAATCTAACCCTCTTGCATGGCGCTCGCTCGTAGTGTGTCATGCTTACATTGCATGGACCGTAGGGTTGGATTGCAGAAACATGTTTCAGAGTACAGAAGATGTAGAAAAAATTAGATGCTACAACAGTCGTACCATCGTTATGTTCACATTCATATTATAGAGAAAGCAGGAGGATAGTCCTTTTGGTTCTCGAGCTCTGATGCTCCCTGCATATTAAAAAAAATCAAAATTTATATTTACAAGTTTCAAAAAACTTGAAATAAAATTCTAAAAGTTGCCAAGATGTACTCTCTTCGTGCAAAAATAACTGATTTGGGTTTGTCTAGATTCAAATGTATCTATGCGCATTTTAGTGTATAGTTACATTTAAATATAGACAAATCCAAGTCAGTTATTTATAGACGGAGGGAGTATCTCACAAACATCTAAAAAATCAATTCAAAATGTTTTGTATTCTGAGCTACACAAATGACTAAGTCTAATATTTTTTTTATATTTGAAATCACTATACTCAGATCTACGATTTTATTATTTTTGTGTATATCAAAAGACACATTATTTCAAATTGATACCTTACACTTTTTGGGTAGAGATGGAAGTTTGGAACTTTTAGGGAACCTCTGTTTTAGTCTAGTTCAAATAAATGAACTAGTTTTGTGAAAGAGCGATGATTTATGAAAATGTAGTTTATTTTCTGTACTAAAGAGGGTAGAGGTATCCTAAAACGTTACCCACTTCCATCCTTAGTTTTGGTATATATCAGTGCTTATGTTCTACTTTGTTCTCATTTTTTGAACTCACAAATATAATTCTTTATTAAAAAAAAAATCACTTGTGCCCTTGTTTACCAAATCTCTACTCCAAAGCAGGGCCATAAAAGCTTCAACACTTGTCGACCTGGCGGCATACAATAAAAATATAGAACGTATCATTAATTATGCAAAACAATACTTCATCAATCCCGCTTTACTAGGACATGTTCGGTAACTTTCCAGCCTCTAGCTTCCCAATATCTCCGTAAGAAGCTGTGCCGGACAGGCTAGATCCGAGAATCTAGATCCATAGAGTTGACCCAAAACCATTTACAAAACTCAGAACCAGCATTTTGGTATGCTGCATATCACGGAAAGCTAGATTTGAGGCTATTTACAAAGGATTTCCACCGCCTAGTGATGCCTCGAAATGTTTTTACGAACGGTCTCGCTTAGCTCCCTCTTTGCCCTCGTCCGCTTTCTCCCACACGGGCTTGTAGGAGAAACCCTAGCCCGCCCTGTCCCCACCGCTCTGGCGCCGCTGGCTTACTGCAACTCAGCGTCGTAACTCGCTGACCATGACCGGCCTCCATCTCGCCACCCCTACCCACCTCCTGAGCCGAAGCCTTGCTACCTCGTCGCCCTGGCCCCATCCGCCCTGAACTTCTCCGGCAACAAGGACTTGCTACCTCGACCATCTCTGGCCACCTGTCCAACCCGACCCATTCCCAAGCCGAGGCTCTATAACACGTCGAACAACAGGCCCCACGGGTGTCACTCCTGGCAGCTTACTAGGATCTCTAGACTGGTTCCATAGACCAACACTTGTCTTTTCTGTGCACTTTGTCCTCACTCATGCGCACTTGGGAACAACTTTCTGGTCGGTCACCCATCCTCAAATTGCTCCAAGCCAAGCACGCTTAACCCCGGAGTACTTTTCAGATGAGCTTTCAGAAAAGAAGTTGCAACTTGTTGGTATGAGTATCTGAAAGGATAGAGATGTCACCTAGAGGGGGGTGAATAGGCAATTTCAAAACTAATACAGTTTTGACTTGATAGAATGCGGAATTAAACTAACGTTTATTTTACAAGCACAAAACCTAAATACACTAGGCTCAACTAAGAGCACCAATAACAAGTTAAGCTAAGCAAGATAGCACAAGATATAAGTACTTCAAGCTCAATGGATATCACAAGGAAAGTAAGCTCGGGTATAGAGATAACTGAGGCACGCGGAAATGAAGATGCATTCCCGTGTTCCCTTACAAGAAGGTACGTCACGTTGGAGAGGTGTGGGATTCCACGTAGGATTTCCCAACGCCATGAAGGCTCACCTTCTTATCCGAGTCTATCCCACGAGGAATAGGCCCTTCCCTTATGACTAGCTTTTCCTACACTCTGGAGATGGCAAGCTCCACAAAAACTTCACAAGCTCCACGAAGGAGAAGCCCGTGACTCTTCACAATCTTCCATGAAGAGGACACCACGGCACCAACTGCCAAGCCAACCAGGAGGTCACCCTCCAAGAGTAACAAGCTCATGATCTCTCACTCGAACAAATCATAATGGAGAGCTCAACACTTATGCAAGAATTCAAAGCAAGAACACCAAGGGCGCTCAAATCCTTCACTGTCAAATCCCACCAAAGCAACAAGTGTTAGGGAGGAATTAGAGAGAAAGAACAATGGTGGAAATCAACCAACGACTTCAAGATCTAGATCCAATGGGTTCTCCTCACTTAGAGGAGGAATTGATTGGTGAGGATTGTAGAACTTGATCTCCTCTTCCAAAGCCCTCAAAAATATGCAAGAATCACAGGAGGGAAGGGAGAGGAAGCAAGCTCAAGGGGTTAACAATGATGGTCAATTTCGTGCTCAAGAACACTAGAAATATTGGAGAAGATTACCCCCTTTATACGAGAAAGAAAATATGACCTTGGGGGGGGGGGGGGGGGGGATCTACAAGGACCCAGTCTTAAAGTCGGTCGAACTGGCCCTGGGACCGGGAAACTCGTTCCCCAGGCCGATACATCGGTCTACAGTCCAAAACGGCTCCAAACTCGAAAACGCAATAGAAGATGCATACAAATTCCGTTTTTGATGAACTTGGGCTTGTTGAAGAGCTAGCAACAAGCTCAAGAACCTCACATGGAGAAACACCAAGAAGCAACAAAATAGGAATATGCAAAGTATGCAAAGGATTGAGCTCCCGAAGACAATATGATCAAGTTACCCAACCGAAATCCCCTCTTGATAGTGCGGCTATCTATCCTATAACCCAGTCTCCCAACAACCACCTTGAGACCGGTAAAAGGAAAACCTAGCAAGGCCATACCTTTGACTTGCGCATCCCGCTTAATCTTGATGACAACGCTTCAAGCTACATCCAAGCCGGAATGCTTTACTTGATCATTGTTGCTTTGTGAAGACTCATAATTTCCTCCCCCATACACCACTATGGGATAGCTTCATTAAGGCACGTCTTCACATGTCCATTATCACCAATATGGACAACAAGCTTCAACCATATGATCTCCCTGAGATGCTTATATTGAACTTTAACTTCTCAACCTTGATGACGATAACTACTTGATGTCATCCTCTCATGAGCTATATGAAATCTTCACTTTTGAAGCATGCCCATGGAAAGATACCTATCCCATATAGAAAACGCAAAGGCACATATATAATGGGTTAGTTCATGATGCATAATTGACAAGGCTTACCATACCACAAGATCCATGTGCTACATTCTTTATGCTTCATGTGTTGACCAACTTGAAATCACTCTTCACTCTTTGTATTGGTCAACCATGTATCTTCTGATGCTCCATCTCAATATCTTGAGGTACATAAAGAACTCTTCATTTGATTACATTCTCTAAATCTTAGTGACATAGGAATGATTACTAGGGTAGTTATGATCTGCTACCCTGGTTGTATAAAGGCTCACGACCCATGAAGATTCAAGATGATGGCCCAGGATGCATCCGATGATGACTTTAGTTATGATAGGAAAGGAAAGATGAACCAACATTGTATTGGTGGTGTAATTGAACATATGTAACCTATCCGTATACGGCTTTGAGACCCGACCTATTATATATAGGACGGGAGAAGTCTGTAAGGAGGTACCGGAAAAACCCCCAAGCGATCTGTAATAGTGTTTCTCATCAAGTAATCAGGCGACTTCGACTCCCTTGTTTGCCTGACATCCGATGAAATCCCCAGCATTCTCTTTTCCATGAAACCCTAAGTCCATAACCATGGGCATTGCCAAGGTTACCCCTCGTCAATTGGTGTCGTCTGTGCGAAACCTGAACACTGGAGCCATGGATTCGGCGGACCCCTTTTCATCAAGCAACAATCTAACAGAAGTGGAACCGCACCCGCCCACCCCTATTTCGGTACCCGCCAATTTCAACGGCGGATCTGATCTCATCATTGGAAGTTTCCACTTTTAGGTGGAGGATCCCTAAGAACCACACCTCTCGGCTCCGATTTCATTGGGAACGCCAGTCGAAAAAACTGCGCCTACGGTGATAGCTGCATCATCCACCGGATCATCCGTCAGATCATCCTCAGAAGTCACGATGCAGGCCGATACAGCTGAAGAAAACAAGGAAAACACGACATATCTAGGGGATCTTGATGGTCTTTATGACGATCTCTCCTTCGTATCAGACCCTCATCCAACCACGCCATGAGGATCAAGCTCGATAAACATGGAGCCCGAAGAAAATAGAGAAAGTATCGACTTTGGAATTAGAAAAGCCGAGATCTACCCAGAATAGAAACTACCAGACTTCACTGGTCCCCCGGATAATGTCTCCTTTGGATTTAACGACAATGTCACTAGTCCATACATGACACGCCACCAAGTGTGTGTGATCCTCGGGGAACCTTCGACACAACGTGACTCTAACGGTAACCCTATTCTCAACCCCAATGATATTTTATTGGATGACAATGCAGGAAATCACAACAACGAAGGAAACCATGGAAATGAAGGAGACCCAACGGACAACCGCATAGTCCAAGGAGGAGGGGAACCACATGGCAGCGAGAGGCGAACTCTTCGACTACCAGCAACATGTAACTACCTCGGACCCTATGCTCTAAGTTCAAGCCTGGCTGAACCAAAAGTGGTTAAAATAGTACAGCGGAGGCCCAGGGGCCACCCACGTGTAGACCCGTCGGCTGTCCTAACCACTTCCAGAACATCGTGACAAGAGCGAGTGGCGTAGGCAACAGGCGAAGAGATCAAATACATACATAAGTGAGTATGTATGCAAGCTATCTTACAACAGTTCTCAGAGCCATACCATCTAAAAGAAATAGAAATATTGCAACGCCATATGGCAAGATCCAAATATCCTAGATAGAGATAATAGTGTAGGATAGCTCCTCATACATCAAACATCAGAGTATCAAGCGGAAGCGGGAAACAAGATCCGAGTACGGATAAGAAGCAAATCGGCATAAGATGCCACATAAGTAAGCACATCCCGCCCACAGATCTCGTGGATCCCCATCCCTAGAATCTCTACACCGAGTGATCGTTGCTAACATCATCTGTCTCCTCCACCCAGTATCCATCTTGCGAATACACCTATTCATCTGAATAAAACAATTTATCGTGTGAGACCCTAGGGGTACTCAGCAAGTCTTTATGCCTCTAAAGGGGACATATACCTGGGGTGACGCAATTGCAGCAAAAGATAATAACTAACAAGCCTATAGATACTCGCTAACCATCCGCCTAACCAATGATAGACGGATGTCCGTTAATTAGAATCAAAAGTTATAACAGTATAAAATAACAGATCCATCCTCCTTCTCTCTTAGCAACGAGAAAGCGGACGAACAACCCATCTGTTGGCAGTTTTATTAACCATTCCATGAGCATTGCACTATTTACTAGTCAGGTATTTAGTCAAATTAGAAGCAGTACTTTAGTTATACTTATCTATGATCGAGAAACTGTGCTCCAAGTCGTCCATAACCGCGGACATGGCTTTCAGAAAGATTTATCCTGCAGGGGGTGCACAAATAGCAACACACACTCGATCAACCTTGGAAAAACCAACTCAAAACCCAACGAGGCATTCACGACAAAGCGATCACAGGATTCAGAAATATTTCAGGGGGCCACCCCACTAAGCTACCCGCAACGAAGTTGGACGGCTCCGGAATGGACCCAGGGTTTGTGTGGACGGCGGTAAACGATTGGGAACCCGAAAGTGTGACTGGGCTTGTCGATACAGCGAAAACATGTCACGATCCAAAATAGTACAGGTGCTCCACGCACAATCGTAAATAAAGCAGTAAAGCATGGCATAAGTACAGGATAGTAATAAAACCCCAAACTAGTTGTGGCCCCCAGAAATAGAAATGAATCAAGCTCTGGCTCAGGGGGGGTCCATAAGGCCTCCCGGATGTGGATAGTGCGAATAGTCAAGGAACAGGAATCAAGTACTCGGGGTCCTACGGGACACAAGTGAGCATGAAAAACCAAATGACAGATATTTCTTACCAGTGCCTCTTTCATTAGTTATCCCAATACTACTCAGGTTAAGTTGTTTATGTACCTCGTTATCCATCAGACTCTCACATACCCTACACATGCTGTTCTACGACTCGTATGGCTCAAACAACTCCTGTAGTAATGGCTCATGGGATGGAGGAACAAGCTTGGTGGGGCTTAAAAGTAAAGGCTATGCAGTACTTGGGATTCAATTTAATGCAATCGCGACTCAATGATGCAAGAATAAGATAGAGGCAATAGGTACTATATGTATGCAAGCATGTGGTAGTGCTTGCCTGACAGCTCAGTTGAAGCGAGAGGTGGATCTGGGTAGTACTCCTGGGATTCCTGATATTTCCTCTGCTTGGCGTCTATTCGAAAGAAGAACCAAACAAATAGGGGCCAACATAAATAAAGAGCACAAGCATATAAATAAAATGCGACAGGCAAACAAGCATGCCATGATGAATGATGCACAAATTACATGGCAATAATGTAGCATGGCAAGGGTGAGGTGTGGGGACAAGAATAAATCATTTTATTATTTAATTGGTCAAGTTTTATTGCCATAAACAGTTCTGGTTTTTAATAATGACATGATGCATGCTTCAATTCATATCAAAGAATGCATAGTTAGAACGGGCTCGTCGCGCTGATCGATTTAGACATATTATTTGTCAAATTTGGAGTTATAGAATTAAAGTTATTAATTAATTAAGAAAAGGCATTTTTATCGCAATTAAACAATTTCGAAATTTTAAATTGGTCAAACATTATTTTGGATGGCAGATTTGAAATCCTCACATTTTTCTGATCAAGAAACATATATCATTTGTATTATCTGGATTTATTAATAAAAGTTATTAATTTCTGATTTAAAAATCATATTAAACATTTCTGAATTTGTTTTTATTAAACAGAAAAAGGACAGATATTTTGCACCCAGAGGAATCTAGTCGCTGACGCTGACAGGCGGGCCAGCCGCTGACTCACCCCAGGTGGGGTGACGCGGTACGCGTGGGACTTTTCTCACTGAGGGCTATCCAGCCTGTGCGGTTGGAGTGGGGCGGTAGTCTGTGAGGCCCACGACCAAGCGCCTGAACGGGTGTAGCCACGTGGCGTAGACGGGGACGGCGGGTTGAGGAAACAAAAACCGGGGGGACAGTTTTGTAAAAAGGACACAACGGCTGACAAGCAGGCCCAAGAGGAGCGCGGGTTGAGCGGGGGGGGGGGGGGCATTCGCAAAAAGGGCCAACTACTGTTTTTCTTGTTTTCTCTGTCGAAACTGACGACGCGTGCAGGCGGAAATAGAGCCGCGGCCGGGGATCGAACTTGCGATCCAGCGCGCGCGCGGCGGCTACTGCTGCGGCTGAGGGGGTTTGATGCCAGGAACCGGCGGTGTGACCAGATGAAACTACTGCGGCGCACAGCGGAAACGACGTCTCGCACGGAGGGTGCTCGACAGAGCGATCCGCGCATACAGGAAGCACAGGACGAGGAGAGGGTGTCAGGGGGGTGCGTTGGCTCACCATGGGGAGGTTGGTGGTGGCGGATCAAGCCGGGAAGTAGGGGATCGCCGGGGAAGCTGGAGACCGGCGGGTTAGGGTTTGCGGCGGCGTCATTGGCATGCGGCGTGTACCGACCTCCTCCTCCTCGCTGCTGTGTACGAGGGCGACGCAGGGGTTCTCCTCGGTCCTCCCCAATGCCTCAACACCACGCCCGCCTCCTAGCTACATGGTGGAGACCCGATGCTGACGATGGGGTGGAGATGGTCGAGGAGAAGAACAACGGCAGGTGGGAGGAAGGAGAGGTAGTTGGGCAGGGCCCTGGGCAGAACCAGGGGTCGCCAGGAAAGGGAGAGGGGAAGATAAGGACGGGAAGGGGGTAGCACATGGGGTGGATGGTGAAAAGGTGGAGGTGGCCACCTTTCTCCTTCTTCATGTGTACGGCATGGTGCGGTGAGGCCTGGGTCTACAGCTGGGGCCAGAGAGGCACGACACAAGGTGGCTCGGGTGGGGCTTCCTGGCAGCGAGAGAGAAAACAGAGAGGGGAGGGGCTCGGGTAGATGGTGTCGAGCAAGGGCTCGACTTAGGGTTTAGGTTAGGAGGTGGCTCGGCCTAGAGAGGGTGTTGAGCAAGGGGTGGTGGTGGTCTTGGCCGAGCCAAGCCACTAGGTTGGGTGGCCAGGCTAGGAAGGAAAGGAGGGCTCGGTATGGTGCATGGCTAGGAGGGAAAAGAAATTAGGGTTAGGTTTTGATATGAGTAAGAGACAAGGTAGGGAAAAATGTGTAAAACACATGCAACAAGATAGATGGGCTAGGATGGATTGGAACCAAACCAAGGGAAAGAAAAGAGTAAGAGGATGATGTAGGGTTTCTTTTGTAAGGTTTAAGCAAGATCACATCCATGCAAGCTTGATGCATTAGAAATGGTGGTGGAAGTGAGGTTTAGAGGATGGTTCCAAATAGAGGAAGAGAGAGAGAGATAAATCTAAGTTGGACCATGGGAAAATACCCATACTCCACTCCAAACCGAAATAAAACCAAAGAAAAAGAAAAGGAGATGATCTTGCATGGCCCATGCATATTTAGTAAATGCCATATTTATTATTGTGAAAACAATTGTAATGACCATGGCCTTTGTTAACACATGCACCCCAAAAATATGGAATTAAGGCCAAGCAAAAGAAAAGAGTTGTGTCCCAAGTAGAATGGATGGAAATTGCCCATATTTGAATATAATGTGGCATGCTAGTGTGTATGTCCCACTAGGTAAGTATATAGCCACAATTATATTCATACATGATCAAATACTCCAAACCAAACCATATGGAAGCTAGACAAGGAAAAATACTCCCATAACATACAAAGGTGGCCATGTGGCTCTCCACATATCAACAATGTGAAAACAACATGAGGCATATATGGAAGCATGTGGAATTAGAAGTAGATCCATCCCAACCCACATGAGCTAGAGGTAAACCCAATAAAATGCAAAGCTCACATATAGTTGAATGGTGGAATTATGGGGTGGTGACAAGAAAAAAAAGGTGGTGGAGTTAAATAAAAGATATGCCCCCAACTCAACTTGGGCATCAAGCATTTATCAAGAACCAAATACAATATATCAAGAAGCAAATACAATTAATAGTGCATATGAGATAAGAACCAAAAGAAAAAGGGTTTTACATGATGCTCAAATGCAATGTGGAATGATGACATGAGCATGATATAATTATGATGCAACAAATATATGTAGGAAGTAGCATTTTATTATTAGACCATGTAGCATTACAGATGTTAGACAGATGGGATGCTACAACTCTCTCCCACTAAATAGGAATCTCGCCCCGAGATTCTAGGAAGAAGAAGAAGACACGGATAGGGTAGGATACTTGGCACAGAGCTCATCCTCGCGTTCCCAAGTGGCTTCATCAACGGAATGGTGCGACCACGACACCTTGCAGAACTTGATGGACTTGTTGCGAGTCCTTCTTTCTGCGACTTCCAGGATTTTTGTGGGGTGTTCTTGATAAGACAGGTCTTCTTGGAGATTGATGAGCTCATGGTCCATGGTCCTACCAGGATCCTTGAAGCACTTCTTGAGTTGAGAGATATGGAAAACATCATAGACTTTGAGTTTTTCAGGGAGCTCAAGAGCATAAGCAACTTCTCCTCTTCTTCCACGAACTTTGAAAGGACCGATGTATCTAGGAGCTAGCTTTCCTTTGATACCAAACCGGTGCGTGCCTCTCATGGGAGTGACACGAAGGTAAACGAGATCACCCAGGACATACTCCATGTCCGTGTGCTTTCTATCATAGTTGCTCTTCTGGCGACTTTGAGCAACCTTCAGCATTTCGAGAATGATGTGAACCTTCTCCTCTGCTTGAGTTACAATGTTGGGGCCAAACAATGTTCTTTCACCTACGCCAGACCAACCAATCGGAGTTCTGCATTTGCGGCCATAGAGAACCTCAAATGGTGCCATCTTTAGACTCTTCTGGAAACTGTTGTTGTAAGAGAATTCAGCATAAGGAAGGCATTCTTCCCACTTCATGCCGAAAGAGATGACGCAAGCACGGAGCATATCTTCTAGAATCTGATTGATCCTTTCAACTTGTCCTTGTGACTGAGGGTGGTAAGCTGTGCTGAAGTTCAACTTTGTTCCCAAAGCATTTTGGAAACTTCCCCAGAACTTGGAAGTGAAGATGCTTCCACGGTCTGAACTGATCTCAAGAGGAACCCCATACAGAGAGACAATTCTGTTGATATAGAGCTCAACCAACTAAATTGCAGAAATTGTTTCCTTGACAGGAAAGAAGTGAGCCACTTTAGAAAGCCTGTCGATGACAACAAAAATTGCATTGTTACCCTTCTGCGACCTTGGAAAACCAGTTATGAAGTCCATCTCTACTTTCTCCCATTTCCATTTCGGGGGCTTCAATGGCTGTAGAAGACCGGAAGGTTTCTGATGAACAGCTTTAACTCTACGGCAGACATCACACTCCGAGACATACTTGGCACAATATCGTTTCAACCCAGGCCACCAATATTGTGTTTTTAGATCCATGTACATCTTAGTGCTGCCAGGGTGGATAGAAAGAACAGAATCATGTGCCTCCTTGAGAACTTGCTCTCTTAAACCCGGGTAGTTCAGAACAAACATCCGGTGTTCAAAGAAAAGAGCGCCTTGGTCATCGACGTGGAAGGACTCATACTTCGGAAGCTGAATGTTGGAGATGATCTTTTTGGTGTAAGGGTCACCAAGTTGAATGGAGCGAACTTTTTCTTCCAAGAGAGGTGTTGCCAGAAGATTCAGAAGATACCCTTGATCCACAATTTCAAGGTTGAGCTGGCGCAATTCCTCGCACAAGAGAGGCTGTTGTTCTTCCACCATGAGGTTGTTGACATAAGCTTTTCGGCTGAGAGCATCGGCCATCACATTAGCTTTGCCCGGAGTGTAGTTGATGGTCAAATCGAAATCATTAATTGCTTCAATCCACCTCCTCTGACGAAGGTTGAGATCAGGTTGTGTGAAGATATATTTCAGACTCTTGTGATCAAAAAAGATCTCACAACGGTTGCCAAGCAAGTAGTGCCTCCATACTTTCAAAGCAAAGACAACTGCTGCGAGTTCGAGGTCATGTGTAGGATAGTTGATCTCATGCGTCTTCAACTGTCGAGAGGCATAAGCAACAACTTGTTTTTCTTGCATAAGGACCGCACCCTATCCTTGCAAAGAGGCGTCACAGAATATCTGGAAAGGCTTTGATGTATGTGGAGGAATCAATACTGGTGTGGAAGTGAGCTTCTCTTTGAGGGTTTCAAAGCTTGCTTGACATGCAGGAGACCAAAGGTATTTCTTGCCTTTCTTGAGAAGATCGGTAAGAGGCTTCGCAATCTTCGAGAAGTTCTGAACGAAGCCACGACAGTAACTAGCCAAACCAAGGAAACTCCGAACTTCTTTGACATTTTTGGGTGGAAGCCAGTCAACAATTGTCCGAACAGTTTCTGGGTTAACGGCAATGCCCTTGGCAGAGATGATGTGACCAAGATAGGTGACTTCAGGCAGCCAGAACTCACACTTGGAGAACTTTGCATACAGGCGGTTCTCACGAAGCTTGTTTAGGACACACCGTAGGTGTTCTTCATGTTCTTCCTTTGACTTAGAATAGACTAGAATGTCATCCAGATAGACCACGACGAACTTATCAAGATACTCCATGAAAACCGAGTTCATAAGCCTCGAGAAGGTGGCAGGTGCGTTGGTGAGACCGAAAGACATGACCGTGTACTCATACAGGCCATAGCGGGTGGTGAAAGCTGTTTTGGGAACATCTTCCTTGCGAATCTTGATTTGATGATATCCACTTCTCAAATCAAGCTTAGAGAATACCACAGCTCCAGCTAGGTGATCGAAGAGATCATTAATCCGCGGAAGGGGATATTTATTCTTGATGGTTTTAGCATTGAGAGTCCGATAGTCAACACACAGTCTTTCAGTCTTGTCTCGCTTCTTCACAAAGATGGTTGGGCTACCCCAAGAAGAAGTACTGTGCTGAATGAAACCCAACTTCTCTTGTTCATCAAGCTAGCATTTGAGTTCAGCCAACTCAGCAGGACCCATTTTATAAGGCTGCTTGGAGATAGGAGCGGTACCAGGTTCAAGCTCAATCACAAACTCGACCTCTCGGCCAGGAGGCATACCTGGTAACTCTTCAGGAAAAACATCTGGGAACTCACGGACCACCGGAACACTCTGAATAGCATCCATAGCATCATCATTCAGAGCCGCCAAAGAGAAAAGCTGAATTGCAGGAGTCAGACTTGGAGAATAGACTATATGGCCTTTAGGAATTTTCAGAGAAACCGAGCGTTCAGCACAATCAATCACAGCTGCATTTGCTGTCAACCAATCCATGCCTAACATCAATGTCAGAATTGCCCAGAATAATTAAGGAAGCCGGAAACAAAGAGCCACCAATCTCAATTTGATTGCCATGGCTGATATGAGCAACCCTCATGTTTGACCCAGGAGATTGTACCACAAGACGATGCAATAGAGGACCCATAGCCAGATCATGCTCATGTGCAAACTTGTGAGAAACAAAAGAATACGAAGCACCAGAATCAAACAAAACTCATGCAGGGACTGAGTTAACGGGAAGCGTACCCATCACAACTCCAGGTGCATGCTCAGCTTGAGCGACATTGACACAGTTGGCACGAGCAACAGTGGACCCGGGCTTAGTGTTGATGTTGAGAGCCCGCGGTGGAGGTGCACGAACCATAGAAGAACTTGCTGCAGGTCTTGGAGGTGGTGGAGGAAGAGCTTTGTTGTTCATGGGACAACTCCAGTGTTGATGCCCAGTGTTCCCACAAGTGTAACAAGCACCAGGTGGACGTGGAGCAGCGTAGCCAGGGACTCCGCCAGGCGCTCCAGGGTAGTTGTGGTTGTAGCCCCTAGGAGCCGCGGTGAAGGAGTTTGGTGGCCTTGCCGCATAGCTTGAAGGTCTTGGTGGAGCCAGGAGCGACTGTGGGGTGTTAGGAACCCACACGCGGCTCTTAGAAGGAGCTGTCATAGCTAAAGAGCTTGCTGCGTCACGGCTGTGTTTCTTTGACTCCTCGAACACTTGCCTACTTGCTTCTTCCTGTAAAGCTGTATGTTGGAGTTCTAGAAAAGACCCTGGCCTTGCATGAGTGATTGCATATTTGATAGATGCATTGAGCCCTTGCCTGAACCTCTTTTGCTTCTTCTTGTCATCAGAGATCTCATCGCCACCATACCGAGAAAGATTCATGAAGTTTCTGATATAGGTATTGACATTGTCATTGCCCTGCTTGAGGTTGAGAAACACTTCCTTCATCCTTTCCATGACAATTTCTGATAGGTATTGCTCTTTGAGAGCCCCAGTGAACTGCTCCCAAGTAGGCTGAAAACCAGAGTGGTTTGCCTTCAGGTAATTCTCCCACCACAGAAATGCGTGTCCCTTCAGAAGGTGAGTGGCACATTTTACCCATTCTTGCTCAGGAACATCAGAAGTCATCAGCAACCTTGACATCTCACGACCAATCATCATTCAAATGGCTGATCAGACACCTCAAAGTGGCGCGGGTTAAACTTCAGAAAGCTCTTGATATCTCCTCGCTTGGGAGGTGGAGGTAGCGGAAAAAACTCATTCCTCCTGACACTTTCTTCAAATCGCTGCTGGTTCTGCTGCATTGCTCCCAAGGCATTAGCAATACTTGCCAACGCAGCCCCTAGTTCAGGTGGTATGTCCTCCTCAGAACGGCGTGGTGGTGCCATCCTGTGATTGATATAAAACTTAAGTCAGTACCATAATGGAGAATAATAATAATCCAAAATAGTACCAAAATGGAATTAACCAAGATTAAAGGATACAAATTACTAAGATGATATTAAAATATCAAAAAAGTTCAAAGCACCTAGAAGATATTAAGCATATCACACATGGCTGAACAAGGAGTGTGGTACACAAAGCTAACAAAGAAAAAATTTCTGCAAATTTCAGCATTAAAATACCACTATATGCGCAAAACCACTTAACGAATCAAGATTAGTAACTCTACCAATTCAATATACAAGAGCGAATGATAAAAGTAGTGGTATGGTCGCGACTCCATCCCGCACTCAAATCATTACCCCGCACATGAATAAGTAAAACACATATCCCAACTTCCTTCTTTCTTAAGATGAACCTAAAGATTAGCAACTACGGAACAAACACCCCAAACAAGATACCGTCGGATAACAAAGAGTAAGACAGATCGCGTCGGTATTCAACGAATCAGATAGATCGCGTCGGTTTACAAAAGCCTGTCGGTATAGAATGTACCAACAGTTGATAACCAAAAGGCAGATA
This sequence comes from Avena insularis, assembly GCA_023614405.1. Classification (NCBI taxonomy): domain Eukaryota; kingdom Viridiplantae; phylum Streptophyta; class Magnoliopsida; order Poales; family Poaceae; genus Avena; species Avena insularis. The sequence continues at coordinate 139,579,836 of CM042686.1, read as the reverse complement.
GCGACAACAAGTTGGATGCAATAGATAGACAAGGAATTCACACACACACACACACTCACACAACCTATGGTACTACGGAACCCAGAAAACGTGAATCCTAGTTTGAATTTTAGAAGAGGATTGAAAATGTTACACTTCCTTACCAGAAAAGGGTGGGTGGGTAAGAAGAAAAGTGGAAGCAATCCTACTCTCGCGTTTTGTTTTTCCCTAGTATACATAGCGACCAAAATATTTGCTAGACTGACAACGGCCATTTGGCTGAGACCCTAAAGGGCGGAATGGCTCTGATACCAATTGTAACTACCTCGGACCCTACGCTCTAAGTTCAAGCCTGGATGAACCAAAAGTGGTTAAAATAGTACAGCGGGGGCCCAGGGGCCACCCACGTGTAGACCCGTCGGCCGTCCTAACCACTTCCAGAACATCGGGACAAGAGCGAGTGGCGTAGGCAACATGCGAAGAGATCAAATACATACACAAGTGAGTATGTATGCAAGCTACCTTACAACAGTTCTCAGAGCCATACCATCTAAAAGAAATAGAAATATTGCAACGCCAAATGGCAAGATCCAAATATCATAGATAGAGATAATAGTGTAGGATAACTCCACATACATCAAACATCAGAGTATCAAGCGGAAGCGGGAAACAAGATCCGAGTACGGATAAGAAGCAAATCGGCATAAGATGCCACATAAGTAAGCACATCCCGCCCACAGATCTCGTGGATCCCCATCCCCGGAATCTCTACACCGAGTGATTGTTGCCAACATCATCTGTCTCCTCCACCCAGTATTCATCTTGCGAATACGCCTGTTCATCTGAATCAAACAATTTATCGTGTGAGACCCTAGGGGTACTCAGCAAGTCTTTATGCCTCTAAAGGGGACATATACCTGGGGTGACGCAATTGCAGCAAAAGATAATAACTAACAAGCCTATAGATACTCGCTAACCATCCGCCTAACCAATGATAGACGGATGTCCGTTAATTAGAATCAAAAGTTATAACAGTATAAAATAACAGATCCATCCTCCTTCTCGCTTAGCAACGAGAAAGCGGACGAACAACCCATCCATTGGCAGTTTTATTAACCATTCCATGAGCATTGCACTATTTACTAGTCAGGTATTTAGTCAAATTAGAAGCAGTACTTTAATTATACTTGTCTATGATCGAGAAACTGTGCTCCAAGTCGTCCATAACTGCGGACACGCCTTTCAGAAAGATTTACCCTGCAGGGGTGCACAAATAGCAACACGCACTCGATCAACCTCGGAAAAACCAACTCGAAACCCAACGAGGCATTCACGACAAAGCGATCACAGGATTCAGAAATATTTCAGGGGGCCACCCTACTAAGCTACCCGCAACGAAGTTAGCCGGCTCCGGAACAGAACCAGGGTTTGTGTGGATGGCGGTAAATGACTAGGAACCCGAAAGTGTGACTGGGCTTGTCGATACAGCGAAAACGTGTCACGATCCAAAATAGTACAGGTGCTCCACGCACAATCGTAAATAAAGCAGTAAAGCATGGCATAAGTACATGATAGTAATAAAACCCCAAACTAGTTGTGGCCCCCAGAAATAGAAATGAATCAAGCTCTGGCTCTGGGGGTGGGGGGTCCATAAGGCCTCCTGGATGTGGATAGTGCGAATAGTCAAGGAACAGGAATCAAGTACTCGGGGTCCTACGAGACACAAGTGAGCATGAAAAACCAAATGACAGATATTGCTCACCGGTGCCTCTTTCATTAGTTATCCCAATACTACTCAGGTTAAGTTGTTTATGTACCTCGTTATCCATCATACTGTCACATACCCTACACATGCTGTTCTACGACTCGCATGGCTCAAACAACTCCTGTAGTAATGGCTCATGGGATGGAGGAACAAGCTTGGTGGGGTTTAAAAGTAAAGGCTATGCAGTACTTGGGATTCAATTTAATGCAATCGCGACTCAATGATGCAAGAATAAGATAGAGGCAATAGGTACTATATGTATGCAAGCATGTGGTAGTGCTTGCCTGGCAGCTCAGTTGAAGCGAGAGGTGGATCTGGGTAGTACTCCTGGGATTCCTGATATTCCCCTGCTCGGCGTCTATTCGAAAGAAGAACCAAACAAACAAGGGCCAACATAAATAAAGAGCACAAGCATATAAATAAAATGTGACAGGCAAACAAGCATGCCATGATGAATGATGCTCAAATTACATGGCAATAATGTAGCATGGCAAGGGTGAGGTGTGGGGACAAGAATAAATCATTTTATTATTTAATTGGTCAAGTTTTATTGCCATAAACAGTTCTGGTTTTTAATAATGACATGATGCATGCTTCAATTCATATCAAAGAATGCATAGTTAGAACGGGCTCGTCGCGCTGATCGATTTAGACATATTATTTGTCAAATTTGGAGTTATAGAATTAAAGTTATTAATTAATTAAGAAAATGCATTTTTATCGCAATTAAACAATTTCGAAATTTTAAATTGGTCAAACATTATTTTGGATGGCAGATTTGAAATCCTCACATTTTTCTGATCAAGAAACATATATCATTTGTATTATTTGGATTTATTAATAAATGTTTTTAATTCTGGATTTAAAAATCATATTAAACATTTCTGAATTTGTTTTTATTAAACAGAAAAAGGACAGACATTTTGCATCCAGAGGAATCTAGTCGCTGACGCTGACAGGCGGGCCAACCGCTGACTCAGCCCAGGTGGGGCGACGCGGTACGCTTGGGACTTTTCTCACCGAGGGCTATCCAGCCTGTGCGGTTGACAGGTGGGGCCGGTACTGCGCGGGGACACGCATGGGCGTGCGAACGGGGCGTAGGCACGTGGCGTAGACGGGGACGACAGGTTGAGGAAACAAAAACCGGGGGTACCGTTTTGTAAAAAGGACACAGCGGCTGACAAGCAGGCCCCAGAGGAGCGGGGGTTGAGCCGCAAAAAGCGGAGGGGGGGCATTCGCAAAAAGGGCCAGCTACTGCTTTTCTTCCACGGGTTTTCTCTGTCGAAACTGACGACGCGCGCGGGCGGAAACAGAGGCATGGCTGGGGATCGAACTTGCGATCCAGCGCGCGTGCGGCAGCGGCTACCGCTGCTACTGAGGGGGTTTGATTCTAGGAACCGGTAGCGTGACCAGATGAGACTACTGCGGCGCACAGCAGAAACGACGACTCGCACAGAGGGTGCTCGACGGAGCGATCCGCGCGTACAGGAAGCGCATGACAAGGAGAGGGTGTCAGGGGGGTGCGTTGGCTCACCGTGGGGAGGTTGGTGGTGGCGGATCAAGCCGGGAAGCAGGGGATCGCTGGGGAAGCTAGAGAGCGGCGGGTTAGGGTTTGCGTTGACATCGTTGGCGTGCGGCGTGTACCGGCCGCCTCCTCCTTGCTGCTGTGTACGGGGGCAATGCAGGGGTTCTCCGCGGTCTTCCCCAATGCCTCAACGCCACGCCCGCCTCCTAGCTACGTGGTGGAGACCCAATGCCGACGGTGGGGTGGAGATGGTCGAGGAGGAGAACAACGGCAGGTGGGGGGAAGGAGAGGTAGTTGGGCAGGGCCCTGGGCGGATCCGGGGGTCGCCAGGCAAGGGAGAGGGGAAGATAAGGACGTGAAGGGGGTAGCACATGGGGTGGACGGTGAAAAGGTGGAGGTGGCCACCTTTCTCCTTCTTCACGTGTACGGCATGGTGCGGTGAGGCCTGCGTCTGCAGCCGGGGCCAGAGAGGCACGACACAAGGTGGCTCAGGTGGGGCTTCCTGGCAGCGAGAGAGAAAACAGAGAGGGGAGGGGCTCGGGTAGATGGTGTCGAGCAAGGGCTCGACCTAGGGTTTAGGTTAGGAGGTGGCTCGGCCTAGAGAGGGTGTTGAGCAAGGGGGAGGGGGTGGTCTTGGCCGAGCCAAGCCACTAGGTTGGGTGGCCAGGCTAGGAAGGAAAGGAGGGCTCGGTATGGTGCGTGGCTAGGAGGGAAAATAAATTAGGGTTAGGTTTTGATATGAGTAAGAGACAAGGTAGGGAAAAATGTGTAAAACACATGCAACAAGATAGATGGGCTAGGATGGATTGGAACCAAACCAAGGGAAAGAAAAGAGTAAGAGGAAGATGTAGGGTTTCTTTTGTAAGGTTTAAGCAAGATCACATCCATGCAAGCTTGATGCATTAAAAATGGTGGTGGAAGTGAGGTTTAGAGGATGTTTCCAAATAGAGGAAGAGAGAGAGAGAAATCTAAGTTGGACCATGGGAAAATACCCATGCTCCACTCCAAACCGAAATAAAACCAAAGAAAAAGAAAAGGAGATGATCTTGCATGGCCCATGCATAATTAGTAAATGCCATATTTATTATTGTGAAAACAATTGTAATGACCATGGCATTTGTTAACACATGCACCCCAAAAATATGGAATTAAGGCCAAGCAAAAGAAAAGAGTTGTGTCCCAAGTAGAATGGATGGAAATTGCCCATATTTGAATATAATGTGGCATGCTAGTGTGTATGTCCCACTAGGTAAGTATATAGCCACAATTATATTCATACATGATCAAATACTCCAAACCAAACCATATGGAAGCTAGACAAGGAAAAATACTCCCATAACATGCAAAGGTGGCCATGTGGCTCTCCACATATCAACAATGTGAAAACAACATGAGGCATATATGGAAGCATGTGGAATTAGAAGTAGATCCATCCCAACCCACATGAGCTAGAGGTAAACCCAATAAAATGCAAAGCTCACATATAGTTGAATGGTGGAATTATGGAGTGGTGACAAGAAAAAAAAGGTGGTGGAGTTAAATAAAAGATATGCCCCCAACTGAAACTTGGGCATCAAGCATTTATCAAGAACCAAATACAATATATCAAGAAGCAAATACAATTAATAGTGCATATGAGATAAGAACCAAAATAAAAAGGGTTTTATATGATGCTCAAATGCAATGTGGAATGATGACATGAGCATGATATAATTATGATGCAACAAATATATGTAGGAAGTAGCATTTTATTATTAGACCATGTAGCATTATAGATGTTAGACAGATGGGATGCTACAACTCTCCCCCACTAAACAGGAATGCCCCGAGATTCTAGGAAGAAGAAGAAGAAGACACGAAGAGGGTAGGATACTTGGCACGGAGCTCATCCTCGCGTTCCCAAGTGGCTTCATCAACGGAATGGTGCGACCACTGCACCTTACAGAACTTGATGGACTTGTTGTGAGTCCTTCTTTCTGCGACTTCTAGGATTTTTGTGGGGTGTTCTTGATAAGACAGGTCTTCTTGGAGATTGATGAGCTCATGGTCCACGGTCCTGCCAGGATCCATGAAGCACTTCTTGAGTTGAGAGATATGGAAAACATCATGGACTTTGAGTTTTTCAGGGAGCTCAAGAGCATAAGCAACTTCTCCTCTTCTTCCATGAACTTTGAAAGGACCGATGTATCTAGGAGCCAGCTTTCCTTTGGTACCAAACCAGTGCGTGCCTCTCATGGGAGTGACACGAAGGTAAACGAGATCACCCGGGACATACTCCATGTCCGTGTGCTTTCTGTCATAGTTGCTCTTCTGGCGACTTTGAGCACCTTCAGGTTTTCGAGAATGATGTGAACCTTCTCCTCCGCTTGAGTTACAATGTTGGGGCCAAACAATGTTCTTTCACCTGCGCCCGACCAACCAATCGGAGTTTTGCATTTGCGGCCATAGAGAACCTCAAATGGTGCCATCTTTAGACTCTTCTGGAAGCTGTTGTTGTAAGAGAATTCAGCATAAGGAAGGCATTCTTCCCACTTCATGCCGAAAGAGATGACGCAAGCACGGAGCATATCTTCTAGAATCTGATTGATCCTTTCAACTTGCCCTTGTGACTGAGGGTGGTAAGCTGTGCTGAAGTTCAACTTTGTTCCCAAAGCATTTTGGAAACTTCCCCAGAACTTGGAAGTGAAGATGCTTCCACGGTCTGAACTGATCTCGAGAGGAACCCCATACAGAGAGAAAATTCTGTTGATATAGAGCTCAGCCAACTGAATTGCAGAAATTGTTTCCTTGACGGGAAAGAAGTGAGCCACTTTAGAAAGCCCGTCGATGACAACAAAGATTGCATTGTTACCGTTCTGCGACCTTGGAAAACCAGTTATGAAGTCCATCTCTACTTTCTCCCATTTCCATTCCGGGGGCTTCAATGGCTGTAGAAGACCGGAAGGTTTCTGATGAACAGCTTTAACTCTGCGACAGACATCACACTCCGAGACATACTTGGCACAATATCGTTTCAACCCAGGCCACCAATATTGTGTTTTTAGATCCATGTACATCTTAGTGCTGCCAGGGTGGATAGAAAGAACAGAATCATGTGCCTCCTTGAGAACTTGCTCTCTTAAACCCGGGTAGTTCAGAACAAACATCCGGTGTTCAAAGAAAAGAGCGCCTTGGTCATCGACGTGGAAGGACTCATACTTCGGAAGCTGAATGTTGGAGATGATCTTTTTGGTGTAAGGGTCACCAAGTTGAATGGAGCGAACTTTTTCTTCCAAGAGAGGTGTTGCCAGAAGATTCAGAAGATACCCTTGATCCACAATTTCAAGGTTGAGCTGGCGCAATTCCTCGCACAAGAGAGGCTGTTGTTCTTCCACCATGAGGTTGTTGACATAAGCTTTTCGGCTGAGAGCATCGGCCATCACATTAGCTTTGCCCGGAGTGTAGTTGATGGTCAAATCGAAATCATTAATTGCTTCAATCCACCTCCTCTGACGAAGGTTGAGATCAGGTTGTGTGAAGATATATTTCAGACTCTTGTGATCAGAAAAGATCTCACAACGGTTGCCAAGCAAGTAGTGCCTCCATACTTTCAAAGCAAAGACAACTGCTGCGAGTTCGAGGTCATGTGTAGGATAGTTGATCTCATGCGTCTTCAACTGTCGAGAGGCATAAGCAACAACTTGTTTTTCTTGCATAAGGACCGCACCCAATCCTTGCAAAGAGGCGTCACAGAATATCTGGAAAGGCTTTGATGTATGTGGAGGAATCAATACTGGTGTGGAAGTGAGCTTCTCTTTGAGGGTTTCAAAGCTTGCTTGACATGCAGGAGACCAAAGGTATTTCTTTCCTTTCGTGAGGAGATCGGTAAGAGGCTTCGCAATCTTCGAGAAGTTCTGAGCGGTAAAGAATTAGCCAAACCAAGGAAACTCCAAACTTCTTTGACATTTTTGGGTGGAAGCCAGTCAACAATTGTCCGAACAGTTTCTGGGTTAATGGCAATGCCCTTGGCAGAGATGATGTGACCAAGATAGGTGACTTCAGGCAGCCAGAACTCACACTTGGAGAACTTTGCATACAGGCGCTTCTCACGAAGCTTGTTTAGGACACACCGAAGGTGTTCTTCATGTTCTTCCTTTGACTTAGAATAGACTAGAATGTCATCCAGATAGACCACGACGAACTTATCAAGATACTCCATGAAAACCAAGTTCATAAGCCTCGAGAAGGTGGCAGGTGCATTGGTGAGACCGAAAGACATGACCGTGTACTCATACAGGCCATAGCGGGTGGTGAAAGCTGTTTTGGGAACATCTTCCTTGCGAATCTTGATTTGATGATATCCACTTCTCAAATCAAGCTTAGAGAATACCACAGCTCCAGCTAGGTGATCGAAGAGATCATTAATCCGCGGAAGGGGATATTTATTCTTGATGGTTTTAGCATTGAGAGTCCGATAGTCAACACACAGTCTTTCAGTCTTGTCTCGCTTCTTCACAAAGATGGTTGGGCTACCCCAAGAAGAAGTACTGTGCTGAATGAAACCCAACTTCTCTTGTTCATCAAGCTAGCGTTTGAGTTCAGCCAACTCAGCAGGACCCATTTTATAAGGCTGCTTGGAGATAGGAGCGGTACCAGGTTCAAGCTCAATCACAAACTCGACCTCTCGGCCAGGAGGCATACCTGGTAACTCTTCAGGAAAAACATCTGGGAACTCACGGACCACCGGAACACTCTGAATAGCATCCATAGCATCATCATTCAAAGCCGCCAAAGAGAAAAGCTGAATTGCAGGAGTCAGACTTGGAGAATAGACTATATGGCCTTCAGGAATTTTCAGAGAAACCGAGCGTTCAGCACAATCAATCACAGCTGCATTTGCTGTCAACCAATCCATGCCTAACATCAATGTCAGAATTGCCCAGAATAATTAAGGAAGCCGGAAACAAAGAGCCACCAATCTCAATTTGATTGCCATGGCTGATATGAGCAACCCTCATGTTTGACCCAGGAGATTGTACCACAAGACGATGCAATAGAGGACCCATAGCCAGATCATGCTCATGTGCAAACTTGTGAGAAACAAAAGAATGCGAAGCACCAGAATCAAACAAAACTCATGCAGGGACTGAGTTAACGGGAAGCGTACCCATCACAACTCCAGGTGCATGCTCAGCTTGAGCGACATTGACACAGTTGGCACGAGCAACAGTGGACCCAGGCTTAGTGTTGATCTTGAGAGCCCGCGGTGGAGGTGCACGAACCATAGAAGAACTTGCTGCAGGTCTTGGAGGTGGTGGAGGAAGAGCTTTGTTGTTCATGGGACAACTCCAGTGTTGATGCCCAGTGTTCCCACAAGTGTAACAAGCACCAGGTGGACGTGGAGCAACAGAGCTGGGACTCCGCCAGCGCCTGTAGAAGTTGTGGTTGTAGCCCCTAGGAGCCGTGGTGAAGGAGTTTGGTGGCCTTGCCGCATAGCTTGAAGGTCTTGGTGGAGCCGGGAGCGACGATAGGGTGTTAGGAACCCACACGCGGTGCTTAGAAGGAGCTGTCATAGCTGAAGAGCTTGCTGCGTCACGGCTGTGTTTCTTGGACTCCTCGAACACTTGCCTACTTGCTTCTTCCTGTAAAGCTGTATGTTGGAGTTCTAGAAAAGACCCCGGCCTTGCATGAGTGATTGCATATTTGATAGATGCATTGAGCCCTTGCCTGAACCTCTTTTGCTTCTTCTTGTCATCAGAGATCTCATCGCCACCATACCGAGAAAGATTCATGAAGTTTCTGATATAGGTATTGACATTGTCATTGCCCTGCTTGAGGTTGAGAAACACTTCCTTCATCCTTTCCATGACAATTTCTTACAGGTATTGCTCTTTGAAAGCCCCAGTGAACTGCTCCCAAGTAGGCTGAAAACCAGAGTGGTTTGACTTCAGGTAATTCTCCCACCACAGAGCTGCGTGTCCCTTCAGAAGGTGAGTGGCACATTTTACCCATTCTTGCTTAGGAACATCAGAAGTCATCAGCAACCTTGACATCTCACGCAGCCAATCATCAGCGTCCAGCGGCTGATCAGACACCTCAAAGTGGCACGGGTTAAACTTCAGAAAGCTCTTGATATCTCCTCGCTTGGGAGGTGGAGGTAGCGGAAAAACTCATTCCTCTTGACACTTTCTTCAAATCGCTGCTGGTTCTGCTGCATTGCTCCCAAGGCATTAGCAATACTTGCCAACACAGCCCCCAGTTTAGGTGGTATGTCCTCCTCAGAACGGCGTGGTGGTGCCATCCTGTGATTGATATAAAGTTAAGTCAGTACCATAATGGAGAATAATAATAATCCAAAATAGTACCAAAATGGAATTAACCAAGATTAAAAGATACAAATTACTAAGATGATATTAAAATATCAACAAAGTTCAAAGCACCTAGAAGATATTAAGCATATCACACACGACTGAACAAGGAGTGTGGTACACAAAGCTAACAAAGAAAAAATTTCCGCAAATTTCGGCATTAAAATACCACTATATGCGCAAAACCACTTAACGAATCAAGATTAGTAACTCTACCAATTCAATATACAAGAGAGAATGATAAAAGTAGTGGTATGGTCGTGACTCCATCCCGCACTCAAGTCATTACCCCGCACATGAATAAGTAAAACACATATCCCAACTTCCTTCTTTCTTAAGATGAACCTAAAGATTAGCAACTACGGAACAAACACCCCAAACAAGATAGCGTCGGATAACAAAGAGTAAGACAGATCGCGTCGGTATTCACCAAATCAGATAGATCGCGTCGGTTTACAAAAGCCTGTCGGTATAGAATGTACCAACAGTTGATAACCAAAAGGCAGATAGCGACAACAAGTTGGATGCAACAGATAGACAAGGAATTCACACACACACACACACACACTCACACAACCTATGGTACTACGGAACCCAGAACACGTGAATCCTAGTTTGAATTTTAGAAGAGGATTGAAAACGTTACACTTCCTTACCAGAAAAGGGTGGGTGGGTGGGTAAGAAGAAAAGTGGAAGCAGTCCTACTCTCACGTTTTGTTTTTCCCTAGTATACATAGCGACCAAAATATTTGGTAGACTGACAACGACCATTTGGCTGAGACCCTGAAGGGCGGGATGGCTCTGATACCAATTGTAACTACCTTGGACCCTACGCTCTAAGTGTTGGGTCCGTAACATAGAAAACAAAAATTTTCCTACAGTGTGAACTACACGCCAAGATCTATCTACTAGGTACAAAGCAACGGGTGGACATACATCCAACGAGAACTTACCCTCATAGACAACGAGCTTTGTTAACGAGTAGGAACTCGTGGTTGATGTAGTCGTACACTTGCCGATCTCAAGATCATGATGAAGTCCAGCAGGTCCGGCTCCAGCACGTTCATCAGATCCAGCTCCAGCACCACCAAGTCCAGCACCGCAAAGCAGCGGTGCATCCGTGATCACACACACGTCCAGTACCCCGACAACCTCTGTCCCTCGCTCCAGCAAAGCAGCGGAAGCAGCAACTCCTTTCCAGATAAAGCCACCGGGAACATGTATCTCGCTAATCCGAGACCATGGGGAATAATACTAGAGGGGGAGAGAGATCCTCACAAGGAGGTGTGTGTGAGAAGTGAGGAGGGGGTGGCCTTTTATAGGAGGAGGGGGGGTGCGCCTCCTTCATGGCCGGCGCATGGAAGGGGTGACCCTTCACCTCCTCCATTCATGTGGTGGTAACCCCTCCACATTAAAATGCCCCTTCACATTCTCTTTTAAAGTCTCCACTTTAAATGCATTAAAATTTTCCAAATTTAATGCTATCTCATTTAATAAAACTCTTTTATTATTTTTATTCAGAATTTTGTTAATTACTTTAATTAACAAACATTCACATAAAACCCCCTGCAACATTTCAATATTACATGCAGAACCAATTCCAGCAATTTCACCCGAAACAGTTTCGGTGTCTATTGAAATAATTCCAGCACTTTCTTAAATCTTTATCTGAAACATATTTGCTCCAAATGGTGTCGGTATCCCTTAAGTGTGTCACCCTACGGTTCGTGAATAATGCAGACATGATCGAGACCCCTCTCCGATCAATAATCAGCATGACCGGAGATCCATCGACTCCTACACATTCAACGATGACTTCTGTGATCGTGAGAACCTTTAACGCTAGTAACTAAATCCCTTTGTCCCGCGATATATTACATGTCCGAGATTCGATCATCAGTATCTCCATGCCTAGTTTGATCTCGTTACCGACATGCACTCTTTTCTCGTTCCCGTGATATAACATTCTAGTGATCACATTACTTGCTTGCAAGCTATTTCAATGTGATATCACCGAGAGGGCCCCGAGTATATCTATCCGTCATCGGGATGGACAAATCCCACTCTTGATCCATGAGCCTCAACATAACACCTTCGTAGCACTGAACCCACCTTTATAGTCACCCTGTTACGGTGTGACGTTTGATGTTATCAAGATACTCTTCCGGTGTTAGCAATTAACATGATCTCATGGTCTAAGGATAAAGATTACTTCGTATGATGTTATAGCAATATAAACATAATGACTTTGATCGTAATGCTATACTTCGGATGAATGTTCATCACATCATTCCACCAATGGTGTGACCTTGTTATTAACAACATCCAATGTCCATGATCAGGAAACCTTGATCATCTTGTTAATCAACAAGCTAGTCTATAAGAGAGGCATAACTAGGAACCCTTTTTGTTTATTAAACACACATGTATTGATGTTTCCGATCAATACAATTCTAGCATGTAAAATAAACATTTATCATAAACATGGAATAAGATAATAACCACTTTATTATTGCCTCTCGGGCATATTCCCTTCACTAAGTTCTAGCCTGGATGAACCAAAAGTGGTTAAAATAGTACAGCGAGGGCCCAGGGGCCACCCACGTGTAGACCTGTCGGCCGTCCTAACCACTTCCAGAACATCGGGACAAGAGCGAGTGGCGTAGGCAACATGCGAAGAGATCAAATACATACACAAGTGAGTATGTATGCAAGCTACCTTACAACAGTTCTCAGAGCCATACCATCTAAAAGAAATAGAAATATTGCAACGCCATACGGCAAGATCCAAATATCCTAGATAGAGATAATAGTGTAGGATAGCTCCTCATACATCAAACATCAGAGTATCAAGCGGAAGCGGGAAACAAGATTCGAGTACGGATAAGAAGCAAATCGGCATAAGATGCCACATAAGTAAGCACATCCCGCCCACAGATCTCGCGGATCCCCATCCCCGGAATCTCTACACCGAGTGATTGTTGCCAACATCATCTGTCTCCTCCACCCAGTATCCATCTTGCGAATACACCTGTTCATATGAATCGAACAATTTATCATGTGAGACCCTAGGGGTACTCAGCAAGTCTTTATGCCTCTAAAGGGGACATATACCTGGGGTGACGCAATTGCAGCAAAAGATAATAACTAACAAGACTATAGATACTCGCTAACCATCCGCCTAACCAATAATAGACGGATGTCCGTTAATTAGAATCAACAGTTATAACAGTATAAAATAACAGATCCATCCTCCTTCTCGCTTAGCAACGAGAAAGCGGACAAATAACCCATCCGTTGGCAGTTTTATTAACCATTCCATGAGCATTGCACTATTTATTAGTCAGGTATTTAGTCAAATTAAAAACGGTACTTTAGTTATACTTGTCTATGATCGAGAAACTGTGCTCCAAGTCGTCCATAACTGCGGACACGCCTTTCAGAAAGATTTACCCTGCAGGGGTGCACAAATAGCAACACGCACTCGATAAACCTCAGAAAAACCAACTCAAAACCCAACGAGGCATTCACGACAAAGCTCACAAGATTCAGAAATATTTCAGGGGGGCACCCCACTAAGCTACCCGCAACGAAGTTGGCCGGCTCCAGAACGGACCCAGGGTTTGTGTGGACGGTGGCAAACGACTGGGAACCCGAAAGTGTGATTGGGCTTGTCGATACAGCGAAAACGTGTCACGATCCAAACAGTACAGGTGCTCCACGCACAATCGTAAATAAAGCAGTCAAGCATGACATAAGTACATGATAGTAATAAAACCTGAAACTATTTGTGGCCCCCAGAAATAGAAATGAATCAAGCTATGGCTCAGGGGGGTCCATAAGGCCTCCCGGATGTGGATAGTGCGAATAGTCAAGGAACAGGAATCAAGTACTCGGGGTCCTACGGGACACAAGTGAGCATGAAAAACCAAATGACAGATATTGCTCACCGGTGCCTCTTTCATTAGTTATCCCAATACTACTCAGGTTAAGTTGTTTATGTACCTAGTTATCCATCAGACTCTCACATACCCTACACATGTTGTTCTACGAGTCGCATGGCTCAAACAACTCCTGTAGTAATGGCTCATGGGATGGAGGAACAAGCTTGGTGGGGTTTAAAAGTAAAGGCTATGCAGTACTTGGGATTCAATTTAATGCAATCTCGACTCAATGATGCAAGAATAAGATAGAGGCAATAGGTACTATATGTATGCAAGCATGTGGTAGTGCTTGCCTGGCAGCTCAGTTGAAGCGAGAGGTGGATCTGGGTAGTACTCCTGGGATTCCTGATATTTCCCCTGCTCGGCGTCTATTCGAAAGAAGAACCAAACAAACAAGGGCCAACATAAATAAAGAGCACACGCATATAAATAAAATGCGACAAGCAAACAAGCATGCCATGATGAATGATGCACAAATTACATGGCAATAATGTAGCATGGCAAGGGTGAGGTGTGGGGACAAGAATAAATCATTTTATTATTCAATTGGTCAAGTTTTATTGCCATAAACAGTTCTGGTTTTTAATAATGACATGGTGCATGCTTCAATTCATATCAAGGAATACATAGTTAGAACGGGCTCGTCGCGCTGATCGATTTAGACATATTATTTGTCAAATTTGGAGTTATAGAATTAAAGTTATTAATTAATTAAGAAAAGGCATTTTTATCGCAATTAAACAATTTCGAAATTTTAAATTGGTCAAACATTATTTTGGATGGCAGATTTGAAATCCTCACATTTTTCTGATCAAGAAACATATATCATTTGTATTATTTAGATTTATTAATAGAAGTTATTAATTCTGGATTTAAAAATCATATTAAACATTTCTGAATTTGTTTTTATTAAACAGAAAAAGGACAGACATTTTGCACCCAGAGGAATCTAGTCGCTGACGCTGACAGGCGGGCCAGCCGCTGACTCAGCCCAGGAGGGGCGACGCGGTACGCATGGGACTTTTCTCACTGAGGGCTATCCAGCCTGTGCGGTTGACAGGTGGGGCCGGTAGTGCGCGGGGCCACGCACGGGCGCGCGAACGGGGCGTAGCCACGTGGCACAGACGGGGACGACAGGTTGAGGAAACAAAAACCGGGGGTACCGTTTTGTAAAAAGGACACAGCGGCTGACAAGCAGGCCCTAGAGGAGCGGGGGTTGAGCCACAAAAAGCGCAGGGGGGCATTCGCAAAAAGGGCCAGCTACTGCTTTTCTTCCACCGGTTTTCTCTGTCGAAACTGACGACACGCGCGGGCGGAAACAGAGGCACGACCGGGGATCAAACTTGCGATCCAGCGCGCGCGTGGCGGCGGCTACCGCTGCGGCTGAGGGGGTTTGATGCTAGGAACCGGCGGCGTGACCAGATGAGACTACTGCGGTGCACAGTGGAAACGACGACTCGCACGGAGGGTGCTCGACGGAGCGATCCGCAAGTACAGGAAGCGCAGGACGAGGAGAGGGTGTCAGGGGGGTGCGTTGGCTCACCGTGGGGAGGTTGGTGGTGGCAGATCAAGCCGGGAAGCAGGGGATCGCTAGGGAAGCTAGAGAGCGGCGAGTTAGGGTTTGCGTCGACGTTGTTGGCGTGCGGCATGTACCGGCCGCCTCCTCCTCGCTGCTGTGTACGGGGGCGATGCAGGAGTTCTCCTCGGTCTTCCCCAACGCCTCAACGCCACGCCCTCCTCCTAGCTACGTGGTGGAGACCCGATGCCTATGGTGGGGTGGAGATGGTCGAGGAGGAGAACAGCGGCAGGTGGGGGGAAGGAGAGGTAGTTGGGCAGGGCCCTGGGCGGATCTGGGGGTCGCCAGGCAAGGGAGAGGGGAAGATAAGGACGGGAAGGGGGTAGCACATGGGCTGGACGGTGAAAAGGTGGAGGTGGCCACCTTTCTCCTTCTTCACGTGTACGGCATGGTGCGGTGAGGCCTGGGTCTGCAGCTGGGGCCAGAGAGGCACGACACAAGGTGGCTCGGGTGGGGCTTCCTGGCAGCGAGAGAGAAAATAGAGAGGGAGGGGCTCGGGTAGATGGTGTCGAGCAAGGGCTCGTCCCAGGGTTTAGGTTAGGAGGTGGCTCGGCCTAGAGAGGGTGTTGAGCAAGGGGCGGGGGGGGGGGGTCTTGGCCGAGCCAAGCCACTAGGTTGGGTGGCCAGGCTAGGAAGGAAAGGAGGGCTCGGTATGGTGCATGGCTAGGAGGGAAAAGAAATTAGGGTTAGGTTTTGATATGAGTAAGAGACAAGGTAGGGAAAATGTGTAAAACACATGCAACAAGATAGATGGGCTAGGAAGGATTGGAACCAAACCAAGGGAAAGAAAAGAGTAAGAGGAACATGTAGGGTTTCTTTTGTAAGGTTTAAGCAAGATCACATCCATGCAAGCTTGATGCATTAAAAATGGTGGTGGAAGTGAGGTTTAGAGGATGGTTCCAAATAGAGGAAGAGAGAGAGATAAATCTAAGTTGGACCATGGGAAAATACCCATGCTCCACTCCAAACCGAAATAAAACCAAAGAAAAAGAAAAGGAGATGATCTTGCATGGCCCATGCATAATTAGCAAAAGGCATATTTATTATTGTGAAAACAATTGTAATGACCATGGCATTTGTTAACACATTGTAGCATCCCAATTGTCTAACAATTGCAATGCTACTAGCCTAGTCTATATAATGGCTACTTCCTTTATATAATTGTTGCATCATAATTATATCATGCTCATGTCATCATGCCACCTTGCATTTGAGCATCATATAAAACCCTTTTCAATTTGGATCTCCTCTCATATGCATCATTAATTGTATTTGCCTCTTGATATTGTATTTGGTTATTGATATATTGTTTAAATGCCCAAGTTGAGTTGGGGGCGTATCTTTTATTCCACTCCACTACCCTTTCTTTCACCACCTTATAATTCCATCACCCCATTTCCATGAGCTTGTATTTTATTTTCTTTTGGTATTTAATCTAGCTCATGGGAGATAGGATGGATCTACTTCTACAAATTCTTTTGCTTGGCTTTTATTCCACTTTTGGGAATGCATAAGAATAATCCCATGTTAATATTATTGTTTTCACAAGAATAAACATGGCATTAATTATCTTGCATGGGCCATGCAACCATCTCCATCTTTTGTCCTCTTTTGTTTTTAGTTGGTTTTTGAGTGAATCATCCTCTACCCCATCATCTTGATCTTGTGTTTGGATCATGTTAAAACCTTCACACCACCTCTTCTCTCATCTCACTCTCCTTATCCATCATCACATCCTCCACCCTTGCTTGATCTTAGTGGATCACCCCTAAACCCTAAGCCCTCATCTCTCCTCTCTCTAACCCGAGCTACCACCACCATGATCTACCCCCTCTCTCTATTCCTATCTCTAAACCTACCACCACCATGATCTACCCCATCTACCTCTCCTCTTTAACCCTAACCTCACCTTCTCTTCACGTCACACCTCCCCAAGCCGAGCCCCATCTCCCTAGCTGCTCTGTCACCTCTCTCTCATGCCAAGGGTCCCACCTAGCCCCTCTCTAACCCTAATCCGAGCTACCCCTCCTAGCTAAGTAGAGAGAGAAAAGGAGAGAGGGAGAACCCTACACTACCGATCCCTCCCTCCTTCTCCTCACCTAACCCGCCAACCCTCCCCAGGTGCCTGCCCCCTCTCCCTTTTCATCACCCTTCCCCTTAGCTCTAGATCCCCGCATCCCCTTCTTCTTCTTCTTCTTCACATGGCCAAAGCCATGCCAAACCCTAGCCCGAGCTCGGCCAACCACTCCCTCTTCTGATCTGCTGCATCCCAGGCCAGCCAAGCCCGCCGGAAGGTTCCCTTGCTTCGCTGTCGATGATCCGTGCGGTTGAGGAGGCCAGTAGATCGCCGGAGTTTCACCATCGCCAACGTGCCCGTGAGGTGGCGAAGGACTGGCCGCCACCGCGTGACTGCATTCTCGCCACCCTTGTCGCCACGGCGCCATGGCACTCATGTGAGCATCTCCTCCCTCCCGGACATCTCCCTTCCCTCTCTAGCTTGCCGCAACACCGCCGCGCTCCACCGAACAGCCTCCGTGCACCGTTGCGTGCCGCAAGCAGCGGCAGAACAATGTAACAATGAAAACCCCGCGCACCTCTTCTTTGGTAGATCTCGGTCGCTGTGGTCCGCCTCCGTACTTGCTAAACAAAAATGGTAGCCCGCTCCGCCCTCTGCAGTTTTCCTTTTTGCGACTTGTCGAGATTCGCCAGCTTTAGTCGCCATCGTCGCGAACTCCGGCCGATCTCTGATCTCTGACGGCTGACGAGCAGAGCGTCGTCGTCGTTTTTGCAGAAAGCCCCCTGGCCTTTTTCCCGCCTCAACCCGCAGTCCCTGGAGGCCCACCTGTCTATCTCCCTTGCCTTTTTATAGTTAGGGACCCGGGTTTTTCCGCTTTTGGTCGCGCCTGCCGGGGATCGCCCACGTGTCGCCTCCCTTCTGGTCACATGCAGTGGCCCTTTTTGGCCGGGCCCGTCATTGCCGGCGGTAAACTCCCCGTGGGTGAGAAAAGATCACGCCTTTTTTTTCAGTTGGTCCACCCGTCAGCGACTTGGGTTGAGTTCGATTGGGTGCAAAAAGTCCTGGCAAATTTTCTGTTTTAATTAAACTTTTCTAGAAAATGTTAAATACAAATTCAAATCTGTTTTTAAATAACTTTTAAATTATAAATCCAAATATTACAAATGATATATGTTTTGGAATCAGAAAAATGTGAGGAATTCAAATATGTCCTTCAAAATATATTTTGAACACTTTAAATTTTCGAGTTGATTAAAATTACAATAAAATGCCCCTTTTCTTAATTATTTAATAACTTTTGTTTTATAACTCCAAATTTGACAAATGATATGTCTAAAATGATCAGCTCGACGAGACCTTTCTGTTTATGCATTCCATGTTCTGAATTGCAGCATGAATCATATAAATATAAAGTATACAGCAACTTATTCGAGTATAAAATATGATTAAAACACCATAAAATGATTTATTTTTGTACTCCACACCTCACCCATGCCATGCTACTTTATTGCCATGCAAATTGTGCATCATTCATCATGGAATGATTGTTTGCTTGTCGCATTTTATTCATATGCTTGTGCATTTTATTTATGTTGGCCCTTGTTTGTTTGGTTCTTCTTCGAATAGACGCTGAGCAGGGGATATATCAAGAAACCCAGGAGCACTACCCAGATCCTTCTCTCGCTTCAACTGAGCTGCCAGGCAAGCACTACCACATGCTTGCATACATATAGTACCTATTGCCTCTATCTTATTCTTGCATCATTGAGTCGCGATTGCATTAATTTGAATCCCAAGTACTGCATAGCCTTTACTTTTAAACCCCACCGAAGCTTGTTCCTCCATCCCATGAGCCATTACTACAGGAGTTGTTTGAGCCATGCGGGTCGTAGAACAGCATGTGTAGGGTATGTGAGTGTCTGATGGATAACGAGGTACCTAAACAACTTAACCTGAGTAGTAATGGGATAACTAATGATAGTGGCACCGGTGAGCAATATTTGTTATTTGGATTTTCATGCTCACTTGTGTCCCGTAGGACCCCGAGTACTTGATTCCTGTTCCTTGAATATTCGCGCTATCCACATACGGGAGGCTTATGAACCCCCCTGAGCCAGAGCTTGATTCATTCTTATTTCTTGGGGCCACAAACTAGTTTGGGGTTTTATTACTATCCTGTACTTATGCCATGCTTTACTGCTTTATTTAAGATTATGCGTGGAGCACCTGTACTGTTTAGGGCCGTGACACGTTTTCGCTGTATCGACAAGCCCAATCACACTTTCGGGTTCCCAGTCGTTTACAGCCGTTCACACAAACCCTGAGTCCGTTCTGGAGCAGGCCAACTTCGTTGCGGGTAGCTTAGTGGGGTGGCCCCCTGAAGTATTTCTGAATCCTGTGATCGCTTTATCGTGAATGCCTCGTTGGGTTTTGATTTGGTTTTTCCGAGGTTGATCGAGTGTGTGTTGCTATTTGTGCACCCTTGCAGGGTAAAACTTTCTGAAAGCCGTGTCCGCGGTTATGGACAACTTGGAGCACAGTTTCTCGATCATAGACAAGTATAACTAAAGTACCGCTTTTAATCTGACTAAGTACCTAACTAGTAAATAGTGCAACACTCATGGAATGGATAATAAAACTGCCAACGGCTGGGGGGTTGTTCGTCCGCTTCCTCGTTGGTAAGCGAGGAGGAGGATGGATCTGTTAATATTACCATTATAACTGTTGTTATTAATTCACGGACATCCGTCTATCTATGGTTAGGCGGATGGTTAGCAAGTATCTATAGAATTGTTAGGTATTATCTTTTGCTGCAATTGCGTCACCCCAGGTTGTGTCCCCTTTAGAGGCATAAAGACTTGCTGAGTACCCCTAGGGTCTCACACGATAATTTTTTTGATTCATATGAACAGGTAAGCTCGTAAGATGGATACTGGATGGAAGAGACGGACGATGTTGGCAACGATCACTTGGTGTAGAGATTCCAGGAACGGGGATCCGTGAGATCTGTGGGCGGGATGTGTTTATTTATGGGGCATCTTATGCCGATTTGCTTCTTATCCGTACTCGGATCTTGTTTTCCGCTTCCGCCTGATACTCTGATGTTTGTTGTATGAGGAGGTATCCTAAACTATTATATCTATCTAGGATATTTGGATCTTGCCGTATGGCGTTGCAATATTTCTATCTCTTTTAGATGGAATGGCTCTGAGGACTGTTGTATGGTGGCTTGCATACATACTCATTTGTGTATGTAGTTGATCCCTTCGCCTACCGATTACGCCGCTCGTTCTTGTCCCGATGTTTGGAAATGGTTAGGACGGCCGAAAGGTCTACCTGTGAGTGGCATTTGGGCCCCACCGTACTATTTTAACCATTTCCGCTCATCCAGGCTTGTAACTAAGAGCGTAATTCACCGAGGTAGTTACAATTGGTATCAGAGCCATCCCACCCTTCAGGGTCTCAGCCAAATGGTCGTTGTCAGTCTAGCAAATATTTTTGGTAGCTATGTATACTAGGGAAAAACGAAACGCGAGAGTAGGACTGCTTCCACTTTTTCTTCTTACCCACCCACCCACCATTTTCTGGTAAGGAAGTGTAACATTCTCAATCCTCTTCTTAAAATTCAAACTAGGATTCACGTGTTTTGGGTTTCCGTAGTACCATAGAAAGTGTGTGTGTGTGTGTAATTCCTTGTCTATCTGTTGCATCCAACATGTTATCTTAATCTGCCTTTGGTTATCAACTGTTGGTACATTCCATACTGACAGGCTTTTGAAAACCGGTGCGATCTATCCGACTCCTTGTTAACCGATGCCATCTTCTTAAGGGTGTTCTTCCTTCCAGCATGCTTTCACAGAATGTGGAGTTGCTAATCTCTACCTGATAAGTGATTTTGCGCATCTATTGGTATTTTAATGCCGAAAAATGCGGAAAATTTTTCTTTGATACATCTGTGTTTCTACACTCCTTTCCAGTCGTGTGTGAAACATTATCTATCTTCCTTTTATCAGCATGCCCATGCTAACTCATTCTGTTGTCACCGGCGCTTAATCCTAGAGTTTCATTTCATCTCCAAATCTCTTGGGCTAATTACATAACATGTGTCGATCCGATGCTGGTGATTGTAATTTGGGTCTCAGCATAGCTATAGGACACTTATCATGAGTGGAATATGGAAAATGCTATCAACACTATCCTCCAAATGGTGACGGTTATCTCCTGTGATTTTGAGTACACCGTGATCATATCTATGCATATTCAAGCATCTTTGGCAATCCGGAGTTTCTCGAGGCACTACGGTCTATCATCATTCATCATCTTTGCACATCTTTTTGAACCCCATATCTGCACAATTCTCCTGGATACGAGGGAATTGCATCTTTTCGCTTCTGATAGCTTTGCTTAAGGTATGAGCTATCATCGGTTCTTATCCAAGATCTCTTTATCTTTGTAACCGGTGATCCAATCGACAATGTGAACCAGGTGACATCTCTTTTTCTTCCGAAGGACCAGATAATCTATTCTTCCAGTGCATCTTCTTCAACACGAACCCATGCTCTTAATATTGATCTTTCTAAGAGCGTTGAGCTCAGGAAGTGTTCGAGCATTTGTTCGTTTCTCCCGCCTCTTGAACTTGATATTCTGGGAATATCCTGTTAATCCATGGTGGTATATATTGATAATATGCTTGCCTATTCCATATCAATGGAAGAACATGAAAGATCATCTGTGTCTCTTTCTCTCAAGCTTCGTGAGCACTGCCTGTGTGCAAAGTCTCAAAGTGAGAACTCTGACTTTTTGTAGTCACCTATCTCGGCCACATCCTTCTGCTAAATCTTTCTCAATCATTTCAAGAAGAACATGGAGTTCTTTCACCTCAGTCTCGTCAAGTGATCTTTTGAAACCCTCTCGTTCTATCATCTATGCTCAATCCACCGGAGGCCATGAAGATTTTTCAGATCTTTTGTAATCCTTATGTTCAAGTTGGTGCTATCTTTTCTGTAGCTGTTGAATCTTGCAGTTGTTCTCCGTAATCTTCCTTCATATCTTTCCGGTGGCTTGGTACTTCCGACATGACGACAACATCATCATATTTATCTATCTATGAATCCGGCGAATCGTTTGCATCTATCCTTGTTTTCTAACGAAGTTCCATGAGTTATTGTCAATACCTTCAGTCTGTTTCGGTAGTTGGATTGCATGGTTTTCTTATTCATGTGCTGAGTAATGCTTTGAGTGCGGGATGGAGTAGCTACCATACCACTACTCTTATCATTCGCTCTTGTACATTGAATTGGTGAATTAATGTGATTTCACTCATTCCACGGAAGTTAGAAGTGGCCTTTATCCCTCGATACTTTTACTTCTGTCTTTGTTTTCCGGAGTGCTCTCTCGAAGAAAGTAATCAATAATCTTTTGTTGGTGGTCTGTCTATTCCAGATGGAGCAAAATATTCAATTATCTGGTGGAAACATACGCAAACTCTTTTCTGTCCTCGTCATTCTACCGATGCTCGACATCCCCAGACAAGATGAAAGGAAACTATCTCTCTTTGTTTCATCAATTCTTTTTCGGTGGTAAAGCCAATTATGGTTGATGCCATCAGCCGCAAATCTATTGCATTAGCCTCAAGGCTAAAGAAAGCAATAAGTATATCTACAATAAACTTCAGATCCTCCATATTCTTTGCTTCTCGGGATTCCACCATGATCTGGCTTCAGATCCGTCTCTAGAAGTATATCCGCGCACCTCAATTGCGTGATCCGTTGGGTCTTACCGGCGCAACAAGAATCTAATCCGACGATGTCTAACTAAATCTTTCTGTTGATATCAAGGGACTCTATTGTTTGAAGGCAATATTGTTTCCGTACTTCATTTCTCAAATCCGAGAGAAGATACGATGCTATTGTCATAGTGGTTCAAAACCTCTCCAATCTAGCTCTTTTTCTTCCGGCGAGATAAAGATTCATCCTCTCTCGTATCAGTAAATCTTTAATCTTAACGGTGTGTCTTTCTTTATCCATGATACATCATCTTGTCCTTTCTTTCACAAGTGGTTCTATTCTTTTATCATGTTCTTGAGAAAACCGAAGCTATGTCCATCCTATCCTTCGTGTCTCACGACAATCCTTCAACTCTTCTAACCGTTGTTTCTCAAGCAAAACGCAAGACTCGCAACAAGTCTAGCAAGTTTTGCAAGGTGTAGCAGTCGCACCATTCCGATGTTCATCAACTTGGGAACGTGAGGGTCACCTTCGTTCGAACACCCGCCTCTTCTCGTGTTGTTTTCTTTTTCCTAGGAATCTCGGGGCGAGATTCTTGTTTAGTGGGGGAGAGTTGTAGCATCCCAATTGTCTAACAATTGCAATGCTACTAGCCTAGTCTATATAATGGCTACTTCCTTTATATAATTGTTGCATCATAATTATATCATGCTCATGTCATCATGGCACCTTGCATTTGAGCATCATATAAAACCCTTTTCAATTTGGATCTCCTCTCATATGCATCATTAATTGTATTTGCCTCTTGATATTGTATTTGGTTATTGATATATTGTTTAAATGCCCAAGTTGAGTTGGGGGCGTATCTTTTATTCCACTCCACTACCCTTTCTTTCACCACCTTATAATTCCATCACCCCATTTCCATGAGCTTGTATTTTATTTTATTTTGGTATTTAATCTAGCTCATGGGAGATAGGATGGATCTACTTCTACAAATTCTTTTGCTTGGATTTTATTCCACTTTTGGGAATGCATAACAATAATGCCATGTTAATATTATTGTTTTCACAAGAATAAACATGGCATTAATTATCTTGCATGGGCCATGCAACCATCTCCATCTTTTGTCCTCTTTTGTTTTTAGTTGGTTTTTGAGTGAATCATCCTCTACCCCATCATCTTGATCTTGTGTTTGGATCATGTTAAAACCTTCACACCACCTCTTATCTCATCTCACTCTCCTTATCCATCATCACATCCTCCACCCTTGCTTGATCTTAGTGGATCACCCCTAAACCCTCATCTCTCCTCTCTCTAACCCGAGCTACCACCACCATGATCTACCCCCTCTCTCTATTCCTATCTCTAAACCTACCACCACCATGATCTACCCCATCTACCTCTCCTCTTTAACCCTAACCTCACCTTCTCTTCACGTCACACCTCCCCAAGCCGAGCCCCATCTCCCTAGCTGCTCTCTCACCTCTCTCTCGCTGCCAGCAGGTCCCACCTAGCCCCTCTCTAACCCTAATCCGAGCTACCCCCTCCTAGCTAAGTAGAGAGAGAAAAGGAGAGAGGGAGAACCCTACACTACCGATCCCTCCCTCCTTCTCCTCACCTAACCCGCCAACCCTCCCCAGGTGCCTGCCCCCTCTCCCTTTTCATCACCCTTCCCCTTAGCTCTAGATCCCTGCAGCCCCTTCTTCTTCTTCTTCTTCACGTGGCCAAAGCCATGCCAAACCCTAGCCCGAGCTCAGCCAACCACTCCCTCTTCTGATCTGCTGCATCCCAGGCCAGCCAAGCCCGCCGGAAGGTTCCCTTGCTTCGCTGTCGACGATCCGTGCGGTTGAGGAGGCCAGTAGATCGCCGGAGTTTCGCCATCGCCAACGTGCCCGTGAGGTGGCCGAAGGACCGGACCGCCAGCACCGTGACCGTACCCCGCCACCCCTGCTGCCACGGCTTCGCGGGCGCACTCACGTGAGCATCTCCTCCCTCCCGGACATCTCCCTTCCCTCTCTAGCTTGCCGCAACACCGCCGCGCTCCACCGAACAGCCTCAGGTGCCACTGCCACACAGCAGCAGCAGACGAACAACAGAACAGCAGAAAACCCCCGCGCACCCTCTGTTCTTTGGTAGATCCCGGTCGCTGTGGTCCGCCTCCGTGCGTACTTGCTAAACAAAAATGGTAGCCCGCTCCGCCCTCTGCAGTTTTCCTTTTTGCGACTTGTCGAGATTCGCCGCAGTTTAGTCGCCATCGTCGTCTGAACTCCGGCCGATCTCCTGATCTCTGCTGACGGCGCGCAGCAGACAGGCCGGCGTCGTCGTCGTTTTTGCAGAAAGCCCCCTGGCCTTTTTCCCGCCTCAACCCGCAGTCCCTGGAGGCCCACCTGTCTATCTCCCTTGCCTTTTTACAGTTAGGGACCCGGGTTTTTCCGCTTTTGGTCGCGCCTGCCGGGGATCGCCCACGTGTCGCCCTTCCGGCACATGAAAGTGGCCCTCAGACCGCCGGGCCCGTCTGCTTCGGCTGGTAAACTCCTCACAGTGAGAAAAGATCACGCCTTTTTTTTTCGCGCAGTCAGTTTCGGGTCCACCCGTCAGCGACTTGGGTTGAGTTCGATTGGGTGCAAAAAGTCCTGGCAAATTTTCTGTTTTAATTAAACTTTTCTAGAAAATGTTAAATACAAATTCAAATCTGTTTTTAAATAACTTTTAAATTATAAATCCAAATATTACAAATGATATATGTTTTGGAATCAGAAAAATGTGAGGAATTCAAATATGTCCTACAAAATATATTTTGAACAATTTAAATTTTCGAGTTGATTAAAATTACAATAAAATGCCCTTTTTCTTAATTATTTAATAACTTTTGTTTTATAACTCCAAATTTGACAAATGATATGTCTAAAATGATCAGCTCGACGAGACCTTTCTGTTTATGCATTACATGTTCTGAATTGCAGCATGCATCATATAAATATAAAGTATACAACAACTTATTCGAGTATAAAATATGATTAAAACACCATAAAATGATTTATTTTTGTACTCCACACCTCACCCATGCCATGCTACTTTATTGCCATGCAAATTGTGCATCATTCATCATGGCATGATTGTTTGCTTGTCGCATTTTATTCATATGCTTGTGCATTTTATTTATGTTGTCCCTTGTTTGTTTGGTTCTTCTTCGAATAGACGCTGAGCAGGGGATATATCAAGAGACCTAGGAGCACTACCCAGATCCTTCTCTCGCTTCAACTGAGCTGCCAGGCAAGCACTACCACATGCTTGCATACATATAGTACCTATTGCCTCTATCTTATTCTTGCATCATTGAGTCGCGATTACATTAATTTGAATCCCAAGTACTGCATAGCCTTTACTTTTAAACCCCACCGAAGCTTGTTCCTCCATCCCATGAGCCATTACTACAGGAGTTGTTTGAGCCATGCGGGTCGTAGAACAGCATGTGTAGGGTATGTGAGTGTCTGATGGATAACGAGGTACCTAAACAACTTAACCTGAGTAGTAATGGGATAACTAATGATAGTGGCACCGGTGAGCAATATTTGTTATTTGGATTTTCATGCTCACTTGTGTCCCGTAGGACCCCGAGTACTTGATTCCTGTTCCTTGAATATTCGCGCTATCCACATCCGGGAGGCTTATGAACCCCCCTGAGCCAGAGCTTGATTCATTCTTATTTCTTGGGGCCACAAACTAGTTTGGGGTTTTATTACTATCCTGTACTTATGCCATGCTTTACTGCTTTATTTAAGATTGTGCGTGGAGCACCTGTACTGTTTAGGGCCGTGACACGTTTTCGCTGTATCGACAAGCCCAGTCACACTTTCGAGTTCCCAGTTGTTTACAGCCGTCCACACAAACCCTGAGTTCGTTCCGGAGCAGGCCAACTTCGTTGCGGGTAGCTTAGTGGGGTGGACCCCTGAAATATTTCTGAATCTTGTGATCGCTTTGTCGTGAATGCCTCGTTGGGTTTTGATTTGGTTTTTCTGAGGTTGATCGAGTGTGTGTTGCTATTTGTGCACCCCTGCAGGGTAAAACTTTCTGAAAGCCATGTCCGCGGTTATGGACGACTTGGAGCACAGTTTCTCGATCATAGACAAGTATAACTAAAGTACCGCTTTTAATCTGACTAAGTACCTGACTAGTAAATAGTGCAACACTCATGGAATGGATAATAAAACTGCCAACGGCTGGGGGGTTGTTCGTCTGCTTCCTCGTTGGTAAGCGAGGAGGAGGATGGATCTGTTAATATTACCGTTATAACTGTTGTTATTAATTCACGGACATCCGTCTATCTATGGTTAGGCGGATGGTTAGCAAGTATCTATAGAATTGTTAGGTATTATCTTTTGCTGCAATTGCGTCACCCCAGGTTGTGTCCCCTTTAGAGGCATAAAGACTTGCTGAGTACCCCTAGGGTCTCACACGATAAATTTTTTGATTCATATGAACAGGTAAGCTCGCAAGATGGATACTGGGTGGAAGAGACGGACGATGTTGGCAACGATCACTTGGTGTAGAGATTCCGGGAACGGGGATCCGTGAGATCTGTGGGCGGGATGTGTTTATTTATGGGGCATCTTATGCCGATTTGCTTCTTATCCGTACTCGGATCTTGTTTTCCGCTTCCGCCTGATACTCTGATGTTTGTTGTATGAGGAGGTATCCTAAACTATTATATCTATCTAGGATATTTGGATCTTGCCGTATGGCGTTGCAATATTTCTATTTCTTTTAGATGGAATGGCTCTGAGGACTGTTGTATGGTGGCTTGCATACATACTCATTTGTGTATGTAGTTGATCCCTTCGCCTGCCGATTACGCCGCTCGTTCTTGTCCCGATGTTTGGAAATGGTTAGGACGGCCGAAAGGTCTACCTGTGAGTGGCATTTGGGCCCCACCGTACTATTTTAACCATTTCCGCTCATCCAGGCTTGTAACTAAGAGCGTAATTCACCGAGGTAGTTACACACATGCACCCCAAAAATATGGAATTAAGGCCAAGCAAAAGAAAAGAGTTGTGTCCCAAGTAGAATGGATGGAAATTGCCCATATTTGAACATAATGTGGCATGCTAGTGTGTATGTCCCACTAGGTAAGTATATAGCCACAATTATATTCATACATGATCAAATACTCCAAACCAAACCATATGGAAGCTAGACAAGGAAAAATACTCCCATAACATGCAAAGGTGGCCATGTGGCTCTCCACATATCAACAATGTGAAAACAGCATGAGGCATATATGGAAGCATGTGGAATTAGAAGTATATCCATTCCAACCCACATGAGCTAGAGGTAAACCCAATAAAATGCAAAGCTCACATATAGTTGAATGGTGGAATTATGGGGTGGTGACAAGAAAAAGGTGGTGGAGTTAAATAAAAGATATGCCCCCAACTCAACTTGGGCATCAAGCATTTATCAATAACCAAATACAATATAAGAAGAAAATACAATTAATAGTGCATATGAGATAAGAACCAAAAGAAAAGGGTTTTATATGATGCTCAAATGCAATGTGGCATGATGACATGAGCATGATATAATTATGATGCAACAAATATATGTAGGAAGTAGCATTTTATTATTAGACCATGTAGCATTACAGATGTTAGACAGATGGGATGCTACACAACAGCATGGCAAAAAAAGGGAAGAAATGTCAAGTGCAGTCCCAATGACAGCTGATGTCACACACGATGACTTGCTGGCATACCAGTACCTGCTTCATCACAAGAAGAGAGACTTGCTAAGGATGCAAAGGCAAATCGATGAAAGAGAAAGGCTAGCCGGCGAATCCATCCTAAGACGGGCACAACTAAGCTCTACCAAAGGATCAGGGAGCGTAATTGGGGGAGCACCACCAAGAAGGGAAACATCTCAATTGCAAAACATCCCCAAAGCTAAAAGAAATGAACTGACTCGAGACCTCAATCTGTCATTTATGTCAGTAGATCAAGTAGGGCACATCAAATCAAAAACGGCCTAGGTAGCCATAGTGGCTACACAAACATACCTACTTACAACTCAACCCGCACCGACGACCCCCGTGCGGCTCTTCATCGCTCGACTTTAATGAACCTCGGCATGGTAGGCGCATCTCTCGCACAAGCAGAATAGGGAATCATGCATCAAGCCAATAGATCCCCATGCCGTCACAGTAGTCGTCGGCAGGTGGGGCACACCCAAAGATCACGGTCGCCACATCGGATGCATTTCTCAGGGCCCGAGCCGCGAAACAACACAAGAAACGACAATACGCAGTACAGGAACGACGGATCAAGTGATGAGAGCCGTAGCTGAAGATACCATAATGGCGACCGTGAAGATAACTACGAGTTATGTGGAGCCAGCTATTTTACTCAATGGATTCATAAAACCTCAGTACCAAGGACTTCAAACTTCTACATGACCGCCAAAAGTACGATGGACTATAGGAACCCGAAGCTTGGCTAGTAGATTTTTTGTCCACCGTCAAGCTACAGGGCGGCTCCACAGCCACCGCAATGCAAAGCATGCAGTTGCACCTAACCAGCACTGCACGGTCATGGCTCAGACAACTACCCAATGATTCCATTAGTAGCTGGAATGACCTTCAAGATAAGTTCATCTGACATTTTCATTCCACATTTAAACGACCTGCATCTCTAGAGCAATTGCAAGCGTGCAAATAGAAACCTAGAGAATCAACAAGAGCCTTCATTTAGCAATGGAACATCATGAAGAATTAAGCCGAGGCCATATCCGATGAAAGGGCCATCGACGCCTTTAATGACGGCCTCCACCGCGTTCATAGAAGATCTAGGACAAGTCAAACCAAAAACAATTTCACAACTAATGTACATAGCAAATTGCTGGGCTGATGGAGAGGATGCAGTGCATAACAAACGAACACGTTCACCCGAAGAAGATAGGGATAAACGCAGCAACGACATAAGACAGAGGAACAACGACGGGCACACATGGCCAAGTTATGATGCAGCTAGTTTCTCGGGAGAAGGTAATCACAGAAACGACGATTACAATGCAGATATAGCAATAGTAGGGATGCCGCTGGAGGAGGCCAATCAACACAGAGATATCAGCTAAGAGCTCGAGACCCACCTATGTCGGCAATGCAAATGCTAGAAGGACCCTGTAATATGCACTTTTACATCGACTCAACGGGCAAAAGATGATCCAACCATCTCATGAAAGACTGCCGAACATTTTTGAAGATGTAGGAGCTATGCAACACAAAGGAAACCGAAGCAGTAAGCCGAGGATACACCACCACACCCGGCAGGTTAGCCATCGGCACACCACCTCCGCCGCCAATGCACCCGCCAGTAGGGCAGCCACAATGCACAACAAATCAAGGTAGTGAATACCCTAGGTCAAAGGGAGCAATGTCAATGATTCAGAAAGGACGCCCATCCAACAGGATCCAGAAGCTAATTACAAAACAAGTCAACATGGCCGAGATGGCTCCACCAGCCACACCTGAGTATCTCCATTGGTCAGAAAAGGAAATCACATTCAGCAGAGCTGATCACCCACTTCGAGTACCACGACCGGGCCATTCGGCCTTGATAGTAGAAGCACAAGTGGGAGGATTTAACATGAGCAAAGTCTTCATGGATGCTGGAAGCAACATAAATTTGATTTACGCCAAAACACCAAGGGCAATGAACTATTCATTGACAAATTGGGCACCAACTGAAACATCCTTCCACAACATAGTACCAGGTAAGGCCAAAATTCCCTTAGGTAAAATATTTCTTGATGTTGTTTTTAGATCCAAAAAAAATTCCAGGCGCGAAAAGCTCAAGTTCGAAGTCATGGACTAGCCATCACAATATCATGTGATCCTGGGTCGCCAGCTTTTTGCACGATTCCTGCATTATGCATATCTAGTTATGAAAATGCCAGCACCAAAGGGAGTCATAACAGTAAATGGTAGCTTCACACGATCCGATAATTGCGATCAGGAGTTCAACAAAATTTCTAAATCATTTGGGATGGTAACTGAGTTCGAGCAACTAAAAATGTCAGCAACCCTAGAACCTCTAGCAATAGCGCGTGTCAATCCCGACCAGGCTTTTGACACCGAGAGATACAAAGGAAGTACAGATCCACCCTACCGACCCAAAGAAAATGGCATTTGTGGCCTCCAATCTTGGTCCCGCATAGGAATGCATGTTCATCGAGTTCCTCCGTGAGCACTGGGAGATTTTCACATGGTTAACTTATGACATGCTGAGAATTCCCAGGGAACTCGCTGAGCACGCATTAAACTTGGATCCAAAGGCGAGGCCAGTAAAATAGTCGCTTCGTAGAGCCAAAACGAAAGGCCATTGGAAAGGAGCTCCATCGCCTAACAGATGCCAAATTCATCAAAGAATTAAAGAAAGCACAGTGGTTCGCAAATCTAGTATGTGTTCTCAAGAAAAATACAAAAGAATTACGGATGTGCATTGACTTCACTATGTTGAACAGCATTGTCCAACAGATCACTTCCCACTGCCACGAATCGATCTAATAATCGATGCAACCGCGGGGTGCGAATGTCTTTCTTTCCTGGATGCGTATTCATGATACCATCAAATTCAGATGAAAGAGGAAGATCAGGAGGAAACATCATTTATCACGCCCTATGGTGTATTCTACTATACAACAATGCCCTTTGGCCTAAAAAATGCCAAGGAAAACATATCAACGGATGATGCAGAATTGCCTAGGAAACCAAATCGGCACAAACGTACACGTATATATCAACAATGTCATATTTACAACAAAGCAAGGATATCCCCTTATCAAAGATCTCCAAGAAACATTCGAGAACCTCGGCAAATTTTGCATCAAACTCAACCCGACGAAGTGCTCCTTTGGAGTCCCAACAGGGCAACTCTTCGGATACCTCGTATCAGCATGAGGAATTGAAGCCAATCCCGAGAAAATACAGGCAATTATGACGATGAAAAAGCCAACGAATCTTCGAGGCGTACAAAAGCTGGCTGGGTGAGTCGCAACACTCAGCCATTTTATTGCTCGTCTAGGAGAAAACGCACTACCATTCTATGCCCTAATGAGGAAATCAGATAAGTTTGAGTGGACGGAAGAAGCCCAGCGTGCCTTTGAAGATCTCAAAAGAACACTTTCGACATCTGTAGCACCCCGGTAAAACCACTACTAGAAAATCGCTGTGTTTTTCCCTTGTGCATCATCATGACCGCATGCTCATGTCATCATGCCACATTGCATTTGAGCATCTTCATATCTGTATGCATATAATTGCCTGAACTATTTTCTAAATGCCTATTTTGTTTTTCTAAATATCCCCCACCTTTATTTTAAATAAAAACCCCGGTGTTCCGGACATCTCGATTGATCTAAAAATATTTAAAAAGTCTTTAAATTAAACTATAACTAAATAAATAATAAAACTATTTTAACTGGGGAGGCCTCCACCGGCTAGACCCAAAAGGCCCAGCTAGCAGTAGCCTACCACCCCTCGGTCTGAACCCTAACCTTATATCCCCATGTCAAAACCTAGCCTAATCCCCACCCTGCTACCTCAGCCGCCGCCACCACCCAACAACCTGGAACCCCACACCGGTCAACCCAACACCCCACCTAGACCCACCCCACGACCGATAGCCCCGAAAGCCGCAGTACCCCACCTCTCGATCGATGCGCACCCCGCTCCTTCACCCTGGCCCCACCTCGCGACGCGAGCCCTGCAGGCAACCCGCGCGAGCACCCCACCTCGCCTCCTTCCTCGCAGAAAAGCGCCGCTGCCAGTGAGCCCTGGAGCCCCTCTTCCCCAATGCCAGCAGAGACAATGCGCCTTCGTGTCCCCAAGCTCTCCCGCAAGCCCAGCCGCCGAGACCGCCTCGACCCCGCAGCTCCCCGCTGCCGGACCCCGTGCGTCGTCGCCTCCGTCTGCGATCTAGGCGCCGCCGCCCCGGCGTTCTCCTCCCCGAGCCCCTGCGCCGTCCATCACCGTCACGCGCCTCGTCCTGGCCCTCTTCCGTGACCCGGCCCCGAGCTCGGCCGCGCACCGTCGCGACCTCCCTGGGTCCGCCGCCTCGCGCCGCCCTTCTCCAGTGCGCCCTCCGCTCTCCGGCTACCAGTCGCAGCCCCACCGTCATGTGTGTCGCCGCCGACAGGATCTCGCTCGCCTCCGCCGGAGACCGAGCCTCGCGCCCGCAGTGACCCTGCCTCCGTCACTGGCCCGTGTTCCCCTGTCCCTGGCCTGGTCCAACCTCGCCCAACGACGCCTCCTTCTCCCGGTCGCCGGCCATCGCTGCATGACCCGCCTCGCCCTCTACAACGCCGGGCCGCACCGCTTGCTTACTCTCTTTGGTGCTTGGCAACCGCCGCCGCCCCATGTTCTTGAAGCTTCACCGCCAGCGAGAGACACCAACGTCTTCTGCTCTGCTCCGGGTCCCATCTCTAGTAAGCCCGTGCGCCCTTTTATGCCCGATGTTCGGGTGCCTATGTTTTTGACACAGTGGTGTTAGTTTGGTGGAGTTTTGCCTAGAGACTATAGTTGTTCCAGGTTGAAGCTTAGTCTGAAACGCACTCTGGTGAAGTACCAAGAATAGGAGATGTGTTGCACAAGATCCTCTTCAATAGACAAGGCCCCCAAGATCTTCGACTCGGAGCAAGAAGATCTACTACACGGAACACCGAGTTCTCCGTCCCGAAAACCGAAGAGCCCGATCCCGAAGTCCGACCCCGAAGACCGATCCCGCCGGGACCGAACCCCATCGACACCCGGTGAACACCAAGATCGCCGATAACCGAAGTGTGACCCCTATCCGAGACCCCTATTTTTATAATATGACATTATCACTTGTGGCATACGAAATGGTTCATATTCGCATCGCATCATGTGGTTTGGGGGCATTATGCCGATTCACCTAATAATTAAGTATGGATGCCATATATGGGCTATTCTAGTCTTATATTGGCCCCCATTTAAATTTGTGTAGCGAACCGATGCTATGTTTTGCCTTGTTAAGACAACATTTAATTTGCCGGGTATCTAAATAACATGAACCACTTAATTAATTGTCGGGACACCGGTTCCGCTTAATATTGCCTAGTTGCACCGCATCTTTGCCATGCCATGCATCATATCATAATCATGCCAGATCTTCTGCCGTAGTATTAAATAGTGCATTCATGTTTCTTTTAGTGCTTTGGTTCTTCGCGGATTAGGCCGTTGAGTTGATGCGAGTATCGACAAGTTCTTCGGATATGTTTCTTCGGCTATGTTTCCCAGGCGAGCATCTCCCCCTTTCTACCTATTTTTCTTTTATAGTCTTTATTTCCTCCTGTTGATCTATTGTTGTCCGTGTTGCGATGCTTTAGTTTCCGTGCACCATTCATACTCCTTGCAACCTCTAGATTGCCATGGACACATCCTATTGCCTGTTGATTGATAGATAGTCGGCCTTGTGAGTCGTAGTTGCTTGCTTATGTGTTGCTTCACGTCGTTGTCGTTCCACCTTTGACGGCAAGGAGGCACATGATAAATGGTGGAGATGCTTAATGGTGGAGATGATCATGACTTTAACTACAACTGGATTAACTGCCGGGAATAGATATAACTAAGAAGAGGCATCGGTGGGCAATAGATGTTATTTGGTTCTTCCATGCTCACTTGTGTCCCGTAGGACCTCGAGTACTTGATACCTGTTCCTTGACTATCGCACTATCCGCATATGGGACCATGATTCCCCTTAGCCAGAGCTTGATTCATTTCTTAATTCTTGGGGCCACAAACTAGTTTGGGGTTTTATTACTATCCTGTACTTATGCCATGCTTTACTGCTTTATTTATGATTGTGCATGGAGCACCTGTACTGTTTTGGATCGTGACACGTTTTCACTGTATCGACAACCCCAGTCACACTTTCGGGTTCCCAGTCGTTTACCGCCGTCTACACAAACCCTGGGTCCGTCTCGGAGCCGGCCAACTTCGTCGCGGGTAGCTTGGTGGGGTGGCCCCCTGAAATATTTTATGAATCCTGTGATTGCTTTGTCGTGAAAGGCTCGTTGGGTTTTGAGTTGGTTTTTCCGAGGTTGATCGTGTGTGTGTTGCTATTTGTGCACCCCTGCAGGGTAAATCTTTCTGAAAGCCGTGTCCGCAATTATGGATGACTTGGAGCACAGTATCTCGATCATAGACAAGCATAACTAAAGTAGTGCTATAAATTTGACTTAATATGTGACTAGTAATCAGCTTCACTACAATGGAATGGATAATAGAAGTGCCAACAACTTGTGGAACTGGGGTGTATCGTGTCATGTTATACCTGCCTAGTAAGTATCGCAACTCCAATGGAATGAAATAAAAGTGCCAACACTGCTGGGTTTGGGGTGTCACATGCTAATTGTGTCTGACTAGTAAGTACTGTAACTACAACTGAATGATTAACTAAAACTGGCCACTACTTATGCTATCAGGATGACTCATGATATCTATATTTGATTAGTAAGTGCTGCAATTATAATGGAATGAATAAAACTGCCAACTGCGTGAGTTCCTTGGTTTGACTTCCTCGTTTGGTCTCGAGGGGGGGGAATACCAGGATGGGTATGATTGGTGTTAGTATCAGGTTGGATCCGAATAGGTCTCTCTTATCCCTCTCTAATAGCCGACAGTTTCTCGAGTCTCTATAGGTTGTTTAGTGCATGCTACGCTGCCGCTTCAGTCCACCATACCTATGTAGGCGAGAGCCACCGAATTCTAGCCTCGCCGTGTACTGGCCTCAGTACTGACGCTCCTCTTTTTCCTTTGCCCTTTGTCGGCACCCCTTTTGTTTTAGCAGGTTTGAGATCGACGTCGTTAGCAGGGTTACCCTTCCGGCTTGGCCTGGGCAGGGTTATGGACGCCATTGGTTATTCTTCAGGGATCTTAGCCCCATTTGCATCTTGTCCGTACTCGGACGTTGTATCGTTTTCAAGGTGATTTGGATCTTTGTATTGTATATCTGTATTCTTGGCTCATGGAGTCACTGTTGTATATATATGTTCTATGGGTTCCATCATGGACTAATGTGTAATGGTATTACTTTGTTTTCCACCTGCACGAAAGTGCCTGGTGGGCGTCCTTGAATCGTTTCTATGCGGGTTTGGCGGGAAGCGCTAAAACTTGCATAGGGCCGGTTTGAGGGAGTTACAGAGTGGTATCAGAGCTCAGCAGTTGCGATACCCCACTGGTCCAGCCTGTAGGATAACCTAGCTAACGGCCGATGTAGAGTGTGAAAACTATTTTGCCAAATCGGTTGGATAGATCTGATTAGGTCTGCTTTTACTTCTTACCCCTATGCTATTGTCCTCTTACCTCTGCGTGTTTTGAATCTGCTCTCTTATCTTTTCTTCAAGTCCAGGAATTCTCGTGGTTGGGTTTCCGTCGTACCTTCAGGGTTTCGCTTCCTCCTTTGGTAACGATGCTTCTACATCCGGTCTTCATGCATCTGTTGGACTTCTCTTTGTTCCTTCTTGTGCCTTCCTGTGTTTTCCAACACGACGACATCATCTACATCCGAAGAGTCTGCATCACTCCTTTGTTTCAGAACCCCGCTTGTTGAGATCTTCAGTGTGAATTCCGAGAGTTGGTTGTATAATTCCCCTATTCTTGTGCAGAGTAATGCTTTGAGTGCGGGATGGAGTAGCTACCATACCACTACTCTTATCATTCACTTTTGTACCTTGAATGGGTGGATCAATGCAATTTTCACTCCTTCCACGGAAGTAAAGG
This sequence comes from Avena insularis, assembly GCA_023614405.1. Classification (NCBI taxonomy): domain Eukaryota; kingdom Viridiplantae; phylum Streptophyta; class Magnoliopsida; order Poales; family Poaceae; genus Avena; species Avena insularis. The sequence goes on along the minus strand of CM042686.1, from coordinate 139,543,162 downwards.
TGGCCTTATCTTTTGCGACCTTTATCTTCGTCTTTGTTTCTCCGGAGTGTTCTCTCAACGAACATGAGTAACGACCCCTTGTTGGTGGTGTCGCCGATTCAAGATGAAGAAGGAATCTTTGTTAGTGGTGTCGCGAGGATCTACACGAAGCGAGAAGACCCAGATCGTCGGCCTTCTTTCCCGTACCATGAGGCGGATCTCGAGAGCGAGATCCATTGTTAGTGGTGTCGAATTGTAGCACCCCGGTAAAACCACTACTAGAAAATCGCTGTGTTTTTCCCTTGTGCATCATCATGACCGCATGCTCATGTCATCATGCCACATTGCATTTGAGCATCTTCATAACTGCATGCATATAATTGCCTGAACTGTTTTCTAAATGCCTATCTTTGTTTTCTAAATATCCCCCGCCTTTATTTCAAGTCAAAACCCCGGTGTTCCGGATATCTCGATTGATCTAAAAATATTTAAAAAGTCTTTAAATTAAACTATAACTAAATAAATAATAAAACTATTTTAGCGGGGGAGGCCGCCACCGGCCAGACCCAAAAGGCCCAGCTAGCAGCAGCCTACCACCCCTCGGTCTGAACCCTAACCTTATATCCCCATGTCAAAACCTAGCCTAATCCCCACCCTGCTACCTCAGCCGCCACCACCACCCAACAACCTCGAACCCCACACTGGTCAACCCAACACCCCACCTAGACCCACCCCACGACCGACAACCCCGAAAGCCCCGAAAGCACCCGCTCAAGACTTCACCTTGGCCCCACTCATGACGCGAGCCCTGCAGTAACCCACAGAGCACCCCACCTCGCCTCCTTCCTTGCAGACAAGCGCCGCCGCTAGTGAGCCTTGGAGCCCCTCTTCCCCGATGCCGGCAGAGACAATGCGACTTCGTGTCCCCAAGCTCTCCCGCAAGCCCCGCCGCCGAGACCGCCTTGACCCCGCAGGTCCCCGCCGCCGGACCCCGTGCGTCGTGGCCTCCGTCTGCGATCTAGGCGCCGCCGCCCCGACGTTCTCCTTCCCGAGCCCCTGCACCGTCCGTCACCGTCACACGCCTCGCCCTCGCCCTCTTCCGTGACCCGGCCCCGAGCTCAGTCGTGCACCTTCACGACCTCCCCGGGTCCGCCGCCTCGCGTCGCCCTTTTCCAGTGCGCCCTACGCTCTCCGGCTACCAGTCGCAGCCCCACCGTCATGTGCGTTGCCGCTGACAGGAGCTCGCTCGCCTCCACCGGAGACCGAGCCCCGCGCCCGCAGTGACCCTGCCTCCGTCACTGGCCCGCGTTCCCCTGTCCCCGGCCCGATCCAACCTCGCCCAGCGACACCTCCTTCTCCCGGTCGCCGGCCATCGCTGCATGACCCGTCTTGCCCTCTACAACGCCGGGCCGTGCCGCTCGCTTCCTCTCTCTGGTGCTTGGCAACCGCCGCCGCCCTGTGTTCTTCAAGCTTCACCGCCAGCGAGAGACACCAACGTCTTCTGCTCTGCTCCGGGTCCCATCTCCAGTAAGCCTGCACGCCCTTCTGTGCCCGATGTTCGGGTGCATGTGTGGTTGACACGGTGGTGTCAGTTTGGTGGAGTTTTGCCTAGAGACTATAGTTGTTCCAGGTTGAAGCTTAGTCTGAAACACACTCTGGCGAAGTACCAAGAATAGGAGATGTGTTGCACAAGATCCTCTTCAACAGACAAGGCCCCCAAGATCTTCGACTCGGAGCAAGAAGATCTACTGCACGGAACACCGAGTTCTCCGTCCCAAAAACCGAAGAGCCCGATCCCGGAGTCCGACCGCGAAGACCGATCCCGCCGGGACCGAACCCCATTGACCCCCGGTGAACACCAAGATCGCTGATAACCGAAGTGTGACCCCTATTCGAGACCCCTATTTTTATAATATGACATTATCACTTGTGGCATATTAAATGGTTCATATTCACATCGCATCATGTGGTTTGGGGGCATTATGCCGATTCACCTAATAATTAAGTATGGAAGCCATATGCGGGCTATTCTAGTCTTATATTGGCCCCCATTTAAATTTGTGTAGCGAACCGATGCTATGTTTTGCCTTGTTAAGACAACATTTAATTTGTGGGGTATCTAAATAACATGAACCACTTAATTAATTGTCGGGACACCGGTTCCGCTTAATATTGCCTAGTTGCACCGCATCTTTGCCATGCCATGCATCATATCATAATCATGCCGGATCTTCTGCCATAGTATTAAATAGTGCATTCATGTTTCTTTTAGTGCTTTGGTTCTTCGCGGATTAGGCCGTTGAGTTGATGCGAGTATCGACAAGTTCTTCGGATATGTCTCTTCGGCTATGTTTCCCAGGCGAGCATCTCCCCCTTTCTACCTATTTTGCTTTTATAGTCTTTATTTCCTCCTGTTGATCTATTGATGTCCGTGTTGCGATGCTTTAGTTTCCGTGCACCATTCATACTCCTTGCAGCCTCTAGATTGCCTTGGACACATCCTATTGCCTGTTGATTGATAGATAGTCGGCCTTGCGAGTCGTAGTTGCTTGCTTATGTGTTGCTTCGCGTCGTTGTCGTTCCACTGTTGACGACAAGGTGGCACATGATAAATGGTGGAGATTCTTAATGATGGAGATGATCATGACTTTAACTACAACTAGATTAATTCTTAGGAATATATATAACTAAGAAGAGGCATCGGTGGGCAATAGATGTTATTTGGTTCTTCCACGCTCACTTGTGTCCCGTAGGACCCCGAGTACTTGATACCTGTTCCTTGACTATCGCACTATCCGCATATGGGACCATGATTCCCCTTAGCCAGAGCTTGATTCATTTCTTATTTCTTGGGGCCACAAACTAGTTTGGGGTTTTATTACTATCCTGTACTTATGCCATGCTTTACTGCTTAATTTACGATTGTGCGTGGAGCACTTGTACTGTTTTGGATCGTGACACGTTTTCGCTGTATCGACAAGCCCAGTCACACTTTTGGGTTCCTAGTCGTTTACCGCCATCTACACAAACCCTGGGTCCATCTCAGAGCCGTCCAACTTCATCGCGGGTAGCTTAGTGGGGTGGCCCCCTGAAATATTTTATGAATCCTGTGTTTGCTTTGTCATGAAAGCCTCGTTGGGTTTTGAGTTGGTTTTTCCGAGGTTTATCGTGTGTGTGTTGCTATTTGTGCACCCCTGCAGGGTAAATCTTTCTGAAAGCCGTGTCCGCGGTTATGGACGACTTGGAGCACATTATCTCGATCATAGACAAGCATAACTAAAGTAGTGCTATAAATTTGACTTAATATGTGACTAGTAATCAACTTCACTACAATGGAATGGATAATAAAAGTGCCAACAACTGGTGGAACTGGGGTGTATCGTGTCATGTTATACCTATCTAGTAAGTATCGCAACTCCAATGGAATGAAATAAAAGTGCCAACACTGCTGGGTTTGGGGTGTCACATGCTAATTGTGTCTGACTAGTAAGTACTGCAACTACAACTGAATGATTAACTAAAACTGCCCACTACTTATGCTATCAGGATGACTCATGATATCTATATCTGATTAGTAAGTGCTGCAATTATAATGGAATGAATAAAACTACCAACTGTGTGAGTTCCTTGGTTTGACTTCCTCGTTTGGTCTCGAGGGGGGGAATACCAGGATGGGTATGATTGGTGTTAGTATCAGGTTGGATCCGAATAGGTCTCTCTTATCCCTCTCTAATAGTCGACAGTTTCTCGAGTCTCTGTAGGTTGTTTAGTGCATGCTGTGCTGCCGCTTCAGTCCACCATACCTATGTAGGCGAGAGCCGCCGAATTCTAGCCTCGCCGTGTACTGGCCTCAGTACTGACGCTCCTCTTTTTCCTTTTCACTTTGTCGGCACCCCTTTTGTTTTAGCAGGCTTGAGATCGACGTCGTTAGCAGGGTTACCCTTCCGGCTTGGCCTAGGCAGGGTTATGGACACCATTGGTTATTCTTTAGGGCTCTTAGCCCCATTTGCATCTTGTCCGTACTCGGACGTTGTATCGTTTTCAAGGTGATTTGGATCTTTGTATTGTATATTTGTATTCTTGGCTCATGGAGTCGTTGTTGTATATATATGTTTTGTGGGTTCCATCGTGTACTAGTGTGTAATGGTATTACTTCGTTTTCCACCCGCACGAAAGTGCCTGGTGGGCGTCCTTGAATCGTTTCTATGCGGGTTTGGCGGGAAGCGCTAAAACTTGCATAGGGCCGGTTCGAGGGTGTTACAACATCTCCTGTCGTCGTGTATGCGTGAGAAAAAGATCCTTTACTTCTTTACATTGCTGCTACCAATCAGGTGGTCAACATAGTTCTAGTCATAGAATGACCTGAAGAAGGGAAAACCCATGGTGTTTAGAGGCCAGTTTATTTCCTAAGTGAGGTCCTTTCACCATCCAAACAAAGGTACCCACATCATCAGAAACTAGCATATGGAGTGTTTATGACATCACGGAAGTTGCGCCACTGTTTTTCAGAACACCCGATCATAGTGGTCAACGAAGCACCTCTATCCAATATCTTAAACAATCCAGAAGCAACTGGATGTGTATCTCTATGGGGCATTGAGCTTTACCCTCGAGACATCACGTACAAGAAGCACAAAGCAATTAAATCACAAGTTTAGCCCGATTTTATCACTGAATGGACTGAACTACAATGCATGGGTCCACCAAACCTTTCTATCACATGGACAATGTACTTTGATGGATCAAAAAGGACGGAAGGAGTAGGGACAGGAGTCATACTAGTATCACCACAAGGCGATAAAATGCGATATGTACTTCGGATGAGCTTCACAAATGTGTCCAATAATAAAGCTGAATATGATGCCCTATTGCATGATATGGGTATGGCTAAATCTTGCGGTGCAACTCGCCTCAAAATATTCGAGGATTCTAATCTTGTAGCACAACGAGCAATGAACAAGCACGGCGCTATCAACGACAACATGATCACCTGCCGTGATTTGTATAGCATTATGGAGGCCCAATTTGACGGATGCGAAGTATCGCACATAGGAAGAACAAGCAATGAAGATGCTGACAATCTCGCAAACATCGGGTCCTTATGCCTACCAGTACCACCCGGGTTTTTTTTGGGAGGAAATAACCGAGCGCTCTATCAAGGCCAAGAGAGTCTATGAGGTAATAGCGCCCAAGACAAGGAAAAAAGATCAAGCCGCGAAAGGACTCAGGGGGCTCCACAAGCCAATGAAAGTAGAAGGAACTCTTGGAAGAAGAACCAGAAGTTGATGAGGTCATGATAATAGAGCCTACATGGATGTAGCCATACATAGCATATATGACTCGAGGAGAACTCCCCGAAGATGTGACTAAGGCTCGACGGATCACCCTAAAATCAAAAGCCTTTAGAATCATCAAAGGGGATTTATATAAAAGAAGTATTTTGGGTGTGCTACATCGATGTGTCACACCCGACGAAGGGAAAATTATACTTAAGGACATACATGAAGGAGTATGTGGCCATCACGCTAGCAGCCGGGCAATTTCCGCCAAAGCATTCATGGAAGGATTCTATTGGTTCACAACAGTACAAGATGCAAAGGATATAGTAAGAACATGTGAGGCATGTCAGCGATTTGCAACAAAACCTAGTGCACCTACTGCCGAATTAAATCCTATACCTCTTGCTTGGCCCTTCGCTTAGTGGGGACTTGATATGGTGTGTAAACTTCATAAATCGTCTCCAGGAGGACACGTCTTTCTACTAGTAGCAGCCGACAAATTTACTAAGTGGATTGAAGCAATGCCCGTCACCAGCCAAGATGGAGCTTCGGCTGTGAATTTCATCAAATCTATAGTGTTTCGATTCGTCCAAACAGCATCATCACCAATAATGACACTAATTTTACCTCCAACTATTTCAAGGAGTACTGCGAGGAGATGGGTATCAAAGTAAGCTACGCCTCGGTAGCTCACCCGCAAACTAATGGACAAGTTGAAAAAGCCAATGGCCTCATCACAGATGGCCCAAGAAAAGATTAATAGCACCACTTGATAGGGCAAAAGGAGCATGGGTTGATGAGTTTCCATCTGTTCTATGGAGCTTGCGTACTACTCCAAATAATTCGACACAAGAAACACCCTTCTTTCTGGTCCATGATGCCAAAGCTGTCCTTCCAGTCGAAGTATCTCACGAGTCTCCACGGGTCACTGAATATGACAAAGACACATCAAGGGAAGCACTTAGAGATGGCGTCGATGCACTTGATGAAGCCCGTGATATTGCCTTACAAAGGGCTATTGTATATCAACAAAATTTTCACAACTACCACAACCGACGATTGCGTCCTAGGTCCTTCGTTGTGGGCGATCTCATTCTTCGCCTAAAGCAAGATGGACATCGCAAATTGGAGTCACCCTGGGAAGGGCCTTATATTGTCACATAAGTTATTCACCAAACAATGTATCTTCGACTTCAGAATATAAATAAAGGATAAGTTCTTCATACTTTGAGTCTTCAATTATATACTTTTTATTTACAAAATAGGGGATCTTAGTTTTTACGCATTATTCTCATCAAACTAACAAACAATTATGAGCCTATGTCCAGATACAGGCATCCGAACATAGCCTCGGGGGCTACTCCCATCGAGAGCGCTGGCGCACACCCGATAGAAATTAAAATTGTGCAATCAGTTTCAGCCCACACCTATGAGTTTTACTTTGGTGTATCCTAAAAAGGTTACTCCCATCGGGAACTTCTATAAAACAGAAATCTGATAAAATTCAGCAATTCCAACATCCAAACAAGGCAGTCGATAAAATATATGCAAAAATCTCGGATTGCGCCCGACGCAACAAAAAAATCCGAAAGCCGTGTCCATGACATGAAAGTAAGACCCCGGGATTCGTCGTGTGCGGCCTAGTAATCGCACAAGAATGTGCTCTACCAATAAAATATTCGTATCAATGATACGATGAAAAATCCTGATGGACGCGTTGGGTTCCTGATAAAATAGAACTGGAATTCAGTATTCGATAAGACCTCAACGACTCAAACTGAGTTACGCCAGTTATAATTCCGAGTTCAGGCCTAGGGACCTGAATTTGATGTAGGTCTACAATGTATTTTCCTAGGAGCAATTAACTCATTCCTAATCTGTTGGATGCATCAGGCCTATTGTACCAAATCCCTATATAATCATAAAATCTAAGAACATAGAAAAACTAAAAATATCTTTGAGACTCAACCAGAATCTATGGTTCAGGTAAAGTCTCGGGGGATACTGACATAGGAATGATTACTCGGGTACTTATGATCGGCTACCCTGGTTGTATAAAGGCTCACGACCCATGAAGATTCAAGATGATGGCCCAGGAAGCATCCGACCATGACTTTAGTTATGATAGGAAATGAAAGATGAACCGACATTGTATTGGTGGTGTAATTGAACATATGTAACATATCCGTATATGGCTTTGAGACCCGGCCTATTATATATAGGACAGGAGAAGTCTGTAAGGAAGTACCAGAAAAAACCCAAGCGATCTGTAATAGGGTTTCTCATCAAGTAATCATGAGACTTTGACTCCCTTGTTTGCCTGACATCCGACAAAATCCCCAGCATTCTCTTTTCCACGAAACCCTAAGTCCATAACCATGGGCATTTCCGAGGTTACCCCTTGTCACTTAGTCAACCAAAGCTCAACTAATGAGGCTATCATGACACTGACTTAGAGCCATATCTTGAATTCTTCTATTGAGATCACACTCTCATACCATATTCTTCTCTTAAACTCGATGATCTTGATGCCAATACTCAAGGTATATCTTTATATTCATGGCATCCATACTTGAATCCAACACATGGACTACAAGCATGACCTATGGAATATTCCTTCATATAAAACTCAATGAAAACATTAGTCCATAGGGATTGTCATTAATCACCGAAACCACACATAGGGGAAATTACCCTTTCAATCTCCTCCATTTTGATAATTGATGACAATCACAACAAGAGAGTTTATATAATGAATATTAGAAACAAGTACGATGCTTATATGAGTACAAGTTGTATACAAGAGGATGTATTTGATATGGTTAAGTAACACAAATATACTAGCCCATATTAGAACCAATTCTACTCACACAAACTACAAGTAATGCGATAGATGTGAGTAGAACCAACGTATATAGAGCAAACTCCCCCACAATATATGCACGTGTGATGAACTTGAATTTCGTTGCATACATTGTCAAGCATAACCTTCATTAGAGTTTACACTATATATCCAACCATGCACAACATTAAAAGGATGAAATGCATAAAAGGCAAACACTTAAGAACAAACCAATCTTAAGTATAAAACCATTCCCTTCAACCCTCTAAACTTCTCCCCCATTGACAAAAAGTGGCAAAATGGATGATAAGGTTGGAAGGACAATATAGTATGAGTTCCTACCCAAGGTGTGCATTACCTGTAATATGAGTGAAATCACATGCACATATCCAATGACGAATACTTGGAGGAAATCAAACTATATTGAAGATCAAAGATTGCTAAAAGGATAACAAGGTGAAGAAACTTCAACGGATGAATCAAGCAATCAAAAGATCGAAATAATCAAATGGACAAACAGTGCTCTAAATGAAATAAGGAAGCTCCCCAAGGTTCGTGCATAAATTAGTTGTTTCATTTGAATACAATATGCATAAACAAGGAATCATCACTCCCTCTATATTATTTAGAACACAACCAAGATACAAGGAGTATAGATATAAATCAATACACTTGTCAAGACAAGCTTAAGTCCAAAAGAAACCAAATATGAGATATGTGTGCGCGAAGATGCAATAAAAGTAAATAGATCACTCATAAATGAAGACCTTACCAATACCATTAAAAACGTGGATAAGAGAGATGGTCGGCAAAGAGCGAGGATATCAAGGCAAGAGATTAACACTCTCGTGTATATAAGTTTCTAAGTAGACAAAACATGAGAATAATCCACATAGAAACATCCACACATAATAGGCAATAAAAATAAGAAAACATGATATCCAAGAGGAAGTCATAAGATATACCAAAAATGATATTCTGCTTAAGTGCATATATAGCCCATGGATCTATTTTCTCTCATGGTATATCAATTAACTTCACCAAAGAAAAACAAAACCTCAAAAACATCACAACTAACACTAAGGGAACTAATGCTAGTTGGGATATTTTGAGAAAGGCAACAAGTAGAAAAAGGAAGGATTGAATGCAATTTCAACAATATTGCATATGAGAGTACCTTGAGGAATTGATATGCAATAAAATGCTAGAAGGCATATTTGGGATTGGTGAATCATGGACATGATTTTATATACTCCCCATTATATGCATCATGTCAAATTACTCACATAAGCAATACAGATAGATAAGTCTTTCAAAGATCCTTACAAGAACCGCCACATTTACAAACAAATAAATTCATGCCAATATGCAACCTACAAGTGATTGGATAGAAGAATAGTATGCATGCATAATATACTTGTTACCGAGGTAACAATGGTATGATGTGGTAGATAAGAATTCTTCGATCATCCTAGCTTGGATCCAATTATCATGTGGCGACAACACCTTCCTTATAGATGAGACAAGCATCCATCGCATCTCCAATGTACCTAAAACAAAATTCAAGTACATATTGGTCCGCAAACTTATTGGATCCAAAGTGGTTAGACTAACCGCAACACATAGGACACACCCCATAAAAATATGTGCATATTTAGAGATGAAATTTGAATTTCATGCACACCTTAGCCGTTTTAAGGATTTGATGGTGTATACCCTATATATGTTGGGTTTGTAGCATAGAAAACAAAAAATTTCCTACGATGGGAACTACTAAGCGCCAAGATCTTTCTACCTAGATACAAGCAACGGGTGGATATACATCCATAGAGAACATACCCTTGAAGAATGACAAAGTGTAACGAGGTTGGACTCGTGAATGATGTAGTCGTTCGCTTGCGATCTCAAGATCAAGAGGAAGTCCTAGATCCGTAAATCAGTAGCACATCCGTGCTCGAACACACGTCTGGTTCACCGAACAACCTCCGCCTCCTCGCTCCAGCGATGCAGTGGAAGCAGCAACTCCTTCCAGATGAAAAGCCACCGGGAACATGTATCTCGCTAATCCAAGACCATGGGGTAATAATTTTAGAGGGGGGAGTGATCCTTCACGAGGAGGTGCTTTGTGAGGAGGAGAGGGGCAGCCCCCTCACATGGCCGGTGGCCATGGTGCCCCACCTCTTCCCTCATTCATGCGGGTGGAGATCCCACTCACATAAAAATCCTCCACTCAAAAATCCCACTCACATGCATTAAATTTCCACCAAATTTAATGCAACTCTCATTAAATAAAACTATTTTATTTATTTCATTCAGAATTTTGTTAATTACTTTAATTAACAAACATTCACATAAAATCCCCTGCAATATTTCAATATCACATGCAGAACCAATTTCCGCAATTTCACCCAAAACAATTCTGATGTCCATTGAAATAATTCCAGCGCTTTGCAATTCTTTTCTCTGGAACATATTTGCTCCAAATGGTGTCGGTATCCCTTTAGTGTGTCACCCTACAGTTCGCGAATAATGTAGACATGATCGAGACCCTTCTCCGATCAAGAATCAGTAGCAAGACCTAGAGATCCATACTGACTCCCACACATTCAACAACGACTTCTATGATCATGAGAACCTTTAACGTTAGTAACTAAATCCCTTTGTCTAGCGATATATTATATGTCCGAGATTGGATAATCGGTATCTCCATACCTAGTTTGATATTTTTACTGACATGCACTCTTTTCTCGTTCCCGTGATATAACATTCTAGTGATCACATCACTTGCTTGCAAGCTAATCTCAATGTGACATCACTGAGAGGGCCCAAAGTATATATATCCGTCATCAGGATGGACAAATCCCACTCTTGATCCATGAGCCTCTACATAACACCTTTGGAGTATCTGAACCCACCTTTATAGTCACCCTGTTACGGTATGACGTTTGATGTTATTAAGTTACTCTTTCTAGTGTTAGTGATTGACATGATCTCATTGTCTAAGGACTAGAATTACTTCGTATGATGTTATAGAAATTTAAACACAATGACTTTGATCGTATTGCTATACTTCAGATGAATGTTCATCACATCATTCCACCAATGTTGTGACCTTGTTATTAACAACATCCAATGTCCATGATCAGGAAACCTTGATCATCTTGTTAATCAACGAGCTAGTTTATAAGAGAGGCATAACTAGGAACCCTTTATTTGTTTATTAAACACACATGACTTGGAATACGATAATAACAACTTTATTATTGCCTCTTAGGGAATATTCCCTTCAGTCTCCCACTTGCACTAGAGACAATAATCTAGTTTACATAGTGATAAATCTAACACCCATGGAGTTCTGGTGTTGATCATGTTTTGCCCTAGGGAGAACTTTAGTTAACGGATCTGATACATTTAGGTCCATGTGTACTTTACAAATCTTTATGTCTCCATTCTTGACATGCTCATGGATAGAGTGAATCCGATGTTTAATATGATTGGAATTCTTGTGAGACCTTGGTTCCTTGGCATTGGCTATGGGCTCCATTGTTGTCACAATATATCACCATTGGGTCCAATGCACTAGGAACCACACCTAGTTCAGTTATGAACTCCTTCATCCAAACCGCTTCTGAAGTAGCAACATATTCTGCCTCCGTTGTTGATCCCGCCACCACAGGTTGTTTGGAGATCCTCCAACTAACTGCTGCTCCGTTCATGAGAAATACGTATCCGGATTGAGACTTAGAGTCATCCGGATCGGTGTCAAATCTAGCGTTGACATAACACTTAGCGACTAGCTCTTCTTCACCTCCGTATATGAGAAACATTTCCTTAGTTCTTCTCAAGTACTTAAGGATATTCTTGACCGCTATCCAGTGTTCCGAACCTGGATCAGATTGGTACCTACTAGTCAAACTAATAGCATGTGCCACATCCGGTCTTGTACATAGCATGGCGTACATTATTGAGCCTATGGCTGAGGCATAGGGGACCTTATCCATTATCTCTCTCTCTTCCGCCGTAGCCGGACTTTGAGTCTTACTCAATGTCTTGCCTTGCAACATAGGTAAGAACCCCTTCTTACTTCCTTCCATTTTAAACTTCTTTAAAATCTTATCAAGGTATGAACTTTGTGATAGCCTAATTAGGAATCTTGATCTATCTCTATAGATCTTGATGCCTAATATATATGATGCTTCACCAAGGTCCTTCATCGAAAATTTGTTGTTTAGATAACTTTTCACACCGCTTAAAAGATCTATACCATTTCCAATCAATAATATGTCATCCACATATAATATTAGAAATGCCGCATTGCTCCCACTCACTTTCTTGTAAATACAGGCCTCTCCATAAGTTTGGACAAATCCAAACTCTTTGATCACCTCATCAAAGCGGAGATTCCAACTCCGGGATGCTTGCTTCAGTCCATAGATGGATCGCTGAAGCTTACAAACCTTGTCAGCATCCTTAGGATCGACAAAACCCTTTGGTTGTATCATATAAAATTCTTCTTCAATATTACCATTGAGGAACATGGTTTTGACATCCATCTGCCATATTTCATAATCAAAATATGCAACAATTGCTAACATAATCCTAACCGATTTTAGCATCGCTACGGGAGAGAATGTCTCATCGTAGTCAACTCCTTGAATTTGTCGAAACCCGTTTGTGACAAGTCGAGCTTTATAGATGGTCACATTACCATCAGCATCAGTTTTCTTCTTGAAAATCCATTTATTCTAACGGCCTTTCGGTCATGAGGTAAGTCCACCAAGGTCCAAACCTGGTTTTCGTACATGGATCCCATCTCGGATTTCATGGCTTCTAGCCATTTGTTGGAATCCGGTCTCATCATCACTTCTACATACGTCGCAGGGTCATCATTTCCATCAACCATGAAATTCATGACAGGATTTCTGTACAGTTCAGGAGCTGCACGTGTCCTGCTTGATCTGCGAGGTTCGGCAGAGTCCTCTTTCGGAGTTTCATGATCTTTATCATTAGTTCCTTCTTTATTCAGTGAAGTCAACTCTAGAACAACTTTCGGCGCTGCTCTACTCACCGTTTCATGAAGAGACGGTTCAATAACCTCTTCGAGTTCTATCTTCCGACTACTCACACCTTCACAAGAAACTCTTTCTCAAGAAAGGATCCAGTCCTGGCAACTTAAACCTTGCCCTCGGATCTGTGATAGAAGGAATACCCAATTGTTTCTTTAGGGTATCCTATGAAGACGCATTTTTACGCTATAGGTTCGAGTTTATTAGGCTGAAGTTTCTTCACATAAACATCACAACCCCAAACTTTAAGAAATGATAGCTTAGGTTTGTTTCCAAACCACAACTCATACGGTGTATTTTCAATGGATTTAGATGATGCCTAACCGACTTAAGCATCGCTATGGGAGAGAATGTCTCATCGTAGTCAACTCCTTGAATTTGTCAAAACCCCTTTGTGACAAGTCGAGCCTTATAGATGGTTACATTACCATCAGCATCAGTTTTTCTTTTGAAAATCCATTTATTCTCAACGTCCTTTCGATCGTGAGGTAAGTCCACCAAGGTCCAAACCTGGTTTTCGTACATGGATTCCATCTCGGATTTCATGGCTTCTAGCCATTTGTTGGAATCAGGGCTCATCATCGCTTCTTCATATGTCGCAGGGTCATCTATTTCATCAATCATGAAATTCATAACAGATTGCCGCAGTTCAGAGCCTGCGTGTCCGCTTGACCTGCGAGATTCGGTAGTGTCCTCTTTCGGAGTTTCATGATCAATATCATTAGCTCTCTCTTCATTAGGTGAAGTCAACTCCGAAACAACTTCTGGAACTGCGCTACTCGCCATTTCATGAAGAGAAGGTTCAATAACCTCTTCGAGTTCTACCTTCCGACTACTCACACCTTTCGCGAGAAACTCCTTCTCAAGAAAGGATCCATTCTTGGCAAAAAAGACCTTGCCCTCGGATCTGTGATAGAAGGTACACCCAATCGTTTCCTTAGGGTATCCTATGAAGACGCATTTTTCCGCTTTGGGTTTGAGTTTATCCGGTTGAAGTTTCTTCACATAAACATCGCATCCCCAAACTTTAAGAATGACATCTTAGGTTTGTTTCCAAACCATAATTCATACGGTGTCTTTTCAACTGATTTAGATGGTGCCCTATTTAAAGTGAATGCAGCGGTTTCCAGTGCATAACCCCAAAATGAAAGTGGCAAGTCAGTCAAAAACATTATAGATCAAACCATATCGAATAAGGTACAATTACGATGCTCTGATACACCATTACATTGTGGTGTTCCAGCATGCGTGAGTTGTGAAACTATTCCACACACTCTCATGTGTGTGCCAAACTCGTAACTTATATACTCACCTCTACGATCAGATCGCAGAAATTTGATCTTTCTATTACGATGATTTTCCACTTCACTCTGAAATTCTTTGAACTTTTCAAAGGTTTCAGACTTGTGTTTCATCAAATAGATATATCCATATCTACTCAAAGCATCCATGAAAGTAACAAAATAACGATATCCACCATGCGCCAACACACCCATTGGACCACACACATCAGTATGTATGATATCCAATAAATCTGTCGCCCGCTCCATTGTACCGGAAAACGGGGTTCTAGTCATCTTGCCCATAAGACATGGCTCACATGTATCAAATGATTCAAAATCAAGTGATTCCAAAAGTCCGTCAGAATGGAGCTTCTTCATGCATTTTACGCCAATATGACCTAGACGATAGTGCCACATATATGTAGATATATCATTATCAAGTTTAATCCTTTTAGCATCAACATTATGAATATGTGTATCACAACTATCGAGATTCAACATAAATAAACCATTCATCATAGGTGCATGACCATAAAAGATATTATCCATATAAATCGAACAACCATTGTTTTCGGATTTATACGAATAACCACTTTGCAATAAACACGATCCGGATACAATGTTCATGCTTACTGCAGGCACCAAATAACAATTATTTACATTTATAACTAATCTCGATGGCATATGGAGAGGCAGCGTTCCAACGGCGATCACATCAATTCTTGATCCACTGCTGACACGCATCGTGACCTCATCCCTTGCTAGCTGGCGCTTGTTCCACATCCCCCGATTTGAGTTACATATATTAGCAACCGATCCAGTATTAAATACCCAGGTTCTACTGCGAGTACTAGTCAAGTACACATCAATAACATGTATATCACATATACCTTTGTTTGCCTTGTTGGCCTTCTTGTCTGCCAAATACTTGGGGCAGTTACGCTTCCAATGGCCAGTCCCCTTGCGATAATAGCACTCGGTATCAGACTTAGTGTGGGGCCCCCGGATTAATTCTCCGAGAATCCCTGTTATGCATACAACAACGATCCCATGATCAGTTAGTCGTGGCACATAACCGACAAGTATCATTACAACATCCGGGAATATAACGAATTACAAGACTTACATAAATGCCGTTATGGCTACATTAATAATCATCAGCAGAACTTCATCAAGCGCAGAGCCCGAGCCATGCCTTAACCTACGTGCAACCCGATCGAGAACGTCCTAGCTCGCATAGTCGCCAACATCATCTTCTTCTTGATATCTGACCAAGTTAATAGCCAGGGACAATGCCAGTGAGTACTTTGAATATACTCACAAACCACCTTAAGATAACAGTAATAACAAGAGGATATGCATTATGGCTGTGGTAGTAGGAAGGCTCCAAGAGAGGTTCTTTTCTTAATTAGTTTCTCTTATAGATATAGCATCTACATATCTTTGTTGAAAACCTTTGTAAACAATTTGGAAACCTTTTTGAAAAGTTTTGGAAAACATCAGGACTGGGTCACCCATTTATTCCTTCTCCCGATCATCCCACGACCAAAACTCCTTTCATTCCTTTCTGACCATCCATGGTCAAAACCTTTCTCCTTTTCGACCATCCCATGGTCAAAATAATTTCAAAGCATTTGCTCTTCCAAAATCCTTTTTGAAAACAAAACCAGCACCACTCTACAGAAGTTTTTCCAACCCGTCCTTAACCGCGGACACGGCTATTCGAATAGATTTAGAATCTGCAGAGGTTGTACACTTTCCCCACATCATCCGGGTACACTACCCTGATCTTCACCGATCGTGGGTCGAGTAACCGATCAAGACTCTCTGGATGCCCACTCCAATATAAGTGCCTACCCTATGAGTGTTAATCCCCTCAAAACTGGGACGTCGGGTACCGAGGACCAACCAGAGCGCTTTTTCCACTGCTCGAGTGTGCGCTTTCAATGAGGGGCTCATAGTAATGCGTGGAGGCCAGCAGACCCTTCGTTCCTTCTCCAGGTCGATGTACCACATGGACCTTTATCGGAGAAGGCCCACCCTCCAGGGATCCCCGATCCCCTGTAGTTGTTGTGAGGCAGCTTATACCGGAATAGACAACCATAAAATCCAACCCGGTCCCATATCAGAGTAATGTGGTTGCACAGGGTTAAGTTGTTATAGCTAAACTGCAAAAAACCCGGGTGCGTTTTTGTAAACTGTTGGGTCCGCAGCATAGAAAACAAAAAAATTCCTACGACGAGAACTATACGCCAAGATCTATCTACTAGATACAGAGCAATGGGTGGACATACATCCATGGAGAACTTACCCTCGAAGACAACGAGTTTTGTTAACGAGGAGGAACTCGTGGTTGATGTAGTCGTACGCTTGCCGATCTCAAGATCGTGTGGAAGTCCGAGCGCCACAAATTAGCAGCGCATCCGTCCTCGCACACACGTTCAAGCTACCGGACAACCTCCACCTCCTCGCTCTAGCGAATCAGCAGAAGCAGCAACTCCTTCCAGATGCAAGGCCACCAGGAACATGTATCTCGCTAATCCGAGACCATGGGGGAATATCTAGAGGGGGAAAGAGATCCTTCACGAGGAGGTGTTATTTGTGAGAGGGGAGAGGAGGGCTTTATATAGGAGGAAGGGAGACCCCTCCCCTCCCATAGACGGCGCATGAGAGGGGGGGGGGGACTCCTCCCCTCCTTCATTCGTGTGGTGAACCTCCACTCACATAAACATGGCCTCCACCCAAAATCCCACTCACATGTATTTAATTTCCACCAAATTAAATGCAACTCTCAATTTAATAAAACTCTTTTATTTATTTTATTCAGAATTTTGTTAATTACTTTAATTAACAAACATTCACATAAAACCCCTTGCAACATTTCAATATCACATGCAGAACCACTTTCTATAATTTCACCCGAAACAATTCCGGTTTCTATCGAAACAATTCCTGTTTCTATCGAAACATTTCCTGCGCTTTGCAAACATTTTGTATGGAACATATGTGCTCCTAAATGGTGTCCGGCAACCCTTAAGTGTGTCACCCTATGGTTCCTGAATAATGCAGACATGATTTAGACTCCTCTCAGATCAATAATCAGAAGCGGGACCTGGAGATCCATATTGACTCCTGCATATTCAACGATGACTTCTGTGATCGTGAGAACCTTTAACGCTAGCAATTTAATCCCTTTGTCTCATGATATAATACATGTCCGAGATTCGATCATCGGTATCCAAATACCTAGTTTGATCTCGTTACCGACATGCACTCTTTTCTCGTTCCCGTGATATAACATTCTAGTGATCACATCACTTGCTTGCAAGCTATCTTAATGTGATATCACCGAGAGGGCCTAGAGTATATCTATCCATCATCGGGATTGACAAATTCCACTCTTGATCCATGAGCCTCAACATAACACCTTCATAGCACTGAACCCACCTTTATAGTCACCCTGTTACGGTGTGACGTTTGATGTTCAAGATACTTTTCCGGTGTTAGCAATTAACATGATCTCATGGTCTAAGGACTAAGAGTACTTCATATGATGTTATAGAAATATAAATATAATGACTTGATCATAATGCTATACTTCGGATGAATGTTCATCACATCATTTCACAAATGTTGTGACCCTATTATTAACAACATCCAATGTCCCTGAACAGGAAACCTTGATCATCTTGTTCATCAACAAGCTAGTCTATAAGAGAGGCATAACTAGGAACCCTTTTTGTTTATTAAACACACATGTATTGATGTTTCCTATCAATACAATTATAGCATGCAAAGTAAACATCTATCATATACAAGGAATACATAATAACAACTTTATTATTGCCTCTCAGGGCATATTTCCTTCAGTCTCTCACTTGAACTAGAGACAATAATCTAGTTTACATAGTGATAAATCTAACACCCATGGAGTTCTGGTGTTGATCATGTTTTTCCCTAGGGCGAACTTTAGTCAATGGATCTTCTACATTCAGGTCCGTGTGCACTTTACAAATCTTTATATCTCCATCCTTGACATGCTCGTGGATGGAGTGAAACCGGCGCTTAATATGCTTGGAATTCTTGTGAGACCTTGGTTTCCTTGGCATTGGCTATGGCTCCATTTTTGTCACAATAGATCACCATTGGGTCCAATGCACTAGGAACCACACCTAGTTCCGTTATGAACTCTTTCATCCAAACCTCTTCCTGCGCCGCTTCTGAAGCAGCAACATATTCTGCCTCCGTCGTTGATCTAGCCACCATAGGTTGTTTGGAACCCCTCGAACTAACTGCTGCTCCGTTCAAGATAAATACGTATACGGATTGAGACTTAGAGTCATCCGGATCAGTGTCAAAGCTAGCATTGACATAACACTTAGCGACTAGCTCTTCTTCACCTCCGTATACAAGAAACATATCCCTAGTTCTTCTCAAGTACTTAAGGATATTCTTGACCGCTATCTAGTGTTCCGAACCTGGATCAGATTAGTACCTAATAGTCAAACTAATAGCATGTGCCACATCCGGTCTTGTACATAGCATGGCATACATTATAGAGCCTATGGCTGAGGCATAGGGGATCTTATCCATTATCCCTCTTTCTTCTGCCGTAGCCGGACTTTGAGTCTTACTCAATGTCTTGCCTTGCAACATAGGTAAGAACCCCTTCTTACTTCCATCCAAATTAAACTTCTTTAATATCTTATCAAGGTATGTACTCTGCGATAGCCCAATTAGGCGTCTTGATCTATCTCTATAGATTTTAATGCCTAATATATATGAAGCTTCACCAAGGTCCTTCATCGAAAATCTGCTGTTTAGATAACTTTTAACACTGTTTAAAAGATCTATATCATTTCCAGTCAATAATATGTCATCCACATATAATATTAGAAATGCCACATTGCTCCCACTCCCTTTCTTGTACATACAAGCCTCTCCATAAGTTTGGACGAATCCAAACTCTTTGATCACCTCATCAAAGCGGAGATTCCAACTCCGGGATGCTTGCTTCAGTCCATAGATGGATCGCTGAAGCTTGCATACCTTATCAGCATCCTTAGGATCGACAAAACCCTTAGGTTGTATCGTATACAACTCTTCTTCAATATTACCATTGAGGAACGCAGTTTTGACATCCATCTGCCATATTTCATAATCGAAATATGCAGCAATTGCTAACATAATCCTAACCGACTTAAGCATCGCTACAGGAGAGAATGTCTCATCATAGTCAACTCCTTGAATTTGTCAAAACCCCTTTGCGACAAGTCGAGCCTTATAGATGGTCACATTATCATCAGCATCAGTTTTTCTTTTGAAAATCCATTTATTCTCAACGGCCTTTCGATCGTGAGGTAAGTCCACCAAGGTCCAAACCTGGTTTTCGTACATGGATTCCATCTCGGATTTCATGGCTTCTAGCCATTTGTTGGAAACAGGGCTCATCATCGCTTCTTCATACGTCACAGGGTCATCTATTTAATCAATCATGAAATTCATAACAGGATTGCCGTACAGTTCAGGAGCTGCACGTGTCCTGCTTGACCTGCGAGGTTCAGTAGTGTCCTCTTTTGGAGTTTCATGATCAATATCATTAGCTCTCTCCTCATTAGGTGAAGTCAACTCCAAAACAACTTCCGGTGCTGCGCTACTCGCCATTTTATGAAGAGAAGGTTCAATAACCTCTTCGAGTTATACCTTCCGACTACTCACACCTTTTGTGAGAAACTCCTTCTCAAGAAAGGATCCATTCTTGCCAACAAAAACTTTGCCCTCGGATCTGTGATAGAAGGTATACCCAATCGTTTCCTTGGGGTATCCTATGAAGACGCATTTTTCCGCTTTGGGTTCGAGTTTATCCGGTTGAAGTTTCTTCACATAAACATCGCATCCCCAAACTTTAAGAAATGACAGCTTAGGTTTGTTTCCAAACCATAATTCATACGGTGTCTTTTCAACGGATTTAGATGGTGCCCTATTTAAAGTGAATACAGCGGTTTCCAGTGCATAACCCCAAAATGACAGTGGCAAGTCAGTTAGAAACATCATAGATCGAACCATATCCAATAAAGTACGATTACGACGTTCTGACACACCATTGCGTTGTGGTGTTCCGGCAGGCGTAAGTTGTGAAACTATTCCACAGTCTTTCATATGTGTGCTAAACTCGTAACTAAGATACTCTCCTCCACGGTCAGACCGCAGAAATTTGATCTTTCTGTTACGATGATTTTCCACTTCATTCTGAAATTTTTTGAACTTTTCAAAGGTTTCAGACTTATGTTTCATCAAATAGATATACCCGTATCTACTCAAATCATCCGTGAAAGTAACAAAATAACGATATCCACCTCGCGCCGACACACTCATTGGTCCACACACATTAGTATGTATGATTTCCAATAAATCATGCCTGCTCCATTGAACCGGAAAACGGCGTTCTAGTCATCTTGCCCATAAGGCATGGCTCACATGTATCAAATGATTCAAAATCAAGTGATTCCAAAAGTCCATCAGAATGGAGTTTCTTCATGCGTTCAACGCCAATATGACCTAGACGGCAGTGCCACATATATGCAGATATATCATTATCAAGTTTAATCATTTTAGCATCAACATTATGAATATGCGTAATACTACTATCGAGATCCAACAGAAATAAACCATTCAACAAAGGTGCATGACCATAAAGATATTATTCATATAAATCGAACAACCATTGTTTTCAGACTTAAACGAATAACCACTTTGCATCAAACACGATCTGGATATAATGTTCATGCTCAGTGCAGGTACCAAATAACAATTATTTAGGTTTATAACTAATCCCGACGGCATATGGAGAGGCAGCGTTCCGACGGCGATCACATCAACTCTTGATCCATTGCCGACCCGCATCGTGACCTCATCCCTTGCTAGTTGTCGCTTGTTCCGCAGCCCCTGAACCGAGTTACATGTATTAGCAACCGATATTGTATCAAATACCCAGGTGCTACTGCGAGTACTAATCAAGTACATATCAATAACATTTATATCACATATACCTTTGTTTGCCTTGCCGTCCTTCTTGTCCGCCAAATATTTGGGGCAGTTGCGCTTCCAATGGCCAGTCCCCTTGCAATAGTAGCACTCGGTATCAGACTTAGGGCCATCTTAGGGTTTCTTTTTAGGCGTGGCAACAGATTTTCCGCCCTTCTTTCCCTTCTGCTTGCCTTTCTTGTCCTTCTTGAAACCGGTGGTCGTATTGATCATCAACACTTGATGTTCTTTCCTAATCTCCACTTCTGCAGTCGTAAGCATTGGCAAAAGCTCGGGAAGAGACTTCTTCATGCCCTGCATATTATAGTTCATCACGAAGCGGTTATAGCTAGGTGGCAGAGATTGGAGAACACGATGTATGCCTAAGTCAATGGGAATCGTTATTCCCAAGGACATAAGCTTATCAGCGTAGCCAGACATTTTGAGTATGTGCTCACTAACGGAGTTGTTCTCCTCCATCATGCAGCTAAAGAACTTTTCAGAAGCATTATAACTCTCTACGGCAGCATGGGTATCGAAAATCATTTTCAATTCTCCCATGGTATCAAAGGCATTGCTATTTTCGAAACATTTTCGAAGTTCTGGCTCTAGCCCATACAGTATGCCGCAATGAACTAAGTTGTGGTCCTCCTGACGAGTTATATAGACGTTCTTTTCCTCGTCAGGGGCATCAGGAGCTGGTGGGGGGACAAGCGGCGCCTCTAGCACATATTGCTTTTGTGCAGCAGTGAGGAGAATCCTCAAATTCACAGCCCAGTTGGTGAAGTTGCTACAATTCGCAGCAAGCTTCTCTTTCTCCATGAACACATTGAAATTAAAAGCAGGTGGTGCCATCTACAAAAGAATTTGTAAAGTATATTTATACTAAGTTTATGATAGATTGAGTTCAACTAATCCAAATTACTAATGAACTCCCACTCAAAAATGACATCCCTCGTGTCCTTTTGGTGATTACATGAACCAAATCCACTACACCAAGTCCGATCATCACGTGAGTCGGTGTAGCTTCAAAGGCGAGCATCTATATGGGCATCATATCAACTATATGACTCATGTTTAACCTTTCGGTCCGTGTTTCGAGGCCATGTCTGTACATGCTAGGCTCGCCAAGTAAGAACCTTAGTATTCGCGTGTGTAAAACTGTCTTACACCCGTTGTATGAAAGCGTAGAGTCGAAAACACCCGATCATCACGTGATGCCTCAAAACACGATCCACAAAATTGTGCATACTTAAGGAAGAACACATTTTATCTTGATATCTAATTGAGGGATCATCTTATAATGCTACCAAAAGTGCCAAACTAGCAATATAAGATGCTAACATCTAATGTGTGAAGTGAGATGATATGGTCCATGCATTTGATCTCTTTCATTTGCATCGTGGTATGATCTCTATCATTCCTTCGTGTGTAAGGCCAAGGTCTATGGAACTTACACGTTAAGTGAGTTGTAAGAGTATCTATCATACATCTACTTACAACAATACCATATCAAGACACTAGCCTAGCAACAATCTAAACTAGACGCCTCTAATTCATCAATTGCAAGTTTTACGTGGCTTAGGGCTTTCGAAGATAGAACCGGTCTTACCTACGAACATGAACCACAATGAGGATAACCAAGTTATTAGCAACTTTTTGTAAATCAGATATTGACTATAGTAGGAGAGACAGACACCCGCTAGCCACTTATGCAAAACTAGTTGCATGTCAGTTGTGGAACTGGTCTCATGTACGATGACATGTAAGGTTGGTCCGGGCCGCTTCATACCACTATGCCACCAATATCCAAAATACATAGAAGATGCAATAACATGATCATCATCGCTCACATATAAACATATGTGTACTACCCGTGCAAAGCACCTACGCATAGATCAGGCTCTGATACCACTGTTGGGTCCACAGCATAGAAAACAAAATTTTTCCTACGATGAGAACTATACGCCAAGATCTATCTACTAGATACAGAGCAACGGGTGGACATAAATCCATGGAGAACTTACCCTCGAAGACAATGAGTGTTGTTAACGAGTAGGAACTCATGATTGATGTAGTCGTACGTTTGCTGATCTCAAGATCGTGTGGAAGTCCGAGCGCCGCAAATCAGCAGCACATCCGTCCTCGCACACACGTTCAAGCTACCGGACAACCTCCACCTCCTCGCTCCAGTGAATCAGCGGAAGCAGCAACTCCTTCTAGACGCAAGGCCACCGGGAACATGTATCTCGCTAATCCGAGACCATGGGGGAATCTCTAGAGGGAGAGAGAGATCCTTCACGAGGAGGTGTTATTTGTGAGAGGGGAGAGGGGGCTTCATATAGGAGGGAGGGAGACCCCTCCCCTCCCATAGCCAGCACATGAGGGGGGGGGGACTCGTCCCCTCCTTCATTCATGTGGTGAACCCCCACTCACATAAACATGGCCTCCACCCAAAATCCGACTCACATGTATTTAATTTCCACCAAATTAAATGCAAATCTCAATTTAATAAAACACTTTTATTTGTTTTATTCAAATTTTGTTAATTAATTTAATTAACAAACATTCACAGAAAACCCCTTGCAACATTTCAATATCACATGTAGAACCACTTTCTGCAATTTCACCCGAAACAATTCCGGTTTCTATCGAAACAATTCCTGTTTCTATCGAAACATTTCCTGCGCTTTGCAAACCTTTTGTATGGAACATATGTGCTCCTAAATGGTGTCCGACAACCCTTAAGTGTGTCACCCTATGGTTCACGAATAATGCAGACATGATTGAGACTCCTCTTAGATCAATAATCAGAAGCGGGACCTGGAGATCCATACTGACTCTTGCACATTCAACAGTGACTTCTATGATCGTGAGAACCTTTAACGTTAGAAATTTAATCCCTTTGTCTCATGATATAATACATGTCCGAGATTCGATCATCGGTATCCAAATACCTAGTTTGATCTCGTTACCGACATGCACTCTTTTCTCGTTCCCGTGATATAACATTCTAGTGATCACATCACTTGCTTGCAAGCTATCTTAATGTGATATCACCGAGAGGGCCCAGAGTATATCTATCCGTCATCGGGATTGACAAATTCCACTCTTGATCTATGAGCCTCAACATAACACCTTCATAGCACTGAACCCACCTTTATAGTCACCCTGTTACGGTGTGACGTTTGATGTTATCAAGATACTTTTCCGGTGTTAGCAATTAACATGATCTCATGGTCTAAGGACTAAGACTACTTCGTATGATGTTATAGCAATATAAACATAATGACTTGATCATAATGCTATACTTCGGATGAATGTTCATCACATCATTTCACAAATGCTGTGACCTTGTTATTAACAACATCCAATGTCCATGATCAGGAAACCTTTATCATCTTGTTAATCAACAAGCTAGTCTATAAGAGAGGCATAACTATGAACCCTTTTTATTTATTAAACACACATGTATTGACGTTTCCTATAAATACAATTATAGCATGCAAATAAACATCTATCATATACAAGGAATACATAATAACAACTTTATAATTGCCTCTCAGGGCATATTTCCTTCATAAACCTTTTTCCTTCGGTTTTCCTCCAGCATTTTATAAAACAAAACCCTTTTCTCTTTCTCAACATCTCTTGGGAGGTCCCACCTCACCAAGGTTTTATCAGAAACATTTGGTAAACTTTTGCTGGGGTCTTCCCATCCTCTAGTTTTTGCTTCGGCTAAAACAAGGTCTCCAAAATGGTATGGTGTAATACACCATCTATTCTGCTAGGGACAAGTAGGTGTCACCAAGGGGGTCGTACTTAGTAGTACAAAAGTGTAATAGTTCGGAGGAACCAAACCACTACCATATATACAACAGCGTATAGTAAAACAGTGCAGTTTTAATAAACCAAAGATAAAACATGCATAAGTAAAACAGTAGGACAAGGCTTATGAGCAAGAAGGCGGCTTGCCTTTGATCAGCAATATGGCATAATTTTCCCTAGACTTATTCTTAGAAAACCATAATAACCAATAAAACCAATCTCCTTCTGCTCTCCGATATAATCACAACTATCGTCGATAGGGAACACATGCCAACAAATAAAAGGGCACAATCAAAACAAGGCATACAATCACCAATACCATTCGGAAAACAAGCAATTGAGTAAACTCCAATTAAGGTTCAGTAGTTTTATAGAGGATTGGATTTAGGAGGTGGAGATGGCCGTGGAGAAGGGAATGAAAATCCCTTAGGATTTATAGTCTAGAAACTACTTAAGAGATAGATTTTGGAACAAGACCATATTCTGTATGATACCACTATGTAAAAATGAAACCAGAAGATAGGTAGTGATAATATGAAACCAACAAAAGTGGTTTCACTAAATTATCAATTTCCATTGATTTATAATGAATTTTCTAGTAGGAAAAACTCTAGTTTTAGGAAATAATTCACCAGAAAAGTTCTAGAGCTCCGAAAATTATTTCCTTGGATGGTTAGATAAGGCTTGATGTATTTGTTCACTGAGAGTTGGAATCATGTAAAGATAATTAACAGAATGCCCTCAGGAAATTCCCAAAGGTAGTTCTGGAGCTATTTTGTCTTTTTCACTAGATTAATTCTACAGAGGATTTTGAGTTGATTCCAAGGTCACATGGTAGGTATTTAGAATACCTTTCTGTGGAAATTGGAATCAATCTTTTTGGAGTGGTAGAACTACTGAGGTGATTTTATTAGTGAAATAACTAAGCCTAGAACAGATTAATTCATGATAAATCCATAGGGGCTTGGGAAATTATGGGCTCCTGGGTTTTGATAGGTACTGATAGGGAGTATTACTGGGAGTTGGAAATGGGTCAATACCTCTGTTGGTTTGACTCAGAGAAATTCCTAAAGTCAGATCACAACTATTTTTGTTATTTTTACTAAAGACAAACTACTGTTCACCTTGGCATGGGAACAAAGTGCAAAGATAGGTATGTTAAAAAGCTACCAAGGGAAGTTGGTTTCACTCCAAATGGAAATGTGAAACCCACATAGGATTTTATTTAGTGAAATGGATAGGTGCTAGCATTTTAATTTCTACACAAATTGGGAATAATAATAGGCTAGGATTTTGGTTCTGCATGTTGGGCAAAACATGTGAGAACATGTATAAATTTGTATCTGTCCAGAAGGGAGTGATTTCTATTTTGTTTAGCAGAGCAGAGAGCAAGGGAGAGGAAGAGGGTGTTCTGGGGAGGGGAGTGGAAAGTGATTGGGGGCAAATGCGCTAGAGAGGGGAGAGCTGGGTGGCCTGGGGTATTTAACCCGAGAGGAGAGGTCCATGATGGGCATGGCCTATGGAGAAAGGGTGAGGGGGTGAAACCAGGGCTGGTATTGTTGTGGGCTAAGGGAAGGTGGTTTTCTGGTCGAGCTGCAGGGCAGAGGGAGCAGTGTGCAGCAGCTGCAAGTGGAGTAGGGAGGTTTGCAAGGAAAGACACCCACATGGGGATAAGCTCTAGTGTCCAAGCACTAGAGGACAAGCTGCTACATTGATTTGCTATAGTGATCACGGCCAGAGGAGATGGTGGTTGTTGTGGTGAGTGGTGGTGGTTGATCCTTGGTTTGGTTCAATAATTCCTTAGTTTGCCCAATTTGATTAAATAGATGGTCATGAAGGAAGTCTAGAAATTTGACCTATGCAAGATGAGGCAAAGATGCTGGTAGATGGGCGTGGATCATATATAACTCCATGAATTAATTGAGAATTATTGGATGAATTTTAGTCCACTTTAGATCATTTATTCAAAAAGTGTAGAAGTAACTTCTAGCAGATTATTTGATAATTTTACATTGGACAAGGTTGGTTTTTGGTTAGAGATGGTCCCAAATGTGAATACACACTTAGGGGAATTTTCCCAAGATTTATTGGAAGATAGAAGTATTTAGAACAATTATTATTCCAATTGAGCCATTTAAGAAAATGGGCAAAAAGAAATAATAAAGCTCTTCAAAAATATTTATTTTTGAAGTGGGAAGATGTGGTATGATATATACGACTCAATTGAGCCAAAAGTTAGGGAAGTGTTTTGGCAAAAACCAAACTTTCCTTTATGGGAGAAGTTTTGGAGATTTTGACTATTAAAGAGATTAATTAGATTTGGAGCCATAATAAGGATGGATAATATTTGATAAATCTTGATGATCAAGGTAGATGATGTAGAAAAGGTGTAGCAAGCATTTGCAACCTTGGGATTGGAGAGTCCAAGTTGATTTTGGTGAGAACTAGAGATTTAAGGATCTTGGGTAAGATTGTTTTCATACCACCAAAACCTTGCTGGATCTTGGAGCTCAGGGCCCCCTTGGGACATGGGATATATGGATGGATAGACCAATTGATGTAGATTGCAATGGTGTAGAGGTTTGAGCTTGATCCTGCTTGATCTCACCAAGACAGGCTTTCAAACTTTGAATAAAATAAGCCTGCCAAGGCAGATTATCAACTAGCCTTCAAAACCTTGTGGGTTTAAGAAGCACAAAGATCCACTTGGAATAAGTGAAGTAGATATTGATAGAACAATATGAGTAGAACACAACCATGCAAAGAGGTGGTCCATAGAAGGTGGGATGGTGGTGTGAGGTTCTATCAAAGTAGGCATGTTGACTAGATTTGCAGGAATAGTCAATTTCTATCCTGCAAAACCATCAAGAACCACTAGGTTGGCAAATGATCTAACCAAGGGCAAGAGTGGGCATTGGTAGTCCTTAGGATGGTTAACAAGATGGTTCAGATGCATTTTCAAAAATTCACAAGGGTTGAGAAAGGGAGGCATTCAAAAAGGTGATGCTGGAATTAGTTTTCCAAACTTAGCCAAATTTGGCAGATTTAGGGTTTTTGACTAGAATGTGGGTGGTGATGATTTTGATGGGATGCAAGGTACCAACGCATCATCATGTGGCTGATGTTTAAGTGTAGGGGGAGTAGAAAGGATCCATGCTTGATATTGGTCTTCATTGACTTGAAGCTTCTAGAAGGGATATCTTCAGAATTGATCTGGTTAAGGGTTTTAGATTTTCACCAAGTATCTAGAGGTCAGATACATCTTGTGTTCTTTCTTAGGATTTGGTGGTCTTAAAGTATTTGGGTCCTAGAGGATGAGCTCCTAGAGTAGCTCATACTACTTCTATGCAATCAAGTCAAACAGGAGATCAAGTCAACTCATCTTACAAACAATTCAACTACTACTAGGGTTACCATCAAGCTTGGCTCGAGGTAAGGATGGGTATTTTGAAAAGGTTGTGGTTGGAGTCAGGTGAGAGTCCTTGGTATCTCGACCAAGAGTAGAATTCAAATGCTGTGAAAAGATGTTTTGGGAAAACTAGAATAAGATTAGTTGAGGGTTCTGTCTTGAAAACATAAGGAGGTTATATTATATCTCTCTCCATAGTTTTGTCAATAGAAGCTAATAAAATAGTTTTGGTTTCATAAGCATCTTGGCTCAAGTTTTGAAATGCCAGAACATTTGAGAATATGTCAAATGAGCCAGGATAGTTTTGTTAAATAGCTTTTGTCAACTGATGGTGAGGTAAGGAGTGTCATATGGTATACACTCACATGCACAAGCACAGACAAAAAACAAGCAATACTGCACTAATGAACAATAAAAAGTTTTTGTTCCCCCTGATTTTTGCATTCTGGACAACTAATCAGGGTTGCAGAAATTGGGATTGATAGAAGCTCGGGGAGAGATTTCTTCATGCCCTTCATGTTATAGTTCATCACGAAGATCTTGTAGCTAGGTGGCAGAGATTGAAATACATGATGTATGCCTAAGTCAATGGGAATCGTTATTCCCAAGGACACAAGCTTATCGGTGTACCCAGACATTTTGAGTACGTGCTCACTAACAGAGTTGTTCTCTTCCATCATGCATCTAAAGAACTTTTTAGAAGCATCATAACTCTCTACGACAACATGGGTATTAAAAATCATTTTCAATTCACCCATGGTATCATAGGCATTTCCATTTTCGAAATGCTTTCGAAGTTCTGGCTCAAGCCCATATAGTATGCCGTGATGAACTAAATTGTGGTCCTCCTGACGAGTCAAATAGACATTCTTTTCTTTGTCAGGGGCTCAGGAGCTGGTCGGGGGCCTAGCGGTGCTTCTAGCACATATTGCTTTTGTGCAGCAGTGAGGAGAATCCTCAAATTCATGGCCCAGTTGGTAATGTTGCTACCATTCATCGCAAGTTTCTCTTTCTCCATGAACATGAAATTAAAAGCAGGTGGTGCCATCTACAACAGAATTTGTAAAGTTTATTTAGACTAAGTTTATGATAGATTGAGTTCAAATAATCCAAATTATGAATGAACTCCCACTCGAAAACAACATCCCTCGTGTCTTTTTGGTGATTACATGAACCAAATCCACTACACCAAGTCCGATCATCACACGAGTCGGTGTAGCTTCAAAGGTGAGCATCTATATGGGCATCATATCAATCATATGACTCATGCTTACCCTTTTGGTTCATGTTTCGAGGCCATGTCTATACATTCTAGGCTTGCCAAGTAAGAACCTTAGTACTCGCGTGTGTAAAACTGTCTTACACCTGTTGTATGAAATCGTATAATCAAAAACACCTGATCATCACGTGATGTATTGAAACGAAGATCCATAAAACGGTGCATACTTAAGGAAGAACACATTTTATCTTGATATCTAAATGAGGGATCATCTTATAATGCTACTAAAATGCCAAACAAGCAATATAAGATGCAAACATCATATGC
This sequence comes from Avena insularis, assembly GCA_023614405.1. Lineage (NCBI taxonomy): Eukaryota > Viridiplantae > Streptophyta > Magnoliopsida > Poales > Poaceae > Avena > Avena insularis. Next base: position 139,512,907 of record CM042686.1, on the reverse strand, counting down.
ATAAAGTGAAATGATATGGTTCTTGCACTTGATCACTATCATGTGCATCATGGTATGATCTTTATCATTCCTTTGTGTGTAAGGCCAAGGTCTATGGAACTTACACGATGGGTATGCTATAATTTCCAGGTGTCTTACGCGTACTATCTTACGGAGTCCGTCTTTGAAAGTGACTACTCTGTCGATGAAGTTGAGCTGCAGTCTTCCGGGGAGGCACGAAGAGTTGAGCAGAGTCCAGCCGGGATTGCGAGGAAAGAATCTTATATCCACTTAGGGGCTTGATACCGCGAGGGCTTAGGCTAGGCAGACTACCTCGATTCTGGGCTTCACGGAGTTCTCGATGGAGGATAGAATCTACAGCTAGGAGTACCTTTCTCTGAGGGTCCACGACTCTTCTTTAGGGGCGTAGCTTATCCTAATTAGAGATTTTGTGGTCGATACTTATGGGTTTGCTTCTAGTGGAGGGTTACTCTATTTTGGTGGGAAAGACATAGTCTTTCCCCCTTAGGATTAAACTAGGGTAGAGTTCTAGGAGTGGAAGTAATCCTTCCTTCATGGAGTCACAGATGGATGTTTTGAAAACTGTCATCACTCTTTCTCCTAGAGTTGGAATCTTCCGAAGACGTCCGCGAAGGGAGGTCCTACGGGGCTTATCTACTATTAAATTGAACTTAGCCTAATGGATATGTTGGATTCTCACGTCCTATAAGCGAATGGAACTAAGTGGTTAGTGCTCCGATGATCCTTTAGGCTGGTCTTCAGCTGAAACGGTAGAGGGACTTTGTAGGATCTTCATTTAGTTCCTCCTCTGATGAACCGCGGGTTGCTACTTGGCGAAAAGACGTCGAATCTGGGGATCTTTTCTGAAGTATCTTCCGGTAGATAGTCTTCTGGAGATCAAGTGGGAAGACGCAGTCTTTCCACCTTGGAGCTTCACTAAATTGCTTGAGGAGTGGTGCAGATCTTCTGTCTTGAAGGGCTGGCGCGATGCTGCATAAGTTTGTGTCTCCTTGGGTCTTGGGTTGAGATCTCCGAGAGACGTTCAATTGCGTGGACCAGGTCGGGGAAGCGGTCTTCACTTGAATTCCTTGTGTTGCTTTTGCTCGAGGGTGGAGTAAACTCAGTGTCTTCATGCGTCCTTGTCTTCAGGGAACTGAAGTATTCTGGCCATCTAGTGAGGAACTTCCCGTTGGTTGGGCAGAGGGATCTATTAGATTAGTTAGTCTCCTGAGGCGGTCAGAAGCTCTAATACACTAAAGGTTAGTGTGGTTAGGTCTTCACTTCTTGTCTTGGTTGACTTATCGAGTGGTTTCTTGTGTATATTGAGGATCCTTCTATGGTTGACTTCCGGCTTCAACGGGATTCTTGCTGTAGTAGACTGAGAAACAAGGGAGTGTGGTGCCATTGACGAGTCTTGCGAGATGAGTTTAACGAGGTATGTTGTCCTGCTGAGGTGAAATCTTCGAGTTGATTCTGACTTGACGATGTCGAACTCCTGGTTCTTGCGATGCTTTTCCTCTCATATACTCTCGAGGTTAGTCTGGGTCTCATTACCGACAACTAACACATGAGTTTCCTGAGTTACGAGGTGGGTTATCGCTCCTCGAGTCACATCTTTAGAGGTCAAAGCAAACCAGAACATACAAACAAGGCGAACAGAGCGAGAGGATCGCAATGTTCTCGGCAAACAACACGCATCGAGCAACACATAATGCACTTAGGCAAGCAAACACGGTCAACGCCAGGGACCAAGGAGTTAACTACTCACAATGTAGGGGAATCCTATTCTTAGGACTATTGATCCTAGATAATCGTCTTTCTTTGGGTCGGAGTCACTATCTTGCAGATGAAGTATTTGTCGTATCTTGGATGTTTCTTGGTAGTGCAACACCCGCTTTCTTCTGATTGTGAGGATTCCGCTGGTAGAGCGATATTGTAGTCTCCTTGTGTTTGCTGGTAGTTGCTTGTCTTCATCTTGTTCTCATTGTCTTCACCGGGTTCTAGATCCTAGTTATTTAAAATCCGTAGGTTTGAAGTTTGGACAAGAGTTAGAGGAAACTATTTTCGAAAGCATTTACTTAGAGTAAGAGAAGAAGTAGAACTTTTTGAACTCATTGAGAAACTAGTTTTCGAAAGCCGGGGTTTTCAAAATAAGTTTCCTGTCTAGCGACCATGCTAACTAAGGTTCTCCTACAGTCAGGATGGCTCTGATACCAAGTCTGTGAGCCCCCGGATTAATCCTCCGAGAATCCCTGTTATGCATACAACCACGATCCCATGATCAGTTAGTCGTGGCACATAACCGACAAGTATCATTACAACATCCGGGAATATACTGAATTACAAGACTTACATAAATGCCGTTATGGCTACATCAATAATCATCAGCAGAACTTCATCAAGCGCAGAGCCCGAGCCATGCCTTAACCTACAAGCAACTGACTGGGAGAACGTCCTAGCTCGCATAGTCGCCAACATCATCTTCTTCTTGATATCTGACCAAGTTAATAGCCAGGGACAATGCCAGTGAGTACTTTGAATGTACTCACAAACCACCTTAAGATAACAGTAATAACAAGAGGATATGCATTATGGCTGTGGTAGTAGGAAGGCTCCAAGAGAGGTTCTTTTCTTAATTAGTTTCTCTTGTAGATATAGTATCTACATATCTTTGTTGAAAACCTTTGTAAACAATTTGGAAACCTTTTTGAAAAGTTTTGGAAAACATCAGGACTGGGTCACCCATTTGTTCCTTCTCCCGGTCATCCCACGACCAAAACTCCTTTCATTCCTTTCTTACCATCCATGGTCAAAACCTTTCTCCTTTTCGACCATCCCATGGTCAAAATAATTTCAAAGCATTTGCTCTTCCAAAATCCTTTTTGAAAACAAAACCAGCACCACTCTACAGAAGTTTGTCCAACCCGTCCTTAACTGCGGACACGGCTATTCGAATAGATTTACACTCTGTAGAGGTTGTACACTTTCCCCACATCATCCGGGTACACTACCCTGATCTTCACCGATCGTGGGTGGAGTAACCGATCAAGACTCTCAGGATGCCCACTCCAATATAAGTGCCTACCCTATGAGTGTTAATTCCCTCAAAACCAGGACGTCGGGTACCGAGGACCAACCGGAGCGCTTTTTCCACTGCTCGAGTGTGTGCTTTCAATGAGGGGCTCATAGTAACGCGTGGAGGCCAGCAGACCCTTCGTTTCTTCTCCAGGTCGATGTACCACATGGACCTTTATCGGAGAAGGCCCACCCTCCAGGGATCCCCGATCCCCTGTAGTTGTTGTAAGGAAGCTTATACCGAAATAGACAACCATCAAATCCAGCCCTGTCCCATATCAGAGTAATGTGGTTGCACATTAAGTTGTTATAGCTAAACTGCAAAGAACCGGGTGCGTTTTTGTAAACCTTTTTCCTCCGGTTTTCCTCCAGCATTTTATAAAACAAAACCCTTTTCTCTTTCTCAACAACTCTTGGGAGGTCCCACCTCACCAAGGTTTTAATAGAAACATTTGGTAAACTTTTGCCTAGGTCTTCCCATCCTCTAGTTTTTGCTTCAGCTAAAACAGGGTCTCTAAAAGGGTATGGTGTAATACACCATCTATTCTGCTAGGGACAAGTAGGTTTCTCCAAGGGGGTTGTACTTAATAGTACAAAAGTGTAATAGTTCGGAGGAACCAAACCACTACCATATATACAACAACATATAGTAAAAAAGTGCAGTTTTAATAAACCGAAGATAAAACATGCATAAGTAAAACAGTAGGACAAGGCTTATGAGCAAGAAGGTGGCTTGCCTGTGATCAGCAATATGGCATAATTTTCCCTGGACTTCTTCTTAGAAAACCATAATAACCAATAAAAATCATCTCCTTCTGATCTCCGATATAATCACAACTATCGTCGATAGGGAACACATGCCAACAAACAAAAGGGCACAATCAAAACAAGGCATACAATCACCAATACCATTCAGCAAAAAAGCAATTGAATAAACTCCAATTAAGGTTCAGTAGTTTTAGAGAGGATTGGATTTAGGAGGATGAGATGGCCGTGGAGAAGGGAATGAAAATCCCTTAGGATTTATAGTCTAGAAACTACTTAAGAGAAGGATTTTGGAACAAGACCATATTCTGTGTGATACCACTGTGTAAAAATGATATCAGCAGATAGGTAGTGATAATATGAAACCAACAAAAGTGGTTTCACTAAATTAACAATTTCCATTGATTTATAATGAATTTTCTAGTGGGAAAACTCTAGTTTTAGGAAATAATTCACCAGAAAAGTTCTGGAGCTCCAAAAATTATTTCCTTGGATGGTTAGGTAATACTTGATGTAATTGTTCACTGAGAGTTGGAATCATGTCAAGATAATTAACAGAATGCCCTCAGGAAATTCCCAAAGGCAGTTCTGGAGTTATTTTGTCTTTTTCACTAGATTAAGTCTACAGAGGCTTTTGAGTTGATTCCAAGGGCACGTGGTAGGTATTTAGAATACATTTCTGTAGAAATTATAATCAATCTTTTTGGGGTGGCAGAACGACTGAGGTGATTTTATTGATGAAATAACTAAGCCTAGAACAGATTAATTCATGATAAATCCACAGGGGCTTGGGAAATTATGGGCTCCTGGGTTTTGATAGGTATTGATAGGGAGTTTTACTCGGAGTTGGAAATGGGTCAATACCTTTGTTGGTTTGACTTAGAGAAATTCCTAAATTCAGATCACAACTGTTTTTGTTATTTTTACTAAAGACAAACTACTGTTCACCTTGGCATGGGACCAAGGTGCAAAGATAGGTATGTTAAAAAGCTACCAAGGGCAGCTGATTTCACTCCAAATGAAAATGTGAAACCCACATAGGATTTTATTTAGTGAAATGGATAGGTGCTAGAATTTTAATTTCTACACAAATTGGGAATAATAATAGGCTAGGATTTTGGTTCTGCATGTTGGGAAAAACATGTGAGAACATGTATAAATTTGTATGTATCCAGAAGGGAGTGATTTCTATTTTGTTTAGCAATTAAACTTAATGGACAGAAGCAGATCTGGAATTAATGGAATTATTAAAAGAAAAAGGGAAACAGCCACTAGGCCGGATTCTAGACGCAGATGGGCTTCACAGCGGAAAACGGCCCACCCGGATCGGCGACTCGCGCGCAAGGCCAGGTTTGAACACGCGGGGCGGGGCCCGCTTGCCATACTCGGCGAGGGCCGAAGCGGTAAGGGGGCATCGTGGCCGCTCGCGTTAAGGGGATCCAACGGTGGGGAGCTCGTCGTCCCCCTCAGTCACCGCGGCGGCGATGGAACCGTAGGGGCGTCGGGCGGCGATGGGAGAGCTCACCTGGGGGCTTGCCGGCGACCGTCGGGTGGCGAGGGCAATGCGGTAGACGACGGCGATCCCGGAGAGGGGCGACACGGCTTGGTTCGACGCCGGAAGGTGGCTCACGCGATGGTGGCCGACGGTGACCTTGCTGGAGCTCGCCGGCGTGGCCGGTAGAGGTGGTCCTAGACAAAAATGAAGGTACTGTCGGAAAGAGGAGGAGGAGGAGATCACCACAGAGTGACATGCAGCAGGGGAGGAGGCGAGGAGAGAGAGCTTAGCTCCATTTTTGGGGGAGGCCAAGGTTCCTCTTTCTTCTTCTTTCGAGCAGAGAAGAGAGCAGGGGAGAGGAAGAGGGTGTTCTGGGAAGGGGAGTGGAGAGTGATTAGGGGCAAATGCGCCAGAGAGGGGAGAGCTGGGTGTCCTGGGGTATTTAACCTGAGAGGAGAGGTCCATGATGGACATGGCCTATGGAGCAAGGGTGAGGGGGTGAAACCAGGGCTGGTATAGCTGTGGGCTAAGGGTAGGTGGTTTCTGGTCGAGCTGCAAGGGGAGTAGGGAGGTTTGCAAGGCAAGACACCCACATGGGGATAAGCTCTAGTGTCCAAGCACTAGAGGACAAGCTGCTACAGTGATTTGCTATAGTGATCATGGCCAGAGGATATGGTGGTTGCTGTGGTGAGTGGTGGTGAGCCTTGGTGGTGGTTGATCCTTGGTTTGGCTCAATAATTCCTTAGTTTGCCCAATTTGATTAAATAGATGGTCATGAAGGAAGTCTAGAAATTTTACCTATGCAAGATGAGGCAAAGATTCTGGTAGATGGGTGTGGATCATATATAACTCCATGAATTAATTGAGAATTATTGGATGAATTTTGGTCCACTTTAAATCATTTATTCAAAAAGTGCAGAAGTAACTTCTAGCAGATTATTTGATAATTTTACATTGGACAGGGTTGGTTTTTGGTTGGAGATGGTCCCAAATGTGAATACACACTTAGGGGAATTTTCCCAAGATTTATTGGAAGATAAAAGTATTTAGAACAATTATTATTCCAATTAAGCCATTTAAGAAAATGGGCAAAAAGAAATAATAAAGCTCTTCAAAAATATTTATTTTTGAAGTGGGAAGATGGGGTATGATATATATGACTCAATTGAGCCAAAAGTTGGGGAAGTGTTTTGGCAAAAACCAAACTTTCCTTTATGGGAGAAGTTTTGGAGATTTTGACTATTAAAGAGATTAATTAGATTTGGAGCCATAATAATTATGGATAATATTTGATAAATCTTGATTATCAAGGTAGATGATGTAGACAAGGTGTAGCAAGCATTTGAAACCTTGGGATTGGAGAGTCCAAGTTGATTTTGGTGAGAACTAGAGATTTAAGGATCTTGGGTAAGATTGTTTTCATACCACCAAAACCTTGCTAGATCTTGGAGCTCAGGGCTCCCCTTGGGGCATGGGATATATGGATGGATAGAAAAAGTGATGTAGATTGCAATGGTGTAGAGGTTTGAGCTTGATCCTGCTTGAGCTCACCAAGACAGGCTTTCAAACTTTGAATAAAATAAGCCTGCCAAGGCAGATTATCAACTAGCCTTCAAAACCTTGTGGGTTTAAGAAGCACAAAGATCCACTTGGAATAAGTGAAGTAGATATTGATAGAAAAATATGAGTAGAATACAACCATGCGAAGAGGTGGTCCATAGAAGGTGGGATGGTGGTGTGAGCTTCTATCAAAGTAGGCATATTGACTAGATTTGCAAGAATAGTTAACTTCTATCCTGCAAAACCATCAATAACCACTGGGTTGGAAGATGATCTAACCAAGGGCAAGAGTGGTCCTTAGTAGTGCTTAGGATGGTTAACAAGATGGTTCATATGCATTTTCAAAAATGCACAAGGGTTGAGAAAGGGAGGCATTCAAAAAGGTGATGTTGGAATTAGTTTTCCAGACAGCCAAATTTGGCAGATTTAGGGTTTTTGACTAGAATGTGGGTGGTGATGATTTTGATGGGATGCAAGGTACCAAAGCATCATCAAGTGTCTGATGTTGAAGTGTAGGGGAGTAGAAAGGATCCATGCTTGATATTGGTCTTCATTGACTTGGAAGCTTCTAGAAGGGATATCTTCAGAATTGATCTGGTTAAGGGTTTTAGATGATCACCTAATATCTAGAGGTCAGATACATCTTGTGTTCTTTCTTAGGATTTGGTGGTCTTAAAGTATTTGGGTCCTAGAGGATGAGCTCCTAGAGTAGCTCATACTACTTCTAAGCAATCAAGTCAAACAGCAGATCAAGTCAACTCATCTTACAAACAATTCAACTACTACTAGGGTTACCATCAAGCTTGGCTCGAGGTAAGGATGGGTATTTTGAAAAGGTTGTGGTTGGAGTCAGGTGAGATTCCTTGGTATCTCTACCAAGAGTAGAATTCAAATGCTTTGAAAAGAGGTTTTGGGAAAACTAGAGATAAGATTAGTTGAGGGTTCTGTCTTGAAAACATAAGGAGGTTATATTATATATCTCTCCATAGTTTTGTCAATAGAAGATACTAAAATAGTTTTGGTTGCATAAGCATCTTGGCTCAAGTTTTGAAATGCTAGAACATTTGAGAATATGTCAAATGAGCCAGGATAGTTTTGTTAAATAGCTTTTGTCAACTGATGGTGAGGTAAGGAGTGTCATATGGTATACACTCACATGCACAAGCACAGACAAACAACAAGCAATACTGCACTAATGAACAAGAAAAAGTTTTTGTTCCCCCTGATTTTTCCATTCTAGACAACTAATCAGGGTTGTAGAAATTGGGATTGACAGAAGCTCGGGGAGAGATTTCTTCATGCCCTTCATGTTATTGTTCATCACGAAGATCTTGTAGCTAGGTGGTAGAGATTGAAGAACATGATGTATGCCTAAGTCAATGGGAATCGTTATTCCCAAGGACACAAGCTTATCGGTGTACCCAGACATTTTGAGTACGTGCTCACTAATAGAGTTGTTCTGTTCCATCATGCATCTAAAGAACTTTTTAGAAGCATCATAACTCTCTACGACAGCATGGGTATCGAAAATCATTTTCAATTCACCCATGGTATCATAGGCATTGCAATTTTCGAAATGCTTTCGAAGTTCTAGCTCCAGCACATACAGTATGCCGCGATGAACTAAATTGTGGTCCTCCTGACAAGTCAAATAGACATTCTTTTCTTTGTCAGGGGCATCAGGAGCTGGTGGGGGGCCTAGCGGTGCTTCTAGCACATATTGCTTTTGTGCAGCAATGATGAGAATCCTCAGATTCATAGCCTAGTTGGTAATGTTGCTACCATTCATCGCAAGTTTCTTTTTCTCCATGAACATGAAATTAAAAGCAGGTGGTGCCACCTACAACAGAATTTGTAAAGTTTATTTAGACTAAGTTTATGATAGATTGAGTTCAAATAATCCAAATTATGAATGAACTCCCACTCAAAAACAACATCCCTCGTGTCTTTTTGGTGATTACATGAACCAAATCCACTACACCAAGTCCGATCATCACATGAGTCGGTGTAGCTTCAAAGGTGAGCATCTATATGGGCATCATATCAATCATATGACTCATGCTTACCCTTTTGGTTCGTGTTCCGAGGCCATGTCTATACATTCTAGGCTTTCCAAGTAAGAACCTTAGTACTCGCGTGTGTAAAACTGTCTTACACCCGTTGTATGAAATCGTATAATCAAAAACACCCGATCATCACGTGATGTCTTGAAACGAAGATCCATAAAACGGTGCATACTTAAGGAAGAACACATTTTATCTTGATATCTAAATGAGGGATCATCTTATAATGCTACTAAAATGCCAAACAAGCAATATAAGATGCAAACATCATATGCATAAAGTGAAATGATATGGTTCTTGCACCTGATCACTATCATGTGCATCGTGGTATGATCTTTATCATTCCTTTGTGTGTAAGGCCAAGGTCTATGGAACTTACACGATGGGTATGCTATAATTTCCACGAGTATCAACTATAGTTCAAATTATAACATTACCATATCATGACACTAGCCCAACATCAATCTAAACTAGATGCTTCTAATTTATCAATTGCAAGTTTTTACGTGGCATAGGGCTTTCGAAGATAGAACTAGTCTTACCTAGGAACATGGTGAAGGGGATCTGTAGCAGAAAACAAAAAATTTCCTACGATGGAATCCCAAAACTGCCTAGGATCTATCTATGTAGTAATGCGGTAACGACCAATGCGTATAGAATACATACCCTTGTAGACCGTACGCGGTTAACGTTCCGCAGGGAACATGGTTGAAGTAGTCGTACTCGTAGCCGACCTCAAGGTCACGAAGTTCCTCGTAGGTCACCCCTTGCTCCTTCTTCATCTTCATCGTGCAGCAGCTCCGACTCACGACATTTAAGCGCCCCAAGTGTTGCGCCTCGTGTCTTCATACACATACGATGCACGATGAGACCTCTGGCTCCCCGATCCCGCTAGGAGTGCGGAAGTTGATATCCGGCTAGGAATCCCTGCAGCACAACGACGTACTGCAGGTGTGCCTCGATCGCACAGCCCAGACTTGGGGCCATGGTCACAAGGGCTAGAGAGAGAGGGAAAGAGGAAGCCAACCAAAGGACTTATCCAAATATTGGTTTGTGTCATCCCCCCCATGGGCACCCCTTTATATAGGGGGAGGGGGTGTAACCTCCCCTTTGGGTTTCCCATGTGGGACTATTCAAGGGAGAGGGGGAGGCGCATGGGCCTCATGGGCCAGCCGGCCAAGGGTGGGCCCCACCCTGCGCACAAACGTAGGATGGCTGGGTGGGCCCCCTTGAGGCGCCTGGGCCTTGGCCCCTTTGGCCCTTGGCCCTTCCCTCCTTCGGTTTTCCCTCATGGGCCTTTATTCACTAGGAAGTTTGGACCATTAGTTGAATAACCCTTCAAATTAGATTTTAATATTATATTTAATATTAATTACACTAATTAATATGTAAATACATATTACAAAACCTGATTCAACCCGAAACACCTTTCAGATCCCCTTTCTATATCCTCTGAACCACTTCGGAATTCTCGGAATGATTCCGTCCTTTATTCTTTCTCCGAACAACTTCGGATCTCTCTGCGGAACAATTCCGGCTTTCTCTTTCTCTACTGTGATTCCATCTTACAAATGATCACTCTCATCGTACCCTTAAGTGTATCCTCTCACGGCTCAAGAATGCTCTAGACATGATCTGTATTAATGATCAACAGAGGGACCAGGGATATCCATGTGACCCCTATGCATTCCTGATAACAATGTCGTTTGAACCGCTAAATGTAGCATCCAATTTCTTTTGTTTCTCGATACGACTTGTCCGAGATCCGATCATTGGTATCACATACCTTGTTCAATCTCGTTCACAACAAGTTCTGTTTTCTTGTTACCGTGATATTACATCCCCGCAACCGAGTCACATGTTGCAACATTTATAGATGTAATCTCACCAAGCCGGCCATATGTATCTTTACCCGTCATGTGGGTGAACAAATCCCGGTCTTATAGTCACATGTCATCTACTGTTCCTTCGGAATACCCAACGTACACCTTTATAACCACTGTATTACCAAGTGGCGCTTGATGTAGTCTAAGCAGCCTCGGGAAACAATGAGTAATATGAGATCATGGTCTAAGGAAAAGGAGTCTAGGTATAACTGTTGCAACAATGAACTATATGACTTGATTGTGTGCAATCACATCATTCTCCAATGATATGATCCCGTTGTCAATAGGCATAAATGCCCATGATCTTGAAACCCAGATCATCCTCTAACCAACGAACTAGTATGAATAGAGGCTACTAGGGACTTTGTTGTTTCATACCACACCTGTACCAATATTTCTACTTGGCACAGTTATAGCACAATATGAAACTATTATAAACTAATTGAGATATGATAATAAAAAACTATTTATTATTTTCCTCTAGGGCATATCTCCTTCAGTCTCCCACTTGCACTAGAGTACAAATAATCTAGCTCGCATTTTAATCATATAAACCATATACCATATGCATTTACAGATCAAGCATTCTCATGGGAAACGTCATGTCCATGTTCTGTTTTACCAGATCATTATGTTTTGCAAATCGTTAATGTCTTCCTAATTTTGACATTCACTCCATTATCTTATAGTGGGTCGAAGTATTTGTTTGGCAACAAAGTGAGACTTTGTTTCTAGTGTTTATAATCATGGTCATTTTCACCGTTGTAATCTAAACTTCGAAACACATTTTGCTATCCTTTGTGTATATACTATAGTCATGGCAGCAGAACGAGGCCGGATTCCAGGAGCTTACAGTGACTTTAGATCAACCTCGAGGGCTTTCTCATGGGCACTGGGCCCTGGGACACATCATTCTACGTTAAAAGCGAACTAGCCCCGCCATAACATTATACATCACATCAGATGGAGCTTTTATACTTCTATATCGATGTAGATCATAGTGCATGAAATGCAACTATGCCACTTACTTTGCTTCTTGTCATTTAAGTACAAACTTAATTCTGGTTCAGTGATCAACTCAGGAATCACTTAAAGACATGTTCTTATAGTTAAGATTTTGTCCTACCAACCAGAAATCCGGGTCACATTACGTCGAGTATACAACATGGTTATGTGGAAGAACCTATGACTGAGGCATAGGAGATGCAACACATCTTTTTATTTCAACCATAGTTACAATACTAACTCAATGCTTCATATAGTAAGAACTACTTTCTCACCTTGTTCCATTTTGAGCTTCTTCAGAATATTGCTTAGGACATTCTGAACATCTTTCAGAATCAAGTCCAGGAAGCATTCGACATTCAGTGTTTATTAAACTCACCAATCTATCTCGATAGATCTTATTGTTTAATAACTTCAACTTCATCCTTATTTACCTATTTAAATGTTTTTAACACCAATCACATCATTCACATATGTCATCCACATATCCTAGAATGATTTCACGCTCTCACCCAAATATGACATTCATGTTTGAGATCTAGGGATTTCACTTAACTCCCACTCAAATATGACATTCATGTTTGAGATCCAGGGATTTCACTTAGCTCCCACTCAAAATATGTCAACTACATATTATGAATCAGCCAAGCTGATTTGCTCCCACTCAAATCTAGGTCCTCTCGATAATCTTGGACATTCCAAAATTGTTTGATCATCATCAATTTGAGACTTCCAATTACGAGACTTCAATATCCATATATATTTCTAGTGTAAATCCAAACGACTTAAGCATCACTACTGTTGTAGTCAACTCCTTGAATTTGTCCAAACTTGTGACAAATCGAGCTTTTTGTCATTGATTAAGTTTCATTTCCTTCTTATGAATTTGCAGTCATTCAGAAATATCAAGTAAACTTCTTTACTTTAATAAGATCAAGTAACATGTTACTTTGCAATCTTAAATGTAACTTAATATAGGATTTTACGACTCCTAGTCATTTCTCGCACTCAGGTCCATCATGCTTCTTTGTAATTTGCAGGTATGTCTTGTTCAAAACATGACAAGTGAATCAATAATATAATTCCACAAACTTGTAGAATATATAGTTGAATCCTACTTTATTTAGTAAAAGTATTCACTGAAACTTTATGATCATTATCATTAGTATCTCTTCTATATGTAGAGTTTGGATTCACGAAACAAATTCTGCTTCGCCACTCAACAATTTGGAGGTAAGGTAAAATACCTTGTTTTGATCTTTTACTTTCTTCCACCTGTATCTTCATCAAGACACGACAACTTTGGACAACAACAGGTTTGCCCCTTTTGTGGAAGATGCATTCATAGCTTTCTAAGAATGCTCTAGAAAGACTTGTTTATTCGCCACGATTTTGACTTGTCGAAATCTCCAGAAACTCGAACTTGCCATAACACTTATGGTGTTGTTTCCACAAATCTTTAGATGTTCCTTTGTATTTCAAATGAGTGTTTGCTTATTTTTGATCTCTAACTCTAAACGATAACTATAACCCCGATAAGAGATAATATGTATCTAATACAAAATGATTATGATGTTTAGACATTTCAACACAGTTTGAATTCGTCCAATTATCATAATTTGTGAATCATCTTTCACAAGTCCCTTTTATGCTAAACTTAACTTGAATACCTTAGTCATGTCGATCAAATCGAAGAGACTTCGTATTCTTGTTAATTTCAATATCCTCCTATTGTTGTGAATTCATTTGAACAATTCAAATCATTTCGAACTCATGTTTCATTAAGTAAATACGCTTATTCATTTAAGTCCATAATAAATGATTTCCACTACTTGTTGAAAATATGATACATCATTATGTATAAGATTCAAAAATTCTTCGCATATCACCATTTTACCAGAATGCGGAGTTTTAGTCATTCTGTCCAAGAAGCATGGTTTTGCAAAGTCTCTAGATTAAGCATCTAGGACCCCGATCTTCATAAAGAACATGCAATAACCAAAATGACTTAAACTATAGTGTCATTCCATTATTAAACTTTAGATATCTTTTAGCATTATAATCCTCTTATAAATGTTTAAACCATTATCATTAACATAGTCATGAGAATAACTTGTTTGTAATTGTAATGTGACCATAACAATATTGTTCATAAGAATAGTACAAACTGGCTTGTAACTTGTTCATATGAATAATCGTCTCGCCAAAACCAAGACACACAAACATGGATTACAAATTTGTATTCAAGTCTACTAATCCAAATGACAAACTTTGAGGAAAGAGGTGATGTCGGCCATCAACTGTTTTACTTGCCGTCATCAAGTCACGCTGCCTCAATAACAACAATTCTCAAGCAGATCCTCCTGTTTTCACAAAATGGGACAAGTATCAAATACTTTGCAAACTGCAACGAGTTTTGCAAGAATCACATTTATAATTTTGTATATATTACATATACCTTTTCATCCATGACCTCCATTACAATCAAGACCTTCCAAGAGTTCTCAACTCTAATGCAAGATCGCTAAGTGTTTTTCCAAATATTCCTTTTCATCCATGATGGAGGAAAACCCATCCAACGGCTCATACTCTATGTGCCTTATTCTGTAGAATACAAAATTTAGCCCAACTCTCAATCGAATGGAGAATGGCTTATTGGATGATTATGGAGAAAACACAAACATTCCGGAGTCATCGAACTATCTCCTAATGGTTATTGTATCAAGAAGAGAAGATCACCTTTTTACGATGATGTCCCTCATGCGTGGGTATTAATCTATGAAGTTGGACCCTTTTGCTAAGTTCCATATTAAGCAATATATTCCCATGGTCGCAATGGACCTCAATGAGATAGGCCAATATCTACTAAGATATTTGCAAACAGACATCTAGACTAAGTTTATAATAAGAGATCAATTTATAATTGGTCTCCACTAAAATTGTCATCCCCTGGACGATTTTAGTGATCGCATGATCCCTATCCTCTACACCTCCCCCGATTAACACGGCCATCAGTGCATTATCAAAGGTAGACATTCAACAATGCCAATCACATCATCCATGTGACTCATGCTCGATCTTTCGATCTCTTGTGTTCCGAGGCCACACTTCTATGGCGTGCTAGGCTCGCCAAATCTAACTTGTGTGTATTTGCTGTGCAACATGGCTTACACCCACTATATGTGAACGTAGATATGTCTGACCCCTACTCACCGCAGGGCGCCTCATACCGAAGAACTTTCTTGGTGGTGCACACACAAGGGGAACACGGAACATTGGAATTCAATAGGGATTATCTTATTTGCTACCATTGAGTATCTAAATACTAGCACACAATAAGATGTAAAAAACAGGTATTAAGATCATATGTATAATGTGATATGATATGGTCTTTCTTGCGCCTTGATCTCCATCGAGCGCTCCGGCATGATCTTCATCTTGCCCTTGGTTTGACACCAAGTCCACGACGCCTCCACCAGGTCGTTCATCGGAACAATGACTATTACTATACTACTTAGTAACAGAAAAGTAAACTACTTTACCTTCGTAACGAATATTGCCATATCATAATCACATGCCCCCTGCAAAATAAAGTTAGACGCCTCTACTTTATCTATTGCAAGTTTTTACGTGGTTGTTAGGGCTTTTGCAATAGAACCGTTTCTAAACTATGAACTTTCCAACCACAACATGGATCCGACAGTTGTCTCTATTACACCCCTTTCGGGGACCTCCGTTGTAAATGCTATATAAACTATCGAATGAGAGACAGACACCCGCTATCCACTTATACGGTACAAGCCGTATGTTGAGCGTGAAGGGTTTCGCAGCATAGTAAATCAAAATTTTCTACGGAAGCGAACAGAGGGAAAGCCAAGATCTAATCTAGGAGATGCAAACAACAAGAGAGATTGGATTAGATCTTCATACCCTTGAAGATTCAAGACTGAACGCTCATTAACGTGGGTGATTTAGTCGTACTGCTTCTCCTCCTCGATCCGATCCGATCTAGCACCACAAGTGGCGGTGCCTCCGTGAGATGCACACGCAAAGCACCTCGACGCCTCCTCCTTCCTTGGACCAGCAAGTATGGTGGAGAGATGGATTGATCTACAACACGACGGGCGTGGTGTATTTGGTGGAGAATTTCTGCAGCGGGGCTTCACAAAAATGGGAGGGAGAGAGGAAGGCAGGGCTACTAGGGCTTGGAGGAGATGTGTAGGGGAGGCGCAGCCCTCTATATATAGAGGGGAGGGGCCAGCCCTAGCCCCTCCTCCAAGCCTATCTCTAGTTTAAACGATTTAAACTCTCCCCTTATCTAGAAATTCTATCCCGAGATTTAAACGAGTTAAATCTCTCTAGAATCGGCTGGGCCCTACGGTGCATACTTGGGGAGAACACAGTTTTTATCTTGATCTTTAAGTGAGGAATCATCTTATAATGCTACCGTCGCGATCTAAGCATAATAAGATACATAAAAGGATAAACATCACATGCATATAACTTTATGTGACATGGTATAGCCAATCTTCACAAGAATGATCTCCATCTTGTGCGTTCCGACATGATCTCCATCACTTCACCATGATTGCCTCCACCACGAATAGCAACTACAACTATTGCTAACTACTTAGCGATAAAGTAAAGCTATTACATGGCGTATAAGAAGTTGACTCGCAGGTCATACACAATTATAAAGACAACCATATGGCTCTTGCCGGTTGTGTACTCATCGACATGCAAGTCGTGAAACATTACAAAACATGATCATCGCATACATTATACACATCACATCTTGGGCCATACCATATCACAGAAAACACTCCCTGCAAAAACAAGTTAGACGCCTCTACTTTGTTGTTGCATGTTTTACGTGGCTTATGGGAGTAGATGCTAAGAACAATTCTTACCTACGGAAAGCCACAACGGTGATATTATGGTTGCCGAACTCCGGTGTTAATCCCATGACAACTATAGTGAGAGAAACTGACATCCACCAGCCGCATGTGTGGAACAAGCCACACGTCAAGTGCGGAGCCGGTCTCGCGAACGACGTCGCGTAAGGTTGGCCTAGACCGCTTCAATCTCACTATACCGCGTCATAAGAAGAACACAAACAAGAGGCTTGCAACAGAAAACATCAACGCCCGCAACAACCATGTTGCGTTCTACTCGTGAATCACATCTAAGCATAGATCTAGCTCTGATACCACTGAAGGGTTTCGCAAAGATAGTAAATCAAAATTTTCTACGGAAGCATGAGGGAAAGCCAAGATCTAATCTAGGAGATGCAAACAACGAGAGATTGGATTAGATCTTCATACCCTTGAAGATTCAAGACAGCGAACGCTCGCGGAACGTGGGTGATGTAGTCGCATCGCTTCTCCTCCTCGCGATCCGATCCGATCTAGCACCACAAGTGGCGGTGCCTCCGTGAGATGCACACGCAGCACCTGATGTCTCCTCCTTCCTTGGACCAGCAAGTATGGTGGAGAGATGGATTGGATCTACAACACCACGGCAGTGTATTTGGTGGAGAATTTCTGCAGGCTTCACTGCAAACAATGGGAGGAGAGAGGAAGGCAGGCTACTAGGGCTTGGAGGAGATGTAGGGGAGGGGCGCACCAGCCCTCTATATATAGAGGGGAGGCGGCCAGCCCAGCCCTCCTCCAAGCCTATCTCTAGTTTAAACGATTTAAACTCTCCCTTATCTAGAAATTCTATCCCGAGATTTAAACGAGTTAAATCTCTCTAGAATCGGCTGGGCCCTATGGGGCCTTGTGCCCCTGGCCCAATGCGGCCAGGACACTCCCTCATAGGCCCATGCCCCCTCTCGGAAGGTGGGACCACGTTGGCCCCCTTCCGGAAGGTTCTAGAAGCTTCCGGTACAATACCGATTAATCCGGAACAATTCCGAACTCCAAAAACTGCACTGCCTTATATGAATCTTATTCTCCGACCATTCCGGAACCTCTCGTGATGTCCCGGATCCCATCCGAGACTCAACAAAAATTCATAAACAAATTATCCAATCTATCCTAGCCGAGACACGTTAATGTGTGACCTCGGGTTCGAGAATATGCAGACATGATCTTCTATCAATAATCAACAGCGGGGTCTGGGCACCCATATTGACTCCCACACATTCATAGATGATCATATCGGATGAACCACGATGCCAGGATTCAATCAATCCCATATATATTCCCTTCGTCTCGCGATATTTTACTTGCCCGAGATTCGATCGTCGGTATCGTCATACCTAGTTCAATCTCGTTCACAGCAAGTACTTTACTCGTTCCGTAATCCGATATCACTTTGTGATTAACTCCTTAACCACATGCTTGCAAGCGGTGTTGATATCGATTACCGAGTGGGCCCAAAGTATATCTCTCCGACTTGGGAGGGACAAATCCCATCTCGATACATACAACCCAACAGATACTTTCCGATTACCTGAGAGAGACCTTTATGATCACCCTCTCATAGGATGACGTTTGATGACCTCAAAGCTTTCTTCCGATACCAGGGAGTTGTATTATCTCATGGTCTAAGGAATACAATATTTGACATAAGAAAAACTTCACAAAGACGAACACGATGACACGATCTAATTGCTTCGCTTAGTTTGGGTCTATCCACCATATCATTCTCCAATGATATGATCTCATTATCAATTGACAACTCATGTCTATGGTTAGGAAACCTTAACCATCATTGATCAATGAACTAGTCCATAGAGGCGTACTAGGGACACGGTGTTGTTCACAAACCACACAAGTATTAAAGTTTCCGCTTAATACAATTCTAGCATGGAATATAAACTTTATCATGAACAAGAATTATAATAATAACATCTTTATTATTGCCTCTAGGGAATAATTCCAACAGAGCGTGGAACCAGTCTCGCGTACGAATACGCGTAAGTTCGGTCTGGGCCGCTTCATCAAACAATACCGCGATATAAACAAGTACACGTTAGAGGGTAACAACTAAGGGATCAATACCCACACAATACTTGTGCGTACTGGCCATACAGCACTCCTACACATAGATCGGCTCTGATACCACTGAAGGGGATCCGCAGTAGAAAACAAAAAATTTCCTACGATGGAACCCCAAAACTGCCTAGGATCTATCTTGTAGTAATGCGGTAATGACCAATGCGTATAGAATACATACCCTTGTAGACCGTATGCGGTTAACGTTCCGCGGGGAACGTGGTTGAAGTATTCGTACTCGTAGCCGACCTCAAGGTCGCGAAGCTCCTCGCAGGTCACCCCTTGCTCCTTCTTCATCTTCATCATGCAGCAGCTCCGGCTCACGACATTTAAGCGCCCCAAGTGTTGCGCCTCGTGTCTTCGTACACATTCGGTGCACTATGATCCTCCGGCTCCCTGATCCCGCCGGGAGTGCGGAAGTTGGTATCCGGCTAGGAATCCCTGTAGCACAACGGCGTACTGCAGATGTGCCTCGATCGCACAGCCTAGACTTGGGGCCATGGTCACAAGGGCTAGAGAGAGAGAGGGAAGGAGGAAGTCAACCAAAGGACTTCTCCAAATATTGGTTTGTGTCATCCCACCCATGGGCACCCCTTTATATAGGGGGAGGGGGTACGCCCTCCCCTTTGGGTTTCCCATGTGGGACTATTCAAGGGAGACGGGGGAGGCACATGGGCCTCATGGGCCAGCCGGTCAGGGGTGGTCCCTACCCCATGCACAGCCCTAGGCTGGCCGGGTGGGCCCCCTTGATGCACCTGGGCCTTGGCCCCTTTGGCCCTTGGCCCTTCCCTCCTTCGGTTTTCCCTCATGGGCCTTTATTCACTAGGAAGTTTGGCCTATTAGTAGAATAACCCTTCAAATTATATTTTAATATTATATTTAATATTATTTACACTAATTAATATGTAAATACATATTACAAAACCTGATTCAACCCGAAACACCTTTCGGTTCCCCTTTCTATATCCTCCGAACCACTTCGGAATTCCCGGAATGATTCCGGTCCATTATTCTTTCTCCGAACAACTTCGGATCTCTCTGCAGAACAATTCCGACTTTCTCTTTCTCTACTATGATTCTGTCTTACAAATGATCACTCTCATCGTACCCTTAAGTGTATCCTCTCATGGCAGAGGAATGCTCTAGACATGATCTGTATCAATGATCAACAGAGGGACCAGGGATATCCATGTGACCCCTATGCATTCCTGATGACAATGTCGTTTGAACCGCTAAATGTAGCATCCAATTCCTTTTGTTTCTCGATACGACTTGTCCGAGATCCGATCATTGGTATCACATACCTTGTTCAATCTCGTTCACAACAAGTTCTGTTTTCTTGTTACCGTGATATTACATCCCCGCGACCGAGTCACATGTTGCAACATTTATAGATGTAATCTCACCAAGCCGGCCATATGTATCTTTACCCGTCATGTGGGTGAAAAAATCCCGGTCTTGCAGTCACATGTCATCTACTGTTCCTTCGGAATACCCAACGTACACCTTTATAACCACTATATTACCAAGTGGTGCTTGATGCAGTCTAAGCAGCCTCGGGAAACAGTGAGTAATATGAGCTCACGGTCTAAGGAAAAGGAGTCTGGGTATAGCTGTTGCAACAATGAACTATATGACTTGATCGTGTTGCAATCCTTCATGGAATGTCCAATCACATAATTCTCCAATGATATGATCCTCTTGTCAATCGGCATAAATGCCCATGATCTTGAAACCCAGATCATCCTCATGACCAACGAACTAGTATGAATAGAGGCTACTAGGGACTTTGTTGTTTCATACCACACATGTACCAATGTTTCTACTTGGCACAGTTATAGCACAATATGAAACTATTATAAACTAATTGAGATATGATAATAAAAACCTATTTATTATTTTCCTCTAGGGCATATCTCCTTCACATGGAACCACAACGATGATATACAAATTATTAGCAACTCGTTGTAAATCAGATATGACTATAGTAGGAGAGACAGACACCCGCTAGCCACTTATGTAAAACTAGTTGCATGTCAAGCGTGGAACATGTCTCATGTGCGAGGACATGTAAAGTTAGTCCGGGCCATCCCACTATGCCACCAATATCCAAAATACATATAAGATGCAATAACATGATCATCACCGCCCACATACTCTTATGTGTTCTACCCGTGCAAAGCATCTACGCATAGATAAGGCTCTGATACCACTGTTGAGTTCGCAGCATAGAAAACAAAAAAAATCCTATGATGGGAACTACTAAGCGCCAAGATCTATTTACCTAGATACAAGCAACGGGTGAATATACATCCATAGTGAACATACCTTTGAAGACCAACAAAGTGTAACGAGGTTGGAATCGTGGATGATGTAGTCGTTCGCTTGCCAATCTCAAGATCGAGATGAAGTCCTAGCGCCGCAAATCAATAGAACATCCGTGCTCGCACACACGTCCGGCCCAAAGAACAACCTCCGCCTCCTCGCTCCAATGATGCAGCGGAAGCAACAACTCCTTCCAGACGAAAAGCCATCGGGAACATGTATCTCGCTAATCCGAGACAGTTGGGGAATAATTCTAGAGGAGGAGAGAGATCCTTCACGAGGAGGTGTGCTTTGTGAGGAGGAGAGGGGGGAGCAGCCCCTCCCATGGAGGTACCCCCACCTTTTCCCTCATTCATGTGGGTGGAGCTCCCACTCACATAAAAAGCCTCCACTCAAAAATCCCACTCACATGCATTAAATTTCCACCAAATTGAATGCAACTCTTATTAAATAAAACTATTTTATTTATTTCATTCAGAATTTTGTTAATTACTTTAATTAAAAAACATCCACATAAAAACCCCTACAATATTTGAATATCACATGCAGAACCAATTTCAGCAATTTCACCCGAAACAATTCCCGTGTCCATTGAAATAATTCCAGCGCTTTGCAATTCTTTTCTCTAGAACATATTTACTGCAAATGGTGTCGGTATCCCTTAAGTGTGTCACCCTACCGTTCATGAATAATGCAGACATGATCGATACCCTTCTCTGATCAATAATCAGTAGCTAGACCTGGAGATCCATACTGACTCCCACATATTCAACGACAACTTCTGTGATCGTGAGAACCTTTAACGTTAGTAACTAAATCCCTTTGTCTCGCGATATATTACATGTCCACGATTCGATCATCGGTATCTCCATACCTAGTTTGATCTCGTGACCGACATGCACTCTTTTCTCGTTCCCGTGAAATAATATTCTAGTGATCACATCACTTGCTTGCAAGCTATCTCAATGTGATACCATCGAGAGGGCCTAGAGTATATCTATTTGTCATCGGGATGGACAAATCCCACTCTTGATCCATGAGCCTCTACATAACACCTTTGGAGTATCTGAACCCACCTTTATAGTCACCCTGTTACGGTGTGACATTTAATGTTATCAAGTTACTCTTCTAGTATTAGTGATTGACATGATCTCGTGGTCTAAGGACTATAATTACTTTGTATGATGTTATAGAAATTTAAACACAATGTCTTTGATCGTATTGCTATACTTAGAATGAATGTTCATCACATAATTCCACCAATGTTGTGACCTTGTTATTAACAACATCCGATGTCCATGATTAGGAAACCTTGATCATCTTGTTAATCAACGAGCTAGTTTATAAGAGAGGCATAACTAGGAGCCCTTTATTTGTTTATTAAACACACATGTATTAACATTTTCAATCAATACTATTATAGCATGCAAAATAAACATCTATCATATACTTGGAATATGATAATAACAACTTTATTATTGCCTCTTAGGGCATATTCCCTTCAGTATATTGGATCAAAGAATGAAACACATGATATAAGATATACATTTAGTAAACATGCATTGACGAGACTTTCAAGATACAATGAAGATATAATTTGGAGAAAACACCAACGGATTCAAGAAAGGTGTGACGAAACACATTTGTTGTCCAAACTATATCAAAGAATCAAATCAACCCAAGATTTGTTCAACAAAGTTCAATAAATGAACTAAGCAAGAACTATTGAGCATAGAAGATGAAATAAAAACTGATATGCTCAAAGATTTATCTCATTCAAGCAAATAAATCATAGAAGGAAGAATGAGATAACAAACTCCCAAAAGAGCAAGGTTTCAACAAATAAACCAAACCCTTAAAACATTTCACAATGGCACAAAGTACCGAGAAGAAAAGGTTTGTCTTCCACTAAAACACATTAAATAAAAACATAATCAAGGAGATATGCAAAAGGCAAGGAGGACAATGGGAGCCGAAACAAATTCCTTGAAAAGAAAAAGGCAATAAGAGGTGAAATCCAAGGTGAAGATGATCCACAAATGTACCACACACAAGTATATCAATTGTCGAAGACAATGAGTGTATTCAAATTGATTTCAGGTGATATATTGCACATATATTAAAGATAAATCTTCACAATAAAAAGCATAGGATAGGATTAAAAAGATTAAGAACTATGCAAAGATAGAGATTATTGATAGCTTCAACTAGTCACACGATCATGCAAAGAAATGATTAGAATAACATGAAGCAAACGTTCTCCCAAATAAGATATAGAGATATGTATTGGAGGAAGGCTACAACAAGAATTTCTTACCCAAACAAAGATCGAAAAGACGAGCAATAAAAGCTTCTAACAAAAAGTAGGACCTTGTTTGAGCCAAACAAGATAATCAACAATATCAACTCTAAGTGGCACTACCTCATATGTTCACATTTCCTAGGATTGTGATATGCAACAATAAGCATATTACTCCCCATAATGTGATATTCAAATCTTCTCAACAAGAGGCAAAACAACGTCAACTAGATATAATTAATGGAAATTTAGAATTCGAATTTCTCGTGAGTATGATGCACCACATAGTGACCGAATAAGCTTGCAATATCAGTACTAAGTGGTAGTACTCATGTACACATATTTTAAGGTTTGAGAGATTCGCAAGGCATGTCACTCCCCAAAAATTGTATGTTCCATTGACCACTCTAAAAGAGCCAAATAGTATATCATCAAGATACATTAGATACTTAAAAGAAAACACACAAGTAAATGATGTGCCAAACACTTAGACATACTTGAATACAAAAAAATAAGCAAGCATAAGGCACACCAAATACAAACACATACTTGGTACAAAACCAAAACATGTAAAGGGGCAAGTAACTTACAATATAAAAGAGTTGAGTTCGATTTACCGCAAAGAGGCACATTGGGTATATGGTAGGTAGATGATAATCCTTATAACTTGGCTTGATCAAATATAATATATGAAGATCCCTTAATTCTTCATGAATTAGCCAAGTCTACAATTCTCTCCACAAACATCTATTGATCAAGTTTGAGATTGTTGGTCCCCAACAAAGTTGGGTCCTAAGAGGTTAGTCACAATAGGCTTGGGAACCCAAATGGTTATCTTCTTGACACCACTTTGAGTTCCAACAAATTTGGCAAACACATTGCCATCCTTATCCTTTCCAAGAGAATAATATCAACAATGATAGGGTTAGATAAGGTACCGTTTGAACATGAAGAGGCAAAGTGCCCCTTCTCACGACATATGTAGAAACAAGTGCTCCCCTTTCTATTCTTCATTAATTTCTTTGATTGGGGTGCCTTACCTTTAGTATTCTTGGGAAGTGGCCTAGCTTCAACTTGAGGTTAAGATTGGGATTGACTTTGAACTTTTGGCTGCTTCCCTTGTTGCTTCTCACTCAAGTTCTTTTTATTTAATGGAAAAGATCTTACACGATGTCCTACAACCTTGCACTTGAAGAAAATAATCTTGGCCGAATTCTTGACTTGATCTTTGCCCTTCTTCTTGTTGATATTGGAATTTTTCTTGTTATTGGAGTTGAATCCAAGTCCACTTTTATCATTAGGGGATTTTTGCACACTCAAAATATCATCGAGTGTGGATTTCCCTTCATGACTCTTTTCCAAGTGTTTCTTCAAAAAAGTGACTTGGGCCTTGAGCTCTTTGATTTCCTCTACAAGGTTAGTAGAAATAGAGGTACTAGAGGAAGTAGAAGCTTCATTGTTAATTGTTAGAGCAATAAGGAAAAGAAAGTAATCCAACATAAAGTTTATCACTAGTATGAATAGAAGGATCACTAGGACTAGCACATGGAAAAATATTATTTTGAGTAGAAGTTGTGCTAATGTCCAAAAGAGGCTCACAAGATGTTACCTTAGTAATACCTGCCTCACAAGCTAACTTTAGCCCATCATGGGAGATTATAAGATCATTATGAGAGCTCGAGAGCTTTTTGTGACTTTTTCCAATTTCCTATATTTGCTAGTTAGCAATTCAAGTTGAGCCCTTAGCTCGACATTCTCCTTTAGTGTAGATGCTTCACAAGAAGTAGAGTTAGTATCGCAAGCATCATGAGTGGAATTTTCTTTTTCAAGCTTATAAGATTTATTTTTTTGTGTGAGGAGACAATTAGTATGCTTTTCCTTGGTAAGCTCTTGCTTAAGGAGATTGAATCTCTGACTCCCATCATCAAGTTAGAAATCCAACTCCTCTGTGGTTCCCATTTGTTTAGTTATGGTGTCCATAATGTGTTTGAGACAAGCAACAATCTTATTATTATTATCACGAAGAGAGGTACACAAAAAGGTCAACTCAAGCATGAGAGCACTAGTATCCTCATCAATGTCATCATCACTATCATCATTATCATTGCTATTATCTTTAGAAGATATGTTGGGATCCAAAGTAGGAGATACCTTTGATCCTCTTGCCATAAGGCACATGTGAGCACATGAGGATTAAGATGAGGATATTCTTGAATCTCCATTCATGATTGTGTATTGATCCATAGAATGTTTGATTTACTTTACATTGTTAGATACACAGCTAGATGAAATAGAAGCATTTTGCTAATGGGAACAATATAAATTAAGCATATCATCTACATTAGTACTCAAATAGTTTCTAGACGCTATGCAAGGACTAGAAACACAAGGGGATATAGAATTATTGTTGCAAGAAGTGTTTAAGTACAAACTCTCTACACCATTATCATTTATAGAACAAGAATCATTGGTGTAAATAGAAAAACTACCATCATCACATATGATTTTTACACTCACAATGCCATTACCTTGTGACTTGTCACATGTAAGTGAAGTGGAAAGAAATTGAAATCTCATCGCGGACGGAGGTGGAAGCAACTTGGAGATCTTCATGATGTGAAGGAGAAGATAGCTCCTTGGTGATACCATCAACCCTATGAGAAATGGACCCACCAAATATTTATAAGCTTGGTCTACATCTCATGAGATGACTTGCGGTTTACAATTGTCAAGAACAAATTAACTATGGTGCTTAAGGAGAAAATAAGCTCATTAGATACTTGAGCTTTGAGATGTAAATTTTTCTCATCCTCTAAAGATAGATTATGAGGATCCATCAGAGGATAAAAACCTACATCTAGAAATCACTCAATATTTGGACACAAGGTCCGAAGATTACTAATCAAGCAATTTCTCCACAAAGAAGAATTTGTGCCGTCAAATATAATTGTGTCATTGTGCACTATACTACTATCCTACATCTTTACACTCTAGGCGGTGAACCCTAAAGAAGGAGATACCTTGCTCTGGTACCAATTAAAAGGATACATATGTTACATAGAGGGGGGGATGAATAGGAAATTTCAAAACTAATACAACTTTGGCTTGATAGAATGCGGAATTAAACTAACGTTTATTTTACAAGCACACAACCTAAATACACTAGGCTCAACTAAGTGAACCAACAACAAGTTAAGATTAGAAATATAGCACAAGATATAAGTACTTCAAGCTCAATGGCTATCACTAGGAAAGTAAGCTCGAGTATAGAGATAACCGAGGCACGTGGAGCCGAAGATGTATTCCCGTGTTGCCTTACAAGAAGGTACGTCACGTTTGAGAGGTGTGTTATTCCACGAAGGATTTCTCAATGCCACGAAGGCTCAACTTCTTCTCCGAGTCTATCCCACAAAAGCATAGGCCCTTTCCTTATGGATAGCTTTTCCTCCACTCCAGAGATGGCAACCTCCATAACCACTTCACAAGCTCCACGAAGGAGAAGCCCTGAACTCTTCACAATCTTCCATGAAGAGTACACCACAACACCAACGTCCAAGCCAACTAGGAGGTCACCCTCCAAGAGTAACAAGCTCACGATATATCACTCAAACAAATCATAATAGAGAGCTCAACACTTATGCAATAATGCAAAGCAAGAACACCAAGGGTGCTCAAATCCTTCACTCTCAAATCCCACCAAAGCAACAAGTGCTAAGGAGGAATTAGAGATAAAGAACAATGGTGGAAATCAACCAATGACTTCAAGATCTAGATCCAATGGGTTCTCCTCACTTAGAGGAGGAATTGATTGGTGAGGATTGTAGAACTTGATCTCCTCTTCCAAAGCCCTCAAAAATATGCAAGAATCATAGGAGGGAAGGGAGAGGAAGCAAGCTCAAGAGGTAAACAATGGTGGTCAATTGCGTGCTCAAGAACACTAGAAATATTGGAGAAGACAACCCATTTTATAGGAGAAAGCAAATATGGTCGTTGGGGGAGGATTTGCAAGGACCCAGTCTTAAAGTCGGTCAGACCGGCCCTTGGACCTGGAAACTTGGTCCCCAGGCCGGGACACCGAGCTACAGACCGAAATGGCTCCGTATATCATCTCAGTATAGACTCGGTGGTGAAAACCGGTAATTTAGGTCTACGGGCCAGTCCACCGGCGCTGGCACAGGACCATCCAGTGTGGGAACTGGTCGGACCGGATCCACAACCAGGATGCAACAAACTTGACCAAAAACGCAATAACTTTTGCATCTAGACTCTGATTTCGATGATATTGGGCTTGTTTTGACAAGGAGAACAAGCTATACATGATGGTTCAGAGAAACATCATAGTCCAACAAAGGAGTATAGAACCAAATGAAGAATGGTATGAATCTTCCCTATAAGAAGAACCGGTAAAACCTCCAAACTCGAAAACACAATAAACGATGCATACGAATTCCATTTTTGATGAACTTGGGCTTGTTGAAGAGCTAGCAACAAGATCAAGAACCTCACTTGGAGAAACAACAATAAGCAAAAAAATAGGAAGATGAAAAGTATGCAAAGGATTGAGATCCCTAAGACGATGTGATCAAGTTACCCAACTGAAAGCTCCTCTTGATAGTGGGGCTATCTATCCTATAACCCAGTCTCCCAGCAACCACCTTGAGACCGGTAAAAGGAAAACCTAGCAAGGCCATACCTTTGACTTGTGCATCCCGCTTGATCTTGATGACAATGCTTCAAGCTCCATCCAAGCCGGGATGCTTAACTTGATCATTGTTGCTTCGTGAAGACTCATAATTTGCTCCCCCATACACTACTATGGGATAGATTCATTAAGGCATGTCTTCACATGTCCATTATCACCAATATGGATAGAAAGATTCAACCATATTATCTCCTTGACATGATTGAACTTGCACTTCTCAACCTTGATGATGATCACTACTTGATGTCATCCTCTCATGAGCTATATGAAATCTTCACTTTTGAAGCATTCCATGGAAAGATACCTATCCCATATAGAAAACACAAAGGCACATATATAATGGGTTAGTTCATGATGCATAATTGACAAGTCTTACCATACCACAAGATCCATGTGATACATTCTTTATGCTTCATGTGTTTAGCAACTTGAAATCACTCTTCACTCTTTGTATTGGTCAATCTTGTCGTGGTGGTGTCACGGCAGATGCCATGGATAGGCTAAAGGTGGGGACTAATATGCGCTAGGGGAATCCAGGGAGGGATAGTAGAGTGATTTTCTACACAGAAGCTTTGTATTGATGTTCAATCTCCAAGATTACAAGTGCTCCTCGAGCTATATCAACAAGAGGAGGAAGAAGAAACTCTCTTCCTCTTGCCTATGAACTAGCCCAAGAACCCTAGATCCACTAGAGTACTCCTTGCTATCTATCTCCAAAGACCCAACCCCCTTACCAGAACCCTAACCCCCCCTTATATAGAGGTGGTTCGGTCCTGGCCTAGGGCATACGTGGAGGCATATTCCTAAGAATATTCCCCTCCCAAAGTAGTAACCCGACAAGTGCTTTTCCCGCCACACTTGCTTTAGCAACGTAGCCTCAAGGGCGCCACACCGGTGACGTGAGCATCGTCACCCTTGTCGGCCATGATCCGGTGGTCCTGCCCTTGCTTTGTTCGCTCATCCAGTACGCATCGGGCCTTCTTTTTGACCAGAGAGATTCCTTCCTTCTCCTAGAAGCCAAACGCGGATCCGGATCACAGTTGATCCGGCCACACCTATTCCTACATATAAGCTAGACAAGTATCTCCGACTTACTCCTTGAGTCGGACGAGACAATGTTAGGCGATCCCCTGGTCCGGGTTACTCCGTGATCCGGTCTGCCTTGAGGTGACTCGGCCAGCATCCGCTTTGACCTTGCCGAACCTCGGCTAACTTGGCCCTTATACCCCGGAGTGACCCTACCCGGGGTTATCCCCCCAACATTAGTCCCCGAAGCTGGTTCGGCCTTAGCGGCCTTGGTCGCTAAGGCCACATCAGGTTCATTCGTATCTAAGCTTCGGATGTTTAGTTCCGGGTTAACTTTTTATCTCGGATCATATGGATTTATGTTCCCTTCGCATGCTCCAAGTTTTCACTTGCCGGCCGGGTCACCACCTTGGCTCGGATCCTATGGTTTTACTTTCCCTCTACACATTTCAAGTTTTCACTTGCCGGCCGGGTTACCATCGTGGCTCGGATCCGGGCCTTGCTTCCTTCTCTCGTACGCCAACCCACCTAACGGTTAATCATTGCGTTGCCTTATTTTAAGTGCCTGCACAGTAACCGCCGCAGTAAATGTCAGTTTTTACTGTGCGGGGGTTACGTCACGTCTGTCTCCTCGTTTACCGCAACTGCACGTTGTGTCATGGGATCACTTTTACTCTGTGGCCCCCGGTGTGGCTTCTCTCTGATTGGTCGATGCTGGTGATACACGGCCACGCCGTGTGGTTTTCCAGCGCAGCATGATCCCACTTGTTAATGACTGGGGGCGGTTAAATAGGGGAGGGGCACGCTCCTTAGAACTTTTCCATCTCCGCGCCCCCTCGCCTGTTCCTCTTCGTCTTCCTCGCAACCGCACCGCCGCCAGTGCCCGTTGCAGCAGCGCCGCTGCCGCACCTTCTCCGTTCCTCCGCACTGCAGTCACCGCTGCTCCTCTGTTTAGCCACGGGTCCTCGTCAGTCTAGACCGCAGAGCCCCGCCGCCGCCAGCTCCAGCGAGAACAGCAGAATCGAGATGATGGAGGAGGAGCTCATCGTCGTTGAGCAGGAGATGAAGGAGGACGCCGGCGCGGCGGACCGTGGTGCGTGGGCCAGCTCCTAGGTCTGCGAGGACGACATCGACTGGCTCTACCGGACCCGGCGCATTCCCGCCAGCGTCGCCGCTCGTCTCCCCTCCTTGGAGTTGGCCCCCTCACCCAATCCGGGTGAGTTCGTTGTTTTCCTATCCCATTTCCAACGGGGATTTGGGCTTCCAGTGAGTGATTTCTTCCGGGACTGGATCTGGACCTATCACCTGCAACCACATCATCTCCCGGCGAACGCCATCACCTCTCTGTCCGCTTTTGTTTCTTCGATTGAGGGCTACACGGGGCTATGGCCTACGAAGGAGCTTTGGATCCGGTTCTTCGGCCTCCGCCACAACATCGTCCCCAACATCCACGTCGAGTCGGAGGACAAGCAGCTAACTCAGTTCGGAGCTGCCTCGATCTCGCCCTGGAGGTATTCAATCTTTCCCCGGGTCACCGGGCTTGACTCCAGCAAAGGATGGGCCCGGACCTTCTTCTACGTCCGGAACGAAGGCACGGAAGATTTGATCCGGTTGTCGCCCTCGCCCGGGTCCCCCGACACGGATTCGGGAGGAGGTTGCCAAGAAACCTACGGCTCTGGCCAACCAAGTGAACAAAAGGTTTGCGGAGCTGAAGAAGCTCGGATTGCGCAACGAGGATGCCATGATCACATTCGTGCGCAACCGAATCTCTCCCCTTCAGCGACGTACTCACAAGTTGTGCCATATAGCTTCAGTCGCGACCCCAACCGAACCTCCTCGTTCGAGTTGAGCAATACGGAGATCTTCTACTGGGTCAAGGCTCTTTTCACCACCCATAAGGACTTCTCCGCCGAATGGATGTGGGGAATCGAGCATTACTGCCGTGACAGGCTCCCTCCCGCGGTAAGCTTCGTGGGGTAAACTTATTTCGGATCAATTTCATGTCGGCTCTTATCATATTTTTGACTTTGCTCCTTGTGCTTTTTTCTCAGCTGTTTCTCCAGCAAACCCTCGAGGATGGTCTGGATCCGACCCTTAAGTGGGCCCTGGACCGAGAAAATCCGGATGAGGAGGAGCCGGACCAGGAGATGTTCCTCCCCACACCCGATGCCATCAAACGACCCAGTGGTAAATTCTCTTCTCTTAGAGATTGGCCCGACGATGAGGATGACTCGGATATCAATGTGATTGAACCCGTTGAGGCTGTCCCTCTTTCTTTTGCCTTCCCGGCATCAGCTAACCCCGGTGGGCACATCCACGAGGATTCTCCACTTGCCACGGGCCAGCCTGTTCTGGTGGCGTCAAAGAAGAAGCGCGGATTCGCGTCGAGTTCTTCTTCCGGACCTTCTCAGCCTTCCAAAAGGCAAAAGAAGGACAGAGACAAGACTGCCTCCAAACAGGCAGGCAAAGCCCCGACACGGAGGGCCCGGAAATCTAAGGAGGCCGAGACCTCGGATGCGTAAGTTCTTTTTCACTGCACAACACACTTCTCCCTGCATCGGGGTAACTTCACTCCTGACATTGTTTTCTCTTGCAGGGCTCCTGTGGAGGTCCCTTAGAGCGGATCAAGCATCTCCTCTCCTCTTCGGTCCAGTCCTTCCCTCCCGTGGCGGTAGTCACGCCCACGAGCCCTATTCCGGAGGCTCTGCGGCCTCAGTTCCAGTACCTCCTTCAGAGGGACGCGACCTCGGATCAGGAGGGGTCAGATCGGCCGAGGCACCGGCGTCCGGCGCTTCGGCATTGCCGCAACCAGCAACTACCAAGTCCACCGCAACTCCAGCACCAGCAGTAGCTCCAGCACCAGCCACCGAACCAGTGCCTGTCCCGGCTCTGAAGAAACCAACAGCAGCTCCAGCGCCAGCCACCAAAGCTCCCCCACCAAGCTCATCTGCCTCGTCCGAGTCATCTCAAGCTCGGCGAGGACCCACTCCAGCGGCTTCCAAGGGCAAATCCACTGTGGTCACTTCCTCCCAGCAAGCCAAAGGCAAGTCGACGTCCGTCAAGGCTAGGCAGCGAACTTTCTCGTCAATGCTTCCAAAGAAATCACCAGCAGCGACGGATCCTCCTGCCGAGCCAGCCGAATCGCAGCAGATGGATCTTCACACTTGCCCAGCTCTTGCCCTGATCGAAAGGAAAGAAGCTCATGCCAAGGGCTTGGTGGTTCCCCACATGCCCACTGGAGAACGGTACCCTCCGAGCCTCATCGAGTTCGTCATGAACTGGAACAAGGCGGAGTTCGTCTACAATGACGATCTCCCAGAATAGTTCGGCCCAGCTGAATTTTCTGCTCAGATGAATACCGCCGTCAAGGAGATTAACCTCGCTGGGCGTATGATGGAGGTACGTCGTTTCTTTTTTACATGCTGTAGCTAATAACCATTAGTCCCCGAGCCTCCGGCGGGGTAACTTGTTACCCGGCCGGATGCTCCTTAGAATATCAACGTAGCTGCATGTAAACTTCAAATATGCACACACCTAGAGACATGTTAAGTTCCGCTTGGCCCGGATCTCATATACTTCAAATATGCACACACCTAGAGCCGGGTTAAGTTCCGCTTGGCCCGGATCTTGTACACTTCGAATATGCACACACCTAGAGCCGGGTTAAGTTCCGCTTGGCCCGGATCTTGTACACTTCGAATATGCACACACCTAGAGCCAGGTTAAGTTCCGCTTGGCCCGGATCTTGTACACTTCGAATATGCACACACCTAGAGCCGGGTTAAGTTCCGCTTGGCCCAGATCTTGTACACTTTGAATATGCACAAACCTAGAGCCGGGTTAAGTTCCGCTTGGCCTGGATCTTGTACACTTCGAATATGCACCGAGCTAACTTTACACGCCTATGCCTTTGTCAGGTAACCACCAATCATCGGAGCACCGAGTTACAACGCCTGCTTGATACCCACAAGATCTTGCGAGCAGCGCGCAAAACACGTTGCACTTGGCGCGGAGCATGAAAAGAGGGGTAATTTCCTCTCTTAACACCTCACTGTTTCATTTGTTTCTGCCGGACTAACCTCCTTATTCGGTTTTTTGCAGCTGGGGTGGAGGCTGAAAAGAAGATTATGCGGAAAAACTTGGAGGAAATCCGAGGTATGTCCCCTTCCGGCCAACGTTGCTGTGTATTCCATTCTTTCTTTTTCTTGGCTCGGCAAACATTCACTCCTCGGCTTTGCCGGGTCAACACACTATTTCAGCATCGCTTGAGGATAGTGTGCCCATGCCTGATATGATGCTGCATTTTCTTGAACAAGCAGGACAGCATCAAGCCGAGCTGAAGAAGAAGAACGATGAGCTCGCCCTCCTCCGGACCAAGGACAACAAAATAGCCAAACTCAAGGCCGAGATGGAGAAGATGAATGCCCAACATAAAACCGAGCTCCAAAAAGTTGGCCAGAACTTCACCGAAGAGCGTGAGCGCTTTACCCTCCAGATCTCCAAGGATCAGGACCTACTCAAGGAATCCGAGGTCCAGCTTGGGTCGGTGCTCGCCGAGCTTGAACAACTTCGTCAAAGACGCGACAGTTGTATCAAGGAGTTGACCTGGATCCATCGCCATATCTCACGTAAGTTTCTTCTCCTTATCCGACATAGTTTTCCGGGTTAACTCATACGCCTTTGCTTCAGCATCCTCCCTTTTCTCATGTTCAGATAACTTTCCGGAGGGTACTGCCATCGGCAGTGCTGCCATTGCCAAATTCCGCCAAGAGAGGGGTACTCCCATCGCTCCTGATGGTGAGAGCATCCCCTTAGACATGGAGGACCTGTTGGTCAGCGTGTCAGCTCGGGTGGAAACTATTAAGAACTATGGAAAAGATCTCCTCGACGTTGCGGTCCGGATCTTCAACACATTCTGGCCAAGCGAGGACACTCCAGAAAGGATCACGCTCCTTGCGGAAAAACTGATGGAGATTGAGACTCAACTTGACCTCTGGGAATCCATTTGGGCGTGCGCAGCGATACCCTTCTCCATCATATCCTTTCATGGTACGAAAATCAATCTGAGCCTCCTCACCCGCCAAGACCGGATCCAAATGGACCGATGATCCGGAGTGGGTAGCTCGGCGCCGAGCTTGCGCCTGACCTCATCGAATATTCTCCGATCCATGACGGGTTGAGGCGAGCTTTACGGAATCCGAGGAGGAGCAGATGGAGAACATGGAGGATGGGTCAGCGATGATGGAGAACATGCTGCTTCAGATATTGAAGATGTGATGATGACCTTGCCAACTTCCTCCTCCTGCTGCTCCTTAGTTGAAAAAAAACTTGAAAATTTATCAGATCCCCGGTATGCCGGGTGCAATTGTATGCAGAATACATAATATTGTGCTACTATGCTTGTATGCTGGATTAACTTGGGCATAGTCCCCGAGTTTCATTTTCTTGTTCGTCCAATTCTCCGGCTCGATCCGTGTCTATCTTGATTCGGTTTTACGACTTACGAACCCGAGCCTCAAGAATCGTTTTAACAATACTGAGAAACTTTGAGGCTTGGCTCAAAATAATTCAACATAATAGCTTGAAAGTAAATACGGGGTTAGTCCGAAAAAACAAACGTTAGCTGGAATAGGATCGTTTCCTTAGTAGTTTTTCATGTGCTACGCAATTCCAAACTTGTTCCCTTGCTTGCCATGAAGCCAATTCTTGTTGGACAACAGCAAGTCGAAGGGTTGGGTTTTTGGTGCTCACACATTACTAATCCGGGTTAAGCAAAACGAGTCATTCTAGCTAACGCATAAAAAGTAACAACAATCATTTATTAAGGCGGTCCCCGAGTTACTGCTCGAGGCTCCGTTATTTCATTGATAAGCTCATTGCCGACATACATACCGACATATGAGGATGACTCGGGTCCATACACTCTTTAGCTAAGTGTAGAAGGGACGAAGTAGTGCTACATTCCACGGTCACTTGGATTCCTCTCCGGACCTGTCCGCCTTGTTCTTTTCCTGTGGCTTTGCATCTATGAGATAGTAAGAGTCATTGTGCAATGCTTTGCTCACGATAAATGGTCCTTCCCATGGGGGGTAATTTATGCATGCCAGTGGTACGCTGTACCAACCGGAGGACCAGATCGCCTTCCCGAAATACTCGGGGGCTCACTTTCCGGCTATGATAGCGTCGGAGGTTTTGCTGATATATGGCGGATCCGGATGCCTTCTCGCTTCTTCCAGCAGATCAACATCATTTTGTCGGGCCTCTTGCACTTCGGCTTCTGTGTATTGGGTGACCCTAGGCGAAGCATGCTCTATGTCGGCTGGTAATACAACTTCTGCCCCATATACCAGAAAGAACGACGTGTAGCCTGTTGATCGATTCGGAGTTGTTCTTAAACTCCACAATACTGCTGGTAGTTCTTCTATCTAGCACCCTGCTGATCTTTGCAACGGCTCAATGAGCCGGGGTTTTATCCCGGATAGCACTAATCCGTTGGATCTTTCCACTTGTCCGTTCGATGCGGGGTGGGCTACCGAGGCTACGTCGAGTCGGATTTTCTTATCTCGACAGAATCGTGCGAATGCTCCTTCAGCAAAATTGGTGCCGTTATCAGTTATGATACTATGAGGATAACCATATCTCAAGATGATGTCTTTGAGAAATGTCACAGCCGTAGCTCCATCACATCTTCTTATAGGCTTCACTTCGATCCATTTTGTAAACTTGTCCACCATGACCAGAATGTGCGTCATGTTTCCTCTTGCTGGTTTGAACGGGCCAACCATATCCAAGCACCACACAGCAAATGACCATGTAATTGGTATGGTTTTGAGTTCCGACATAGGCATATGTGTCTTGGTGGCGTATCTTTGGCAACCATTGCATTTTCTCACCAGATCTTCTGCTTGCTCCATGGCGCTTGGCCAGTAAAATCCATGCCGGAATGCCTTTGCCACTAAGGCCCGGCATGAGGCGTGATGCCTGCATTCTCCTTGGTGTATATCTCGGAGGATGTCAAGTCCTTCTTCCGGATCAACACACCGCTGGAGGACATTGGTTACACTCCGTTTGTACAACTCGGAATTGATGATTGTGTAAGCTTTGGCTCTCCTCTGAGTTTGCCTGGCTAGCACTTCCTCAGTGGGTAACGTTCCATCTTTCAAGAACTGGTATATAGGCAGTGCCCAAGCTGGTACTGCTCGCGCAGGGAACATCTCCTCATCAATTTCCATCTGATCCACCGGCATAACTTCAGTCGGATCACGCTGAACAGTCCCTGGGTCTGGCGAGGTAGTCCCCAGGTTTGCCGAGGTAGTCCCCGGGTTTGCCGAGGTAGTCCCTGGGTTCGGCATACTACTTCCCATGTCAATGTCCATGGGCTCAGCTCCGGATTCCGCGTTTTCCGGGACATAGATTGAATCGGTTCCTGGGGACGGCCTGATAGATGGCTTTCTGAGGTGCTCCAATGCAACACCCGGTGGAATTGCCTGTCGGGTCGATCCGAGCTTCGACAGCATGTCGGCAGCTTCGTTTTCCACGCGAGGTACATGACGAAACTCGCATCCCTCAAAGTAACCGGAGATTTTCTGCACATGAAATCTGTATAGTGCCATGTTTGGATCCAGGACGTCCCACACTCCGGACACTTGCTGTATTACTAGATCCGAGTCGCCAAAGAAGATTATCCGACGTATGCCAATTTCCTTTGCCACTTTGAGACAATGCACAAGAGCCTCGTACTCAGCGACATTGTTCGATGCCGCGAAATGGATCTGCAATACGTACCTGAGCTGATCCTTCTTTGGCGAGGTAAGCACAACCCCGGCACCTAATCCGGTTTTGGTCTTCGATCCGTCAAAGTGCATCCTCCAGTAGTTCGGATCCGGTGGCGGTGGTTCGTATTGTACCTCGGCCCAATCCACGAAAAAATCCGCCACAGCCTGGGGCTTGATCGCTTCTCTTCTATCGTACTGGGGCGCGTATGGTGCTAGCTCAATTGCCCATTTCGCAATTCTGCCATTCGCATCTTTATTACTCATTATCTCGGATATGGGGGCTTCGCATATCATTTTGATGGGATGCTCCTCAAAGTAGTGCATTAACTTCTTTGCCACCATATAAACTCCGTATGCCACCTTTTGAAAATGCGGGTAGTTCTGTTTTGAGGCAGACAATACCTCGCTCAAGTAATACACTGGCCTCTGCACCGACTTACCCTCTTCATCTCGTTCCACTACAATCACTGCACTTACAACTCGGTTGGTTGCGGCTATGTAGAGCAATATTGGCTCCTTCGACAGTGGAGAAGCTAGCACTGGTGCAGTGGCCAACATCTTTTTCAAGTGGGCAAAAGCTTCATCGGCCTGCGGCGTCCAAACGAATTTATCTGATTTTTTCATGAGTTAGTAGAGAGGCAGTGCCTTTTCCCCTAACCGACATACAAACCGACTCAACGACGCCAGGCATCCAGTGAACTTCTGGACGTCGTTGAGACACTTCGGCAACTCCATTCGTTCGATGGCTTGGATCTTAGTTGGATTAACCTCGATACCTCGGCTGGAGACGAGAAATCCGAGTAATTTCCCAGCCGGGACACCGAAGGTACATTTCTCCGGGTTAAGCTTCATTCGGAATCTCCTCAAGTTTGCGAATGTTTGCCTTATGTCGTCAAGGAGCGTTGCGCTTTCCTTGGTCTTGATAACCACATCATCCACGTAGACTTGTACATTTTGACTTATTTGATCGTGCAAACATTTTTGTATACATCTTTGGTACGTTGCTCCTGCATTTCGTAAACCAAACGGCACAGTGCGATAGCAATAAGCCCCGTACGGGGTAATAAAGGCAGTTTTTATTTGATCGTCCGGGTTCAGAGGTATCTGGTGGAAACCAGAATAAGCGTCAATAAATGACAACAGTTCACACCCAGCGGTAGAGTCAATGACCTGATCTATCCTCGGCAGCGGGAATGGATCTTTTGGACACGCCTTGTTCAGGTTCGTGTAATCGATACACATACGCCAAACCACTGCCACGTTCAGATCATCCTTCTTCTTTTCTAATAGCACCAGATTAGAGAGCCAATCCGGATATAGCACTTCCATGATAAATCCTGCTGCTAGCAACCGAGCTATCTCGTCACCAATGACCTTTCTCCTATCCTCGGCGAAGCGCCGGAGAGGCTGCTTCACTGGCCTTGCTCCGGGTCTTACATTCAAAGAGTGCTCGGCCAACTCCCTCGGAACACCTTGCAAGTCCTGTGTGGACCAAGCAAAAATATCCCGATTCTCACGGAGGAAGTTGACGAGCTCGCTTTCCTATTTGCCAGTTAACCCGGCCCCAATTGTCACGGTACGCTCCGGAAACATGTTATCCACTGGAATTTTCTTGGTGTCCTTCGCGGCTTGAAACGAAACACTTCCATGCGGGTTACTTAACACCGGCATATACTGCTGCGCAGACTGAGCTAAAGCCGCCACCTCTTGAATTTTTCTTTTCTCTTGGGCAATTACAAATGACTCGGCTAGGTTAGACCCGGCTGAAGCGCACTCAATAGAACGTCAGAAATCCCCAGTGATAGTAATTGCTCCATTTGGCCCGGGCAACTTCATCTTAAGATAACTAACGTGGCAACTTGCCATGAATCTGCTCAGTGCTGGTCTCCCGAGTAATGCATGATACACGCTCTCCAAGTTTACCACCTCAAACTCCAGATTTTCAGTTCGGCAGTTATCCCTCGTGCCGAATAGCACGTCGACCCGGACTTTGCCTATGGGCTCACAGGATATGCCTGGTATGATCCCATGGAAAGTTGTCTTGTAGCCTAGAGCATGTTCTCCGAGATGCCCAATTTGCGCATCGTATCCGCATACATGATGTTAATGCTACTGCCATTATCGATTAGTACCTTGGAGAACCTCACATTAATGTTTGGTCCAATGAACGTCGGATCTAACACCAGTGCATATGAGCCCGGACTTGGCATAAGTTTGGGGTGATCTTTGACGCTCCAGGTAATTTCTTGGTTCGACCAAGACATGTACCTCGTCACAGCAGGCATAACCTCGTTAACCTCCATATGTCGGCGCTGCAAGCTCTTCCTATCTGTTTCCTCTGTTGTAAACACACAATAGCTCTGATGATGTTCCCTGTACTCATTCCTTCCCTTGTTTCCAGGGTACCTCTGATCTGGTTGTTGCTGGTTTTCCACCTGATGCACTGCATCCCTTCTCTCGTTGTTGTCATACCTCGGCGGAGGGGGAGGCAACATC
This sequence comes from Avena insularis, assembly GCA_023614405.1. NCBI lineage: Eukaryota > Viridiplantae > Streptophyta > Magnoliopsida > Poales > Poaceae > Avena > Avena insularis. The sequence goes on along the minus strand of CM042686.1, from coordinate 139,473,434 downwards.
AGTTGCTGCGTGTTTGCTCCGGAAGCGATTCTTGCGGGTAACTCCTGCCGAGGTTGATCATTCCGGGGTGCCTAAGCATTCCCCAAACCACCTTGTTCTATCTTGCGCATCCACTCACACTGCCTCGTCGTGTGACCCGCCGGGCTGTTCAGATTTGGCGTGTGAAACTTACACGGCTGGTCCAACATCGACTCATAGGTATACCTCGGACGATCTTTCTTTTCCTGCCATTGCTTTTTTTGCTCCGGAGTCCACGTCTTCCTGCCATCGTTTTGAGGAGTCCATTGCCCTCCCGTTTTCTGGCGTTGGTTGCTCCCTGCCCCGGGCTGATCTTGATTCACGGCCACAACTTGTTGTGAACCATATCGATGGTCCGGTCTGTCGTCTTTCCTTTTTCCCCTGTAATCGTTCCTCTGAGATGACCCGGATCCGTCCCTCGGATAGTACTCATCATTTGACTCGTTCGACGCGATCCTAGGTTGAGTCGGATCACCCAAAGCATAAGAATCCGCGATCCGGATCATCTCTGCCAATGTGACTGGCATTTTCCTTTGCAATTTCATCCACAACTCGCTGCCATATCTGCATCCTTGTGCGAACCATGCTATAGCCTGTGACTCTATGACTCCCTCACACGAGTTTCTCACGGTACACCACCGGGTCAAGAATTCACGGTCCATTTCGTTAGATCTCTGCTTGCACATTGCCAGGGTCTGCGGTCTATTCGGTCTCTGGTATGTACTTGAGAAGTTGCTGATAAACATTTCTTCAAAATCTATCCAGCAATTGATGCTTCCGGGTGGCAAATTGTTCAGCCACACCCTAGTCGGACCTTCCAACATTTGGGGTACATATCGTACAGCCCATCTCAAGTTGCCAGTCGCAATTTTCACAGCTGTTGCGTAGTTTATCAGCCAATCCTCCGGCTTTGTACTGCCGTCATACGTCTTCGTGCCCCTGGGTAATTGGAAATTGGGTACTGGCGGTTCCTTCATGATCCGGGGTCTGAAGCACGCTGGACCCGGAGGACCTTGACATTCGATCTGTTCCGACCTATACAGGCGATCCAGTTTTAGCCTGGCATCATCCGGCATCAAATCTCTGCTTCCCAATCTCGACCCTATCACGTGATAGTCTGGTCTTGCGTATCCCGAATTCATCATCTCCGAGTTTCCATCATTGTATCGGTCTTGCTCTCATTGTGCTCCTCTCTGTTGCATACCTCGGCCGGCACTTTGCTCTTGCCTTGGTGCATTCCGCTGCTGCGGTTGACCCGCTCTTGCCGAGTTTCGCTGTCCGGCATTGCCGTTGGCAGCATTCCCTTGACTGGCCTTGCCTTGGTCGTCGTTACCTCGGCCAGCTTCACCTCGGCTCACACTTCGTCGATCATCGTTTTTTCGCACCTTTTTTTCTTTTCCCACACGCGTTGGGTCGTACGGAACGATCTGCTTGTTCCGTCTGGCCGAGGTTACCACCTCTTCTCTCCTAGGGTCGCCATGAGGCGATGATGCGGCTCCAGCGGATCTCTCCGGGTTATCCATCACCGAATGGACGATCTTTGAAGCTCCAACTCTCTCCTGGTTACCTCTCAACAGCTCCTCGTTCTTCCTGTTCGCAATCCGAACTAGCTCGTTAACCCGGTCTTGCTATCTTTGACGGGCTTCACCCGTCAGACCCTCTAGCTCGGACGCCGCGGCATCTGCTGCTCTGAGGTTCTTCGCCGGGGTACTATACTTCGGCAACCCTACAGACAGATAGTTTTCCGACCCTTCTGGTCCATCATCACCTTCTCTGTTCATCTCACTTATGAGATTTTTCCCTTTTACCCTTACTGCATCAACCTTGTTTGCCTTTGCGTACTCACGCAGCGTCATGTTCAACGACTGCTGAGCCGCTGCTATTTTCTTTGCGCCCTCCAGTATCTTTCGCCGGGTCTCCTCTAGTTCGGCTGCACGAGCCTGAGCGGATCACTGCTGCCACCGGTTTAGCCAAGCTATCCATAGTTTCCCTCAGCACGTTTTCAGGCCTCTCTAGTGGAGGACCCCTAGCTTTCCTCGGTGCCTTGGGTGTTACCTCCGGGTCTGGCGCTGGTTCCTTGCTCATGCCCGTGCCTGGCGCAGTCATCATCAACTCTACATGGTCCGGGGAGCGAGCGATACGCTCCCCGCGAGCCGCATTGAGGGGCGGTTCCCCCGCATCGACGACGCGACGCGGATGAACGCAGGACACATCCACAGCGACGTAGACCTTGTGCGCGCCGAGCTTGACGAAGATGCCGTTGCGCGGAAGGGGGCGCGTGCCGAAGCAGCCAGCGTTGTCGCTGACGTAGTCCAGCGCTCCGAAGCGCTGAACAAGCCCGGAGACGATGCGTTCGCCGGTGCCGATGAGGTTTCCCGTCTGGATCTTCACCCCTGCTAGCGCTGCTAGCCCCACGGTGGGCGCCAACTGTCGTGGTGGTGTCACGGCAGATGCCATGGATAGGCTAAAGGTGGGGACTAATATGCGCTAGGGGAATCCAGGGAGGGATAGTAGAGTGATTCTCTACACAGAAGCTTTGTATTGATGTTCAATCTCCAAGATTACAAGTGCTCATCGAGCTGTATCAACAAGAGGAGGAAGAAGAAACTCTCTTCCTCTTGCCTATGAACTAGCCCAGGAACCCTAGATCCACTAGAGTACTCCTTGCTATCTATCTCCAAAGACCCAAACCCCTTACCAGAACCCTAACCCCCCCTTATATAGAGGTGGTTCGGTCCTGGCCTAGGGCATACGTGGAGGCATATTCCTAAGAATATTCCCCCTCCCAAAGTAGTAACCCGACAGGGGTGCTTTTCCCCTGCGTCACACTTGCTTTAGCGACGTAGCCTCTGCGGCGCCCGCGTCAGCCGACGTGAGAGTCGTCACCCTTGTCAGCCACGATCTGGTGGTCCTGCCCTTGCTTTGTTCGCTCATCCAGTACGCACCGGGCCTTCTTTTTGACCAGAGAGATTCCTTCCTTCTCCTAGAAGCCAAACGCGGATCCGGGTCACAGTTGATCCGGCCACACCTGTTCCTGCATATAAGCTAGACAAGTATCTCCGACTTACTCCTTGAGTCGGACGAGACAATGTTAGGCGACCCCCCTGGTCCGGGTTACTCCGTGATCCGGTCTGCCTTGAGGTGACTCGGCCAGCATCCGCTTTGACCTTGCCGAACCTCGGCTAACTCGGCCCTTATACCCCGGAGTGACCCTATCCGGGGTTATCCCCCCAACAAATCTTGAGGTACATAAAGAACTCTTCATTTGATTACATGCTCTAAATATTAGTCAACCATAGGTCAACTAATGAGTCTATCATGACACCGACTTAGAGCCATATTTTGAATTTTTTATTGAGATCACACTCTTAATATCTTGATCAGATCATATTCTTCTCTTCAAATCGATGATCTTGATGCCAATACTCAAGGTATATCTTTATCTTCATGGCATCCATACTTGAATCCAACACATGGACTACAAGCATGATCTATGGAATATTCCTTTATATAAAACTCAATAAAAACATTAGTCTATAGGGATTGTCATTAATCACCAAAACCACACATAGGGGCAATTACCCTTTCAGTATCCTATCCTATTATGCCATGTGTCTGGATCTCACATACAACCACCCTTAGAAGATTGATGCCTTCATCGATCAAGCACATGCCAGGAACATCCCCTGTTGGCACACGTCTGTGTGTCTAGTGCTGGCACATGTGCCATGCCGTGTTCACTCTTGGCCACACTCACCATGTTCCACATGTCCTGCCACTGACCCGTACACGCCCGTGTGACCGTGAGGATCGGCTCAGATACCACTTGTAACACCTAGTCGAACAATAACTCTCGGGGGAGTCGTTCCTGGTAGCTTACTAGGATCTCCAGACTGGCCCCACAGACCAACAGTTGTATTTTCTATGCAATTTATCTTCACTCATGCACACCGGAACAACTTCTCAGTCGGTCATCCATCCTCAAATTGCTCCAAACTAAGCATGCTTAACCTCAGAGTTTTTTTAGATGAGATCCCAAAAAAGAAGTTGCAACTTATTGGTATGAGTATCCTATCAATCATATTAAGCCATGTGCCTGGATCTTATAGGTTCCACCTAACTCTGCTCGTCGGTGAAGATAAATATCCCCTTCACTTGTGGCCACATGCACCAAATCTGCACTCGAAAGCAAGGTCATAAAATCTTCAAGACTCGTCTACATGGCGACATACAATAAAAATATAGAACTTAATTATACGAACCAATACTCCTACATCCTAGTATATTAGTCTTGCACGTATCTCTAGGTCAAACTTAATATGATACATATATATTACATAAAATTTATCAATAGAAATTCAGATGTTATACTTTTTAGTGATTTATTTTTTTGTTATATACTTTATATTATAACATATTTCAATGGATATCATCATGAATTTTCGTGGATCCATATCACTCCCTCTGTTTTTAAAGACATGGCCACTTGGGTTTTTCGTACCACAACTTTGACAAGTAATTTGACTAAGAACATATGAGTTATATGTGGCCAAAAGTATATCATTGGGAAGTTCTTTCTAATGTTCATCCAATGGTAAAATTTTGTGGCACATAACTTACAATTTACTAGATCTCTTGTTGCGCCCCCAAGACACGACACTTAGGTGGAATGTTTGATCATATGTCTACATGCGGTTGATAGAATAAAATAAGTAAACTCTTTTCCTTATGCTTGTTGTTCTCCACGGGTAGGTAGCACATTAGCCTTTGAGGATAAAAGCCATTTTTTGGGGCTTTCCCGTAGGGACTCGGACACCCTAAGGGGAAGTTCAGAAGTTACTGACCCGAGAAGCGCCTTTTGGTTTATAAGATGGTTCACGCCACCTTAAGTTGTGGAGGTGGGACTAAACATACAAGAGACAAAATGGGGGCAATGCAACTCTGGTTAAGTGTGATCGATATACTCTCTAGGTTGTAGCGGTAGGCGAAAAACCATGTACTAGTTGCATCGTGGGCACCGAAGATGTACAGAAAAAGCTAGCGTACCCTTAGGTCGTATGCGTATTTCCAAAAGCACGTTGTGTATATGGTGTCATAGGTCCCAAACATGCATGGAACCAGCTATGACACCATAAATTCTACGCGAGATTCTGGAAGTGCGTCATCTGGGGGGGCTGCTTCACGTGTGCATCCTCACACTCCAAAAATGGTGGCCCACGTAGGGCATGTTGTTTGAAACCCACGTCGGAGGACTTTCTAACCATACAATAGTACTACTGAATGCATATTGCCTAAGAAAGTGCCTCTTATAATGGTTCATGAGATCAAGGCAACACGTGCATTGTGCAAGATAAAGAAGGGGAATAAAGAAGGGGATTGCATATTGCATCACCAAGATAAAATATGTGAATAAGAATAAGAAGGTGAAGTAGGAGAACAAGGAGATGAACCTATCCAAGATAAATGATGTATGTGCATGTTTTTGTACTAGCTTAGTTAATACTTATGTCTATGTGTGCTTGTGTTCAGGACTAGGTGTTGTGTTCCTTGTAACATGTCTAGTGAATAAAATGTTAGTGTGTGTGTGCTGACTCGTGTAATAACGAGCTCGTTGGGGAACCCCAAGAGGAAGGTATGATGAGCACAACAGTAAGTTTCCCTCAGTTATGAAACCAAGGTTTATCGAACCAGTAGGAGCAAGGAAACACCTCCAAGGTGTTGCTAGCTGGCCTTTGGCAGGGCGCACTATCGGTGCTAGCAGCAACGTGGAAACCTTCACAACACAACCACAGAACTTTGTCCCCAACTTACAGTGAGGTTGTCAATCTCACCGGTTTGCTGAAAACAAAAGATTAAACGTATTGTATTGAGGAAAGTAATAGTTTGTAGAAAGTAAACAGAAAGCAGTAAACAGTTGTAGATTGATGGTAAAAGAAAGGACTGGGGTCCATAGTTCACTAGTGGTGGCTCTCCTTAAGATAGATGACATGTTGGGTGAACAAATTACAGCGAGGCAATTGACAAACATCGAGAAAGCATACATGCATATACTAATCATCTTGACTCCTTTGAGATTTGATTGGGCATTACAACATTATACATAGACCGTAATCCAACTACATCTATGACTAATAATCCACCTTCAGGTTATCATCCAACCCCTCCAAAGATTAAGTTGCAAGCAACAGATAATTGCATTACGCATTACGTGTAAAGTAAACAATATGATTGTTCTATGAACAAAGGATTGCTGTTTTCTCCCTAGTAGCAACAACACATCTAGTATCTTAGAGATTTCTGTCACTTCTCTAGATTACTAGAGGCATGAACCCACTATCGAGCATAAATACTAACTCTTGGAGTTGCTAGCATCCACTTGGCCAAGATAGCTAGTAACAACAGAAAGCATGCAAGATCACAAATAACAAAGACATGATAGAATCAATAATCAATCTGAAATAGCATCTCAATATCCATCGGATTCCCGCAAACACAACATGTAGGAATTACAAATAGATGATCTTGATCATGAACGGAGCTCACAAGATCTAAACATGATAGCACAAAGGAGAAGAACCAGCCATCTAGCTACTACATGGACCCGTAGTCCAGAGATGAACTACTCACGCATCACACCGGAGGCTTGCATGGTGATGAAGAAGGCCCCCAGGGTGAATTCTCTCCTCCGATAGGGAGCCGGGAAGAGCTTCAGATCCCTCCCGATCTAGGGATGGAGATGACGACGGCTACAGACTCTTTCATGGAATTTGATTGGGTACTTAGGGTTTCTGTATCGGAGGCATCTTATAGGCGAAAGGGGAGGCCGAGGGGGTGCCCTAGGCGGCCACACCACCCCCTGGCGTGGGCCAGTCCTGGCCACGCCACCGTGTGGTGGCGGCCTCCGCCCCTCTCCGTCTCGTGATTCGCTCGTGTCCCCTCGGTGAAAAGCTGACTTCGGCTTTTGTCCCGTCCAATTCTGAGAATATTCATTTTCTGACTTTCCTGGAACCAAATACAGAAAAGCAGACAATGTATCTTGTTAATAGGTTAGTCCAAGAAAGTGTATAGAAAGTACTCCAAAGTGTGGACATAACATAAGAAAGTAGAGAAAACCAAACATGGAACATCAAAAATTATGGATACATTAGCAACGTATCAACATCCCTAAGCTTAACTCCTGCTTGTACTCTAGTAGGTAACTGATAAAAATAAAGAATAATTTTTGAGGTGACATGCACCATCATAAACTTGATCAAAGTATTTGTAAAACATTGATAGCTGGGATCATAGTACTTCAATCATTACATGAAATACAAAGTTCTAACAATAAGACAAAGCAACTATTGTGGCAACATGAAAAGGCACAAACAAAAGTTTCATGAATAACAATGCTTTGCAAGACGTTTGTTTGTTTCACATAAAGAAAACATAGCATAGTGGAATTCAGCTTGTCCCTCATAGAGTAGCAAACATAAATGCATAGGACACCTTCAAAGTTCATAAGATTGACTAGATACAAATAGTTTAAAACAAGCAATATCAAAGTTATGCATCAATCAACAAGTCTTGGGACAATGCACATAGAACTAAGAATGGCCACTATGCTCTCAAAGTAGGTGCATAAAGATAGAAGGTGGAGACTCAACATAAAAGTAAAAGAAAGGCCTTCATAGAAGGAAGTAGGGATTCAAGTTTCATAAAGAGCTTCCAAAAATTATGGTACTTATTAGCTTTCAGCTCTCATTGCCCCTATCATAAGCATCTTGAAGTGATTAAGGTTAAAGTGAACAAACTATGGTGTATATGCTTGACAAACTATAAGTTGGAAATCTCATGTCCCTTGAATACGAGGGACGCTCCTCATGCTACTCAAGTTTAGTTATCGGTAAGTTCTTGGCATAGTAAGTACATGTGTATCATAGAGAACCGCCAATGGGGTACCCCTTGCTCGATGATACGGAAGAATACCCATATCAAAATGACAAGACAAGCAGACAACGAGCATCTCAGCAATCTTCTTATTTACCATGGGAAAATGGTGCTTTTTCTCTCTTTCCTATTTTCTCATATCTCTTTTTTCTTATTTTTCTCTTTTTTCTCAATATCTGACTCTCTTTTTTATAAGAAGAATGCTTCATAGACATCTCATTATGGTTACGCTGCAGGTTTCCACCATGACGGCATGGATTAGACCAGTGGCCCAGGCGTTTCTCTAACACACACACGTAACTCCATGGACTTACAAGCTCCCCTTTCATTTCACACCGACGACATCCATAGACAAAAGAGCATGATATCAACTAGGTACAAAGTACAAGTGCAATGTTGAAAGCATTCCCCATGATAGCATGGTTCTACTAATCCCCAACATATAAGTGCAAGCATATACAACATAGACGACACAATGGTTCAAGTTTATTAAGGGCAAGAAAAGTAAAGTGTGCCATCAAGTTTGTGAGAGCTTTAATCACTAGTTTTCTCATAACAAGTTTAATTCGGAAGGTAGATAAAAACATGAATATACTTGGAATAGAAAATGCTAATAGGTAGGTATGGTGGACTCTTTGTAATAACTTGGTTTTAAGAGTTGGATGCATGAGTGAAACTCATACTTGGTTATGGAGGCTAGCAAAAGACTGAGAGCGACCAACTAAGAGAGCAATAATGGCCATAATCATGCAGAGCGACAAAACATCATTAATCAAAGCATAAAGTGATACTACAAGTCGAAAACTAAATGATCATAAAGGCTATGGTGACTTGGGATAGTCATAACATGGTGTGAGCACGTGCCAAGTCAACCCAAATAAAGCATCAAAGGAGAATACCATAATACTATGCTTTAATATGCTAAAACAATGCATGATTCTTTCAAGGCACATTAAGCAATCTCAATTGTTTGTAACATGTCATGCTACAGCAAAAATCACTAAGCATAAAGCCAAAACAATATCAATCATGATATGACAAAGCATAGGCCACAGTCAAAAACAAGCTCTCTTTACCACTTAAGCATGAACTTTCCTACTCTTTTCCAATCCAAACCAAACTATTTGGAAACCAATGCACGAAAGAGGGGGTCCAACCAATTTATTCAGCAAACTAACAAAACCAAGCAAATGAAAAACCAAAATGAAAACGAAAAAGAAGACGCTCCAAGAACAACACAACTGTGCATGAAACAATAAAAATGAAGTGTTTGGAAGAAACCTGGGATTTTTATTGATGAAGAAAGGGATGCCTTGGGCATACCCAATCTTTGACGCTTGTACTTCTTGGATATTTCTTGGGGTGACACGCGTGGCATCCCCAAGCTTGAGCTTTAGTCCATCCTTCATCTCATTACTCATTCCTTCCATACACCTGAAATTTTTCTTCATACAAAACTTCACACAATCTTTATTAGCAACATTAGTGCACTCAAGATAATAAGTCTTTAGGTTCAGTTTCAACACCAATAAAACTTGCATAAAACACAAGATACTGTAGCACTTCCCTCAAAAATCTCAATTCCCCAAAAGAACTCAAAAAGGAACCAACAAGAAGCAAATGCAAATAATGGCAGAAATCTGTCAAAACAGACCAGCAGGTAAAAACCAATTTTTTCGAAGAAATTCTGTTGCTCAAATCAAAAAGTGTTGAACTAACGAAAGTTATATAACAACCTGGGTCAGAAGCACAAAAATTCACGCCTCAAAACGATGTACAGAGATTTTACACGAATTTTTACGGTGAAGCACAAAAATCTGTTTCGGGACAACAACTTTCCCAATCATTACTTCTCTCTCGTTAGAGGTTACTCTTGGCACAAAAAGCAAATAAAAAGGATAAGGAGAGGTTATTACTAAAGCAATAACTTCCAAGACTCATCTAATACTTTTGGGTTATCTCCCAATAAGTACTTTTCTTTAACGCCTTTAAGTTAGGCATAAGAAGCCAGAAAAAGAATCAAGTGTCCTCCAATGAAGAAGCATTAAGAGCAAATTTTGTTTTCATAGGAGAGGCAAAAGAAATCTTCTCTCTTATTAGGGAAGTGTTCTATACCTTTCTTGAGTGGGAGTTGGTATTTAACGGTGCCTTCTTTCATATCAATAATGGCACCAACAGTTCTAAGAAAAGGTCTTACCAAAGTAATAGGACAAGAAGTATTGCATTCAACATCCAAAACATAGAAATCAACGGGGACATAGGCATTGTTAACCATAATAAGAACATCATTAATACTCCCCATGAGTTTGTTTTTAGCATTATCATCAAGTGGGACATTTACATAACAATCTTCTAATGGTGGCAAATCAAGCATATCATAAATCCTTCTAGGCATAATAGAAACACTACTATTAAGATCACATAAAGCTTTGAAATCAAAATCATTCACTTTCATATTAATGATGGGTTCCCAACCATCTTCTTTATTTATAGGAATAGAAGCTTTATGTTTCATCTTTTCTTCTTTAATTTTTATGAGAGCATCAGTAATGTGTTTTGTAAAGGCCATATTCATAGCACTAGCATTAGGACTCTTAGCAAGATTTTGTAGGAACTTAATAACTTCAGAGATGTTGCAACCATCAAGATCAAAATCATAATTATCATCTAAAATAGTAGAGCTATTACTAGCCTCAACTCTAGTGGTAGTGATAGTAGAAACACTAATGTTTCTAGCAATTTCATCTTCTCTTTCCCACTTAGCATGCAATTCAACTAATAGTCTAACATTTTCATCAATTCTAACTTGTATGGCATTAGTAGCAGCAAAGGGATTCTCATTAGTTTTAGGTTTAGCAGCCATTTTATTCAAAGAAGATTGAGCTTCAGCCAATGATGCTATACTTCTTTCAGCATTAGAGAGTTTTTCCTCAATAGTTTTATTGAAAGCAGTTTGTTTACTAATAAAATCTTTAAGCATAACTTCAAGTTCAAAGGGGGCACTCCTATTATTATTGTAGGAATTTCCATAAGCATTACCATTATTGGGAGGATATGGCCTATAATTATTATTACCAAAATTATTCCTGTAGGCATTATTGCTAAAATTGTTATTTCTTATAAAGTTCACATCAACTTTCTCTTCTTGAGCAACCAAAGAGGCTAAGGAAACATGATTTGGATCAATATGAGCCTTCCCATTAATAACATAGACATAATAATATCAATTTTATCACTCAAGGAGGGGGTTTCTTCAACATAATTTACCTTCTTACCTTGTGGAGCTCTTTAAGTGTGCCATTCAGAATAGTTAACCATCATATTATCCAGAAGCTTTGTTGCAGCACCCAAAGTAATGGTCATAAATGTACCTCCAGCAGCAGAATCCAATAGATTTCTTGAAGAATAGTTCAATCCTGCATAAAAAGTTTGGATAATCATCCAAGCAGTCAGTCCATGAGTGGGACAATTCTTTACCAAATATTTCATTCTTTCCCAAGCTTGAGCAACATGTTCATTATCAGATTGTTTAAACTTCATTATTTCACTTCTCATAGATATAATCTTAGCAAGAGGATAGTATTTTCCAATGAAAGCATCTTTGCATTTAGTCCAAGAATCAATACTATTCCTAGTTAAGGAATTCAACCATTCTTTAGCTTTTCCTCTCAAAGAGAAAGGAAACAATTTAAGCTTAATAATATCTCCATCTATATCCCTATGCTTTTGCATCTCATAAAGTTCAACAAAGTTATTTAGATGAGTAGCAGCATCTTCATTACAAATACTAGAAAATTGTTCTCTCATAACAAGATTGAGTAAAGCGGGTTTTATTTCAAAGAAAGTAGCTTCAGGAACAGGTGGAGCAATAGGTGTGCACATGAAATCATTGTTGTTGGTGCTAGTGAAGTCACACAACTTAGTGTTTTCAAGAGTAGTCATGTTTTTGTGTTTTAAATAAAGAAAGCAAACTAGTAAAACTATTTTTTTGTGTGTTTTTGATAAAGAAACAAGCAAACAAAGCAAAAGTAAACTAAGCAAAACAAAAACAACAAAGTAAAGAGATTGGTTATGAGGGACTCCCCTTGTGAAGATGTGCTTGACTCCCCGGCAACGGCGCAAGAAAATATACTTTGATGGCACGTGGTTGATTTGGTAGCTTCTTCTTCAGTTCCCCGGCAACGACACCAAAAAATATACTTGTTGACTCGTGAAATAACGAGCTCGTTGGGGAACCCCAAGAGGAAGGTATGATGAGCACAATAGTAAGTTTCCCTCACTTATGAAACCAAGGTTTATCGAACCAGTAGGAGCAAGGAAACACCTCCAAGGTGTTGTTAGCTGGCCTTTGGTAGGGCGCACTACCGGTGCTAGCAGCAACGTGGAAACCTACACAACACAACCACAGAACTTTGTCCCCAACTTACAATGAGGTTGTCAATCTCACCGGTTTTGCTGAAAACAAAGGATTAAACGTATTGTCTAGAAGAAAGTAATAGTTTGCAGAAAGTAAACAGAAAGCAATAAACAGTTGTAGATTGATGGTAAAAGAAAGGACTGGGGTCCATAGTTCACTAGTGGTGGCTCTCCTTAAGATAGATGACATGTTGGGTGAACAAATTACAGCGGGGCAATTAACAAACATCAAGAAAGCATACCTGCATATACTAATCATCTTGACTCCTTTGAGATTTGATTGGGCATTACAACATTATATATAGACCGTAATCCAACTGCATCTATGACTAATAATCCACCTTCAGGTTATCATCTGAACCCCCTCTAGTATTAAGTTGCAAGCAACAGATAATTGCATTGCGCATTGCGTGTAAAGTAAACAATACGATTGTTCTATGAACAAAGGATTGTTGTTTTCTCCCTAGTAGCAACAACACATCTAGTACCTTAGAGATTTCTGTCACTTCCCCAGATTACTAGAGGCATGGACCCACTATTGAGCATAAATACTAACTCTTGGAGTTGCTAGCATCTACTTGGCCAAGATAGCTACTAACAACAGAAAGCATGCAAGATCACAAATAACAAAGACATGATAGAATCAATAATCAATCTGAAATAGCATCTCAATAGCCATCGGATCCCCATGTAGGAATTACAAATAGATGATCTTGATCATGAACGGAGCTCACAAGATCTAAACATGATAGCACAAAGGAGAAGAACCAGCCATCTAGCTACTACATGGACCCATAGTCCAGAGATGAACTACTCACGCATCACACCGGAGGCTTGCATGGTGATGAAGAAGGCCTCCAGGGTGAATTCTCCCCTCCGGCAGGGAGCCGGGAAGAGCTTCAGATCCCTCCCAATCTAGGGATGGAGATGACGGTGGCTATAGACTCTTTCGTGGAATTTTGATTGGGTACTTAGGGTTTCTGTATTAGAGGCATCTTATAGGTGAAAGGGGAGGCCGAGGGGGTGCCCTAGGCAGCCACACCACCCCCTAGCGTGGGCCAGGCCTGGCCAAATGGCCAGGTGGTGTGGCGGCCCTCTGGCCCCTCTCCGTCTCGTATTCTGGCTCCGTGTCCCCCTCGGTGAAAAACTGACTTTGGCTTTTGTCCCGTCCAATTCCGAGAATATTCATGTTCTGACTTTCCTAGAACCAAAACAGTAGAAAACATGTAGCTGGCAATGTGGCTCTTGTTAATAGGTTAGTCCAAGAAAGTGTATAGAAAGTACTCCATAGTGTGGACAAAACATAAGAAAGTAGATAAAACAAAGCATGGAACATCAAAAATTATGGATACGTTAGCAACTTATCAGTGTGCTTCTTACTAAGTTTAACATGTCAAAATACAAATGCCAATAAGATAGCTCAAATGGAAATTTAAAGAGGTCCAAGTTCACCTCTAAAATGACAGTGACCATAAGTTCACCACCACACATTACACATGTCTTAGACTTATTAATAGAAGAATCATAGTTCACTGATCCCTAGGATTCCTAAAATCATCAAACATGTTGACTTTGTTTGCATTATGAGAGACAAAAGCATTTTCATCATCATCTTCTGCTTCACTACATTGAGCAGCTCTCAATGTAGTATCGTTGGATTGAGGACAAGTACGCCATGAGGGAGTCCTCGGGGTGTGCGGAAGAGAGGGGTGTGAGTCATACAGTGTTTCGAGATGGTGAGGATACAAGCTTACCCAAGTTCGAATGCACCGACGGTGGACAGGTCCTACTCCTGCTGTCAATCCAGTAATACGACAGAGACGGAATATGGGTTACAAGGGTTTCGCCCGTGCGATTTGAGATTGCAGAATATTTGATGCCCTAAAGGCTGGTCCCTAGGACGGCTTATATAGATACCGGCCTAGGGTTTACAGGAGAGACCTATTGGGTTACGATACAAAGTCGGTTACAAAGTACATCTTGGACTACAAGTAACTACATGGGCCTAAGTCGATAAGTCTTCAGGCCTTCTCCTTAGCTGGATGGGCTTCCATCTTCTCTCCCTGACTAGGCTGGCTGTGGAGCAAAGCTCTAAACTGTAGTGGGCCACCTTGGCCAGCAAGGCATAATGGGTATACCCGGAAAGTATATCCCCAACAATAGCCCCTGGAAGCCTCCAAGATCCAAAGTCGGATTCCATCGTCTAGCTTGATTCTTCTTCGGCTGCAGAATCTTGAAGGGTTCCTGAAACTTTCAAAGCAATAAGTGGGATCCGAGTCTCAGATTGAGTCAGACCTATTAGTATTTCATCTCGTCTTTTCCTTGCCCAATTGCAAAGTGAGCCATATGACATCAGTCAAAGTCTATTCTTGTCACTGACAGACATTCCTATCAGCGTGACCGTTGGTGGGTCTGCTCTGTGCGGAACCGAGGCACTATTTAATGCACACACAGAGATCGAGGAGGCATAATATTCTTGACGGAGTTACCCTATCTCCTTCCGCGACACGTGGCGAATGTTGTAGTGTTCATACACGAATCTTGGTGAAAGCTAGGTACTTAAGGGGCTAAGATTCTTTCTTTCTCCTCTTACCTACTCTTGCCATCTCCTTCCTCCCAGCGACACAACGCTCCTTTGCCTCCTTTTCCTTCCCACAAATCCCACAGTGCCACCCATCCAAGGTCATTGCCCTAGACCAAATGGCTAACGCTTCTTCATCCGGTGTGGTGACAACAGCGGCGACATCGGTGGAGAAGGAAAATTTCCGTGGGGTCTGGATCCCCTACATACTTGACCATGAGAAGATGCACTTCGTCGAGAAGGAAGGCCTCATTTGCACCGGTGACTAGCGGAGCAGTTTTGATGAGATCATCCCCGCCCCTCGCAACAACGAGAGAGTTCACTTTGGTACGCATCTAGACCGAGGCTTAAGTTTTTCTCCTTTGGAGTTCTTCTCAGAAGTGATTCAGTACTATGGAGTTCAACTCCACAATCTTCCCCCAATTTCGATTCTAGAGCTTAGCGCCCACATATCTCTTTGCGAGGGTTATCTCGGTATAAAACCGAGTCGCACTCTTTTCCGGTACTACTTTGGTACTCAGAGAAATTCTATCACTCCCGGTAATCCTTACATTACCGGAACACTTAGCCTATCCCTTAGGAGAGACCAAGTCTACCCTAAGGTTATAGCCAGTGAGTAAGTGAAGAGGTGGCCGTCCATGTTCTTTTACCATAAGGACAAACCATGTCCCGTCAAGCAGAGGCTTTGCCGGCTTTCGTTGATGGAGTCGTCGCTCCCCAAGAGTCCTGGGATGCTGATCCGTCGGCTCTCACCGAAGATCTGATCCGTGCCAAGAGGCAAATCGAATACTTGATGAAACATAAAGGCTTGAAAGGATCTGACCTGGTCTGTTGCTAGCTTGCACACCGGATTCAACCCCTCCAATATCATGGTGATCATCTCATGCACATAATCACCAATAGTAAGAAAGACAGCATGAGGATCAACCATCTTCTAATCCCGGACAAATAATATGAATGTCGGATCAAATGGTTGATCAAGGAACAGATTGAGAGGAAAATTCGGGAGATCTCCCTAGACATGTTCACAGCTGAAAATCCCCTAACACTAGTAAGTTATCCGACTAATTATGTCATACTTATTGAACTTGCTTATCTATTTGCAATACTGAGATGTTTTTCTTTCAGCTTGCTGACCTCCCCGACTCGGAGCTTGCTCCTGTCGAGGGATATCCACCCGAGGATCCGGTTCCTCAGGAGGATGCATAACTTGAATTGCTACTAGAGGCGCTTACCCGAAAGTGTAAAACTCTGACGGTCTCTATCGGCACACAAGAAGTGCTCGTTGTGAAGAGGTAAACTTCTCCATAGGTCTTTATGTCTTAATTCATATTTCTTTATGAATCGTAACGATCTTAGTCTATTACTTTTCAGAGCTAAACAATTATCCAATTGCGCTAATCAAAGTTAGTTCTGTCTTCGCCTGTTCCCCCGCCTCCGACTCCTACCCTGATGCCTTCTTCAGCACCGGAGGTTACCTCATCTCCTCGTGTTGAAGAAGATCCGACTCCACACTCAGAGCCAGCAATCCTTGGCTCGCAAACCGATGTCACCATGAGTGACTCAGTAACTGATAAGGGTGAACCCACAAAGGGTAATGATCCCTCAACAGAGACCTTCACGGACAACCTTCTAAAAAATCCGGGTATGGCCAAACTTGGCCTTACTCAGAAGAGTGCAGAAGAGATCTAGAAGTTGGCTCTCCATTGTCTAGAGAGTCAAAATATCACCGCTGTGGAAGAGGCACAAGAAGCCGAGGACATCAAACTCGTCGAGCTTCTTGACCAAGTATGTATTCGTGATGAGAAGTTGAAGTCCGGTGTGGCTCCGCCACAGTGATTCCTCTGACTCTCGCCGAGAAGGTTTCTTCTGAGGTGAATATGAGTCTCAAAAAATTGACCCATGAACACCATGTAAGTCATAATCCGACTCTTTTTATTGTATTTCATATCATATCCCCTAGCCCCCAAGCATGAAGTTGGATAGGAATCCGGATTTATGCTTTCATAGGATACCAAAGAATGAACTAGTATAGCCCCCCAAGGCTCGTGCTGATATTTAACTTAGTTAAAATATTAGCCCAAGTCTTAGTAGGATTCTGACTCTTTGTACTATTTCGACTTACAAAAAGTTAATTCTTATAACCAGGATTTGTTGAAGAATATTTGCAATAAGCAGAGAGAGATCAGCGCTCTCCGTCTTGAAAATGCGCAACTTAAAGTTGCAAAAGATGAAGCTAAAGGTTAACATTTCAGGCTTTAGTTTTATAGTTTTACTATTTGAGTTGTAGCCGAATTTTCATTTGATTTTATTTCTTTGCTTTTCCAGAACTTGTGAAACAGTCCTGCAAGATGATTGAACAAGCCGAGAACTTCAAGGTCTTAGAGGTGGAGAATGCTGATTTAAGGGCAGAGCTAACCAAGCTTAAGGAAAACCATGAGCACAGTATCAACAACATTCTTGAATCATCCAACATGGCCACCGAAGAATGTGATCGCAAGATCGCTATCCAAGACAAGAAAATCTCAGATTTGAAGGATGAGCTAGATAGAGAGAGGGATACCACCGAAGCTCTTTAGGATGAACTCCGAAGTATTTGGGAGGAGAAGACCAAACTAGATGATTCCATCTTCGGTAAGCTTCTTGTCTCTGACCTTACTATTTTCTGATTCCATGGACTCGGATATATTCTTGACTTTATTTTATATTTGCAGGTCCTCTAAACATTCTGGATTCTTCCTCTTCCGAGTCTCGCACCACCCAGCTTACTTTAGTCTGAGACTTGGTTCACGATTTCCGCCAGTCTTTGGAGGAAATTGGCAAAGTCGTCAATATTTCTGACATGGATAAAATGTCTACCTTTGAGGTGCGGGACAAGGCGAAGGAAATACCTCAGCTTGTTCGAGATTGTAACATGTCCTATGCGCGCACTGTGGCACAGAATGCCCTGACAATGGTTATGAGCCACCATGGAAGAATGGAAATATGGCAAGTAACCAAGGGTTATTCAACTATTGATGAAGATGGCAAGGAGCAGAATATCAAGGAAATATGGGATGCTTGTGTTGGATATGAATGCCACGTGGCCGAGTTGACCATCTACGACAAGCCATTCTTCAACTCCGTGGAAGTGCCACCTCCGCCCCAAGAAGAAGTTGCTGAAGTTTCTGACGACGACGAGCAGACCGAGTCTGATACTCTAGTCGAGGAACAATATCAGGGTAGTGGAGGAGACATGACTAGTGAGCCGGCAGATCCTTCCTCGTCACCTGTGGCATAAGATGTGCCAGAAAAAACAATGTGTTATTCTGATAAACAAATGTCGATGTAATAGCTAGAATATTTATTTTGCTGTGCTAGCTAGTAAGATCTTAATGCTTTACATCTTTACCACTTAGTTTTTTATGTGTGCCTGAAAATTACGTAAGCACTTATTTTCGTCTATACTTATCATTTATCTGGCTTTCTGCCTCGTCCCTTTCATGAGCCGGCAAACTTTCAGCATGGAAACTTTGCCGAGGAACGGGGCTCAATTGCTAAACCAGTTTAAACTCGGAAACAAAGCCGGCTTTTGGTACCAACAAATCATTACTCGGAAAATACCCGCATCCGGCAATCAGACAAAACCAAAGTAGAAACAAGAAATTAAACTTACACCCGAGGGTAACATTTTTAAGAATTGGAAATCTAACTAGAACAAACATGAGCATAAAGTACTTTCAAGTATTCTAGGATTTTTTACTTATGTCATGATCATTCGGAAATAAGATGGTACTATGAAACTTCTCAGAAAAAACATTGAGGCAAACAATACTTTATTTCTCATTGAACATGTACATAGATATGATTACAAAGAAAGAAAATTTTAAGAACAAAAGGGACATAGCTGAGCAATATTCCGGGGACGGTCTAATTCCTCCGGGTTTGTACTGCCTCCAGCTCTCTTTCTCTTCTTGGTAGCAGGTCTTTCTTTGATTGGCCTCATATCAGTTAGGCAGTAAGAACCATTGTGCAATACTCGACTAACCAAAAAGGACCCTTCCCAAACTGGGGAAAGTTTGTGCTTTCTTTGTTGCACAAGTCAGAGAACGAAATCCTAAAAGATCGATTCCGGACTCTCTGGCTATGATACTTGCGTTACTTCTGCTGATAGGCTATAGATCCCTGCACAACAACAATGTGAACTTCTTTGATTATATTGAGATTGTCTTGTCAAGAAACTTCGGCATCCTCTTTAATATACGCAGCGACTCAGGGAGAAGTATGGATAAGATCACTGGAAGAACTACTTCTGCACCATAGACTAAGAAGAAGGGTGTATATCTAGTTGAACTGTTAGGAGTTGTTCTCAAGCTCCATATTACAGACAATAATTCATCCGCCCAAGCCCCCGCAGCATGACGAAGTGGTGCTTAGAGCCTTGGTTTGAGGCCTTGAAGGATTAAACCATTTTCCCTTTTGACTTGTCCATTGGCTTGTGGATGTGCGACCGATGCAATATCGAGTCAGACTTTTTGATCATTGCAGGATTTGACAAGCTCTCCCATTGAAAAGTTACTCCTGTTGTCCGTAATAATACTATGCGGATAGTCGTATCGGATTATAACATCCTCGACGAATCTTTTGGCTGTTGTTACATCACAACTTGTGACGGGTTTAGCCTCAATCCATTTTGTGAACTTGTCCACCATCACTAAGAGGTGAGTGAATCCAGTTAGAGCCTGGTTAAATGGTCCTACGATGTCAAGCCCCTAGACCACGAAAGGCCATGTAATTGGAATTGTTCGCAGCTAATCAGCCAAAATATGGGCTTGTTTGTCGTATTTTTGGCAACCTTTGCACATCTTGACCATCCGTTCAGCATCTTCCTTGGCTATAAGCCAGAAAAAACTGTGTCGAAAAGCTTTTGCCACTAAAAAATTGGCTATTGCATGATGCCCACATTAGCCTTCGCGGATTTCTCTTAAGATTTCCACTCCTTCCGGAGAAATGCAGCGCTGAAAACCCCTAGACACACTTCTCTTATAGATCTCACCACTGATTACAATGTAGGATTTTGCTCTTAGGACGATCTGCCGGCTTAGAACTTCGTCTTCGGGTAATTTTCCGCCTACCAAGAAATCAAGGTAGGGTTTTGTCTAGCTAGGAATTACAGCCAGAACTGCTATTAGCGGTGAGTCGGGTTTGGTCAGATACTCCTCATCAACTCCTATGGTAGAGTGAACTCTAAGGTGTTCGATAAAAGCACCATCCGGGATCTTTTTCCGTCCAGAGCCTATTCGAGATAATGCATCTGCTTCCTCATTTTCTATTTGGGTAATGTGTTGAACCTCAAACCATTCGAACGATTTTGATGATTCATCCATGACAGCTCTATATGCCGCCATGTGCTTGTTTTCATTACAATGATCTGACACTTGCTGAGCAACAAGATCCAAATCTCTGTAACACATGATTCAGCGGATGCCGATTTCTTTGGCAATTTGAATTCCATGCAGCAGTGCTTCATATTCGGCAATGTTATTTGTTTCCGTGAAGTGAATCTTCAACACATAGAAAATCTTGTCTCCTTGGGGTGATTTGAGCACCACACCAGCCCAGATCCCTCGAGCTCTTTAGACCCATCAAAATGCAAGGTCTAGTATTCCGACTCTGGTAGGGTCGTATTTTCTGCCGTCTCTGTCCAATCAGCAACAAAATTAGCGAGGATCTAGGATTTGATTGTTGTGCGAGGTTTATACTCAATGTCTAAAGCTAATAGATCTATTCCCCACTTAGCGACACGTCATGTGGCATTGCTATTGTTAATTATATCTCTTATGGGAACTGTGCTCACCATGGTAACCCTGTGCTCTTGAAAATAATGTCGTAGTTTCCTGGATGCGAAAAACACTCCATAGGCTAGCTTTTGGTAGTGCAGATACCGCTGTTTGGATTCAGTCAAGACCTCGCTGAGATAGTAAGTCGGACGTTGCACTAGGTGTTCCTGTTTTTCCTCTGTCCTTTCCACCACCATGACGATGCTGACGACTCTATTTGTCACAGCTAGATAAAGCAACATCGGTTCCTGAGGTTCTGGCGCTGCAAGGATAGGAGCGGACGAGAGTAATGCTTTCAGGTATTGTAGCACAGCTTCATGTTCATCAGTCTAGACGAATTTCTTGATCTTTTTCAAGAGCTTGTAAAGTGGTGCGGCTCTTTCTCCGAGCCAGCTTACAAACCGACTAACTGGAGCAATGTAGCTAGTTATTCGTTGTACATTCTTCATGCGAGTTGGCCTGAAAATGTTGAGTATAGCCTTGATTTTTTCTCAGTTCACCTCTATGCCCCTTTGAGACACGATGAATCCTAACAATTTTTTGGCTGGAATTCCAAAGAAACACTTCTTCGTGTAAAGCATTATGTTGTATTTGCGTAGATTAGCGAACGTCTCCTCTAAGTCGTAAATTAGTGTTTCCTTCTTTTTATACATCACTGCTATGTCATCCACATATGCATGTACATTGCGCCCGATTTGATCGTGGAGGCAATGCTACATTGTGCGTTGGTAAGTAGCTCCTGTGTTTTGAGCCCAAAAGGCATCATTGTGAAGTAGAAGGTTCTAAAGGGGGTAATGAACAAAGTCTTTAGTTTGTTTGATTCCTTCATCTGAATTTGGTGATAACCAGAATATGCGTCAAGAAAACATAGGAGTTCCGAGCATGCGGTACAGTCGATTACTTGATCGATTCTAGGTAGAGTGAACGGATCTTTGGGACAAGCCTTGTTCAAGGCCATATAATCGATACACATCCTTAAATAATTAGTGTCCTTTTTAGGGACCATTACAGGATTGGTTGACCACTCAGTGTGGATGACCTCTTCTATGAATCCGGCTAACTCGAGCCAGGCTAGTTCTTTAGCTATTGCTTTTTACTTCTCATCACCGAAACATCGTAAGGATTGTTTAACGAGTTTAGCATTTGGGTATACGTTTAAAGAGTGCTCGGCGAGTTCCCTAGGTACTCAGGTCATGTCAGATGGTTTCCATGCGAAGATATCTTTATTAGCTTTGAGAAACTCGACGAGCGTGCTTTCCTATGCGCGGTCTAAACCTACGCCTATCTGTGTCACCTTGGAGGGGTCATCATCCTTCAATGGTGTTGTCTTCGTCTCTTCTGATGCCTTGAACTCCGGAGTCGGCTTTGTCACCTCCTTCTTCGTTGCTAGCATCTTGGATGGGTCGATGTTCTTCTTGATCTCCTGGTAATCCTCGGCGTGTAGTACGGCTTCAGCGAAAGCGCCAGCTCTGTCTTCACATTCTCATGATTTCTTCAGGTTTCCCTTGATGGTGATCACTCCTTTGGGACCTGGAATTTTAATCATATTGTAAATATAACACGGACAAGCCATAAAGGCCC
The DNA here is from genome assembly GCA_023614405.1 of Avena insularis. Taxonomy (NCBI): domain Eukaryota; kingdom Viridiplantae; phylum Streptophyta; class Magnoliopsida; order Poales; family Poaceae; genus Avena; species Avena insularis. The sequence goes on along the minus strand of CM042686.1, from coordinate 139,451,090 downwards.
AGTAAGCTGGTCATCTGAATATAGCGTGGTACACACTCTTGAACGACACCACTTCAAGAGATATTGGTTCCGTCCGATAATTGCTGGGTGTCCCTAAGGTAATGTCCAAAGTGATCTCTCCTAGAGAATTAGCTTGTCTTCCGGGGACAACTCCATGGAAAACCATAGTCCTGTGATTCAGCTATGTTTCTGGTATTCTCATGCGGTGCAGTGTTTCGACGTAGAGGATGTTGATGCTACTGCCACCGTCCATGAGGGTATTAGAGAACCCATACCCGTCAATCAATGGATTACCGACCAAAGAATATTTTCCTCGCATATGCGGCTTTAGTGGATGATCGCTTTGGTCAAAGGTGATTATTAATTCCGACCAGTCCAAATATTGGGGGATAGACGAAACGATTGCATTGAGATCATGCATCACTTCCTTTTTGACCTTAGCTGGTTGAGATCTAAGTAAGTAGATGTATATGTCCCTTTTTGTTGGAAAGGTCTTCTTCCCATCTGACTTGGGATTTTCTGGCTCTAATGCCTCCTCCATGTCAGAATCTTCCTTGGTCTCTTTTTCTTTGTTAGAATTTTTCTTCCCCTTTCTTCGCTTGGCCTTGTAGCCAGCGGATTCGTCTTACTTTATGTCATCATTGAAACGGCACTCAGCATTTGTGTGGGAAGAGCCCCCATTGGCATCTAAGTGATGCATGCAAGGGTTGTTGGCAATGTCAGCCCAAGAGTAGGTTTTGCCAGGTTGCTGGTCTCCTCTACCCTAGAATCTGGATGTTCCACGACCGCGTCCGCGTCCGCGTCCGCCTCCGTACCCTCCTCGTCCTCCAGACTCTAAAGTTGCATTGACTACTGCTACTTCCGTGGTGGGTATTTCTTTCGAGGTGTTTTTGCTCTTTTGGGTCTACTTCTTTGGCTTTTTTGCCAACTGTGGCACAACTAGTACGTTCAGTAGACCCTCTGAATCATCGTCGACATCTGCATATTTGCTTTTCGTCTCTATCATTTCACCCAAGTCAGTTACTTTGTCGTGCTTTAAGCGATGACGTAGTAAACCAATTGGGAGTCCCGCAATGAAATCTTCAATCACGGTTTGATCATTCACTCCTTCACAGGAGTTCTTGGTGTTGATCCATCGTCTGAGGTAATCCCGGCAAGTTTCATCGGCTTTCTAGGTGCAACGATATAGGTCTCCTACCATATAGGGCCTCCGATATGTACCTTAGAAGTTCTAACAGAACGCGCTTTGCATGTCATACCAGTTGTGGATGGTGTATACCGGGAGTTCATTGAGCCATGATTGAGCCGTCTTCCTCAGCATAAGTGGGATATACCAGGTCACAACCAAGCTGTTTCCTCCTATGGTGATGCATCTAGCTTGGAAGAAGTCCTGGAGCCAGGTGTCTAGCCGAGCCACACCGTCATAGGGCTGGATGTGCCTTGAGATGGCAAATCCTTTCGGAAAGTTTGTTTGTCGTATGCGCGGTCCGAAGCACTTTGGACCCACATAGATGTTGTCTGACTCGTAGAGCCACGCCTCTATGTTAGAGTTGATCCAGTGCCTCGCGTCACTTGGTGATAGAGAACACCGTCGTGGATGTTCACTGTGGCTGCGGTGCCTTGGAGCCGGACTTCTGCTTCTCCTACCACCTCCTCCACCGCGGCGTTCTCCATGGCTCCCTCGAGAGCTGTTGTGATGGCTGCTTGGTGGAGAGGTTGGTGCTGGTGGATTGTTTCCGGTTGAGCACCGGCCTCCATCCGGAGCGTCGTTATTTCGTTCCTGGGAGGGTCTTCATTACGACGAGCCCCCTACCGGCTTGTCTTAGCATAGTTTTCATCATTCCTTCGTCCGTCATTTCCATCGTTGTGACGGGGTTCAGCTAGACGGTTGCGTGTCTAGGAGGGGGCATTCTTTGTCGGTCCTCCTCCCAACGTCGCTCTTCTTCGTCTTCCCTGTGACTGGTCGACTGTAGCCGGGGAGGCTGTATGGAACCAGTGATGTAAAGGCGTCTCGCTCTGCGGCTGGAGCAACATTGGTCCAATCACGTGCAGCTCTGTGCCGTTATCCTGAAGATCCGGTTCTTGAATGGTTGTCTTCCCGATGGTTGGAACCGTAGCGTTGTTCCGGGTCCTGTCAGGGCCTTATGTCTTGCCAGGCCATATTCGTGCGACATTGGTAGGATTTGTAGACCAGTTTTCCGCTGCCGGATTTAGCAGCCTTCTGCTGCTCTAGGCCCTTGGTAAGTAGCTTTACGCCTAACCGAATTTGGTCTGTGTTTGGATTGTTTCCCAAGATCTCTCGGGCCATAGCAGTATTTTCCACTAGTGTGCCACACACCAAATCTCCTTTGCTGTCGAGCCGAGGTTCTCCCTTGACGATATCTTATCCTCCTTCGAAAAGGGTCTTGTGGACTTCCGGATTTTTGTTAGCCCTTACAGGACCATTCTGGGTCTTCTGACACTGCAGGGAGTTGAACTGTCCTACAGATGCAATGCGCTTTTTCTCCTCGAGGATATGGTTAGCTTCATCAAGGAGTACTTGGCGATGCGCTTCTAAGGCTTGGGCCCTATCTTCGAACTCCGCGGGTGTAAGCTCTGTAGCTGTTGAGATTGGTGTAGTGAGCACGTCTCTGAGAATCTTACGGGCACCAGGGGTAACCACGTGTCCATCCAACGAAGTGCTTTTTGGCTCGTCTAGGATTAGAGCTCCATCCGAGTCTTCTTCATATTCTTCGGTGATCACCTCCTCCACAGGGGGGTCCTTAGCCGGAGTCTTCTTCTTCTTTCTCTTTGCCTTCTTGACAGCGCCGGTAGCAAAGACGGCTTTGGGTCCGTTTCTAGGAGTCAAGCTTTGGTCAGTACTTTCGGACATTTGGATGTTAGGATCTTCTCCGATGTCCATGTCATCACGTGAGTCAGAAAAGTTCTCGTCGTATCTCTTGTCCATACTGTTGTAGGTACTAGGATCCGACTCTTTTCCTTCCTTAGTGGCCTTGGATTTGATTTCTTCTCCGAACTCTTCATCATACGCACGAAGATCTGTTGACGTCACAAAATCCCCTGGGGAACCCTGTAAGCCGGTGCTTGTTCCGATTGTGTGCAGCACTAAGTATTCGTTGTCTCCATCATCGGTGGAGCCAGATCCAGATCCAACGTATCCAACAAAGTGAGATCCATGGGCTCTGAGGTAGTTGCGGCTATGTTCGTTGGCTTCCTCGAAACTTCTCACGACTTCAAGGATTTGATCCATGTTCGTGTTTCCGCTCAGCATCCTCCTCCTCAACGTGTACCTTAGAAGATATTTTCTTGCTCCAGCATTTGTAGAGCCGGATCTGGAGCTATTATTGCTTTGTTCCTCCTGAGATTCAGCTTCATTAGGGAGATCGTCCTGAGATTCAATCTTTCTAGGGAGATCCACTTCAGATCCAATGTCCACTGGAAGATCTGCCTCAGGCTCAGCTTTCTCCACTGTCTCTGCATCAGGTGTGGGCTGGGTGGGGTTATGGTTTTTCGAGTTCCAGAACGCTGCCGCCTCCACGGACAAAGTGGACCCAAAAGTTTCTTCTTCCTCTATCATCACTGCTGGGGTGGGTTGGGCAAGATCAGTGAAACCGATATAAACGTCGATCTCACCGAAAGACATGATGGTGTAGGTAGTCATGGCCTCCCTAGCTGGAATTCAGGTCTCGTCGAGAAGGAAAAGAGGGACATCGCTGGCGTAGAGGATGCAGCCGACGGTGATTGTCTTGCCGATTCTGATTCTTGCAGATTCCGCTCAGAACGCAGATCCGAAGCTCACCTTTCCCATGGTGGGCGCCAACTATCGTCGGATTAAGGACAAGTACACCATGAGGGTGTCCTCGGGGCGTGTGGAAGAGAGGGGTGTGAGTTGTACGGTGTTCCAGGATGGTGAGGATACAAGCTTACCTAGGTTCGAATCCGCTGACGGTGGACGTATCCTACTCCTGCTATTGATCTAGTAATACGGCAGAGCTAGAATATGGGTTACAAGGGTTTCGCCTGTGCGAGTTGAGATTGTAGAATATTGGGTTCCGTAAAGGCTGGTCCCTAGGATGGCTTATATAGATATCCGGCCTAGGGTTTATAGGAGAGACCTATCTGGCTACGATACAGAGTCGGTTACAAAGTACATCTTGGACTACAAGTAACTACATGGGCCTAAGTCGGTAAGTCTTTGGGCCTTCTCCTTAGCCGGATGGGCTTCCATCTTCTCTCCTCGACCGGGCCGCTCGTGGAGCAAATATCTAACCCCAAGTGGACCAACCTGGTCAGCGAGGCACAATGGGTATACCCGGAGAGTATATCCCCAACATGTAGCCATGATTTGATCCCTCTCTCTAGCTTCTTGTTGCAATATATCCCTCTTTGTAGCATTGAGCTGAGCCCTCTCTAAATCTCTATTTTCCTTATCAACTAGCCTATTTTGTGCTTCTTATCTCTTCTTCTTCCCAATAACCTCGTTCTTGACCACTAAAATAATTTTTCTTCCCTTAGCTTCAAATTTTTGTTGATTTAAACCTCCTATCTTCTCTTCTACTTATTTTCTGCAAGCTCAACTTCTCTCGTTGCTGCTTGCTTAGCCTTTCTTTTTCTAGCTCTATTATCTTGGTAGTTGCCTCCTTTGGTTTCTTGATCTTAGCTTCATACTGAGCTTCCAATATTGCCATATTTTTTTTCTTCCATTGCTTTGTTCTTCTCTTGTTGCATGGCTAGCAGCCTCTTAGCAAGCTCTCCATGTCTGATAGTACTTGTTGAAGGTTGGCCTTGATTGACTTGTTCATCTCTTGCAGCAGAGACGAATTCCCACTCAGGAGTGGGAATTGGTGTCGTATTCCTCACAAATAGCCTTTGCATTGTTATGTTAGCATACATTATAATACAAATAATGCAACCCATTAAATATGACAAAAAGATTGCATTGCCTCTGTCAAGTACTATCAAACATGGAGAACTTGCTAAGAGGCTGCTAGCCATGCAACAAGAGAAGAATAAAGCAATGGAAGACAAAAAGATAGCAATACTGGAAGCTCAGTATCAAGCTAAGATCAAGAAACCAGAGGAGGCAACTACCAAGATAGTAGAGCTAGAAAAAGGAAGGCTAAGCAAGCAGCAACAAGAGAAGTTGAGCTTGCAGAAAATAAGTAGAAGAGAAGACATGAGGTTTAAGTCAACAAAAAGTTGAAAGATAAGGGAAGAAAATTTATTTTAGTGGTCAAGAACAAGGTTATTGGGAAGAAGAAGAGATATGTTAGCATACTTGATGAAGGTTAACTCAGGAGTATACATTACCTGCTGAACCATACTGTCAACAAGATTGTCTTGAAGGTTGGCCTTTGATTGCTAGTTGGATTATCATGTTGGGCAGTTTCTGGAGGAGTAACTTACAGTGATACTTCAGGTTCTGTAGGAAGCACACTTACTTGATCAGGACCAGTGGTCTCAGGCCATGTTTAAACTAGTAGCAACCATTCCTGCTATGATCAGGATGCCCACAATAGCTGCAATGCATAATAACTACTCTTCTTGACATCCTTTTACATCCATCCCTACAATCCACTTCACTTGGTACATTTCTTCTATTCTTGGTTGGTATTCCCACATGTTTTTTGTAAAATGGTCGTAGAATTAGATGCCTATTCATCTTATCCCACTCAGACTTTTCCTTGCATGGGTACACTATATTGCCATAAGCTCTGTTGTGCATCTCCACCAAATAACATCTGTCAAAAAGTGACTGTGGGTCAATTATTTGGTTTTGACAGCAAAGAGTACATGTTGACATGGGATTCCAGATTTCTGCCATCTACTGCAAGTGCATGTCTTTGTCTTCAGATCCAGAATGTAGTTAGTGGGTGAAGCACAATGTGTTTCAGCTACTACAAATACCCCATCTCCTACTCCATCAATAATGCAGTTATTTGCAAGTTCAACATTTTTGTCAACTCTCTTCTTGATCTTAGGACATATAGCATATGTCCATTACTTCTATTCTTTTTGTTTGTTGTAGTTCATTGTCATTATTTGTGACTTGATCCTTTCAAGGATAGACATAAGTGGTATCTCCCTAGCTCAAGAATATATCTATAAAAACAAAGACAATGTGAGAGACTATATATATGAAGTAACACATCTAAAGAATCAAATCATGTGAAAAATGAAATTCTTACTTATTGAAAACCTCATAGTTATTGTTGAGTAATATATCACACTTTGGTAAGTCACTCTGGAAAGCCTTGACCCAAGTTCTAGGATCTAGTTCTTGCAACCAAGCCCATGCTTATGGACATGGCACCTTCATTGCTTCCATATGGGCCCCAAATTATTATACTGGGTTGCTCCTGACAATCCTCCATAGTTGATTCTTTAGCACATCTCCTCTTAACAATTGTTGAAAATTTTGCCACATGTGTTTGACAGAGAACCTATGTTCTGAATTAGGGAATCTTTTAAGATCTTGGGCTCAAACTTGGTATACCATGTTGCTATGACCTAAACTAATCAAAATAAGGATAAAATTCCATTGGTCAGCCCTCGTGTGAAGAAATATGGGGGGGGGGGGGTACATCTGCGGGGCCCCACGGTCTAGGCTTTCATCGAAAACCGAGCACCTGAGCGCATGAATCCCTCCAGATCTTGCATGTGTCCCTAGAATATGTACAAAAGTGTGTAATGTAATGCTGAGATAGGAAATATCTAGGCCTTAGGTGTGCACATGTTCTCGCATCCATGCAATTATCGATATCACCCTATAACGGTTATGCGCATATAAGCATGCTGGAAACTCCCGTGTCGGGTCAATCAGAGGGAATCCTTTGAGATCTTGGGCACAACCTTTGGTCTAGCATGTTGTAATGACCTAAACTAACTAGAATAAGGATAAAATTCCATTGGTCAACCCTCGTGTGATGAAATATAGGGGTAGCTAGATATGCAGGCCTACGGTCTCTTTCTCTATATATGGTTTCGCTAAAACCGAAGCACCAAATCATCGGAATCCCTCTAGATCTTGCATGTGTCCCTGTAATATGTATAAAAGTGTGGTAGGATATCGAGATAGGAAATATCTAGCCCTTGGGTGCGAGCATGTTCACGTCCATGCAATCGATAACATTTAGAATTAATGGTTGAAATTCCCGTATGTCAGGTCAACCGTAGGGGAATCCCTTTGAGATCTTGGGCTCAAACTTAGTATACCTTGTTGCTATGACCTAAGCTAACCAAAATAAGGATAAAAGTCCATTGGTCAACCCTCACATGGAGAAATCTAGGAGGGTAGATCTATGAGGCCCACGATTTAGGATTTCGCTTAAGATCCATGAGCACCGGAATCCTACTAGATCTTACATGTGTCCCTAGAATATGTACAAAAGTGTGATGGGATGTTGAGATAGGAAATATCTAGGCCCTAGGTGCGAGCATGTTCTCACATCCATGCAATCTATAATACTTAGAACAGTTATGCATGTGCAATAGAGTTGGAAACTCCCGCTTGTCGGGTCAACCGGAGGGAGAATCCTTTGAGATCTTGGGCTCAAACTTGGTCTACCATGTTGTTATGACCTAAACTTACCAGAATAAGGATAAAAGTCCATTGTTCAACCCTCATGTGGTGAAATGTAGGGGGTAGCTAGATCTGCAGGCCCACAATCTCTATATATATGGTTTCGTTGAAAACCGAAGCAACGTTGCGCCAGAATCCCTCTAGATCTTGCATGTGCCCCTAGAATATGTACAAAAGTGTGGTGGGATCTTGAGATAGGCAATATCTACCACCGGGTGTGAGCATGTTCACGTCCATGCGATCGATAACACTTAGAATATGGTTGAAACTACCATGTGTCGGGTCAACCAGAGTGGGAATCCTTTGAGGTCTTGCGCTCAAACTTGGTCTACCATGTTTCTATGACCTGAACTAACCAAAATAAGGATAAAACTCTATTGGTCAACCCTCACATGGAGAAATCTAGTGGGGTAGATATGGGCCCGGGGCCCACGGGCTAGGGTTTCGTTGAAAACCTAGCACTACCGGAGCACCAGAATCCATCCAGATCTTGCATGTGTCCCTAGAATATGTAAAAAAGTATGTGATGGCGTGTAGTTGACGTGGGAGTTTCTTCTTCTTTGTTCCCCGGCAACGGCGCTAGAAAAATGCTTGATGGCTCAGTGCACGGCTCCCAGAAAAGTGCTGGTGCGTGGTTGATGTAGAGCTTGTTAGGAACCCCAAGAGGAAGGTACGATGAGCATGCAAAGAAGTTTCCTTAGTTATGAAACCAAGGTTTAATCGAACCAAGAGCAAGGAAACACCCAAAGGTGTTACTAGCTGAGCTTTGCAGGCACGCCCGGTGCTAGTGGCAACATGGAGACCACAACAACCACAACCGGGACTTTGTCCCCAACTTACGATGAGGTTGTCAATCTCACCGTGTTTTGCTAAAAACAAAGGATTAAACGATTCGAATGGAAAGAAGTAAACTTTGCGTAAAGTAAACACAAAGCAAGAAAAGATTGTAGATTGTATAAAGAAAAGGACCGGGATCCATAGTTCACTAGAGGTGGCTCTCCTTAGATAGATAACATTACAGGGTGAACAAATTACAGCGCAATTGACAAACACCGAGAAAGAAATACATGCATATACTAATCATCTTGACTCCTTTGAGACTTGATTGGGATTACAACATTATACATATACCGCCATCCAACTGCATCTATGACTAATAATCCACCTTCAGGTTATCATCCGAACCCCCTCTAGTATTAAGTTGCAAGCAACAGATTATTCCTTTACGAACTGCGTGTAAAGTAAACAATACGATTGTTCTATGAACAAAGGATTGTTGTTTTCTCCCTAGTAGCAACAACACATCTAGTACCTTAGATATTTCTGTCACTTCCCCAGATTACCAGAGGCATGAACCCACTATCGAGCATAAATACTAACTCTTGGAGTTGCTAGCATCTACTCGGCCAAGATAGCTACTAACAGCGGAAAGCATGCAAGATCACAAATAACAAAGAGATGATAGAATCAATAATCAATCTAAAATAGCATCTCAATATCCATCGGATCCCTGCAAATACAACATGCAGAATTACAAATAGATGATCTTGATCATGAACGGAGCTCACAAGATCTAGACATGAAAGCACAAAGGAGGAGAACCAGCCATCTAGCTACTACATGGATCCGTAGTCCAAGGATGAACTACTCACGCATCACACCGGAGGCTTGCATGGTGATGAAGAAGGCCTCCAGGGTGAATTCCCCTCTCCGGCAGGGTGCCGGGAAGAGCTTCAGATCCCTCTCGATCTAGGGATGGAGATGACGGGCCTCTGCACTCTTCGTGGATTTTGATCGGGCACTTAGGGTTTTCGTCCGAGGGTAATATATAGGCGGAAGGAGGCCGAGGTGTGCCGAGGCGGCACCACACCACCCTGGGGCCAGGCCCTGTGTCGCGGTGTGGTGGCCCCCTGGCCCCTCTCCGTCTCGTATTCTGGCACTTGATGACATACGGAAAAATAGGCACTTTGGCTTTTGTCCCGTCCAATTCCGAGAATATTCATTTTATGACTTTCCTGGAACCAAAAACAGCAGAAAAGCATAACTTTGTGGCTCTTGTTAATAGGTTAGTCCAAGAAATCATATGAAAAGTACTCCAAAGTTGGAACAAAACACAAGAAAGTGGATAAAACCAAGCATGTGACATCAAAAATTATAGATACATTTGCAATGTATCAACATCCCCAAGCTTAACTCCTGCTCGTCCTCGAGTAGGTAAGTGATAAAAAGAAAGAATAATTTTTGAGGTGACATGCACCATCAAAGACTTGATCAAAGTATTTGTAAAACATTCAAATCTGGGATGATAGTACTTCAATCATAACATGAAAGACAAAGTTCTAGCAATGAGCAAAGAAACTATGATGCAATATGAAAAGGCACAAATAAAAGATTCATGAATAACAATGCTTTGGAAGACGTTTGTTTGTTTCACATAAAGAAAACATAGCATAATAGTATTCAGCTTGTCCCTCAATAGAGTAGAAAATATAAATGCATAGGACACCTTCAAAGTTCATAAGAGTGACTAGATACAATAGTTTGATACAAGCAATATCAAGTTATGCATCAATCAACTAGTCTTGGGACAATGCACATAGAACTAAGAATGGCCACTATGCTCTCAAAGTAGGTGCATAAAGATAGAAGGCGGAGACTCAATATAATGGTGGAAGAAAGGCCTTTAAAAGGAAGTAGGAATTCAAGTCTCATAAAGAGCTTCCAAAAATTATGGTACTTATAGCTTTCAGCTCTCATTGCCCCTATCATAAGCATCTTTAAGGTGATTAAGGTTAAAGTGACACAACTAAGAGGATATGCTTGACAAGTTATAAACCGAAATCTCATGCCCCTTACTTACGAAGACCGATCCTCATGCTACTCAACTTCAGTCATGAGTAAGCTCTTGTCATTGTAAGTATATGTGTATCATTAAGAACCGCCAATGGGGTACCCCTTGCACATGATACGAAAGCTTTCCCATAATCAAAATGACAAGGCAAGCAGACAATGAGCATCTCAGCGATCTTTTTATTTGCTATTTGCAAAGGTTTTTATTGAGGATGCTTCATAGAGTGCTCATTATGGTGATGTTGCAAGTTTCCACCATGATTTGGCATGGCTTAGGCTAGCGGCCCAGGCGTTTCTCTAACACACATACAAACTCCATGATCTTACAAGTTCCACTTTTATTTCACACAGCCGGGATCCGTAAGCAAAAGAACATGATATCAATGGGGTACAAAGTACAAGTGCAATGTTGAAAGCATTCCCCATGAAACATGGTTCTGCTAATTTTAACTTATAAAGCGCAGGCATATACGCAACAAAGAAGGACCCAATGGTTCAAATTTTATTAGATGCAAAAACTAAAGTGTGCCATCAAGTTCGTGAGAGCTTTAATCACTAGTTTTCTCATAACAAGTTTAATTTGGAAGGTAAACAAAAGCATGAATATACTTGGAATGGCATAAGATAGTAGGTAGGTATGGCGGACTCTTTGGAATAACTTGGTTTAGGGAGTTGGATGCATGAGTGGAACTCATACTTTGTTGTGGAGGCTAGCAAAAGATTGGGAGCGACAAACTAAGAGAGCAATAATGGCCATAATCATGCAGAGCGACAAAACATCATTGATCAAAGGATAAAGTGATACTACAAGTTGAAAACTAAAGGATCATAAAGGCTATGGTGACTTGAGATAGTCATAACATGGTGTGAGCATGCGCCAAGTCAATCCAAATAAAGCATCAAAGGCGAATACCACTATACTATGCTTTAATATGCTAAAACAACGCATGATTCATCCAAGGCACATTAAGCAATCTCAATTGTTTATAAAAATTCATGCTACATCAAAGAATACTAAGCATAAAGCCAAAACAATATCAAGCATGGCATGCCAAAGCATAGGCCACAGTCAAAAACGAGCTCTTTTTACCACATAAGCATGAACTTTCCTACTCTTTTCCAAACCAAACCAAACTATTTGCAAACCAATGTATGAAAGAGGGGGTTCAACCAATTTATTCAGCAAACTAAGCAAACAAAATCAAACGAAAAACCAAAACAAAAACTAAAAATAAGACGCTCCAAGAACAAAACAACTATGCATGAAACAATAAAAATGAAGCGTTTGGAAGAAACCTGGAATTTTTATTGATGAAGAAGGGGATGCCTTGGGCATCCCCAAGATTTGACGCTTTTACTTCTTGGATATTTCTTGGGGTGACACGCGTGGCATCCCCAATCTTGAGATTTAGGCCATCCTTCATCTCATTACTCATTCCTTCCATACACCTGAAATTTTTCCTTCATACAAAACTTCACACAATCTTTTATTAGCAACATTAGTGCACTCAAGATAAATAAGTCTTAAGGTTCAGTTCTAACACCAAATAAACTTCAATTAGAACACTAGCTACTGTAGCACTTCCCTCAAAAAGCTCAATTCCCCAAAAGAACTCAAAAAGGAACCAACAAGAAGCAAATGCAGAAAATGGCAGAAATCTGTCAAAACAGACCAGCAGGTAAAGACGAATTTTTTCGAAGACATTTTGTTGCTCAAATAAAAAAGTGTTGAACTAACAAAAGTTAGATAACAACCTGGGGCAGAAGAAACAAAATTTACATCTCAATCCGACATACAGAGCTCTCTCACGAATTTTTACGGTGAAGCACAAAAATCTGTTTCGGGACAACACCTTTCCCAATCATTACTTTCTCTCTCATTAGAGGTTAATCTTGGCACAAAAAGCAAATAAAAAGGGTAAGGAGAGGTTATTACAGAGGTAATAACTTCCAAGACTCATCTAAAACTTTTGGGTTATCTCCCAATAAGTACTTTTCTTTAACGCCTTTAAGTTAGGCATAAGAAGCAAAGAAAGAATCAAGTGTTCTCAAATGAAGAAGCATTAAGACCAAATTTTGTTTTCATAGGAGAAGCAAAAGAAATCTTTTCTCTCTTTTTAGGGAAGTGTTCTATACCTTTCTTGAGTGGCAGTTGATATTTAATGGTGCCTTCTTTCATATCAATGATGGCACCAACAGTTCTAAGAAAAGGTCTTCCCAAAGTAATAGGACAAGAAGCATTGTATTCAACATCCAAAACATAGAAATCAACAGGGACATAGGAATCGTTAACCATAATAAGAACATCATTAAGACTCCCCATGAGTTTCTTTTTAGCATTATCATCAAGTGGGACATTCAAATAACAATCTTGAAGAGGAGGCAAATCAAGCATATCATAAATCCTTCTAGGCATAATAGAAACATTACTATCAAGATCACATAAAGCTTTGAAATCAAAGTCATTCACTTTCATATTAATGATGGGTTCCCAGCCATCTTCTTGTTTTATAGGAATAGAAGCTTTATGTTTTATCTTTTCTTCTTTAATCTTTATGAGAGCATCAGTAATGTGTTTTGTAAAAGCCATGTTCATAGCACTAGCATTAGGACTTTTAGCAAGATTTTGTAGGAACTTAATAACTTCAGAGATATTGCAACCATCAAGATCAAAACCATACTTATCATCTAAAGTAGTAGAACTATTACTATCCTCAACACAAGTGGTGGTAATAGTAGAAACACTAATGTTTCTAGCAATTTCATCTTCTCTTTCCCACTTAGCATGTAATTCAGCTATTAGTCTAACATTTTCATTAATTCTTACTTGTATAGCATTAGTAGTTGCAAAGGGATTCTCATTAGTTTCAGGTTTAGCAGCCATTTTATTCAAAGAAGATTGAGCTTCAGCCAAAGATGCTATATTTCTTTCAGCATTAGAGAGTTTTTCCTCAATAGTTTTATTGAAAGCAGTTTGTTTACTAATAAACTCTTTAAGCATAACTTCAAGTTTAGAGGGAGCACTCTTATTATTGTTGTAAGAATTTCCATCAGCATTACCATTGTTGGGAGGGAATGGCTTATAATTGTTGTTACCAACATTGTTCCTATAAGCATTATTACCACAAACATTGTTGCCAAAATTGTTATTTCTTATGAAGTTCACATCAACTTGCTCTTCTTGAGCAACCAAAGAGGCTAAAGGAACATTATTTGGATCAATATGGGCTTTCCCATTAACAAGCATGGACATAATAATATCAATCTTATCACTCAAGGAGGAAGTTTCCTCAACAGAATTTACCTTCCTACCTTGTGGAGCTCTCTCAGTATGCCATTCAGAATAATTAACCATCATATTGTCCAGAAGTTTTGTTGCAGCACCCAAAGTGATGGTAATAAAGGTACCTCCAGTAGCAGAATCCAATAGGTTCCTTGAAGAATAGTTCAATCCTGCATAAAAAGTTTGGATGATCATCCAAGCAGTCAATCCATGAGTGGGACAATTCTTTACCAAAGATTTCATTCTTTCCCAAGCTTGAGCAACATGTTCATTATCAAGTTGTTTAAACTTCATTATTTCACTTCTCATAGATATAATGTTAGCAGGAGGATAGTATTTGACAATAAAAGCATCTTTGCATTTAGTCCAAGAATCAATACTATTCCTAGTTAAGGAATTCAACCATTCTTTAGCTTTTCCTCTCAAAGAGAAAGGAAACTATTTCAGCTTAATAATATCACCATCTATATCCCTACGCTTTTGCATCTCACAAAGTTCAACAAAGTTATTTAGATGGGAAGCAGCATCTTCATTACCAATACCAGAAAATTGCTCTCTCATAACAAGATTGAGTAAAGCAGGTTTTATCTCAAAGAAAGTATTTTCAGGCATAGGTGGAGCAATAGGTGTGCTCATAAAATCATTGTTGTTGGTGCTAGTGAAGTCACACAACTTAGTGTTTTCAAGAGTAGTCATTTTTTTGGGTATTCAAATAAGAAAGCAAACTAGTAAAACTAATTTTTTGTGTGTTTTTGATAACAAAACAAGCAAACAAAGCAAAAAGAAACTAAGCAAAATGAAAACAACAAAGTAAAGAGATTGGTTATGAGGGACTCCCCTTGTGAAGATGTCCTTGACTCCCCGGCAATGGCGCTAGAAAAATCTTTGATGGCGTGTAGTTGACGTGGGAGTTTCTTCTTCTTTGTTCCCCGACAACGGCGCCAGAAAAATGCTTGATGGCTCAGTGCACGGCGCCCAGAAAAGTGCTGGTGCGTGGTTGATGTAGAGCTCGTTAGGAACCCCAAGAGGAAGGTACGATGAGCATAGCAGCAAGTTTCCCTTAGTTATGAAACCAAGGTTTAATCGAACCAGTAGGAGCAAGGAAACACCCCAAAGGTGTTACTAGCTGAGCTTTGGCAGGGCACGCTACCGGTGCTAGTAGCAACGTGGAGACCCGCACAACACAACCACGGGACTTTGTCCCCAACTTACGATGAGGTTGTCAATCTCACCGTGTTTTGCGAAAAACAAAGGATTAAACGTATCGAATGGAAAGAAGTAAAACTTTGCAGAAAGTAAACACAAAGCAGTAAAAGATTGTAGATTGTATGTAAAGAAAAAGGACCGGGATCCATAGTTCACTAGAGGTGGCTCTCCTTAGATAGATAACATGCTGGGTGAACAAATTACAGCGGGGCAATTGACAAACACCGAGAAAGAAATACATGCATATACTAATCATCTTGACTCCTTTGAGACTTGATTGGGATTACAACATTATACATAGACCGCCATCCAACTGCATCTATGACTAATAATCCACCTTCAGGTTATCATCCGAACCCCCTCTAGTATTAAGTTGCAAGCAACAGATTATTCCTTTACGAACTGAGTGTAAAGTAAACAATACGATTGTTCTATGAACAAAGGATTGTTGTTTTCTCCCTAGTAGCAACAACACATCTAGTACCTTAGAGATTTCTGTCACTTCCCAGTTACGGAGGCATGAACCCACTATCGAGCATAAATACTAACTCTTGGAGTTGCTAGCATCTACTCGGCCAAGATAGCTACTAACAGCGGAAAGCATGCAAGATCACAAATAACAAAGACATGATAGAATCAATAATCAATCTGAAATAGCATCTCAATATCCATCAGATCCCCGCAAACACAACATGCAGAATTACAAATAGATGATCTTGATCATGAATGGAGCTCACAATATCTAGACATGAAAGCACAAATGAGGAGAACCAGCCATCTAGCTACTACATGGATCCGTAGTCCAAGGATGAACTACTCACGCATCACACCGGAGGCTTGCATGGTGATGAAGAAGGCCTCCAGGGTGAATTCCCCTCTCCGGCAGGGTGCCGGGAAGAGCTTCAGATCCCTCCCGATCTAGGGATGGATATGACGGCGGCTACAGACTCTTTCGTGGATTTTTGATCGGGCACTTAGGGTTTTTGTCCCGAGGGCAATATATAGGCGGAAGGAGAGGCCGAGGGGGTGCCGAGAGCGGCCGCACCACCCCTTGGCGTGGGCCAGGCCTGGCCGCACGGCCAGGTGGTGTGGTGGCCCCCTGGCCCCTCTCCGTCTCGTATTCTGGCACTTGATGACATCCAGAAAAATAGGCACTTTGGCTTTTGTCCCGTCCAATTCCGAGAATATTCATTTTCTGACTTTCCTGGAACCAAAAACAGCAGAAAATAGGCAGCTGGCACTGTGGCTCTTGTTAATAGGTTAGTCCAAGAAATCATATGAAAAGTACTCCAAAGTTGGAACAAAACACAAGAAACTGGATAAAACCAAGCATGGGACATCAAAAATTATAGATACATTTGCAATGTATCAGTATGATGGGAGGTTGAGATTGGTAATATCTAGGCCGCGGGTGCGAGTATGTTGATATCACGGTTATGCGCATAGCGACACTCCCGCATCGGGTTAATCAGAGGGAATCCTTTTGAGATCATGGGCTCAAATGTAGCACCCCAGTTTTAGCTAATCCTAATTAGGGCTTTGTTTGTGCATTCATGAGCATAAGATCTTAAAATGCATGAAACAAGAAAAGAATGCAAAACCCTAAAACCCTAGCTATTTCTCCTTCCTCTTAAAAACAATTCAAAATGGGTTTGAATATTTTGAAAACCACCAAAATAGTGGAGCCTAAATTGATTAAAGGGCCTTACAATATTTTATATAGTTTACAAAAGTTTCTGGTATTTTTGAAATGATTCAAAATAGAAAGTATTTGAAAATACAAAAGGGAAATGAAAACAGAAAAAAATAAAAAGGTTTTGCTTAAAAAAGAGAGCCAGAGCCACCAGGCCGCAGCCCAGCTCTCTCCTCTCTCCCTGCCGCTCCGTGCGCAGCAGCTAGCAGCCTGCTCGTAGCCCACGCGCAGTCCAGGCCCGCTTACCGTTTCACTGTTATCTTCCTCATGCCGCAAGCTGCTCGGTGTCCTCGCCGATGCTGTCCGTCGCCTCGTGGCAGTGATCGCCTCATGAAGATAAGAATGCCACGAGAACTGTCGTGATCTTCTCTCTCTCCTCATACCCATCTCACTTCCCCTCGAGCCCTCTCGTAGTTCCCCCCCCGCACCAGAACCCTAGCCCGCCATGGCCTCGAGCTAGAGCTCACTCCCAGCCACCCCGTGCCCTACCGCTCGCGCCACAAGCTCCGCCTTGCTTGGCTCGTTCGTTTGCCCCTTCTTGCGTGAGCCGGCATGCTCCCAGGCGTCCATATCGAACCCTCATCCCCGACTCCGGCCGCCACCGTCGTCATCAATCACCGTCGATTCCGACCGAACCCCGCCTCGCCGTCACCACCAACAGCTCTAGGGCGAGCTTCTGGTGCTCAAGCACCCTCTCACAGCCTCGCTTGCTTGTTGTGTTCGCTGTGCACCGTAGACCTGCAAGCATCGCTGTCGCTGCTCGCGTAGTGCTAGCTTCGACGACCATTCTGCAGCGGCATCGCCCTAGTTAGGCACATCTCGGCCACCTCTCTCGATCGCGCACACTCGCGCTTGCAGGCGTGCGTTGTGGCATTGCCGGCGATCACTGTCTGACGCTGGCCGGCGGGTGACGTCACGCCTGCGTCATCACGACGTCAGCGCGCGGGTCTGACCCGGTCAAACCTGCCACTAGCCCCCACCTGCCCGCGTGGCAGCTGAGGTGGCCTAGGGACCCTCTGTCAGCTGCTGTGGGTAACCTTTGCCTCAGTGAGAAAAGAATCTGACCCCGTGGTGACGTTAGCCTGCGTCTGTGCTGGCGCAATAAACATTTGTAAATTGTTCTAATAATCTCAGAAATGGTTTAAAACTTATAAATTCAATAACTAATTATTTATAAGTCAACAAAATATGTATAATATATCAAAATATTCAGAAAAATGAGATCTACACTCTAGCATCAAAATCATGCATTGTTCAACAACTTTCATTACAAGTTTAATTAGAAGAACATACGAACCCTCACAGGTGATTCTGGGGTCTCTCCTGTTTTAGTGTTTGGACCCCTCGGATCCCGCTTAAATTGCTAGACATGCTTTAGGGTATAATTTCAATGCTATTAAACTTGTCATATCATCATCCTTGCTTGAGCATTGCATCAATGCCATGTGTTGATTGTTTCCTTCCTTTTCAGTGTTTGCTTCTTCCTAGTAGAATACGATATCGAGATCGAGATCGAAGACCGAGATCAACACCATCAAAAATCGACGAACAATACTTGACCAACTATAATCAAGTCAAGTACAAGGCTTCCGAAGATCTGCTTTTTGAGTTATCAACATGCAAAGGCAAGCATAGCCCCACACATAAAAGAATCCTATGGTTTCGAAAGCATTTCAATTCTTCCCATGATGCATACGATTCTACTATGGTCTTTTATCGATAGATAGAGTATCCTATCTATTGCATTACTCCCTTGATCTTATATTACATGATCCACTACTCCTAGCATAACTAGGTTTGGCTTGTGTGCACTGCTAGAGCTATTATCTGTGTCTTGCTTAGCCATGCATAGCTGTCAGTGCTAGTTCATCCATATGATGTATAATATGCAGAGAATCTAGAATGACAGGAGAACGAGGTATAGTGATGAGGTAGGATCAGTGGTAAAGGTTAAACATGCTAAGGCTTGTATGGGAGGCCATGGTGGGATGTGGTTTTTGTAGTACCATGCTCGCCACCACTAGGACCTAAGTTCTAGCCTCTTGAACCAAGACGAGCGTATAGCCACACGGGGTTTATGGGGACGTATTGACTAACTAACTTGCCTAGTAGATTCCATGAGTCACATAGTTCGGACTTTCCATTTGGCACGCATCAAAAATGTTTTCGAAAGCGGAGGAGAAGGAGGTGCATCATAACAGGTAGGTAAGTGTGGCCGGGGTTGCTTAGGGTAGATGCCGCCCCTGATAAACTAACCTCGACCACATCTCTAGAGACCAACTTCGATATTTGACCCGTTAAGGCGGAACCATCCTTAGGGTGGACTCATGGTCTCGGTGAAAGCAAGGTAAAGGTCGTGTCTAACCACCCTCTGTCGGCCTTCCAAGGAAGAGGGCTAATGATTCTGGAATTAAGAGTCGGTTAGTACGTGTGGATAAAGTTGTGCACCCCTGCAGGGTTAAATATTTTCGAAAAGCCATGTCCATGGTTATGGATGACTTGGGAACAGAAGTGAAGATCATAGAGAACTTTAACCTAATCATAAAACTTGGTAGTTCAACGTGTGCTTAAGGATGCTTCCTCTTGGGTACGAGGGGGTGATCTTAGTTGTGAGATGAGGATTACTTTGGTGGATATCAAAAGAGGATGATCAATTCCTTGGAGACGTCGCTCTCTTATCCCCTTTTAAAATACTCTGATTAGACGAGCTTCTTCTCTCCCTTGTTTTATAAACAAAGATGGCTTTATGAAAAACAACCCCACCATCCATAAGTCTTGTGGAGTACACCCTGTACTCACCCTGGCTTTGTTGATACTTTTGTAGCAGAGTAAGTGTTCCCTTGAAGACAAGCTTGGTACTACATCGACATCGACGAGTAGCTTGGGGTTCCCGGCCGGTAGCCTGGAATCTATGGGCTGGGACGTCATCGTTATGCTTCAAGCCTCTTAGGACATTTGTTAAGTTTGATATACTTAATAGCATAATTTGCCTTCCGTTGTTTGATGTTTGTGGTCAGTGACCTCTGCTTGTAATAATTTTGTTCTTCGCTCAGTTATGAGCTTGCTGTAATAATTTTTGTGTCGCAGGGTTACTGTTGTGTTACCGATTTCTCACTCGATATCCTCGAGCTGTAGGTTAATCTTATGTCAGGCTAAGGTGTAGGATTTGTTTAACCCTGATCCCAGGGGTATCACAGTTTTTGGTATCAGAGCAGTATCGACCATAGGAAAACCTTGCTATTGGTCGATGTTGAGTCTTGTGTTTGTGAAAACTATTTTTAAAGCTGAAAAGTCTTTGCGAAAACTCTAGTATGCTTCTTTTGCTCCTTATCTGGTATCGCTCTAACTCTAGGTCATCTTGCCTTGTGTTGATTTGGAAAAGTTTTGATATCTCTTCTAGTCTTTCAAAGCTTAGGTCTCTTCTTGGCATGTCGTTTCTCAGCCAGTTAACCTAGTGTTGAGTTCTCTAGAGTTGCGTGTGTTGTGAATTCCTTGTGTCCCCTTTGCTATGCTTCGTCCGAGAGATTCCTTTCCATAATAATCTCTCCGTCTTATGGGCCCACAATATTATATTGTAGGATTCACAGTGTTCTGTTCTAGTCTTCGAGGTTTCCTTTTGCCTCGTGTGCCTCCTTTTTATTTGCTTGGGTACTTCAGAAGGTGTTCCTTCTCTTGGAAGCTACCTCGTGATTGCTACCTTGCAGTGTATGCTGTGTCGCTCAAGTAGTAGTTACTTCTTTCTCGGGTTTAACTCTTGGACTTGAACCGAAGATCCCGGAATATGCTAGATTCTAGTGTTATGAATCTTGTACATGAAGCTGAACTTTAACCCAAGATCCATTCCATTGACCCCTGTTGCTAATGTTCACACATTACCTTAGTATGGCTAGTACTACAATTCTAGCCTTCAAGCTTATAGTTCTTGTTGCAATTGAGTTGTTACGATTAAGGACTTCCCCCACCACTAGCTATGGCAGATGTTCTTTAATGTAACCAAATAGATCATGACAAGAGTACTCCTCATGAGTCTCACATCTATAATCATGACTCTACCACACCCTCCCTTCTACGCATTGGTTTTCGCAAGATCGATAATCTATGCATCCACATCTCGGGATTTTATCCCGAGCATGTGCCTTTTCCCCTTGTTGTTTCCGACCTTTTTCTATCAGTTGGTAGCCAAGTATTAATGTGCATTGGTGTATTCCGATGCAAATTACTCTTGTGGTCAGTCAAGACAAACCATTTCGGAATGTCAGGAGAAACAAACTCCAGTACCTCGTCACATCTAGGACCAGGTCAAAGTTGTTGTAATCCACAGATTAAGAGGCAGTGATTAGCTTCTATTTGTTCTACCTTAGTGCATCACACCCTTTTATATTAACAGGTTGTATCGAGTTTCATGATCCCTTAATGAAGTGATACTCTTACACATACTTACCCACCCTTCTTCCGAGTTTTCATGCTCGTGAATGATGCGTGTGCGTAATAATGTGGTCATCTGAGATTCTTAGCAATCATTATTGCTTCAAACTCCAAGGACATTTGTATCATTCTTAGCGTGATTAATTAACCCTATCACTAAGCAAAGGATGATTGTGCTACCAAGTCCGCTACTCCGGTACACTCTCCTTGGTTAAAGAGTTACGCTTGATCTGAAGCTCTGAGACTATGTCCCTTGCCTTACCAAGCAAGTTTCCTCTCGAACTAAGTGACATATCGGTGGCTCGTGATATTCTAGATGTCTACTAGAAGTATTGCTATGTTGCCACATGACTGTGCCATCAAGTTCTTGAGCAAGCAAGTTCTCTGAACTGCTCTTTTCTCCAAGGATCCGTACTAGATACCCCTGAACTAGTTGGTTGAGCTTAAACAACAACTTGGAGAGTTGTAGACAAAAGTTCTATCTTACTTAGTTCATCTTAAAGGGTTGTCTAGTTTTGTTCGTGCTGAAGAAAGATAGTATCTCCTTGATGGATATGTTATCTTCCCCCGCCTTTGATTTGATTTGGGTTATCGTCAAATCAAACTTAGTTCCAAGGACTATCTTGATGATGTTACTACTTCTGATGTTTCACTTGAGTACATCATCACGTCCCTTGGTCTGACCAATACTCTGCCTCGTTCATATGACATATGAGTCTAATGTCTTGGAGTACTGATACATTGCAAATGTATCTATAATTTTTGATGTTCCATGCTTAGTTTTATCCACTT
Organism: Avena insularis; assembly: GCA_023614405.1. Taxonomy (NCBI): domain Eukaryota; kingdom Viridiplantae; phylum Streptophyta; class Magnoliopsida; order Poales; family Poaceae; genus Avena; species Avena insularis. The sequence continues at coordinate 139,429,259 of CM042686.1, read as the reverse complement.
TCTTGTGTTTTGTCCACACTTTGGAGTACTTTTCATATGATTTCTTGGACTAACTTATTAACAAGAGCCATAGTGCTAGATGCCTGTTTTCTGCTGTTTTTGGTTCCAGGAAAGTCAGAAAATGAATATTCTCGGAATTGGACGAGACAAAAGCCAAAGTGCCTATTTTTTCGGAAGTCACCGGATGCCAGAATACGAGACGGAGAAGGGCTGGGGGCCGGCCACACCACCTGGCCGTGCGGCCAGGCCTAGCCCGCGCCAGGGGGTGGTCTGGCCGACCCTAGCACCCGCTCGGCCTCTCCTTCTGCCTATAAGATGCCCTCGGGACAAAAACCCTAAGTACCCGATCGAAAATCCACGAAAGAGTCTGTAGCCGTTGTCATCTCCATCCCTAGATCGCGAGGGATCTGAAGCTCTTCCCGACACCGCCGGGAGAGGGAATTCACCACGAGGCCTTCTTCATCATCATGCAAGCCTCCGGTGTGATGCGTGAGTAGTTCATCCTTGGACTACGGATCCATGTAGTAGCTAGATGGCTGGTTCTCCTCCTTTGTGCTTTCATGTCTAGATCTTGTGAGCTCCGTTCATGATCAAGATCATCTATTTGTAATTCTGCATGTTGTGTTTGCGGGGATCCGATGGATATTGAGATGCTATTTCAGATTGATTATTGATTCTATCATGTCTTTGTTATTTGTGATCTTGCATGCTTTCCGTTGTTAGTAGCTATCTTGGCCAAGTAGATGCTAGCAACTCCAAGAGTTAGTATTTGTGCTCGATAGTGGGTTCATGCCTCTGGTAATCTGGGGAAGTGATAGAAATCTCTAAGGTACTAGATGTGTTGTTGCTACTAGGGACAAAACAACAATCCTTTGTTCATAGAACAATCGTATTGTTTACATTACACGCAATTCGTAAAGCAATAATCTATTGCTTATAACTTAATACTGGAGGGGGTTCGGATGATAACCTGAAGGTGGATTATTAGTCATAGATGCAGTTGGATGGCGGTCTATGTATAATGTTGTAATGCCCAATCGAATCTCAAAGGAGTCAATATGATTAGTATAGGCATGCATTGCTTTCTCAATGTTTGTCAATTGCCCCGCTGTAATTTGTTCACCCAGCATGTTATCTATCTTAAGGAGAGCCACCTCTAGTGAACTATGGATCCCAGTCCTTTCTTTTACATACAATCTATAAACTGTTTACTGCTTTGTGTTTAGTTTCTGCAAACTATTACTTCCTTCCATTTGATACGTTTAATCCTTTGTTTTCAGCAAAACCGGTGAGATTGACAACCTCATCGCAAGTTGGGATAGAGTTTTGTGGTTATGTTGTGTAGGTCTCCATGTTGCTGCTGGCACCGGTAGTGCGCCCTGCCATCGTTCAGCTAGCTACACCTTTGGGGTGTTTCCTTGCTCCTACTGGATTGATAACCTTTGTTTCGTACTGAGGGAAAACTTGTTGTTGTGCTCATCATACCTTCCTCTTGGCGTTCCCCAACGAGCTCGATATATTTTGGGCCATCAAGTACCTCGATAAGTTTGTTATTGAGCCCATCGACAACATCCTTATCTTCTCCATGATAGAATAGATTCATATGGAATAGTTGGCATTAATGTTGGAAAACTTTCTAAGAACCGTCTTCGGGTCATCTCGAAGTGTGTGTTTTGGATGTTAGAAGTGACCTCCCCCGATTCACTGGCAATTGTAGAAAGATGTGGGCATGGATTTGGGTGGAGTTATCTTTGTTTACTCTACAGACACAGATGTATTTCATTGCAAGTACTCGATGTATGAGAAGTCCTTCGACAAGTTGCTAATACATAGTCTAGCAATCTAGCTCAGTCTACCAGTGCTTAATACCGTAGTCCATGTCTTGAGAATCCAGTAACTTTACCTTTGTGGTAAATGTTGCAAACTTTCTATTCGGACATGCTGAGTCTGAAGTATCATTTCACCTAACCAAATCTGAATCTCAAGCAGATATGATGGTTGGTGTTCTCCAAGGTTTTGACATAGGTATCTTTGTAAGTCCGACAAGATTAATGTAATGGTTGACACAACTAGTCGGAAGGCCTATCGTCAAATTCTCTTGATATAGCAAATAACAACCACTCCTCATGAGGCTTCTTCTATGATTTATTATGGGAGTTGTGCTTATGGTTTCCTTTGTATCCGAAGTCCGACCTTTACTTGATGTCTGCTTTCTCAAACATCAAGGAGACCATTTAAAGTAGTTTTGCTAAATATCTCTCGGTCGATCCTCCAGACCCTTTATGTTGGCAAGCTTCCTGTTGTGCCAAGGTAATTGAAGTCTAAGAATGAAGTTTCTTTTTCCTCGTGTCATCAGGAATCTTCTTACTTAATCATCTTGGTGGTGTAAAGTGATATCACGATCTTTGGCAAAGATTTTGATAAACCTGGATGAATAAAGAGTTTCCTTCGTTTCTCGATCATGTTTTAAGAATGACTAAGATTTTGGTAATCTGCAGTTTCTCTTGATACATGTTCCTTGTGACTCTTATGAGTCCTCGCCACAAAAACACCTTTCTGTCTTGACCTTCTGTTGAACGAAGAGTGATCCTTCTGTATCAAAAGTAGTTTAACCGCTTGGTTATCTATATCTCTGTATCCCTGGAAGCTCTAATTAAGTTGTCTAGTGGAGTTTCATTTCTCGAAGTCTATGGTCCTGTTCTTTCTGTTGTAAGCTTTCCATTTTAGAAGCTTAAGCTCTTCTGAAACTCCATGGTATCAATCCTTATGAAGACCAGTTATCTGTTACCTTGAAACCATCTCCTTTTGTTCCTGTGTTACCTTGACGTGTTTCATGTCCGTCATCTCAGAGTTGTTCCTGAACACTCCTTTCACGAGTTTACCATGAGATACTCTGTGTGTTGTTAGGGTGTTTCCCTCTTATCCTTAGAAGTGACCCTGTTTCTCTTCCTTCTTCCTACCTGCGGAATCTCAGGTCGAGATTCTTGTAAGGGGGATAGAGCTGTAACACCCCAGTTTTAGCTAATTCTAATTAGGGATTTGTTTGTGCATTCATGAGCATCATATCTTAAAATGCATGAAACAAGAAAAGAATGCAAAACCCTAAAACCCTAGCTATTTCTCCTTCCTCTTAAAAATAATTCAAAATGCGTTTGAATATTTTGAAAACCACCAAAATAGTGGAGCCCAAATTGATTAAACGGCCCTACAATATTTTCTATAGTTTATAAAAGTTTCTGGTATTTTTGAAATGATTCAAAATAGAAAGTATTTGAAAATACAAAAGGGAAAATGAAAATAGAATAAAATAAAAAGGTTTTGCTTAAAAAAGAGAGCCAGAGCCACTAGGCCGTAGCCCAGCTCTCTCCTCTCTCCCCCCGCTGTTCCGCGTGCAGCAGCTAGCAGCCCACTCACAGCCCACACGCAGCCCAGGCCCGCTAACTGTTTTTCTATCGTCTTCCTCGCACCGCAAGCTGCTCGGTGTCGTCATCAATGTCGTCTGTCGCCTCGCCACTGTGATTCCTGCCGCCGTAGTGATCGCCTCGCGAAGATAAGAACACCACGAGAACCACCGTGATCTGCTCTCTCTCCTCATACCCATCTCACTTCCCCTCAAGCCCTCTCGCAGTTTTCCCCTCCTCACTAAAACCCCGCCATGGCCTTGAGCTAGAGCTCACTCCCGACCACCGCGTGCCCTACCACTTGCGCCACAAGCTCCGCCTTGCTCGGCTCGTTCGTTTGCCCCTGCTTGCGTGAGCCGGCGTGCTCCCAGGCGTCCAGATCGAACCCTCGTCCCTGACTCCGGCCGCCACCGTCGTCATCAATCGACGTCGATTCCGACCGCACCCTGCCTCGCCGTCACCACCAACCGCTCTAGGGTGAGCTTCTGGTGCTCAAGCACCCTCTCACAGCCTCGCTTGCTTATTGTGTTCGCTGCGCGCCGTAGACTTGCAAGCATCACCGCCGCTGCTCGCAGTAGTGCTAGCTCGGACGACCATTCTGCAGCGGCGCCACCCTAGTTAGGCTCGTCTCGGACGCCTCTCTCGAGCACGCACACTCGCGCTTGCTGGCGTGCGCTGTGGCGTTGCCGGCTATCACCGTCTGACGCTAGCCGGCGGGTGACGTCACGCCTGCGTCATCACGACATCAGTGCGCGGGTCTGACCTGGTCAAACCGGCCACTGGACCCACCTGCTCGCGTGGCAGCTGAGGTGGCCTAGGGCCCCTCTGTCAGCTTCTGTGGGTAACCTTTGCCCCGGTGAGAAAAGTATCTGACCCCGTGGTGACGTCAGCCTGCGTCTGTGCTAACGCAATAAACCTTTTTAAATTGTTTTAATAATCTCAAAAATGGTTTAAAACTTATAAATCCAATAACTAATTATTTATAAGTCAGAAAAATATGTATAATATATCAAAATGTTCAAAAAAATGAGATCTACACTTTAGCATCAAAATCATGCATTGTTCAACAACTTTCAATACAAGTTTAATTAGAAGAACATACAAACCCTCACAGGTGATTCCGGGGTCTCTCCTGTTAGAGGGTTTGGACCCCTCGGATCCCGCTTAAATTGTCAGGCAGGCTTTAGGGTATAATTTCAATGCTATTAAACTTGTCATATCATCATCCTTGCTTGAGAATTGCATCGATGCAATGTGTTGATTGTTTCCTTTCTTTCCGGTGTTTGCTTCTTCCTGGTAGAATATGATATCGAGATCGAGATCAACACCATTGAAGATCGACGAACAATACTTGACCATCTATAATCAAGTCAAGTACAAGGCTTCTGAAGATCTGATTTTTGAGTTATCAACAGGCAAAGGCAAGCATAGCCCCACACATAAAAGAATCCTATGGTTTCGAAAGCATTTCAATTCTTGCCATGATACATACGATTCTACTGTGGTCTTTTATCGATAGATAGAGTATCCTATCTGTTGCAGTACTCCCTTGAGCTTATATTACATGATCCACTGCTCCTAGCATAACTAGGTTTGGCTTGTGTGCACTGCTAGAGCTTTTATCCTTGTCTTGCTTAGCCATGCATAGCTGTCAGTGCTGGTTCATCTAGATGATGTATCAGATGCAGAGAATCTAGAATGACAGGAGAACGAGGTATACTATTGAGGTAGGATCAGTGGTAAAGGTTAAACATGCTAAGGCTTGTATGGGAGGCCACGGTGGGATGTGGTTTTTGTAGTCCCATGCTCGCCACCACTAGGACCTGAGTTCTAGCTTCTTGAACCAAGACGAGCGTACAACCACACGAGGGTTATGGGGACCTCTCAACTAACTAACTTGCCTAGTAGATTCCATGAGTCACATAGTTCGGGCTTTCCATTTGGCATACGCATCAAAAATGTTTTCGAAAGCGGAGGAGAAGGAGGTGCATCATAACAGGTAGGTAAGCATGGCCGAGGTTGCTTGGGGTAGATGGTGCCCCTGATAAACCAACCTCGCCCACATCTCTAGGGACCGACTTCGGGATTTGACCCATTACGGCGGAACCATCCTTAGGGCATGACTCATGGTCTCGGTGAAAGCAAGGTAAAGGTCGTGTTTAACCACCCTCTGCCGGCCTTCCAAGGAAGAGGTCTAATGATTCTGGCATTAAGAGTCGGTTAGTACATGTGGGTAAAGTTGTGCACCCCTACAGGGTTAAATCTTTTCAAAAAGTTGTGTCCACGGTTATGGACGGCTTGGGAACGGACGTGAAGATCATAGAGAACTTTAACCTAATCGTAAAACTTGGCAGTTCAACGTGTGCTTAAGGATGCTTCCTCTTGGGTACAAGGGGGTGATCCTAGTTGTGAGATGAGGATTACTTTGGTGGATATCAAAAGATGATGATCAATTCCTTGGAGACTTCACTCTCTTATCCCCTTTTAAAATACTCTGATTAGACGAGCTTCTTCTCTCCCTTGTTTTATAAACAAAGATGGATTTATGCAAAACAACCCCACCATCCATGTATTGCGGAGTACACCCTATACTCACCCTTACTTTGTTGATACTTTTGTAGCAGAGTAAGTGTTCCCTTGAAGAAAAGCTTGGTACTACATCGACATCGACGAGTAGCTTGGGGTTCCCGGCCAGCAGCTTGGAATCTATGGGCTGGGACGTCATCATTATGCTTCAGGCCATTTGTTAAGTTTGCTATACTTAATAGCATAATTTGGTCAACCCTCGTTACTATGTCCTAAACTAACCATGTTGGTCAACCCTCGTGTAGAGAAATACCATGTTAAGCATCCATTGATCATACTTAATACCATGTTGCTATGTCCTAAACTAACCAAAATAAGGTTAAGCATCCATTGGTCAACCCTCGTGTAGAGAAATCTAGGGGGTAGATCTTCAGGCCCACTATCTCTATGTATAGGGTTTTGGTGAAAATCGAAGCACCGGAAGCACTAGAATCCCTCTAGATCTAGAATGTGTCCCTAGAATATTATGTACAAAAGTATGGTGGGATATTGAGAAAGGAAATATCTAGCCCTCAAGTATGCAATCGATAACACTTAGAACAGTTATCCGCCTTTTGTAGCACTAATTAAAACTCCCGTGTCAGGTTAACCGGAGGGGAATCCTTTGAGATCTTGGGCTCAAACTTGCTTTACCATGTTTCTATGACCTATACGACCCAAAACAAGGATAAAATTCCATTTGTCAACCCCCAGGTGGAGAAATCTAGGGGGGTAGATCAGCGGGGCCACGGTCTAGGGTTTCATTGAAAATAGAGCACCAGCTTGAAGCACCGGAACCACTCCAAATCTTGCATGTGTCCCTAGAATATATACAAAAGTGCGATGGGATGTTGAGATAGGAAATATCTAGGCCCTGTGTGCGTGAGCATGTTCACATCCATGCAATTGGTAACACTTAGAATGGTTATCCGCCTTTTGTAGCTAGTGCAAAATTGAAACTCCTGAGTCAGTTTAGACGGAGGGAATTCCTTTGAGATCTTAGGCTCAAACTTGGCCTACCATGTTGCTATGACCTAAACTAACCAGAATATAGATAAAAGTCCATTGGCCAACCCTTGTGTGGTGAAACTAGGGCGGTAGCTAGATCTACAGGCCCACGGTCTCTCTCTCTATATATATTGGTTTCGCTGAAAACAAAGCACCACAGCATCGGAATCCCTCAAGATCTTGCATGTGCCCTAGAATATGTAGAAAAGTGAGGTGGGATCTTGAGATAGGAAATATCTAGCCCCGGGTGCAAGCATGTTCACATCCATGCGATCGATAACACTTAGAATGGTTGAAACTCCCATGTGTCGGGTCAACCGGAGGGGGAATCCTTTGAGATATTGGGGTCAAACTTGCTCTACCAAGTTTCTATGACCGAAACTAACCAAAATAAGGATAAAAGTCCATTGGTCAACCCTCACGTGGAGAAATCTAGGGGGTGGATCTACGGGTCCCATGGTCTCAGGTTTCGTTGAAAACCGAGCACCATAGCACTGGAATCCTACCAGATCTTGCATGTGTCCCTAGAATATGTACAAAAGTGTGATGGGATGTTGAGATAGGCAATATATAGTCCTCAAGGGTGAGCATGTTCTCACATCAACGTGATCGATAACACTTAGAACAGTTATATATGCGCATAGCGGTGGAAACTCCCGTGGGTCAGTCAGAGGGAATCCTTCGAGATATTGGGCTCAAACTTTGATCTACCATGTTTCTATGACCTAAACTAATATAACCAAAATAAGGATAAAAGTACGTTAATTATTGGTAAACCCTCGTTTGGAGAAATCTTGTGGGTAGATCTGAGCATCGGAGCTCTGGGATGCCTCCAAATCTTGCATGTATCCCTAGAATTTATGTACAAAAGTGTGGTGACGTTGAGATATGCAATATTTTTGTTACCTAGGTTAGGTCATAGAAACATGGGAAACCAAGATTGAGTGCAAGTTTTTCAATGGATTCAACCTGACGGGCAGGGAGAGTTTCCAACCTATAGCTATGTATAGGTGGAGAGAAAATCTTTTCTAATAAGCCAGTGTTATCGTATATATGTGAAACAGGTCGCACCCGAGGATGATCAGTTCTCTCTGGTGCTCTTTCAATCCTACCACACTTTTATACTATATATGCTAGGGCTACATGCATATTTTGTAGAGATTCTGACGCTATGATATGCCATTTCGAGCAAAACCCAAGATAGTGGCCCCATAGTAGATCTACCCGTTTGACTGACTTTCAACCATCATTTTGACCATATTTTGAATCTTATCTAAATTTGAATATATATATTATCCAAAATACTTTTACCTCTCTTCAGATCATTATACCAATATTATTTCACAAATCAGAATATAAAGAAGTAGTCCACATTATTGCTTTTTCAAGATTTATTTGTCAATAATTTGTAGTTTTGTTTACAAGGCCATTTTAGTGAAGACTTTTTCATAAATGGTTAATTTGTTTATACCCTCCATCATGCATCTGATGGCTAGGACACGAACCCAATATTTCTAGGTCTGGTCCTCCCGCCCATGCAAAATTTGGCACTAGACGCGAGAGAGTTTACACCTAAACGAAAATTTCTCATAGTGCAATTACCTTTCATCCAACCCACACAGTGCCACCCAAGTATTCGCCCAAAGCTCATTTACATAATCTATTCAAAACCCTTTTTATCCCCTTGCCAAAATGATACATATCCAAATTTTCTAATTTCCCCACCGCCCTCGCCGCCGTCCTCTCCCTTCTCCCCTCGCCCTTACCGTTGTCCATGTACCTACTCCCCTAGCTACTTCCTGCCCCTCCACCCTCTGCCTCTACTCCCCTCATATCCATACGTCCCTACAGTAGTAACCTATTCGTCGTGCTATCCCAAACCATAGCCCCTCCTCACCCTCCCGGTTTTCCACCACGCCGTCGACCTTGCGCAGGTCGTCCACCTCGTTGACAACCCACATACCTTGTGTACTGCCTCACCGTATACTTCATCGACAAAGTTGGCAAACTTGCGGTCCACCTCTCCATCGACCTCCACGACTAGCATGCCAACAAGGTCCGTCACCACACTAACAAGGCCCGTCTACCCTGTCGTCCACCTTGTCGCCCACCTCATCGACAAGGTTTGCTATCTCGTCGTCCAAATCGATGCCACGTGCTAAGGGTCACTACAAGAAACACGGTATCAAAAAGGCCAGTCAGCCTGCAGGCAAGGAAACACGTTCGTGGTCGATGTTCATTATCCTTTTCATGCCACCAATTTTCCTGTTTTGGTGTAGTTAAACTCTCTTATTTGTTTTTTCTGTGAAATTACTTGTGATTTTACAAGGCTTATGATCAGGGTTGCATTATCTTGTCTATTGGATTAGTTTGACTGTTTCATGATATGTCTGATGATCAGAGTATAAATTGTTCATAGTTGACTGTTTTACATGATGATTAGTATTGAACAATCAACATAATATGTTATATTTTGTTCAATTGCCTATTTAATTACATGAAAGATGCTTATCCTACTTATGTTTAATTGTCCTACCGTGCTTATTATTGCAACCAATTCATAAGTGAGATTCAGAGTATTTGTCTTATGATTAGTTTACATACAGATAAATGTTGCATTATATCTTGGTTGTTCCATTAGTTTGGCTGCTTCACCTTATGCCTTTTGATTAGAGTAAAAATTTCTCATAGTGGATTATATTACATGATGATTACTATAGAACAATCAACACCATAAGTTAAGTTGTGTTTAAGTATGATAGTTTCTTATCCTGCTTATGTTTATTGTGATTATCCTGTTTAACTATATGTATACTATTTTATCTTATGATCTGTTTGCGTGTGATAAAGTTGCATTATCTTGCTTTTTTGCATTAGTTTGGCTGCTTCATTATATGTCTTATGGTCACAATATAAATTTCCCATAATGAGTTGTCACATGATGAGTTATATAGAACAATTAGTACCATAGGTTATATTTTGTTTAATTGCATTATTGATGCTTATCCTTCTTATGTTTTATTGTCGTGTCGTGCTTATTATCCAACCATGATCCAACATTGCCCTGCTCATGTTTATTTGTCGTGCACTTCTTATTATTGCAACCAATTGGTGAATTGTCCAGCTTGTATATACTATTCGGCCTATGATCAGTTTTGCATGTGATGAATGTTTCATTATCTTGTCTGTTGCATTATTTTGGATGATTCATCATATGTCCTATGATCATAGTAAAAACTAATCAAAGTGGACTATTTTACATAATATTACTATATGACAACATAGCTTATATTTTGTTTAATTGCCTCTTTAATTGCATGGTAGATGCTTATAATGCTTATGTTTAAGTATCCTGCCCTGCTTATTATTGCAACCAGTTGGTGAATTGTCCAGCTTGTATACTATTCAGCTTATGATCAGTTTTGTATGTGATAAATGTTGCATTATCTTGTTTGTTGCATTGGTACTTTCTTGTAAGTCTTATCATATGAGATTTAGAGTATAGGTTGCTCATAGTGGACAGATGTACATTATAATTACTGTAGAACAATCAACACCATAGGTTATATTTTTGTAGATTACTTGGAGTTGTTTATTCATGATAGAACCACACTTGCATCCCATGGAAAAAGGAAAGCTAAAAAACATCACAAGAAATAATGCACAGATGCAACAATTGGGTGTTAGTCCCCTTGTTTATGCATCATCCACTGAATTCTTCCCTAAACAGAGCACGGATGAAGGCTCTGGATCTGAGTATTATCATAAAGGGGAGGAAAATAAGCTGTAGGTTGTCACCTTACTTGCCTACTCATCTTTTGTGTAATTGTTTGCTTATTGAATTTTCCATGTATCTTGTGCTTTTTTATTATCTCGAATTGAATTCCTTTGAATTGTGTAGCCTGAGAAGAGGAAATACAACCTGTTGTCAGGATAAGGATGGTTGATGGTGGTGTATCAACTGCTCAGAAGGACGTCTTGGCTGCTGTTATTGCCTGCATAGAAACTTTGAGGCATGCCGGGTCCAAGGAGAATCCCGCCAGAAGTACTTCCACCTCCAAATTCTCAATAGTGGACACCAAGACCACCAAGTGCTGCGACCCTTTCGCAAGAAACTCAAAGTGATGTTGATCCTGATGCTCAAGGCGAGAAAGTAGCAGTCCAAGGCGAGACGACATCACTCCATGACAGGAAGACAACAGTCCAAGACGAGCAGGCAGCTGCCCCAGCCAGGCAAGCAACTCCCCAAGGAAAGCACATTATATTGTGTGAATGGTACTTATTGCATTGTACTATGGTAGAACACTAATCCACATTATACATTTGTAGATGATTTTGGCCATAATACTTCTAAAGACACTATTACACATGATAATCATCAAATTTTGGTGAGGGAAAAAACATGGGGAAGTAGCTTGAGAAGATGTCCAGAGGAGGAAAGCTTCCATTTTTCATTCCTCTAGGAAGAACTAAACTAGAGTCAGCAAATATTGCTTTCAAGTTCGCCACTGAGTGCAAAAATAGTTAGGACTGATATGCCTATCTTCCCCCACTAGAAAGAGTACAAAGAGAGGGTGGATGTGAGAGAAGAGTTCTATGACAGAGTTTCTGTATGTTCTATGACTCAACTATCCCTTTTCTTTTCATTATTGTTCATGCAAAGGCTGACGCACCATGTTTTATTTTAGAAAAAGTTTGTCATGTATGCATCATGACCAAAGGTGCAGGTTGCTTGCAATAAGGAGTTAATGAGGTACACAAGAATTCAAAGGTATATTATGAAGCACTTTTCTGACCCCTTCCCACTGAACAAAGTAACAAGGATATCTCCTGTTAAACACATGAACAATGTAGAGTAGTCCAAGATTGTTGATACTTGGCCTGACCCTAATAACTAGGCTATGTCTTGTCTACTCAACTTTCCCCCTATTTGTGTTTAAATAGGACTGCCTCTTATTCTCTATGCTCTCTGTCTGTGTAGGCCTATTGTCTAATAAACAAGCAGAGCATAAGTAGATGTGTTAATTATTGCAGCAATGTGTTTTTCTGTGATAGACGGGGCTTCCCTCACCATAGTGTGAAAAAAGCAACATTCCTCTAGAATACTTTCCATCTTTGCCATGTTCCTAAATTTCAATGCCATCTTTGTCTCTAAAATGAGTATGATGCACTTGTAATTTGCTGCCTATTTTTCTAATGTTCGATTCTATTCCTAAAACTCGTAGGAAACCATGGTAAGAAAGATGGCGCCTTCTGTTATAGAAGATGTCACTGAGGCTGAAAAACCTCCTTCCATCGATGTTGTGCACTATGCCCTATCGTAGGACATCAGCATCCATTCTTCTTCAAGACCAACCAAGACTCTCCTTTAAGCGCAACTCGGGGCTAAGAGAGTAGGGAATGCGATAATGTGCAGTACCATCGTGGAGCTGCAGAAGGAGAACCTAGATGGTGAGGCAAAAACCCTAAAGGAAGTGGGGAAGAAACTATACCAGTTCCATCTTTGTTATCTTAGTACAATTCAATACCCTATTCGTCCCTGAAATGTATACGATGTGCTTGTAATTTGCTTGCTAGTTTCATAATGTTTCCTTCTAGAACTGTTAGGCAATCATTGAAAGCATGGTGGAGCCATCTGCTGCAGAAGATTGCATTGAGGATCAACCGCTTGCTTCCACTGATGAAAGTATCGATCATTCAAGACTAACCAACTCTCTCCTTAAAGTGCAACTTGGGGCTGAGAGAGCAATGAATGAGGCACTGCATAGAAACATTATGGAATTGCGGAAGGAGAAAGAAACATAGAAACGGAAGTATAACGGAAGTATGTTAAAGACCTCCAATAAGTGCGTAAAACACAAGACCATGAAAATGCATTACTTCTAGAGCTTGTTAGGCTTGGTTGTCTAGGTATGTGAACTAGTGGTGAATATGTGAAAACTTGTGAGTGAAAGCTTGTTCGGTTTTTGGCGAAGAAACTGTTGTAAACTAGTGGAAATTTAGTGAGGTTGTAAGTGATTTATGTGAATTTTATATTGCCTAAAACATTTGGTCTGAAATTTCTGTCATTTGACACATGTGGTGTGAAATTTCTGTCATTTGATCTGGATCATGCAATCTAGCGACGAAGCCAGCACACATGCCCGACGTAAACGAAAACGTCATGGTTGTTTACTTGACAAAAATATTTCTGTCACAGATAGACACCGACATGGCACTCTTTCACTAGTCAACAGTCTTGACGAAACAGAAGCGTCAAGGCAAACGATGACGTCATTTCTTCTGCCCTAGCGAAAAGAGTTCGTCATGTGTACGAGATACGCGCCCAACTTTGATTGGTCCATGTGTTGCGCTCGGGATGGAACACATGTCTTCATCCTATTGGTCCACGTGTCGCGCTCATGATGGACCACGTGTCTTCATCCTATTGGTCCACGTGTCGCCCTGCTGACCGTCCACATGTAAGCATGCCAGCTTCATGTCATGATGAATCGAATTTCGTCACGGCCCATGTGACGTTAGGAACAGGGTGGATGACATCATCAACGGGATGGATGACATTAGCAAATGGAGGTAACGGAATCTAGCCGTGACAAAACACGTCTTGATGTTGATGACATCATAGACGTCCAACATGGCATCAACAGACGTTGCTAATGGCTTCTCCCAGTGCCATCTACCACACGGCGTAGCCCATGACTGAGAAAAAACGTCACAACTGATTGGGACTAGGCTGGGCCGGTCCCATTGGCCACGACGAAATTTCAGAAACGTCATGGACGGTCGTGAAATTTTCAGATGAAAAAAAGGGCATGGATCCAATTATGACGTGAGGTTCATGACCTTTTTCTGTCACAGAATTCATTATTGATGGCCATCTATGATGTTTTTCCTCTCCTACATAATGAAATCAGAACATTATGGATCATCCAGATTCTTGTAGTGCACCCCTCGGTTTAAAAGAAACCACACCGCCACACTAAACGTGTCGGATACGGCTAGACTGTCGCTCGGGTGGTCTGGTGTGCTATTCTAGGACGATATGACATAGAATTTAAGACGCAAAGAGGGAATGAATAAGCTAATGAAATGCGTGAAATAGGGAAGACGACATAGTGTTTTATAGGATGAGCGTTCGGCCGAAATCTGGGATGAATGGCGGTGCGAGAAGTAGCAGGAATCCACGCAGTAGGAGGCGATGTGATAGAAAGACTTGCAGCACGCTCTCTCTCTCGAGAAACGATCGTACTTCCACGGTATAGTACGAGTAATGGAGGCATGGCATATAACCATAAGTGAGCACACAAATATCGTGTGTCAGAGTCGTCCTCCCGCACGAAGGGGACCCACCGCATGATCGTGCCACCACAACCCACGGCCTTCGAGGGTTTCCACTGCCACGTCGGCTGTTGACCGTGAGAACCTGCAGACGTCGATGGTTCCCGCTGCCACCTCAGCTCTCGGGCGCAAGGAACCATGTAGGGAGAGGGTTTATGCTACCATATTGGCTTTCAACGGTCCCCACGCCATGAGAAACCATGGACGATGAGGGTTTCCACTGCCACCTCAGCCGTCGGGTGCGTGAAACCGCGGAGGGCGAGAGTTTCTGCCACTAGATTGGCTCACGACGAGGCCTACCACCCAGTGGATCTGGAGCTCTTTCGTGCTCCAGATGCCTCTCACGGAGCGTGTTCCTGCATGTGGTCGCTGACGACGGACTCATAGGCGCGCGTCCCACCGTCTGGCGACTCAGTGCAGGAAAGTTCGCACGAGGTGCCGGTGCCAGAAAATCCCGGGTAGCAAGACCCGCCTCCATAGGACAGAGGGGCTCCATTGTGATGGCGAAGCATGTCTTCCCGACGTCCATCCCACGCCTAGAAAGAATTGGGGCGACGTGAATAGCAGAATTGGCTGAAACTTTCTGCACTATTATTTACTCTTATGTCCTTTACTATCTTTGACAACATTCTCACTTTCCACCCTTGAATCTTTTTCCATATTCTATCCTTCAAATTCTAAAATGATTTGGTCTTGACCTTGGCACATACACCAGTAAACCAATATATTTCTCCGTCATTTATTCATTCTAATTTTCACTTCGACCAACACTTGTTGCCTATGCACTTCCCTTGTATTTTCAGTAAATATCACAAAAGATTTATCAAAATTTATCGTTTTCCCTGAGCACGCCTCATATAGTTGCAACATATTTTGCAATGACCTAGCACTCTCACATCTAGCTTTAATGAGTACCAGTGAGTCATTCACAAACAAAAAAATTGTTAAAACTTAGGAAACCATTACATATTCGAACACCTTCCAATTCTCCCACCACTTCCTATTTGTTTAGCAAAGATGAAAATCTTCTGCACATATAAGAAACAAGTATGATGACAACCCCGTTTGATTAATAAAAACATACCTTTATTAAAGATCCATTCACCGCACTTGATATCTCACTATAGAGACCCACAACAGAACACGCCAAATCCAAACTTCAGCAAAAACAAGCCTCCTCATCATATCTATATCTTCTTATAAAGTAGACCTCCACTAAGAGTCATTCAAGTTTGTCTATCTGCACATGCAGCCTAGCCACGTCATCGTATATTCATAGCCGTTGGATTCTTATCATCTCACCGTTAATATGTGTTGTTTCTATGTTCGCATGATCTGGCACGTGGAGACAAAAAAAAGACCAAGTGCGGTTGCTTTGTTTGTGAGGTTGACACCTTCCCGGCTCCCAGACCCAGAACTTCCCCTCCAATTGACTCAACAAAAACTTCCGCCATAATTATATCATACGCTCTGCTCTTGATCATATCTTTATTGGGTTCTCCATCTCCGTTTCCTCACCTTCCACCCAACTTGGTACGATGATACACAGTCGTCTTCAAAGACCACGACCAATCAGTGCCTCATCGCCCCCCTTCTCCTAGCTGACTTATTATGCTTCGTCTTGCCGCCACAGCTCCCGGTAGTCACCCTCAAGGAAGATGATACCCTTGGCACTAAATCAGAGTTCCCTTCATGGTAGCCATACAGATTCTCACCGACCGAATTCATGCAAATCCCGAATATAGTTTAGTTGTTCTATTCGAAGACTCAAACTCCATTTAACTTTACGATCTATGTTGCCTCTGGCCGGCCTTGCGTTGGAGGCCATGCTATCGAATCAAATTATCATCTCCCACCTATTTTTATTGTCTGTATTTCAGTTCTGAAGATTGATTCCATGTTTGTTAGTAATTCGTTTTTCAGTTGCGAAAATTAAGCACTAGAATTTATGTTTTTGGAGACACAACTCCATCACTCCATCCTCGCCCCCTATGCTCGCTCCACTCAACAGGTACGAGCTCCTCGTCCTGCTCATATCTCACTGTTTGTTTTGTTTGGGGTTCCATCATGCACTGCAACCCATCTCTATTCTTCCCTTATATTCTTCACAGGTTGAACTGACATCATGTTGTGCTTCAGGGTATTTTATTTTCAAATCAGTATGTATCGGGACTCGCTTGCTCTTAAGAAGTTATTGTTTATGAATTTACTCATACGAATGATTCAAATAATGTCCAAGCAAGGTTTTAGCATGTACGACTAAATCATGAATCAAGCTATATACTGTTGCAAGGTGGAGAAAACTTTTATCGTTTGGTATGATGTATAAGTGATTAGCTGTTGTCTCTCAAAAAAAGAAGTGATTAGCTGTTGTGATTCAACGTGTGGATCACTATATGCATTGCCTGATTAAGTCCAATTTGGTGCTTCTGGGTGTTGCTACACCACCGAATCTGCAGCTGGTGAGCCTACGTAGCCACACTCTACTGTTTTCCTTTTCCTACTATCCACCTCTTGGGATCCGCATGGTCCTATTTGTCGGTTGGTTTTATTTTTAAATTACTAATAATTACCAACCTACATCACTTTAGTGTTAGGCTGTTAGCCAAGTTCTCCCTTTGTATATTTGTGCTTAAAGGTTCCTTCAGTTATCCAACAATAGCTAGATATAGAAGTCCATGTGTGTCCGATGGAAAGAACCGCATATTAAGTTGATTTTCTTACAACATTGAAGTATGATACATATAAAGATTGAGGAACCTGATGAATTCCTCAACAAGCAGGAATCTAGGAACCTTATGAGTTCATCCTACTGTAATATGTATGGTCACTATCAGTTTCATAATATGAGATTTTGTGGCGTTATTCATGTGGCTACATTTTAACGCCCTCCAGTAGTCTAGCTCCAGTAGTCTAGCGCACTTGATTTTGGCATCTCTCTTTGCAATGTCATCTAGATCATGTTACACAACTTCATATTTGTGCATTTTATACTCTTACATTCACAAAGTAATGTACCTCAAGAGACACCCACTGCAATGCACGGGGTATCCTTCTAGTTTTCCACAAAAGTCCATTCCACTATATCATAGGCCTTACTCATATCTAATTTGAAAGCTACATATCCCTCCTTCCCTTTCTTCCAACTCATCATGTTATGCGTACATTCATAAGCCAAAAACATTATCCGTAATCAACCTTCATGGAACAAAAGCACTTTGGTTTGGGGATATGATATCGAGGAGGATTAGCTTGAGACTATTTGCAATTATCTTAGGCCCAAGCTTCTATACCACATTGCATAAACTTATAGACCTCAAATCCTTCATACATTACGGTGACTTTTGATGGGGTCCGTTGCATGGAAAACAAAAAAATTCCTACGGTTGCAACCACCAAGATCATATCTAGGAGATACATGTAACGATTTTAGATGGACTCACCCTCGAAGACCGTAACACGAGATAACATTCCCGCAAAAACATGGCTGTTGTAGAGTGTACACGACCGTCCTTAAGGACGCGATGAAAGTACCACACGTGCAACACCTTCGTAACCGGTCACACATACGGTGTGTCGACGACTTCCGTCCTTCGCTCCAGCTCGGCAGTGGAAGTAGGGGATCCTAGGGAACTCCGCCAACACTACGACATGGTGATGATAGTGGTGGAAAAGATCTTGAGTAGGGCTTCTCCAAAGCACCTCACTCATGGCAATGGACAAGGCAAGAAGGGGAAGAAGATACCAACCAAAGGGCATACGAGAGGAGGTGATGAGTGAGTGTGTGGAGAGGGGGTCTCCGCCTCCTCATTTTATAGGAGAGGGGGCTGCGCCCAAGAGGCATGCACCAGCCCCTAGTGGTGCCCCCACATCTCCCCTCTTGATGGCTAGTGGACTCTCCGCTCACAAAAATCAAGAGGCACTTTCTCCCATTTAATTTCCACTAAAAAATCAAAGGTCTTTCCATTAAAGCATTTTAATTCACTTGGTTTAATGCCACTCAATTTAGTGAACACTTTATTTAATGAGTACTTCATTTAATGAACACTTCATTTAATGAACACATTGATAATCCAATCCCAATAATATTTCGATACACCAAAACTATTTTGGTAGATTTATCAGAATAATTCCTGCGCTGTCAGGTATTTTCTCCAGTGTTTCCTATCCACTCAAATGCGTCGACTGCCCTTAAGTGTGTCTCCCTACGGGCACGAATTGAGTGGACATGATCGAGACATTCTCTAATCAATAATCATTACCGGGACCTAGAGATCCATAATGGCTCCCACCAGCTCAAGCGATAACTTAGTGATCGTGTGAACGTTTATTCACAGTAACCAATTCCTTTTATCTCGTGATATTTTACTTGTCTAGGATCTAAGGTTTGGTATCATCCATACCTAGTTCGATCTTGTTACTGACAAATAGTCTTTTCTCGTTCCCGTGTGATATAACATTTTTAGTGATCATTATCACTTGTTTGCAAGCTATGTCAATGTGATATCACCGAGAGGGCCTTGAGTATATCTCTCCATCGTCAGGATGGACAAATACCACTCTTGATCCACGAGCCTCAACTTACACTTTCCAAGTACCTGAATACACCTTTATAATCACCCTGTTACGGTGTGACGTTTGATGTAATCAAGGTACTCTTCCGGAGTCAGTGTTTGAAGTGATCTCATGGTTTGAGGATTAGGGTTACATTGAATAATGTTATAGTAGTGTAAACATAATGGCATGATCGTGTTACTATACTTTGGGAGAATGTTCATCACATCATTCTACCAATGTTGTGACCTGTTATTAACAACATCCAATATCATGATCATGAAACCTTGATCATCTGGTAATCAACAAGCTAGTGTAGTGAGAGGCATTACTGTAGCACCCCCAGAATACCCCAATTAGAAATTGCTTATACTTTTACTTTATTGCATCATCATAATATCATGCTCATGTCATCATGCCATATTGCATTTGAGCATCATATTAAATATTGCTTTCGCATCTTGTTGTATCTTGCTTGTTGATATTGCTATCACCACTACTATCTTCCTCTTTGAAACTCTATATCTTGTTTCTACAAGTTTGGTATTCCTTGCTAGGGTTCCACTATTTCAAAATGTTTTATTCAATCACAAAACCCCAATTCTACTATTCTTGTAAATTCCCAATTGGACTATATGGGCATCGTCCTTGGGTCACTATTCTCGTTCCCTCTTGACTCTATTTCAAATCCCTACAATTTTTTTTCAAAAGGTTTTATAAAGAAACAAAAATAAAACATAAAAGAAAATGTTTTAGAAAGAAAAATTGAGGAAGAGAAAGAATCCCACCCTGCAGCCTCTGGCCAATCTACTTCTCTCGACCGAAGACCCCTACCTCCAACTCTGTTGTCCTCAACCTCCCTAAGCAACGAGAGAAGCATGAGCTCGTGGCAGAGGTCCCCTCCTGATCAACCCCCATCTTAGCCACCTCCTCTTCCTCTCTTAAATCGCCAAAGCCCTCTCCAACCCTAGTCCGTCTCCTCCCATCAGCCGCCGCCAGCCTTTCCCCCTCCTCTCTGCTTTTCCTCCATAGAAGCAAGTGAAAGAATCGTTGAATACCACTACTGCTATCGATTGGACACCACGTCGCCGACCAGGACCTCCTTGAGCTCTGAGAAGATGGCCAAGGTATTCATGACGTTGTCTTCTTTCCCTAGGCGCACGAAGTCGAGGCCGGAGCGACCGCCGCCGACGTATCCTTCATCAGCAACTTTGTCGGCCAGCGTCGATCTCCTTCGAATTCCCACGCCCCTGCTTCGCCTCTATCCGCGCCAAGCCAGCCATCAGTATCACGGTGAGCCCCTGGTGCTTTTCCCCTTTTCCGTCTTCCAATTACCGTACATTAGGTGCTGATCCATATCCGTTCCGAGACCACCTCGCCATGGTAGAGACTTTGTATTTGTTGTTTCATGTACGTGTTTGTCGTCCGGGTCCTGCTACTCTGATTGCTGCATGCGCACTACTCTGCTCTGCACTGCAGACTAGAGCAGCGTGCTATTCCGCAAGGTAGCAGTCGCCACCTCACCTGGGTCGTACAATAAGGACGAGTCAGCTGACTATAAGATTTAAAATACTATATTTGTGCTGAAAGATAATAGGAGATAGAAAGAAAGTGGGCTCTCATGCAAGAGTTGGCTCTTGCACGTGACACTTTAAGCGATTGGAAGGTGGGCCATCTGTTAATAAAGTAGCAGATTTTTGTAACTAGCTATTATACATATTGGCTCTAGTGTAGACTATAGATGACATGGCAATGTCTTATAGCCAGCAGTCAGTTGTACTATTGAACTTGCTCTGATACATCTCCGTCAGAAAATCTTAGGTTTCACCTCAGGCTTTGTTCACAAGCCAACGATCACAAGTTGTATCAAATCCGAACAGTAGTCCACCTGGTCTTCTATGTGCTACGCAACCCATGTGACCTGGGTTCAAATTCACTTAGGGCGTGTTTGGTGGGTCACATGCCCGTTTCCCACACCGGGCCGGAAAAAATAAGCTCGTTTGGAGACTCGCACGACGGGCCGAGCTTGTATCGTACGGGTCTTAAAGCACCCCAAATCATGGCCCGCTAGGAACGTCAAAATCAGGTGTTTTTGCGGGGACAAGCCCTGGGTAGCCAAAAGTGGGCACGCGGTTGCATGCGGGGAGAAAGGCGGGAGACAGCGCGACGCATCGAGAACGCGCGCCATAAATCCCCTCACCGCTCGCTCACCTCTCTCTCCCCCATTCACAACCATCCCTTCCTACCTTCTCATCGTCGATGGTTCCTCTCCCACTGGAAGATCCAAGAACCGCGAGGGAAGTCGATAGAGGTAGATCTCCGCGAGTACTAAGGTTTTCGCGGCCGGAGCGGATCTGCTCCTGCGACTGCAATTGCTTCTTCTTCTTCCTTAGCAAACCCAAATCACGAATCCTTCGGCAATGGTGGTAAGGCCTCGAACCACCACCTCTCTAAGGTTCTAGCAGCTCAGATCTATCTATTACCGACTCAGTCTCTGAGTATGAGTGACATGCACGATAGATTTGTGCCTATTCATGCAAGTGTTGGTTGATTTGAAGTGGTAGGGTAGATTCTTTCCTTGTTTTGCCTAGATTATGTTTGTTAGTGGCTAGATTTCGACAGATGTTGTGATTAGGGTTCATCCGATTAGGAAAATTGGGGAAAATGAGTGGCTAGATTGCACTGTTCATCTTCTTGTTCTATGCTGATGATTAAAACTGTCACCAAATCACACCAGGGAGTGAATCTGTACTACATGCAATCATTCAGAACAAACTATGTTGTGCATTATACTAGGTAGTACAGAGTCCTCTCCCCGGTGTTTGTGTGCACATCATATATGAGGCATTGATTACTTTCCACATCACTCTTCATGTTCTTTTTGTTTGGTCGATAATTACTTTGCATTCT
Source organism: Avena insularis (assembly GCA_023614405.1). Lineage (NCBI taxonomy): Eukaryota > Viridiplantae > Streptophyta > Magnoliopsida > Poales > Poaceae > Avena > Avena insularis. The sequence continues at coordinate 139,407,483 of CM042686.1, read as the reverse complement.
GTGGCCAAGATCCCAATAGGTTGATTCATAGCATGTCTGTTATGATTGATCTTGGACACACAATGCCTAATATGAGGCACAAAAAATAATTGTCCATTCATGCGACTGCCGATGATTACATATGCACCACAAGAAAATGGAAGCGATGACCCTTTCGAACCTGGTTCTGTCATCTTTTCAAGGTGATGGAACTTGGTTCAGTAGGATCATCGCTTCATGTTGTCATTTCTCTATACTATGAGGCAATTGTTTTTTATTCTATGAATGCAACTTTTGATGACACCTAGTAAAATGCATTCATAGAGCTGGTGCTATAGGAACCGGATGGTATGCATAAAAAAGTAGGTTGTGCCCGTCCTCTGGTTCCCTGTAGCACCAGCTCTACCTTGTTTGTGCTAGTTATTCTGAAGCTAGTCAGCAATTTGGTCGTGTTTTGCTTCCTTTGGCTGATGATTAGTAAGTAGCACAATGACATGCAAGAGGATCCTCTTCATGGACAAATTTGTGTGCTAACCAAATTCATTGTTCATTCTTGTTGCTCAAGAGGAGAATCCCTTTGCCTCTGTGCGATTGCATATCAGGCCATGTTTTAGTTCATTGTTCTTGTGTGATCACATGTGTTATGCCCATTGTTCATGTCTGATCAAATGTGTTATGTTCGTTGTTCATGTATGATCACATGTGTTGATTCCTGGTGTAGTGATCAAAGACGTTGATCAGAGGTGCTCTCCCACCAATGCGGGAGCATGCTCCAGAGATGCTGCTGAGGGTAGTGGCTCCAAGAGGGGGAACGATGGTGGTGAGGGCAGCGGCAACAAGAGGCCAAGGGGCAGGCCTCTCAAGATAGGGCACTTCCATGACCAGGTAGGTCCAACCCATTTTGCCAATGTGATCTTGGCACCTAGGTTAGACATGCTGATGTCAGAGATTTTTCCCACGAGGGAACTAGGGTCCAACGATCCCTTGGTTCGAGAGGGGGCTGAACACACGACTTCAGAGGAGCTCGATGGCGACGACGTTGAGGACACACGACAGAGAGTTGACATGAGTTTTTTTACCCAGGTTCGGGACCCTCGTGAGGAGGTAAAGCCCCTACTCCTTCTTTGTTGTATTGCTCGCGTGCCTCGCGAGGTTACAATGGTGGATGAAATACTAGGGTTTTAGATCTTTGGGATCCATCCGTCTCGAGTTAGGAGAAGGGCCCCTTATATAGGGCAGCGTCATGCCTCTTCCCTCGGTTCATTAGTGGGAAGGGTCACCACAGTGCCGCTCCCCGAGGCACCGGTCTACAAGACTACTTTCCAGTGGACTTGGTCCAGCTCACAACACTCCTCCCCACTTTGATGTACAGCGTCTCTTGCTGGCGTCGCTCGCTGCCTCCCTTACACCAAAGTAGCCCGCTCCTGCTCTGCTTCTACGGGACCCGTGCACCCAGTTGGTCAAAGTCCTGTCGGCCTCGCTTTTGACCAAGACTGGGCCCTGGTCCCGTGAACTGTCCGGCAGGGGTATCCGATGCACCAACCGCGCTTGCCGTTTCCTCCCACAAGGGAGACATGTCCTTCGGGTATCCCCTCCTCTAGAGGCCTTCTGGAGAGCAGAGGTGGACACACCTCTAAAGGAGGACAGCGATCTCCTCGCGAGGGCTGCCCGAGCCTAGGCCACGCTAGCCAGACATAGACGGATCGGGGTACCCCCTATACCATCTATCCGACAGTAGACCCCGACCGTTTGGGTTAGGCACCGTGCTAGCGCCGTAGGGTACCGGGCGGCCATTCCCACGTTGGGCCCCGCGTGGACGTGTGCCGCTTCGGGCTCCCAAAGCGCCCCCTCGGGAGTAGAGCACTCGACCAGCACCAGCCTTCGGCTCAAAAGGAGGGGCAACCTTACCGCGCTGAGATCTATTCTTCTCCACTCGCCCCTTTCCTACACTTGCTTCCTTGGTCACCCACCTCTCTCATTGTGCACGATGTCTCGCCGTGGAGCTCCAGGTGCGGCGAAGAGGAAGCGGCCACCGCCTAGCCCTCCTCATGAGGAGAAAGAGGGAGACAAGATGGGAGAGGTGTTGATGCCCTCCACCATCTAGACGGAGGTCGGTCTCGACCGGTGCCGCTCGTAGCTCGCCATCGACCAAAGTGAGTGGGGGATGACCCGGGTGTGGCCTGGATCGACAGATCCGGCGGGCCTCCTAGGCTCCCTACAACCATTCTTATACCACACTGTTATCGCGGGGTTAATCCCACCCTTCTCGCCCTTCTTCATGGTAGTTCTGGAGCACTACCAGATCTGCACCCTCCACTTGCACCCCAACTCCATCACCATCCTGGCCATCTTCTCCTACTAGTGCAAGATGTTCGTAGGGGTGAATCCCTCCGTGGCTCTTCTGCGTCATATGTACGCCCTTCACCTGTCATACTCCAAGCACATTGCAGGCTGCGCCTACTTTGTGAAGGAGGGGTCATTCGGCCTTCAGATGGGCTGGACGAAGTGCGTGGACGACTTCTGGAAGCGCTGGCACCTGGTGGATGTGCTGGAAGATAGCCCTCGTCTTCAAGCTCCTACCACGCTGGCTGAGATGGTCAGCAGCAGGTGGTCCATGGCGAGCCTGGAAGGGAACAAGGTGGACGCCCTGATCTCTCGCGTCGAGCAACTCAACGCCTCCCGCGTAACCGGACCCCATGTCACCATGGAGTTCCTCCGCCTCCGGATCACCTCGCTGTAGAAGTATAGCATGGACTTGTGGGACTTCGCCACAGGAGACCGCATGGCCTTAGGGGAGGGCATCACGGATGATTCTGCCGTGGCGAGTTTCATCCACAAGATCCTGCATACCCTTGCCACCTCCGAGCTTCTCGAGGGAGTGCTGCCTCTCCAGCTTGACCCTCGCCGAGCGGAGATTCGGGCCTCCCTGCCTCAATTTGACGAGTGGGGATTTGTCCCCCCTGGTCATACAGGTGGACACCCCAACCCTCTTGACATGGTTTCCCCTTTCAATACCCCATCAGAGGGCTCTCTAGAGGCTGCGACTGGGGAGGCCCCGGAGGCAGGGGAATCCACCACCGGAGTGGGCCCTCTATAAGTGACCCGGTAGAAGCGGGCCCGGGAAGTCGGTCCCTCTTCAGAGGGGTCCGCCTCCAGAGGCTTCAACTCTTGTGCCGCCGGTATCTTCATCCCCGTAGGCGCGAAATGGGGATGCTGGGGTGTCCTGCCCTCGGTCGGTGGCGACGATAGGTAAACGCCTCTTGGTCTCGTTCCCTTCTGGGGTTTCTTGGCCTTGGCTCACCCACCGGCTCTTTGCAGCGATCGTCGTCTAGGAAAGCAACCATGGGTGAAGCGTACCATCTCTCAAAAGGCCCAGTCGGTGGTACGCATCTTGGACCTGCCGAGCGAAGATCCGGGGGCACAGGCTACACCCGAGGAGAAGACGGCCACTTCCCCCCGCATGCGACCCTGGCACCCGTCATGCGCGAGCCCTCGGCTGTGGGGGTGGAGGAGGTGGACGAGGAACGTCCCTCGACTCTCCTCGTGAAGCCTCTCCCTCAATCAAGGACAATGTCTAGGATACCGTCGGGGCGGTTGACATAGCCGCCTCCCAGGAGGCAACAAAAGGCGCAACCTCTATTGGCCTCGAGAGCCGCAGGTCTCCCGAGCCGAGTCCCTCGGCTATTGAGGGCCAGTCAAGTGTTCCTCATGAGGCTGCTCCCGGGGCGTGGCTTAGCGAGTCACGAGAGATGGTCATGGCGGAACCGGGGTATTTCCCCGGACCAAGCTCCTAGGAAAACTTGTCACCGGCCTACGCGTCGAGCTAGACCAGTTCCTGGTTGATGCCGTGTGCAAGGATCGACAACTATCCTTGGACCGAGAGTAGCTTGCGGGAGCCCAGGAGGCAGCGGCGCCTGCGTGGGAGCATGCACGAGCTGACGCGGAGGGCGTTCTTAGAGATGCCTCCACATACGCGAAGAAGGTCCTTGATGACGCCGAGGCTTAGGCTTCCCGACTTGGGGACACCCTCTCCACCCGGGAGAGGAACATTGTGGCCCAAGAGGAAGCCCTGGTGCAACACCAGAAGGATCTCGAGGTGGTCAGCACCAAGTTTTCTGAGGCCTAGACGTCCCTCGCCCTGGAACAAGAGGAAAGCTCCAAGCTCCACAAGGCCCTTGTGATAGGGGAGGAGCTCTGGAAGAGTTTGGCTGCGGAGGTCAAGGCACTCCGGGATGAGACCAAGGGTCTGAACGAGTCCCTTGCAGCTATTGCCCAGGCCGAGGAGAAGCGTGAGCAGGAGGCTTGTGAGGCGTCTGAGGCTCACTGCAAGACCTTTGCCTCTTTGGCTGAGCAGGGTGCTGAGATCCTCCCCCTTATGGGTGTGGGAGATTTCGTCGCGCCGGAGTTCCAAGCTGGTCACGAGGTGGAGGTGTCCCTGGAGCTGGCGCGCAGGGTCCTGAGCCCGTTGGGCACCGCTGCACAGGCCCTGAACAGCTTCATCTCCTCGGAGTGTGAGGCGATGTTGACTGTGGTGGTAACATCCCTCTTCACCAACCTCCTGAAGCTATGGCCCAACCTCGACTACTCCCAGGCTGTGCGGCTGATGGCCGTCGTGTCATCTCTCGAGGCGAAGGTCATCCCGCTCGTCGCTCTGTTGGTCGAGATGTTCCCACATGAGATGGGTGATGAGGGTGAAGCTGAAGTCGACGCCTCGAGCGACTCCACCATAGAGGAGGAGGAAGGAAGGCCCCGCCCGACCAACACCGAGGGCACCGACCAGGCGGTTTGATCCTTGTCTTTGTGACGCTCGTTATAACACCCCAGTTTTAGTTAATCTTATTTAGGGTTGATTGTGCATTGCATGAGCATCATCTTTTAAATTGCATGCAAAAAAAATGCAAAACCCTAAAACCCTAAAACCCTAGTTTATTTCTCTCTCTAAAAGCAATTCAAAAGGGTTTTTGAAAAAATTTGAAAAACACAAAATATGTGGAGCCCAAATAGTAACAAGGGCCCTACAATATTTCCATACTTTTACAAAGACTCTTGTATTTTTGAAATTGTACAAAACAGAAAGAAACTTGAAACACAAATAGAGAAAAACAGAATTTGGAAAAAGTTTTCAGGAAAAAAACGGAGCAAGCCTCTCTTTCCCTTCCCCTGCCGCCCACCCGCGCAGGCCGGCCCATCTATCTTTCCCTCTCCCTGCTGCCCACCCACGCAGCCGCCAACATAGCAGCAAGCCTCACCGCAGCCTAGTCGCGGCCCAGCTTGGCCGAACAGCAGCCACTAGCCCGGTACCCCTTCGCTCGTCGTCTTCCTCGTGACAGAAGCAGCTCGGTATCGCTGCCTCTGCCTCTGCCGCTCATCGGTGTCACGATGCCCGCCCGGTGCCACGATGCGTCACGCGCCGAGGCCTAAAGACCCCAGCCTGCTGGGCCAGACCCTAGACGACATTCTCCCCTTCCTCCTCTTTCCGCAAGGCAAACCCGAACCCTAGCTCGCCATGGCCTCGAGCTAGAGCTTGTTATCGGCCACCCTGTGCCTCGATGACCGTGCCAATAGACCCTCCTCGCTCGACTCGTTCGTTTGCCCTTGCTTGCGTGAGCTGGCATGCTCCCAGGCGTCCAAATCTAGCCCTTGTCCCCGACTCTGGCCATCACCATCATCGTCAATCGCCGCCATTCCCGATCACGCCCCGCCTCGCCGACCCCTTCCCTACAACCGCGGTAAGCTGCTGGTCCTCCTGGACCCCTTATCTCCTTCTCTCTCTCGCTTTGGCCCGCTCTCGCGTCGTGCATCGCCGTCTGCCGTTGTTGTCCGTCGTCGTGTCATCGTCTTCGGTGACCTTCTCGTAGTGGCGCCGCTGGTCTTAGATAGCCCGTGTCGCCCTGGTTCCAATGCATGTGCTCGCGTGTCCCCACTCACGCCCTAGCGCCGCCGGTGGCCACCGTCTTCAGGCTCTGAAGGAAATATGCCCTGAGAGGCAATAATAAAGTTGTTATTATGTATTCCTTGTATATGATAGATGTTTATTTTGCATGCTATAATTTTATTGATAGGAAACGTCAATACATGTGTGTTTAATAAACAAAAAGGTTCCTAGTTATGCCTCTCTTATAGACTAGCTCGTTGATTAACAAGATGATCAAAGTTTCCTGATCATGGACATTGGATGTTGTTAATAACGAGGTCACAACATTTGTGAATGATGTGATGAACATTCATCCGAAGTATAGCATTACGATCAAAGTCATTATGTTTATATTGCTATAACGTCATACAAAGTAATCTTAGTCCTTAGACCATGAGATCATGTTAATTGCTAACACCGGAAGAGTATCTTGATAACATCAAATGTCACATCGTAACAGGGTGACTATAAAGGTGGGTTCAGTGCTACGAAGGTGTTATGTTGAGGCTCATGAATCAAGAGTGGAATTTGTCAATCCCGATGACGGATAGATATACTCTGGGCCCTCTCGGTGATATCACATTAAGATAGCTTGCAAGCAAGTGATGTGATCACTAGAATGTTATATCACGGGAGCAAGAAAAGAGTGCATGTCAGTAACGAGATCAAACTAGGTATTTGGATAACGATGTTCGAATCTCAAACATGTATTATATCATGAGACAAAGGGATTAAGTTACTAGCGTTAAAGGTTCTCACGATCATAGAAGTCATCGTTGAATGTGCAGGAGTCAGTATGGATCTCTGGGTCCCGCTTCTGATTATTGATCTGAGAGGAGTCTCAATCATGTCTGCATTATTCACGAACCATAGGGTGACACACTTAAGGGTTGTCGGACACCATTTTGGAGCACATATGTTTCAGACGAAAGAACTGCAAAGCGCAGGAATTGTTTCGATAGAAACCAGAATTGTTTCGGGTGAAATTGCAGAAAGTGGTTCTGCATGTGATATTGAAATGTTGCAAGGGGTTTTATGTGAATTTTTTTTAATTAAAGTAATTAACAAAATTCTGAATAAAATAAATAAAATAGTTTTATTAATTGAGTTGCATTAAATTTGGTGGAAATTTAATGCATGTGAGTGCAATTTTAGGTGGAGCTTGAATTGATGTGAGTTGAGCTTGCACCACATGAATGAGGAAGAGGTGGGAGCACCCCCCTTGGCCACCGGCCATGGGAAGGGAGGAGCCCCCCTCTCCTCCCTCACAAAGGACACCTCCTCGTGAAGGATCTCTCTCTCCTCTAGATATTCCTCCATGGTCTCGGATTAGCGAGATACATGTTCCCGGTGGCCTTGTGTCTGGAAGGAGTTGCTGCTTCCACTGATTCGCTGGAGAGAGGAGGTGGAGGTTGTCCGGTGGCTTGGACGTGTGTGCGAGGATGGATGCGCTGTTGATTTGCAGCACTAGGACTTCCACACGATCTTGAGATCGGCAAGCGTACGACTACATCATCCACGAGTTCCAACTCATTAACAAAACTCTGTTGTCTTCAAGGGTAAGTTCTCTATGGATGTATATCCACCCGTTGCTCTGTATCTAGTAGATAGATCTTGGCGTATAGTTCTCATCGTACGAATTTTTTTGTTTTCTATGCTGCGAACCCAACAGTGGTATCAGAGCCTAATCTATGCGTAGGTGCTTTGCATGGGTAGTACACATATGTTTATATGTAGGCGATGATGATCATGTTATTGCATCTTCTATGTATTTTGGATATTGGTGGCATAGTGGGATGAGGCGGTCCGGACCAACCTTACATGTCATCGCACATGAGACCGGTTCCACGACTGACATGCAACTAGTTTTGCATAAGTGGCTGGCGGGTGTCTGTCTCTCCTACTATAGTCAATATCTGATTTACAACGAGTTGCTAATAACTTGGTTATCCTCATTGTGGTTCCATGTTCATAGGTAAGACCGGTTCTATCTCTGAAAGCCCTAAGCCACGTAAAACTTGCAATGGATAAATTAGAGGCGCTAGTTTAGATCGTTGCTGGGCTAGTTTCTTGATATGGTATTGTTGTAAGTAGATGTATGATAGATACTCTTACAACACACTTAACGTGTAAGTTCCATAGACCTTGGCCTTACACACAAAGGAATGATAGAGATCATACCACGATGCAAATGATAGAGATCAAATGCATGGACCATATCATCTCACTTTACACATTAGATGTATACATCTTATATTGCTAGTTTGGAGCTTTTGGTAGCATTGTAAGATGATCCCTCATTTAGATATCAAGATAAAATGTGTTCTTCCTTAAGTATGCACCATTCTATGGATCGTGTTTCGAGACATCACGTGATGATCGGGTGTACTCGACTCTACGCTTTCATACAACGGGTGTAAGACAGTTTTACACACACGAATACTAAGGTTCTTACTTGGCGAGCCTAGCATGTACATACATGGCCTCGGAATATGGACCGAAAGGTTAAGCATGAGTCATATAGTTGATATGATGCCCATATAGATGCTCACCTTTGAAGCTACACCGACTCACGTGATGATCGGACTTGGTGTAGTGGATTTGGTTCATGTAATCACCAAAAAGACACGAGGGATGTCGTTTTTGAGTGGGAGTTCATTAGTAATTTGGATTAGTTGAACTCAATATATCATAAACTTAGTCTAAATAAACTTTACAAATTCTGTTGTAGATGGCACCACCTGCTTTTAATTTCAATGTGTTCATGGAGAAAGAGAAACCTGCTGCGAATGGTAGCAACTTCACCAACTGGGCTATGAATTTAAGGATTCTCCTCACTGCTGCACAAAAGCAATATGTGCTAGAGGCGCCGCTAGGCCCCCCACCAGCTCCTGATGCCCCTGACGAGGAAAAGAATGTCTATATAACTCATCAGGAGGACCACAACTTAGTTCATTGCGGCATATTGTATGGGCTAGAGCCAGAACTTCGAAAGTGTTTCGAAAATGGCAATGCCTTTGATACCATGGGAGAATTGAAAATGATTTTCCCATGCTGCCGTAGAGAGTTATAATGCTTCTGAAAAGTTCTTTAGCTGCATGATGGAGGAGAACAGCTCCGTTAGTGAGCACGTACTCAAAATGTCTGGGTACGTCGATAAGCTTGTGTCCTTGGGAATAACAATTCCCATTGACTTAGGCATACATCGTGTTCTCCAATCTCTGCCACCTAGCTACAAGAGCTTCGTGATGAACTATAACATGCAGGGCATGAAGAAGTCTCTTCCCGAGCTTCTGTCAATGCTTAAGACTGCATAAGTGGAGATTAGGAAAGAACATCATGTGTTGATGATCAATAAGACCACCGGTTTCAAGAAGGACAAGAAAGGCAAGAAGAAGGGAAAGAAGGGCGGCAAATCTGTTGCCGCACCTAAAAAGAAATCCCGAGATGGCCCTAAGTCTGATACCGAGTGCTACTATTGCAAGGGGACTGGACATTGGAAGTGCAACTGCCCCAAGTATTTGGCACACAAGAAGGCTGGCGAGGCAAACAAATATATATGTGATATACATGTTATTGATGTGTACTTGACTAGTACTCGCAGTAGCACCTGGGTATTTGATATGGGATCGGTTGCTAATATATGTAACTCGATTCAGGGGTTGCGAAACAAGCGACAGATAGCAAGGGATGAGGTCACGATGCGGGTCGGCAATGGATCAAGAGTTGATGTGATCACCGTTGGAACGCTGCCTCTCCATATGCCATCAGGATTAGTGATAAATCTAAATAATTGTTAATTGTGTGCCTGCACTGAGCATGAACATTGTATCCGGATCATGTTTGATGCGAAGTGGTTATTCCTTTAAATCTGAAAACAATGGTTGTTTGGTTTATATGAATGATATCTTTTATGGTCATGCACCTGTGTTGAATGGTTTATTTCTGTTGGATCTCGATAGTAATATTACGCATATTCATAATGTTGATGCTAAAAGGATTAAACTTGATAATGATATATCTGCATATATGTGGCACTGTCGTCTAGGTCATATTGGCGTTAAACGCATGAACAAACTCCATTCTGATGGACTTTTGGAATCACTTGATTTTGAATCATTTGATACATGTGAACCATGCCTTATGGGCAAGATGACAGAACGCCGTTTTTCGGTTCAATGGAACGGGTGACAGATTTATTGGAAATCATACATACTGATGTGTGTGGACCAATGAGTGTGTCAGCGCGAGGTGGATATCATTATTTTGTTACTTTCACAGATGATTTGAGTAGATACGGGTATATCTATTTGATGAAACATAAGTCTGAAACCTTTGAAAAGTTCAAGGAATTTCAGAATGAAGTGGAAAATCATCGTAACAGAAAGATCAAATTTCTGCGGTCCGACCATGGAGGAGAGTATCTTAGTTACGAGTTTAGCACACATATGAAAGACTGTGGAATAGTTTCACAACTCATGCCTGCCGGAACACCACAATGTAATCCTACTTTATTGGATATGGTTCGATCTATGATGTCTCTGACTGACTTGCCACTGTCATTTTGGGGTTATGCACTAGAAACCGTTGCATTCACTTTAAATCGGGCACCATCTAAATCTGTTGAAACAACACTGTATGAATTATGGTTTGGAAACAAACCTAAGCTATCATTTCTTAAAGTTTGGGGATGTGATGTTTATGTGAAGAAACTTCGGCCAGATAAACTCGAACCCAAAGAGGAAAATGCGTATTCATAAGATACCCTAAGGAAACGATTGGTATACCTTCTATCATAGATCAAGGTTTTTGTTGCCAATAATGGATCCTTTCTTGAGAAGGAGTTTCTCACGAAAGGTGTGAGTAGTCGGAAGGTAGAACTCGAAGAGGTTATTGAACCTTCTATTCATGAAATGGCGAGTAGCGCAACACCGGAAGTTGTTTCGGAGTTGACTTCACCTAATGAAGAGAGAGCTAATGATATTGATCATGAAACTCCGAAAGAGGACACTACCAAACCTCGCAGGTCAAGCAGGACACGTGCAACTCCTAAACTGTACGGCAATCCTGTTATGAATTTCATGATTGATGAAATAGATGACCCTGCGACGTATGAAGAAGCGATGATGAGCCCGGATTCCAACAAATGGCTAGAAGCCATGAAATCCGAGATGGAATCCATGTACAAAAACTAGGTTTGGACCTTGGTGGACTTACCTCACGATCGAAAGGCCGTTGAGAATAAATGGATTTTCAAAAGAAAAACTGATGCTGATGGTAATGTGACCATCTATAAATCTCGACTTGTCGGAAAAGGGTTTCGACAAATTCAAGGAGTTGACTACGATGAGACATTCTCTCCCGTAGTGATGCTAAAGTCGGTTAGGATTATGTTAGCAATTGCTGCATATTTTGATTATGAAATATGGCAAATGGATGTCAAAACCGCGTTCCTCAATGGTAATATTGAAGAAGAGTTGTATATGATACAACCTAAGGGTTTTGTCAATCCTAAGGATGCTGATAAGGTATGCAAGCTTCAGCGATCCATCTATGGACTGAAATAAGAATCCCGGAGTTGGAATCTCCGCTTTGATGAGGTGCTCAAAGAGTTTGGATTTGTCCAAACTTATGGAGAGGCTTGTATTTACAAGAAAGTGAGTGGGATCAATGTGGCATTTCTAATATTATATGTGGATGACATATTATTGATTGGAAATGATATAGATCTTCTAAATAGTGTTAAAAGTTATCTAAACAGCAAATTTTCAATGAAAGACCTTGGTGAAGCTTCATATATATTAGGCATTAAAATCTATAGAGATAGATCAAGGTGCCTAATTGGGCTATCGGAAAGTACATACCTTGATAAGATATTAAATAAGTTTAATATGGACGGAAGTAAGAAGGGGTTCTTACCTATGTTGCAAGGCAAGACATTGAGTAAGACTCAAAGTCCGGCTTCGGCGGAAGAAAGAGAGATAATGGATAAGATCCCATATGCCTCAGCCATAGGATCTATAATGTATGCCATGCTATGTACAAGACCGGATGTGGCACATGCTATTAGTTTGACTAGTAGGTACCAATCTAATCTAGGTTCGGAACACTGGATAGCGGTCAAGAATATCCTTAAGTACTTAAGAAGAACTAAGGATATGTTTCTTGTATACGGAGGTGAAGAAGAGCTAGTCGCTAAGTGTTATGTCGATGCTAGCTTTGACACCGATCCAGATGACTCTAAGTCTCAATCCGGATATGTATTTCTCTTGAACAGAGCAGCAGTTAGTTGGAGGAGTTCCAAACAACCTGTGGTGGCTGGATCAATGACGAAGGCGGAATATGTTGCTGCTTCAGAAGCGGCGCAGGAAGCGGTTTGGATGAAGGAGTTCATAACGGAACTAGGTGTGGTTCCTAGTGCATTGGACCCAATGGTGATCTATTGTGACAACAATGGAGCCATAGCCAACGCCAAGGAACCAAGGTCTCACAAGAATTCCAAGCATATTAAGCGCCGGTTTCACTCCATCCGCGAGCATGTCAAGGATGGAGATATAAAGATTTGTAAAGTACACACAAACCTAAATGTAGCAGATCTTTTGACTAAAGTTCTCCCTAGGGAAAAACATAATCAACACCAGAACTCCATGGGTGTTAGATTTATCACTATGTGAACTATATTATTGTCTCTAGTGCAAGTGGGAGACTAAAGGAAATATGCCCTGAGAGGCAATAATAAAGTTGTTATTATGTATTCCTTGTATATGATAGATGTTTATTTTGCATGCTATAATTGTATTGATAGGAAACGTCAATACATGTGTGTTTAATAAACAAAAAGGTTCCTAGTTATGCCTCTCTTATAGACTAGCTCGTTGATTAACAAGATGATCAAAGTTTCCTGATCATGGACATTGGATGTTGTTAATAACGAGGTCACATCATTTGTGAAATGATGTGATGAACATTCATCCGAAGTATAACATTACGATCAAAGTCATTATGTTTATATTGCTATAACATCATACGAAGTAATCTTAGTCCTTAGACCATGAGATCATGTTAATTGCTAACACCGGAAGAGTATCTTGATAACATCAAATGTCACACCGTAAGAGGGTGACTATAAAGGTGGGTTCAGTGCTACGAAGGTGTTATGTTGAGGCTCATGGATCAAGAGTGGAATTTGTCAATCCTGATGAAGTATAGATATACTCTGGGCCCTCTCGGTGATATCACATTAAGATAGCTTACAAGCAAGTGATGTGATCACTAGAATGTTATATCACGGGAACGAGAAAAGAGTGCATGTCGGTAACGAGATCAAACTAGGTATTTGGATACCGATGATCGAATCTTGGACATGTATTATATCATTAGACAAAGGGATTAAGTTACTAGCATTAAAGGTTCTCACGATCACAGAAGTCATCGTTGAATGCGCAGGAGTCAGTATGGATCTCGAGGTCCCACTTCTGATTATTGATCTGAGAGGAGTCTCAATCATGTCTGCATTATTCACGAACCGTAGGGTGACACACTTAAGGGTTGCCGGACACCATTTTGGAGCACATATGTTTCAGACGAAAGAATTGCAAAGCGCAGGAATTGTTTCGATAGAAACCGGAATTGTTTCGGGTGAAATTGCAGAAAGTGGTTCTGCATGTGATATTGAAATGTTGCAAGGGGTTTTATGTGAATGTTTGTTAATTAAAGTAATTAACAAAATTCTGAATATAATAAATAAAATAGTTTTATTAATTGAGAGTTGCATTAAATTTGGTGGAAATTTAATGCATGTGAGTGAAATTTTGGGTGGAGCTTGAATTGATGTGAGTGGAGCTTCCACCAAATGAACGAGGAAGAGGTGGGGGCACCCCCCTTGGCCGCTGGCCATGGGAGGGGAGGATCCCCCCCTCTCCTCGCTCACAAAGGACACCTCCTCGTGAAGGATCTCTCTCCCCCTCTAGATATTCCCCAATGGTCTCGGATTAGCGAGATACATGTTCCCGGTACCCTTGTGTCTGGAAGGAGTTGCTGCTTCCACTGATTCGCTGGAGCGAGGAGGTGGAGGTTGTCCGGTGGCTTGAACGTGTGTGCGAGGACGGATGCGCTGCTGATTTGTGGCGCTAGGACTTCCACACGATCTTGAGATCGGCAAGCGTACGACTACATCATCCACGAGTTCCAACTCGTTAATAAAACTCTATTGTCTTCAAGGGTAAGTTCTATATGGATGTATATCCACCTGTTGCTTTATATCTAGTAGATAGATCTTGGCGTATAGTTCTCATCGTAGGAAATTTTTTGTTTTCTATGCTGTGAACCCAACAGGTTTGCGGACTCCGCCGTGGCGTCGAGGTGGCTTGACGTGGCGCCTGCATGGACCTGAGGTGGCGCTTGCGTCAGCGCCATGCAACCTTGGCCACGGTGGCAACCTGATGTGGCCCCTAGCCCATAGGTCAGTCACTGTGGCTAACCTTAGCTGCAGTGTAAAAAGGATTAAATGCCCTCGCTGACGTTAGCCTTGCACAGTAAAAGTTTAATAATTGTTTTATTAATTATTTATAAGTTAGAAAAATGTGTATAATATATCAAAATGTTTAGAAAAATGAGATCTATCTGTTTAAGCATAATCATGCATTGTTAAGCAACTTAAATGACAAGTTTAATTAGAGAACTAAATGAACCCCCGTAGGTGATTCCGGGGTCTCTCCTGTTTTAGGGTTTGGACCCCTCGGACACCACTTAAATTTCCAAGCATGCTTTAGGGTCTCATTTCAACTCTATTTAACTTGTCATATCATCATCCTTGATTGAGCATTGCATTGATGCCATGTGTTGATTGCTGTTCCCCTTTCTTTCCGGTGTTTTCTTCTTCCCAGTAGAATACGATATCGAGATCGAGATCGAAGACCGAGATCAACACCATCGAAGATCGACGAATAATACTTGACCGACTGTAATCAAGTCAAGTACAAGGCTTCCAAAGATCTATATCTGGGTATCAACAAACAAGGCAAGCATAGCCCCACACATAAAAGAATCCTATGCTTTTGAAAGTATTTCATTCTTGCCATGATGCATATGATTCTACTGTGGTCTTTTATCGATAGATAGAGTATCCTATCTGTTGCATTACTCCCTTTGAGCTTATATTACCTGATCCACTACTCCTAGCATAAATAGGTTTGGCTTGTGTGCACTGCTAGAGCTATTACCTGTGTCTTGCTTAGCCATGCATAGCTGTCAGTGTTGGTTCATCCAGAAGATGTACCAAATGCAGAGAATCTAGTATGACAGGAGAACGAGGTATACTGATGAGGTAAGAAGAGTGGTAAAGGTAAAACATCCTAAGGCTTGTATGGAAGGCCACGGTGGGATGTGGTTTTTGCAGTCCCATGCACGCCACTACTAGGACCCGAGTTCTAGACTCTTGAACCAAGACGAGCGTACAGCCACACGGGGTTTATGGGGACCTCTCGACTAACTAACTTGCCTAGTAGATTCCATGAGTCACATAGGTCGGGCTTTCCATTTGGCATACGCATCAAAAATGTTTTCGAAAGCGGAGGAGAAGGAGGTGCATTCATACATGTAGGTAAGCATGACCGAGGTTGGGGAGGCGGTTCCTCTGGGTAAACTAACCTCACCCACATCTCTAGGGCCCGGCTTCGGGATTTAACCCGTTACGGAGGAACCATCCTTAGGGCGTGACTCATGGTCTCGGCAAAAGCAAGGTAAAGGTCATGTCCAACCATCCTCTGCCAGCCTACCAAGGAACAGGGCTCAACTATAGTGGCATTAAGAGTCGGTTGGTACGTGTGGGTCAAGTTGTACACCCCTGTAGGGTTAAATCTTTTCGAAAAGTCGTGTCCACGGTTATGGACGACTTGGGAACGGACGTGAAGATCATAGAGAACTTTAACCTAATCGTAAAACTTGGCAGATCAACGTGTGCTTAAAGATGCTTCCTCATGGGTACGAGGGGGTGATCATAGTTGTGAGATGAGGATTACTTTGGTGGATATCAAAAGATGATGATCAATTCTTCGGAGATGTCGCTCTCTTATCCCCTTTTAAAATAATCTAATTAGACGAGCTTCTTCTCCCTCTTGTTTTATAAACAAAGATGGTTTTATGCAAATTAACCCCACCAGCCATAAGTCTTGTGGAGTACACCATGTACTCACCCTTGCTTTGTTCATACTTTGTAGCAGAGTAAGTGTTCCCTGAAGACGAGTTCCGTACAACATCGACACCGACGAGTAGCTTGTGGTTCCCGGCTAGCAGCCTGGAATCTATAGGCTGGGACGTCATCGTTATGTTTCAGGCCTCTTAGGCCATTTCTTAAGTTTGCTATACTTAATAGCATATTTTGCCTTCCATTGTTTGATGTTTGTGGTCATTGACCTCTCCTTGTAATATTTTGGTTCTTTGCTTAGTTATGAGCTTGCTGTAATAACTTTTCTGTCGCAGGGTTACTGTGGTGTTAGAGATTTCTCACTGGATATCCTCGAGCTCTAGGTTAAGCTTATGTCAGGCTAAGGTTTGGATTTGTTTAACCCTGATCCAGGGGGTGTCATAGTTCTTGGTATCAGAGTAGTACCGACCATAGGAAAACCTTGTTATTGGTCGATGTTGAGTCTAATGTTTGTGAAAACTATATCAAAAACATGAAAAGTAATTGCGAAAACTCTAGTATGCTTCTTTTTCTCCTTATCTAGTTTCGCTCTAACTCTGGGTCATCTTACCTTGTGTTGATTTGGAAAAAGTTTTGATATATCTTCTAGTCTTTCAAAACTTAGGTGCCTTCTGGGCATGACATTTCTCAGCCAGTTGACCTAGTGTTAAGTTCTCTAGAGTTGTGTGTGTTGTGAATTCCTTGTTTCCCCTTGCTCCGCTTCAATCGAGAGATTCCTTTCTATCATGAGCGCTCTATCTTATGTGTCCACAACATCATGTTGATGGTTACACAATATTCTGTTCTAGGTCTCAAGGTTTCCTTTCGCCTCGTGTGCCTCCCTTTTGTTTGTTTGGGTACTTCAGAGGTTCTTTCTTATCTTGGAAGCTACCTCGTGATTACTACCTTGGGGTGTACGTTGTGTCACTCCAGTAGTAATTACTTCTTCTCTCGGGTTTTAACCCTTGGACTTGAACCAAAGATCCCGGATTGTGCTGGATTCTGTTGTGGTGAATCTTGTACATGAAGCTGATCTTTAACCTAGGGTCCATTCCTTTGACCCTTGATGCTAACGTTTACACATTACCTCAAGATGGCTGGTACTACAACCCTAGCCTTCAAGCTTGTGGTCTTTGTCATGATTGAATTGTGACTATTAAGGACATCCCCTACCACTAGCTACGGCAGATGTTCTTTAATGGGACCAAATTCACGACAAGAGTGCTCCTCATAAGTCTCGCATCTACACTCGTGACTCTGCCACACCTACCTTCTATGCATTGGTTCTCAGAAGATTGATAATCTATGCATCCACATCTCGGGATTCTATCCTGAGCATGTTCCTTTTCCCCTTGTTATTTTTTGACCTTTGTCTACCAGTTGGTAGCCAAGTAGTAATGCGCATTGGTGTCTCCCGATGCAAGATACTCTTGTGGTCTATCATGACAAACCATTTCAGAATGTCAGGAGAAACAAACTCCAGTACCTCGTCATATCTAGGACCAGGTCAAAGTGTTGTAATCCATAGATAAAGAGGCATTGATTAGCTTCTATCCGTTCTACCTTGGAGTATCACACCCTTTTACACTAAGAGGTCGTGCTGAGTTTCATGACTTCCTTAATGAAGTGATGCTTTTACACATATTTACCCACCCTTCCTCTGAGCTTTCGTGCTCGTGAATGATGCGTGTGTGTAATAATGTGGCTGATACGTCCATTTTGCATCACTATTCTATGTCTTAATTCACTATTATTCATTGATATATTTCGTATTGAGAGGTGATACTCATGTTATTTCATCTGTTTTTGCATGGTTGATGACATTTGGAGCATGGACCGCTGCAGTCAGGATTCTGATGGAAAAGGTGTTGTTTGGAGGAAAAATTCGCGAAGATCAGAAAATCTAGGAAAATATACGGAAAATCCTATTTTTCCAGAAGACTAAGGATGCTAGAAGACGGAGTGGAGATGGGCCATAGGGGGCCCACACCACCCCCTGGCGCGGGTAGCCCTAGGCCGCGCCAGGAGGTGGTGTGGCCACCCTGGCCCACTCTAGCCTCTCCCCTCTGGCGTATGTCATCCTCCTGAAACCCTAAGACTCAGGGAGCGACCATAGAAAGATTCTGCCACCTCTGCGGGGCGGAAAACACCGAGAGAGAAAGATCTCTCCGGTAGACAGATTTTTGCCGGGGGAATTCCTTCCCGGAGAGGGGAGATCGTCACCATCAACACCACCATCAAGCTGGACTTCATCGGGATCATCATCATCATCATCACCACCATCATCACCATCAGCACCCTCGTCACCATCTCCATATTGCTGTAACAATTGAGTTGAATCTTGCATTAGTTCATAGGGGAAACTTTCCCGGTGTTGATTACTCTTTGTAGTGGATGCTATTGAGTGAACCATTGAATTATTGTTTATGTTCAGATTGTTATACATCATTATTCCATATCTGATCATGATCCATATGATGTCTTGTGAGTAGTTCGTTTTGTTCTTGAGGACATGGGAGAAGTCATGTTGTTAGTAGTGGAGTTGTGTTGAGAGAGATTCAATAGATTGTTATTTAAGTTGTGGTGTACTTCTTCTAGTGGTGTCATGTGAACGTCGACTACATGACACTTCACCTATATGGGCCTAGGGGAATGCATTGTGTATTTGGATACTAATCGTAGGGTTTGCCGGAGTGACAGAAACCTGAACCCCCGTTAGGAAACCATTGCACAAGGGACGTAAGGGTCTTAGAGTTTAAAGTTGTGGTTAGGTCTCTACCTTAATTAATTTCTTGTACTTAAGGATGTTTGCAAGGGGTATAATCACAAGTATGTATTAGTCTTGGATGGGGCGGTACATTAGCACAGGTTCACCCACACAACACTTAGCAAGCTAGAGAAGATTAATCAACTATATGAAGCGAAAGCACTTGACAGTCTTCCCATGTGTCCTCGAGAACGTTTGGTCATCTTAAGTAATACAACCGGCTTGTCCTTTGCTGCATAAAGGATTGGGCCACTTGCTGGATTCATTCCTACTGTCTTTTATTTACTCGTACTTTGTTTACTTGCTTTATCAAAAACCCCTAAAAATCCGTTTGCTAAGTATTTGCAGAGAATTCCTGATCCATACCATTAGCCAGCACCTTCTGCTCCTCGTTGGGTTCGACACTCTTACTTATCGAAAATACTGCGATACACCCCCTATACTTGTGGGTCAT
Organism: Avena insularis; assembly: GCA_023614405.1. Taxonomy (NCBI): domain Eukaryota; kingdom Viridiplantae; phylum Streptophyta; class Magnoliopsida; order Poales; family Poaceae; genus Avena; species Avena insularis. Next base: position 139,388,186 of record CM042686.1, on the reverse strand, counting down.
CAAGACTATTTTCTAGCGCCGTTGTCGGGGAGTGAAGCGCTATTGGAGAGTGGAGCTGGTAAAAGAAACTTCTATTGTGAGTATTGTTTACTTCTGTTAGTTGCTTTATTTTCATTATGGATAATTCGCTGAGTTTCTTATTTGGTAATGCTACTACCACTGCTAAGGTAGTAGATAAGCTACCACCTGCTGAGAATGATGTTTTCAAAATACCTACAAGAATTATTGATCGTGTTATGGATAACTACTATGTTGGGGATGGAACTGTCCATCCCGGTGATCATTTACTCTTTATACACGAATTATGCGAGTTGTTCAAGTGTGCATGTATTACTACATATCAAGTTAAGAAGAAGTTAGTCTCATTATCGCTAAAAGGAAGAGCTGAGGAATGGTATAAGCTGCTGAAGAATGGTCAAGCTCTGGAATGGGAGGAAATAGTGCCTCTCTTTTACTCAAAGTTTTATCCTCCTAGTGAGATTCATAAAGATCGGAATCAAATATACAACTTTTGGACTCTTGATGGAGAGAGTACAGCTCAAGCTTGGGGGAGATTGAAGTTACTAATGCTCAAATGTCCCATTCATGAGCTCCCCAACAATATTATTATCAATAACTTTTATGCAAGGCTCCCTCTACATGATAAAGATTTATTGGATGCTTCTTGTGCTGGATCATTCACTCGCATGGAAGAAGAAGCTAAATGGGATCTTCTGGACCGTATTCAAGACAATGTTGAAGCTTGGGAGAATGACAATGGTAGAAAGTCAGGTATAAATTATGATTATGAATGCATTGAATCTTTTATGGGAACTGATGACTTTCAAAATATTAAAAATGCTTACGGTTTAGACTCTCAAGCTATTGCTTCTTATTTTAAGGCTTTTGCTTCCTACATTGAAGTGCCTAAAAAGAAGTGGAATAAGTATCTTGAACCTTATAAAGATATTGCTAAGAGTGTTCCTTCAAGAAATACTGAAGTTTATATAGCTAATCATGTCTTACCTGGACCTTATATTGAGAAAATGCCTTTCCCAGTTAAGATAAAGGAACATTCTATGATGGGTAGTATGGTAGATGAAAGTATGAATAAAGCTGTTGAACCTGATAAACAAAAGGTTGATGAACCTATAATAGCAAATGTGAAAGACTTTGTTACTAAATATGAGAAATAGGGACACCCTATCCTTTGTAAGGATACCTCTAATATTGTTTCACAAAGTAGTTTTATGAGAGCTAGTATTCCTGTGTTCTCTATTAGAATAAGTGATCATTGATATGATGGCACTTGTGATAGCTATATTGTTAAGTTTATGCATGATACTGAAAGTTACTATGAAAGAGGAAAAAGTGTTCTTATGCATCTCAATAATATCAAGTTTCCTCGTTTTATGCTGAAAGTTTTTATGTTGCACTTCTTTTGCCTTCTTATGCAAGTTGCCTCTGGTTTCAACAACTTGTTTGTTTACAAAATTCCCTTGCATAGGAAGTGGGTTAGACTTAAATGTGTGTGTGTGTTTTTTTTCTTCTTAATGCTCTCTTTCACTTCAATTCATATTCCCGAGTGAGCATCTCCAAAATTATCATGCCCATCTTAATGGCTATAAAGAAAGAGCTTTATGGGAGACAACCCAATTTGTTTTTGCTTTCAGTTTGTTTTTGTTTCTTTGAGTCTTCGAAGTTATTACTTCGGTAATAACTGCTCCTTATCCTTTTTGTTTGGTTTTTGTGTCAAGATCAACCTCTAATGAGAGAGAAGTAAGATTTGGGGAAGTTGCTGTCCTGAAACAGATTTTTGTGCTTCACCGTAAAAATTCGTGAGAGATCTCTGTCTGTCGGATTGAGTTGCAATTTTTTGTGCTTCTGCCCCAGGTTGTTATTTAACTTTAGTTAGTTTTGCACTTTTTGATTTGAGCAACATAAGATTTTCTAAAAAATTGATCTTTACCTGCTGGTCTGTTCTGACAGATTTAGCCAATCTTGCATTTGCTTCTTTATTCGATTTCCTTTTTGAATTTTTTTTGGGTTTTTGGAAGGAGTTGCTACAGTAGATTAGGTTTTGATGGTTTTCAGTTGAAGTTGGACTCAAAAGGTTTTATCACTTCACTTATACTAATGTTGCTAATGAGAATTGTGTGAAGTTTCGTGTGAAAGAAATTTCGAGGAAGTGGAGACAATGGTGTAATAAGGAAGAGAAGGGTTTTATGACTCAAGTAATAAGTGTATAAAGATGAAGATATTGATGTTATTCAAGTGATGACTCCGGAAGAATCTACTAGATACCAAATTCAGAGACCTGCAGAGTCTGTTTTCAAATAGGTACCAGTTCTGGTAAGAAAAGTTCCACGAAAATACAATCCAACTATATTTTTGCAGTTTTTGGACGATAAGGAAAGTTTCGAAGCAAAAAAGGGACGGAATCAGAGCCAGGGTGGCTCACACCACCCTGTGGCGCGGGCCCACCCCTGGACGCGCCACCAGGTGGTGAGTCCACCCCAGACTCCCTTCGACTCGTTTTCTCCCAGTACCTTCCTTTTGATATGAGACTTTGTAATATATAATCCCCCGAACCCCCCGAGGTTCATATATCGTGTTTTCGTCATGTTTTTGTTTCGATTTTTTTTCTGCCAGGACATACTCTTTGAAGGCTTAGAAGCACAATGGTGTCCTCCAAGGATAAAGGGAAGGAGCCTATGGAGGAAGACCTCCAAGACCCCGGGAAGGAGAAGGAAATGAAAAGTGAAGATAAAGAGGAAGCAAAGCACACCGGCACCACCATTGCAAGCATTGGAGTGGTGACGAAACCTGCCAGGGTTAGAAGGACTGTGCAGATGCAGACTGGGGGGAAAGCTCCTCGTCACAGTTTGGCTCCACGGTCACTTCCTCCACACACCAAGAATCCCTTCCATACCTTTATCCATAACCATGCAGGAAAAGAAGACTCCAAGAGGGAAGAACGGAAAAAGAATCACAAGAGCTGGGCTCCACAAACTGAAATGATCATGAGCCGTATTGAGTACAACTTGGAGTTGATTCGTACTCTCACCTTCGAGATTGAGGACTTGGGGAAATTGGTCAAGAAGCTCATCGAGAGGATACCACCGCCACCAAAGGAGTAATTCGTCATCAGGTTTGTCATCCCCTTGGTTTGTTCCAAGCTTGGGGGAGTGCCGCGGTATCGTATCACTATCTTCTATCTTTTTACCTTATTAGTAGAGTCATATCATGAATAGAGGAGTTATTATGTAGTATGGTTTGCATTATGGAAGTGTCCCCTCTCTCGTTAGATATGTATCCCTTGGTGTGAGTTGCCGTTATGGAATATTAATGAGAAGTTCTATCATTCACTCTTTTGCATAGCTTATATTAGTTTTCAATTCGTGGTTATATGATTGATCTTGTTGTTAGTATTGGTATCACTTTGGGATCATGGAGTTAATTTAGTTGATTTTGGCAAACCTGGCTCGGTCAGTAGCAACACTATTTTTGAGAGTTGAAATAAAAGATAAAAGTACCTTTAAAGAAAAATAATTTCATCATCTTTCTTTCTTGATTTTTCTCATAAGTTTAGTATTCTCTAGTTAAGATCTTTTGTGCTTCCAAGGAAGATTGCATGTTTGTCTTTATCACTTGTATGTTTGGTTGTTTCCTACAACTCTTGTACTTGCTATCCAACCTTGCTAGCCAAAAACCTATACTGAGAGGGAATTCTTCTCGTGCATCCACTCCTTTAAACCAAAACCTTTGCCATTTGTGTCCACCATACCTACCTATTAGCATTACTGCTATTCCAAGTAAATTCTTGTTTTATCTACCTCCCAAATTAAACTTGTTATGTGAAAATTAGTGATTAAAGCTCTCACGAACTTGATGGCACACTTTACTTTTTTGTTGGGTCCGCAGCATAGAAAACACAAAAATTCTTACGATGAGAACTATACGCCAAGATCTATCTACTAGATAAAGAGCAACGGGTGGACATACAGCCATGGAGAACTTACCCTCGAAGACAACGAGCTTTGTTAACGAGTAGGAACTCGTGGTTGATGTAGTCGTACACTTTCCGATCTCAAGATCGTGATGAAGTCCAGCAGGTCCGGCTCCAGCACGTCCATCAGATCCAGCTCCAGCACCACCAAGTCCAGCACCGCAAAGCAGCGGTGCATCCGTGATCGCACACACGTCCGGTACCCTGACAACCTCCGTCCCTCGCTCCAGCAAAGCAGCGGAAGCAGCAACTCCTTTCCAGATAAAGCCACCGGGAACATGTATCTCGCTAATCCGAGACCATGGGGAAATAATACTAGAGGGGGAGAGAGATCCTTCACAAGGAGGTGTGTGTGAGAAGTGAGGAGAGGGTGGCCTTTTATAGGAGGAGGGAGGTACCCTCCTTCATGGCGGCGCATGGGGGAGGTGACCCTTCACCTCCTCCATTCATGTGGTGGTAACCCCTCCACATTAAAATGCCCCTTCACATTCTCTTTTAAAGTCTCCACTTTAAATGCATTAAATTTCTCCAAATTTAATGCTCTCTCATTTAATAAAACTCTTTTATTATTTTTATTCAGAATTTTGTTAATTACTTTAATTAACAAACATTCATAAAACCCCGCAACATTTCAATATTACATGCAGAACCAATTTCAGCAATTTCACCCGAAACAGTTTCGGTGTCTATTGAAATAATTCTAGCGCTTTCTTAAATCTTTATCTGAAACATATTTGCTCCAAATGGTGTCGGTATCCCTTAAGTGTGTCACCCTACGGTTCGAGAATAATGCAGACATGATCGAGACCCCTCTCCGATCAATAATCAGCAGCGGGACCTGTAGATCCATATTGACTCCTACATATTCAACGATGACTTCTGTGATCGTGAGAACCTTTAACGCTAGTAACTAAATCCTTTTGTCCCGTGATATATTACATGTCCGAGATTCGATCATCGGTATCTCCATACCTAGTTTGATCTTGTTACCGACATGCAATCTTTTCTCGTTCCCGTGATATAACATTCTAGTGATCACATCACTTGCTTGCAAGCTATTTCAATGTGATATCACCGAGAGGGCCCAGAGTATATCTATCCGTCATCGGGATGGACAAATCCCACTCTTGATTCATGAGCCTCAACATAACACCTTCGTAGCACTGAACCCACCTTTATAGTCACCCTGTTACGGTGTGACGTTTGATGTTATCAAGATACTCTTCCGGTGTTAGCAATTAACATGATCTCATGGTCTAAGGACTAAGATTACTTCGTATGATGTTATAGAAATATAAACATAATGACTCTGATCGTAATGCTATACTTCGTGAAAGTTCATCACATCATTCCACCAATGTTGTGACCTCGTTATTAACAACATCCAATGTCCATGATCAGGAAACCTTGATCATCTTGTTAATCAACGAGCTAGTCTATAAGAGAGGCATGACTAGGAACCTTTTATTTGTTTATTAAACACACATGTATTAACATTTCCTATCAATACAATTATCGCATGCAAAATAAATATTTATCATAAACAAGGAATAAGATAATAACCACTTTATTATTGCCTCTCGGGCATATTCCCTTCAGTCTCCCACTTGCACTAGAGTCAATAATCTAGTTTGAAAAACTTTGCGTATTGAACACCTATGGCTTTCTGGTGTTGCATATACGCGATTGCTAGTGGTTAACATAATCTCTAGATCTGACAGTTTCAGGTCCGTGTGTATTTGCATGTCTTTGCGTCTCTACGCATCACTCATTCTCAAATGAGATGGCATTGTATAAATTTGGTCCTTTGGTGAGACCTTCGGTTCGTTCGGGTTTAAAATATGTTGATATTATTGTCACACAATATATCTTCATAGTATTAGCCCACTTTGAACCACACCTAGTTTGATAACAAACTACTTAACACAAATGCCCTCCTTTGTTGCTACTATAGCAGTTATATACTTAGCCTTTTCTTGTAGTATCCGTCACAATATCTCAACTTTGGAACTCATCCAAATCCATCATGGAACATCCTTTCCATTATATTGTGCCACCCATAGTCTAAATTGAGATAAATTTAATTTGTATCTTGTGACAAAACTAGTATCAATGTAACACTTTACAATGAACTACCTTTAACTATTTGTCACTTATACATTATATATTCTTAGTTCTTCCAAAGCTCATAAGAATATCTTTACTATTGTCCAATGATCATCTTATGAATCATTCTGGTATATGCTCATAACATTTAGAGCATAGGACATTCTGGATATATACATATCATGGTCTAATCGATCAAAATCTTCATGTGATTTTACTCACCAAGTGTTGAAACACTTGAATTTTGATACAATCCTTTCCATGCAGCAAGAACCTTTCTTGTTGTTTCCATATTGAACCCTTTCAATATCTCATATATGTATGTCTGGCACAACCATATTAGCGCCTTAATCTATCCATATAGATATTGATGCCTAATATTCCGGGTTTGCCCAAGTCTTTCATCGAAATCTTATTTTAATGAAATTCTTAACTTGTGTCAATACAAGATACATCATTTCCAATCAACAATATGTCCTCTACATAATGTATTAGAAATATGTCTCAGTGCTCCCACTTAATTTCTTGCAAATGCAAGCATCTTCATCATCTCCGATGAATTTAAACTCTTTTAATAGTTTCATCATGGTGAAGATTCCAACTCCGCTATGCTTACTTCAACTATTGAAGTTTACGTGCCCTTTTAGCACCCTTTGAATTAATAAAACCCTTCGGACCATGTCAAGTACATGTCCTAGGTTACCGTTCTATTAGAAGAACCTTGTTTTGTTTATTCAACTACCATATACCAAATTATATGTAGTGGTTGCTACATTCATCCGTCAAGACTAAATATCGCTATGAAAGATCAAATCTTGTCATAGTCAACTCCTTGAACATTGTCGTAAACTTCTTTCTGACATGTCGACTATTTCATAGATGTTAAACATCCATGTCTATTTCTTTATAGATCCAAACACAACCGGTAGGCTTCACGCCTTTCCGGAGGGTCTTCCAAGTTCAGAAACTTGATTTCTCGTGTATGTATACTATCACGGATTCTATGACTTCTAGTCATTTTATGGAGTCAGGGCCCATCATCGCTTCTTTGCATGTAGTTGGTTCATCATTGTCAAAACAATAATGACTTGCTTATCAAATCTTACTATTTGATTCTTACCGACCCACACGGTTCTATAGGAACTCTAATCTCCGAGATCACACCTTTTGTAATAACGAGAGCCATGAGCATTGTGGCCGCCACCGGGACACTTTCCGGCGCTGCGCTACTTAGCACATATAGCTAAGGTTCAACAACCTTATCAAAGTTCTATTGTCCTCCCACTTAACTTTTCATGAAAAATTCCTTCTCAAGAAACTTGACGTTCCAAGTAACAAACTCTTTTGTCCTCGGTGTTATGGAGAAATTCCCAACAAATTCTTTGGGATAACCTATAAAGACGTGCTTATCCGACTTTGGTTGTAAACATTTTACTTATGCATAGCATACCAAAATTTAAGAAAAGACAATTTGGGTTTTATCCCAAACCATAACTCATATGGTGTCATTTCAATGGATCACGATGGTGCTCTTTTTAGTGTAAAAGCGATAGTCTCTAAAGCTTCAATCCTTAAAACATAATGACAGTTTTATAAATGACACCCTTGATCTTACCATGTCAAACATGGTTTGATTTTATCTCTCGAATATGCCATACTCCTTTGGTTTATCGGGAAACACAAATCATGGAACAATTCCTCAAGTCTTAGGTGTTTTTGCTAAACATGTAACTCAAATATCTTCCTTTATGATCGAATCATAAACTCTTTATCTTCTTGTTACAATGATTTTCCACTTCATCTTGAAAGTCTTTGAACAATTTTCAAATGTTTCATACTTCTTCCTTATTAAGTAAATAATCAGATATATTCACTCAAATTTTCGGAGAAAGCATATGAAGCAAAAAGATCCATCGCATATGGGTACACATAATGGACTATGCACATCAGCATGCACAATTTCCAATAAGCTAGTCATCCGTTCCTCTCTGGCCTATGGACGGAGTTTCAATTATCTCGAGGAAAGTCTCACATGCGTCAATTCATCAAAATCAAAGACTCCAAAATTCCATCAACATGGAGTTTCTTCATGTTTTCTTTCAAATATAATTCAAACAGCGATGTCACTTCATAAGTGATCTTTCAATCATTTGTCTTGTGACATTTTAGCAATAGTGTTTATGGATGTGATTTCTCCAACTAGACTTGTAAAAGTTCATCCATCCTTTATAGAATACGGTAATTATTTGAACAACCATTGTTCTCATAATACCGAAACAAAATAACAATTATTTAAACAAATCTTGAAGGCTTGGTTTGATTACAACGAAAAATACAAAAACACTTTATTTGTTTTTGATGAACATCATCACTCATTCTCTTGCTGGTTACTTAGGCCGTTGTAGTTCATGAATTGCGTTGTCCTGTATGACACTTCATACCAACCAATTCGGTATCCAATACCTAAGAACTACATTGTTTAACAAGCAAGGAATATAGCCATAACATGTATATCTTCTATATACCTAAGTTGGACATCTCCAACCTTTTATTTTCTGCCAAATATTTTATAGATTCTCTTTCAGCAATTCCTTTTTCTTTTAAAAGAATCTATTGACATCAATAGTGGTGTCATCAACATGACACATGGTACAAAGCGTATATAGTCAAATACTAATACCTTTGGACTTGCACTTTGAAGTGGATCACCATCATCAAATGTTTGGTGTTCTTTCAAAAATCCATTCTTTAGTAATCTATTAGTGTAGTAACCATTTTACTTACATCTTCTATTCATCCTTATCATGACAACTTTCATGATCAAGCTACTATAGCCTATAAGGAAGAATCACGAGTATAATATCAGTTCCCAAAACCTTTTTGGTAGATTCAGATGCCTAGCATCTCCATCCTTCACAAATTCTCATACAATATGAGAACATGTATTTTGCTAAATTATACTCTATCATAATGCAACCAAAAACATTGTTTCAGATATCACAATATCTTTCACACATGATGGTTTCTAAAACAATTTCCAGCTCCAATATAATCTTGATATTAAGACAACTTTTTGAATATCAATAATCATGGAGGCAAACATGATACTTTAGATACTAACATTGGAATTCTTACTCTTGATTTAATACTACTTATTAAACTTCATGGAGTAAATAGAGTTTTCTGAAAGTTTGCAATAGGACTAATAAACTTTAAATTGACATTCAAAACAATACGATACCAGTTCGTAAAGTAAATATCCAGAATTCTATAGTTCTATTATCTCAATTAAAACTAAGCATAAGGTAGTGAACAGATGCCAATTACTACAACAAATTATGCAAATTCACTTGGATATAGTTTATGACAAATTGAGTTTGACTAATCCAAATTAGAAATGAACTCCCACTCAAAAACGACATCCCTCGTGCCCTTTTGGTGATTACATGAACCAAATCCACTACACCAAGTCCGATCATCACGTGAGTTGATGTAGCTTCAAAGGCGAGCATCTATATGGGCATGATATCAACTATATGACTCATGCTTAACCTTTTGGTCCATGTTCCGAGGCCATGTCTGTACATGCTAGGCTCGCCAAGTAAGAACCTTAGTACTCGCATGTGTAAAACTGTCTTACACCCGTTTGTATGAAAGCGTAGAGTCGAGTACACCCGATCATCACGTGATGTCTCGAAACACGATCCATAGAACGGTGCATACTTAAGGAAGAACACATTTTTATCTTGAGATCTAAAAGAGGGATCATCTTACAATGCTATAGAAAGCGCCAAACTAGCAGTATAAGATGCTAACATCTAATGTGTAAAGTGAGATGATATGGTCCATGCATTTGATCTCTATCACTTGCATCGTGGTATGATCTCTATCATTCCTTTGTGTGTAAGGCCAAGGTCTATGGAACTTACACGTTGAGTGTGTTGTAAGAGTATCTCTCATACATCTACTTACAACAATACCATATCAAGACACTAGCCCAACAACGATCTAAACTAGACGCCTCTAATTTATCAATTGCAGCTTTTACGTGGCTTAGGGCTTTTGGAGATAGAATCGTTCTTACCTACGAACATGAACCACAACAAGGATAACTAAGTTATTAGCAACTTGTTGTAAATCAGATATTGACTATAGTAGGAGAGACAGACACCCGCCAGCCACTTATGCAAAACAAGTTGCATGTCAGTCATGGAACCGGTCTCATGTACGATGACATGTAAGGTTGGTCCGGGCCGCTTCATCCCACTATGCCACCAATATAAGAAATACATGAAAGAAGCAATAACATGATCATCATCGCCCACATATAAACATATGTGTACTACCCGTGTAAAGCACCTACGCATAGATCAGGCTCTGATACCACTGTTGGGTCCGCAGCATAGAAAACAAAAAATTTCCTACGATGAGAACTATACGCCAAGATCTATCTACTAGATACAGAGCAACGGGTGGACATACATCCATGGAGAACTTACCCTCGAAGACAACGAGCTTTGTTAGCAGTAGGAACCGTGGTTGATGTAGTCGTACACTTGCCGATCTCAATATCGTGATGAAGTCCGGCAGTCCGGCTCCGGACGTCCATCGATCCAGCTCCAGCACCACCAAGTCCAGCACCGCAAAGCAGCGGTGCATCCGTGATCGCACACACGCGGTACCTGACAACCTCCATCCTCGCTCCAGCAAAGCAGCGAAGCAAAGAACTCCTTTCGAGATAAAGCCATCGGAACATGTATCTCGCTAATCTGAGACCATGGGAAATAATACTAGAGGGAGAGAGATCCTTCACAAGGAGGTGTGTGTGTGAGAAGTGAGAGGTGGCCTTTTATAGGAGGAGGAGGTACCCTCCTTCATGGCTGGTGCATGGGGGAGGTGACCCTTCACCTCCTCCATTCATGTGGTGGTAACCCCTCCATATTAAAATGCCCCTTCACATTCTCTTTTAAAGTCTCCACTTTAAATGCATTAACTTTCTCCAAATTTAATGCTCGCTCATTTAATAAAACTCTTTTATTATTTTTATTCAGAATTTTGTTAATTACTTTAATTAACAAACATTCACATAAAACCCCCTGCAACATTTCAATACTACATGCAGAACCAATTTCAGCAATTTCACAAAACAGATTTGGTGTCTATTGAAATAATTCCAGCGCTTTCTTAAATCTTTATCTGAAACATATTTGCTCCAAATGGTGTCGGTATCCCTTAAGTGTGTCACCCTACGGTTCGCGAATAATGCAGACATGATCGAGACCCCTCTCCGATCAATAATCAGCAGCGGGACCTGTAGATCCATACTGACTCCTACACATTCAACGATGACTTCTGTGATCGTGAGAACCTTTAACGCTAGTAACTAAATCCTTTTGTCTCACGATATATTACACGTCCGAGATTCGATCATCGGTATCTCCATACCTAGTTTGATCTCGTTACCGACATGCACTCTTTTCTCGTTCCCGTGATATAACATTCTAGTGATCACATCACTTGCTTGCAAGCTATTTCAATGTGATATCACCGAGAGGGCCAGTATATCTATCCATCGGGATGGACAAATCCCACTCTTGATTCATGAGCCTCAACATAACACCTTCGTAATCGAACCCACCTTTATAGTCACCCTGTTACGGTGTGACGTTTGATGTTATCAAGATACTCTTCCGGTGTTAGCAATTAACATGATCTCATGGTCTAAGGACTAAGATTACTTCGTATGATGTTATAGAAATATAAACATAATGACTCTAATCGTAATGCTATACTTCGTGAATGTTCATCACATCATTCCACCAATGTTCTGACCTCGTTATTAACAACATCCAATGTCCATGATCAGGAAACCTTGATCATCTTGTTAATCAACGAGCTAGTCTATAAGAGAGGCATGACTAGGAACCTTTTATTTGTTTATTAAACACACATGTATTGACGTTTCCTATCAATACAATTATAGCATGCAAAATAAATATTTATCATAAACAAGGAATAAGATAATAACCACTTTATTATTGCCTCTCGGGCATATTCCCTTCAGTCTCCCACTTGCACTAGAGTCAATAATCTAGTTTGAAAAACTTTGCGTATTGAACACCTATGGCTTTCTGGTGTTGCATATACGCGATTGCTAGTGGTTAACATAATCTCTAGATCTGACAGTTTCAGGTCTGTGTGTATTTGCATGTCTTTGCATCTCTACGCATCACTCATTCTCAAATGAGATGGCATTGTATAAAATTGGTCCTTTGGTGATACACGGTTCGTTCGGGTTTAAAATATGTTGATATTATTGTCACACAATATATCTTCATAGTATTATCCCACTTTGAACCACACCTAGTTTGATAACAAACTACTTAACACAAATGCCCTCCTTTGCTGCTACGATAGCAGTTATATACTTAGCCTTTTGTTGTAGTATCCATCACAATATCTCAACTTTGGAACTCATCCAAATCCATCATGGAACATCCTTTCCATTATATTGTGCCACCCATAGTCTAAATTGAGATAAATTTAATTTGTATCTTGTGACAAAACTAGTATCAATGTAACACTTTACAATGAACTACCTTTAACTATTTGTCACTTATACATTATATATTCTTAGTTCTTCCAAAGCTCATAAGAATATCTTTACTATTGTCCAATGATCATCTTATGAATCATTCTGGTATATGCTCATAACATTTAGAGCATAGGACATTCTGGATATATACATATCATGGTATAATCGATCAAAATCTTCATGTGATTTTACTCACCAAGTGTTGAAACACTTGAATATTGATACAATCCTTTCCATGCAGCAAGAACCTTTCTTGTTGTTTCCATATTGAACCCTTTCAATATCTCATATATGTATGTCTGGCACAACCATATTAGCGCCTTAATCTATCCATATATATATTGATGCCTAATATTCCGGGTTTGCCCAAGCCTTTCATCGAAATCTTATTTTAATGAAATTCTTAACTTGTGTCAATACAAGATACATCATTTCCAATCAACAATATGTCCTCTACATAATGTATTAGAAATATGTCTCAGCGCTTCCACTTAATTTCTTGCAAATGCAAGCATCTTCATCATCTTCGATGAATTTAAACTCTTTTAACAGTTTCATCATGGTGAAGATTCCAACTCTGCTATGCTTACTTCAACTATTGAAATTTACATGCCCTTTTAGCACCCTTTGAATTAACAAAACCCTTCGGACCATGTCATGTACATGTCCTAGGTTACCGTTCTATTAGAAGAACCTTGTTTTGTTTATTCAACTACCATATACCAAATTATATGTAGTGGTTGCTACATTAATCCGTCAAGACTAAATATCGCTATGAAAGATCAAATCTTGTCATAGTCAACTCCTTGAACATTGTCGTAAACTTCTTTCCGACATGTCGACTATTTCATAGATGTTAAACATCCATGTCTATTTCTTTATAGATCCAAACACAACCGGTAGGCTTCACGCCTTTCCGGAGGGTCTTCCAAGTTCAGAAACTTGATTTCTCATGTATGTATACTATCACAGATTCTATGACTTCTAGTCATTTTATGAAGTCAGGGCCCATCATCGCTTCTTTGCATGTAGTTGGTTCATCATTGTCAAAACAATAACGACTTGCTTATCAAATCTTACTATTTGATTCTTACCGACCCACACGGTTCTATAGGAACTCTAATCTCCGAAATCACACCTTTTGTAATCACGAGAGCCATGAGCATTGTGGCCGCCACCGGGACACTTTCAGGCTAAGCTACTTAGCACATATAGCTAAGGTTCAACAACCTTATCAAAGTTCTATTGTCCTCCCACTTAACTTTTCACGAAAAATTCCTTCTCAAGAAACTTGATGTTCCAAGTAACAAACTCTTTTGTCCTCGGTGTTATGGAGAAATTGCCAACAAATTCTTTGGGATAACCTACAAAGACGTGCTTATCCGACTTTGGTTGTAAACATTTTACTTATGCATAGCATACCAAAATTTAAGAAAAGACAATTCGGGTTTTATCCCAAACCATAACTCATATGGTGTCATTTCAATAGATCACGATGGTGCTCTTTTCAGTCTAAAAGCGGTAGTCTCTAAAGCTTCAATCCTTAAAACATAATGGCAGTTTTATAAATGACACCCTTGATCTTACCATGTCAAACATGGTTTGATTTTATCTCTCGAATATGCCATACTCCTTTGGTTTATCGGGAAACACAAATCATGGAACAATTCCTCAAGTCTTAGGTGTTTTTGCTAAACATGTAACTCAAATATCTTCCTTTATGATCGAATCATAAACTCTTTATCTTCTTGTTACAATGATTTTCCACTTCATCTTGAAAGTCTTTGAACAATTTTCAAATGTTTCATACTTCTTCCTTGTTAAGTAAATATACAGATATATTCACTCAAATTTTCGGAGAAAGCATATGAAGCAAAAAGATCCATCGCATATGGCTACACATAATGGACTATGCACATCAGCATGCACAATTTCCAATAAGCTAGTCATCCGTTCCTCTCTGGCCTATCGACGGAGTTTCAATTATCTCGAGGAAAGTCTCACATGCGTCAATTGATCAAAATCAAAGACTCCAAAATTCCATCAACATGGAGTTTCTTCATGTTTTCTTTCAAATATAATTCAAATAGCGATGTCACTTCATAAATGATCTTTCAATCATTTGTCTTGTGACATTTTAGCAATAGTGTTTATGGATGTGATTTCTCCAACTAGACTTGTAAAAGTTCATCCATCCTTTATGGAATACGGTAATTATTTGAATAGCCATTGTTCTCATAATACCGGAACAAAATAACAATTATTTAAACAAATCTTGAAGGCTTGGTTTGATGAAAACGAAAAACACAATAACACTTTATTTGTTTTCGATGAACATCATCACTCATTCTCTTGCTGGTTACTTAGGCCATTGTAGTTCATGAATTGCGTTGTCCTGTATGACACTTCATACCAACCAATTCGTTATCCAATACCTAAGAACCACATTGTTTAACAAGCAAGGAATATAGCCATAACATGTATATCTTCTATATACCTAAGTTGGACATCTCCAACCTTTTATTTTCTGCCAAATATTTTATAGATTCTCTTTCAGCAATTCCTTTTTCTTTTAAATGAATCTATCAACATCAATAGTGGTGTCATCAACATGACACATGGTACAAAGCGTATATAGTCAAATACTAATACCTTTGGACTTGCACTTTGAAGTGGATCACCATCATCAAATGTTTGGTGTTCTTTCAAAAATCCATTCTTTAGTAATCTATTAGTGTAGTAAACATTTTACTTACATCTTCTATTCATCCTTATCATGACAACTTTCATGATCAAGCTACTATAGCCTATAAGGAAGAATCGCGAGTATAATATCAGTTCCCAAAACCTTTTTGGTAGATTCGGATGCCAAGCATCTTCATCCTTCACAAATTCTCATACAATATGAGAACATGTATTTTGCTAAATTATACTCTATCATAATGCAACCAAAAACATTGTTTCAGATATCACAATATCTTTCACACATGATGGTTTCTGAAACAATTTCCAGCTCCAATATAATCTTGATATTAAAACAACTTTTTGAATATCAATAATCATGGAGGCAAACATGATACTTTAGATACTAACATTGGAATTCTTACTCTTGATTTAATACTACTTATTAAACTTCATGGAGAAAATAGAGTTTGCTGAAAGTTTGCAATAGGACTAATAAACTTTAAATTGACATTCAAAACAATACGATACCAGTTCGTAAAGTAAATATCCAGAATTCTATAGTTCTATTATATCAATTAAAACTAAGCATAAGGTAGTGAACAGATGCCAATGACTACAACAAATTATGCAAATTCACTTTGATTTAGTTTATGACAAATTGAGTTCGACTAATCCAAATTAGAAATGAACTCCCACTCAAAAACGACATCCCTCGTGCCCTTTTGGTGATTACATGAACCAAATCCACTACACCAAGTACGATCATCACGTGAGTTGATGTAGCTTCAAAGGAGAGCATCTATACGGGCATCATATCAACTATATGACTCATGCTTAACCTTTTGGTCCGTGTTCCGAGGCCATGTCTGTACATGCTAGGCTCGCAAAGTAAGAACCTTAGTACTCGCATGTGTAAAAGCTGTCTTACACCCGTTTGTATGAAAGCGTGAAAGTCAGTACACCCGATCATCACGTGATGTCTCAAACACGATCCATATAACGGTGCATACTTAAGGAAGAACACATTTTATCTTGATATCTAAAGAGGATAATCTTACCATGCTACTGAGCAAACTAGCAGTATAAGATGCTAACATCTAATGTGTAAAGTGAGATGATATGGTCCATGCATTTGATCTCTATCACTTGCATCGTGGTATGATCTCTATCATTCCTTTGTGTGTAAGGCCAAGGTCTATGGAACTTACACATTGAGTGTGTTGTAAGAGTATCTATCATACATCTACTTACAACAATACCATATCAAGACACTAGCCCAACAACGATCTAAACTAGACGCCTCTAATTTATCAATTGCAAGTTTAACGTGGCTTAGGGCTTTCGGAGATAGAATCGTTCTTACCTACGAACATGAACCACAACAAGGATAACTAAGTTATTAGAAACTTGTTGTAAATCAGATATTGACTATAGTAGGAGAGACAGACACCCGCCAGCCACTTATGCAAAACAAGTTACATGTCATTCGTGGAACCGGTCTCATGTACGATGACATGTAAGGTTGGTCCGGGCCGCTTCATCCCACTATGCCACCAATATCAGAAATACATGAAAGAAGCAATAACATGATCATCATCGCCCACATATAAACATATGTGTACTACCCGTGTAAAGCACCTACGCATAGATCAGGCTCGATACCCTTTGTTGGGTCCATGACATAGAACAAAAAAATTCCTCGATGAGAACTATCGCCAAGATCTATCTACTAGATACGAACAGCGGGTGGACATACATCCATGGAGAACTTACCCTCGAAGACAACGAGCTTTGTTAACGAGTAGGAACTCGTGGTTGATGTAGTCGTACACTTGCCGATCTCAAGATCGTGATGAAGTCCAGCAGGTCTGGCTCCAGCACGTCCATCAGATCCAGCTCCAGCACCACCAAGTCCATCACCGCAAAGCAGCGGTGCATCCGTGATCACACACACGTCCGGTACCCTGACAACCTCCGTCCCTCGCTCCAGCAAAGCAGCGGAAGCAGCAACTCCTTTCTAGATAAAGCCACCGGGAACG
Organism: Avena insularis; assembly: GCA_023614405.1. Taxonomy (NCBI): domain Eukaryota; kingdom Viridiplantae; phylum Streptophyta; class Magnoliopsida; order Poales; family Poaceae; genus Avena; species Avena insularis. The sequence continues at coordinate 139,370,773 of CM042686.1, read as the reverse complement.
TGTATCTCGCTAATCCGAGACCATGGGGAAATAATACTAGAGGGGGAGAGAGATCCTTCACAAGGAGGTGTGTGTGAGAAGTGAGGAGAGGGTGGCCTTTTATAGGAGGAGGGGAGGGTACCCCTCCTTCATGGCCGACGCATGGGGGAGGTGACCCTTCACCTCCTCCATTCATGTGGTGGTAACCCCTCCACATTAAAATGCCCCTTCACATTCTCTTTTAAAGTCTCCACTTTAAATGCATTAAATTTCTCCAAATTTAATGCTCTCTCATTTAATAAAACTCTATTATTATTTTTATTCAGAATTTTGTTAATTACTTTAATTAACAAACATTCACATAAAACCCCCTGCAACATTTCAATATTACATGCAGAACCAATTTCAGCAATTTCACCCGAAACAGTTTCGGTGTCTATTGAAATAATTCTAGCGCTTTCTTAAATCTTTATCTGAAACATATTTGCTCCAAATGGTGTCGGTATCCCTTAAGTGTGTCACCCTACGGTTCACGAATAATGCAGACATGATCGAGACCCTCTCCGATCAATAATCAGCAGGGACACATAGATCCATCTTACCGACTCCTACACATTCAACGATGACTTACGTGATCGTGAGAACCTTTAACGCTAGTAACTAAATCCTTTGTCTCGTGATATATTACATGTCCGAGATTCGATCATCAGTATCTCCATACCTAGTTTTATCTAAATTCCGACATGCACTCTTTTCTCATTCCCGTGATATAACATTCTAGTGATCACATCACTTGCTTGCAAGCTATTTCAATGTGATATCACCGAGAGGGCCTAGAGTATATCTATCCGTCATCGGGATGGACAAATCCCAGTCTTGATTCATGAGCCTCAACATAACACCTTCAGTAATCGAACCCACCTTTATAGTCACCCTGTTACGGTGTGACGTTTGATGTTATCAAGATACTCTTCCGGTGTTAGCAATTAACATGATCTCATGGTCTAAGGACTAAGATTACTTCGTATGATGTTATAGCAATATAAACATAATGACTCTGATCGTAATGCTATACTTTGGATGAATGTTCATCACATCATTCCACCAATGTTGTGACCTCGTTATTAACAACATCAAATGTCCATGATCAGGAAACCTTGATCATCTTGTTAATAAACGAGCTAGTATATAAGAGAGGCATGACTAGGAACCTTTTATTTGTTTATTAAACACACATGTATTGACGTTTCCTATCAATACAATTATAGCATGCAAAATAAATATTTATCATAAACAAGGATTAAGATAATAACCACTTTATTATTGCCTCTCAGGCATATTCCCTTCATTTCTTGCATTTAATAAACTTGAAACATTGTGCTCACCTATGTTGTGTATATGCTTGCGCTTTGTGAGTTGAGAATTAGCAGAACCATGCTGACATGGGGAACGCTTTCAACATTGCACTGGTACTTTGTACCTAGTTGATATCATGTTCTTTTGTCTATGGATGTAAATCGTGTGAAATGAAAGGGGAGCTTGTAAGTCCATGGAGTTATGCATGTGTGTTAGAGAAACGTCTGGGCCGCTGGTCTAATCCATGCTGACATGGTGGAAACCTGCAGAGTAACCATAACGAGCATCTATGAAGCATTCTTCTTATAAAAAAAGAAATAGAGATTGAGAAAAAAGAGAAAAAGAAAAAAAAGAGATTATGAAAAGAGGAAAGAGAGAAAAAAGCACCATATTCCCATGGTAAATAAGAAGATTGCTGAGATGCTTATTGTCTGCTTGCCTTGTCATTTTGATATGGGGATTCTTCTGTATCATCAGGCAAGGGGTACCCCGTTGGCGGTTCTCTATGATACACATATGCTTACGATGAAAAGAACTTACCGGTGACTAAACTTGAGTAGCATGAGGAGCGGCCCTCGTATTCAAGGGACATGAGATTCTCAATTTACAACTTGTCAATGCATATCCTCATATTTGATCACTTTAACCTTAATCACCTAAAGATGCCTATGATAGGGGCAATGAGAGCTGAAAGCTAGTAAGTATCATAATTTTTGGGAGCTCTTTATGAGACTCGCAATCCCTGCTTCCCTCTGCGAAGGGCCTTTCTTTTTCTTTGTAGATGAGTCAGTAAACCTATTCCCTTCTATCTCCGCAAGTATTTTGAGTTGTTGTGTTTCATTCATTCATATGATGATTTATTCAATCATGTCTTATGTTCCTTTCTTTGCACATTGCTCTTATCTTGATGTTTACTACTTTGAAAGCTATCATTGAAAACCAGTTATTTGTGAACTCCGGCAAATTATCAACTATTCTTCGACCAAGAGCTAAGTTTGCCATTACCAATTATGATTTACTTTATGCATCTTTATTGTGTTTCCTTTACTCATTGCAAGTTAAGTTATATAATAGTGAGTTGTCTTCTATTATGATCTATGAATTTTATGGATCTGATGCTTCTTGTCCGTATTCTTTTATCGACTCTTCACTCCATAAACCTGAGGCCATGTTTATTGAGCTCAGTTTCGCTTGGGGACAAGCGAAGTATAAGCTTGGGGGAGTTGATACGTCCATTTTGCATCACTATTCTATGTCTTAATTCACTATTATTCATTGATATATTTCGTATTGAGAGGTGATACTCATGTTATTTCATCTATTTTTGCATGGTTGATGACTTTTGGAGCACGGACCGCTGTAGTCAGGATTCTGATGGAAAAGGTGTTGTTTGGAGGCAAAATTCACGAAGATCAGAAAATCAGGGAAAATATACAGAATATCCTATTTTTCCAGAAGACTAAGGATGCCAGAAGATGGAGTGGAGATGGGCCACAGGGGGCCCACACCACCTGGCGCAGGCGACCCTAGGCGCCAGGAGGTGGTGTGGCCACCCTGGCCCACTCCAGCCTCTCCCCTCTGGCGTATATCATCCTCCTGAAACCCTAAGACTCAGGGAGTGACCATAGAAAGATTCTACTGCCTCTGCGGGGCGGAAAACACCGAGAGAGAAAGATCTCTCCGGTAGACAGATTTTTGCCGGGGGAATTCCTTCCCGAAGAGGGGAGATCGTCACCATCAACACCACCATCAAGCTGGACTTCATCGGGATCATCATCATCATCATCATCATCACAACCATCATCACCATCAGCACCCTCATCACCATCTCCATATTGCTGTAACAATTGAGTTGAATCTTGCATTAGTTCATAGGGGAAACTTTCCCGGTGTTGATTACTCTTTGTAGTGGATGCTATTGAGTGAACCATTGAATTATTGTTTATGTTCAGATTGTTATACATCACTATTCCATATCTGATCATGATCCATATGATGTCTTGTGAGTAGTTCGTTTTGTTCTTGAGGACATGGGAGAAGTCATGTTGTTAGTAGTGGAGTTGTGTTGAGAGAGATTCAATAGATTGTTATTTAAGTTGTGGTGTACTTCTTCTAGTGGTGTCATGTGAACGTCGACTACATGACACTTCACCTATATGGGCCTAGGGGAATGCATTGTGTATTTGGCTACTAATCGTAGGGTTTGCCGGAGTGACAGAAACCTGAACCCCCGTTAGGAAACCATTGCACAAGGGACGTAAGGGTCTTAGAGTTTAAAGTTGTGGTTAGGTCTCTACCTTAATTACTTTCTTGTACTTAAGGATGTTTGCAAGGGGTATAATCACAAGTATGTATTAGTCTTGGATGGGGCGGTACCTTAGCACAGGTTCACCCACACAACACTTAGCAAGCTAGAGAAGATTAATCAACTATATGAAGCGAAAGCACTTCACAGTCTTCCCATGTGTCCTCAAGAACGTTTGGTCATCTTAAGTAATACAACCGGCTTGTCCTTTGCTGCATAAAGGATTGGGCCACTTGCTGGATTCATTCCTACTGTCTTTTATTTACTCGTACTTTGTTTACTTGCTTTATCAAAACCCCCTAAAAATCCGTTTGCTAAGTATTTGCAGAGAATTCCTGATCTATACCACTAGCCAACCCCTTATGCTCCTCGTTGGGTTCGACCCTCTTACTTATCGAAAATACTGCGATACACCCCCTATACTTGTGGGTCATCAGTGGCCATCTGAGATTCTCAGTAATTAAAGTTGCTTTGAACTCCAAGGACATTTGTGTCATCTTTAGCGTGACTGGTTAATCCTATCACTAAGCAAAGGATGATTGTGCTACCAAGTCCGTTCCCCTAGTACACTCTCCTCGGTCAAAGGGTTAGGCTTATGCCAAAGCTCTAAGACTATGTCTTCTTTCCTTACAAAGCAAGTTTCCTCTCAAACTAAGTAATATATCGGTGGTCCGTGATATTTTGGACATCTTTCTAGAAGTATCACCATGTTGCCACATGACCGTGTTGTCAAGTTCTTGAGCAAGTCAGTTCTCTGAACTGCTTCCTTCTCCAAGGATCCGTACTGGATACCCTTGAACTAGTTGGTTGAGCTTAAACAACAACTTGGAGAGTTGTAAGACAAAAGTTTTATCTACCATAGTTCATCTTAACGGGATGTCTAGTTTTGTTCGTGCTGAAGAAAGATAGTATCTCCTTCGTGGATATGTTATCTCCCCTCTTTTGATTTGATTTGGGTTATCATCAAATCAAACTCAGTTCCAAGGACTATCTCGATGATGTTGCTACTTGTGATGTTGCACTTGGGTACATCCTCATGTTGTTTGGTCTGACCAATACTCTGCCTCGTTCATACAACATATGAGTCCATCTTCTTGGAGTATCTCGATAAGTTTGTTGTTGAGCCCATCGACAATATCCTTATCCTCTCCACGCTAGAATAGATTCATACGGAACCTTTGGCATTAATGTTGGGAACCTTTGAGAACCATCTTTGGGTTATCTTGAAGTATTTATTCTAGATGTTAGAAGTAACCTTCTCCCATTCACGCGCAATGGTAGAAAGGTGTCGCCGTGCATTTGAGTAGGATATCTTTGTACCTCAAGGACACAATTGCTTTTTGTTGCAAGTACTTCATGTAGGTGCAATTGTCCTTCGACAAGTTGCTAATACATGGGTCTAGCAATCTAGCTCAGTCTATTGGAGCTTGACACTGAAGTTCACGTCTTGAGAATCTAGTAACTTTACCTTTGTGCTAAATGTTGCAAGTTTTCTATTTGGACATGCTGAGTCTGAAGTATCATTCCACCTAACCAAATCTGAATCTCAAGCAGATACGATGGTTGGTGTTCTTCAAGGTTCTGACATAGGTTTATTTGTAAATCTGACAAGATTGATGTAATGGTTGACACAACTAGTTGGAAAGCCTATTGTTTCTCTTGAATCAGCAAATAGCAACCACTCTTCTTGAGGCTTCTTCTATGATTTATTATAGGAGTTGTGCTTATGGTTTCCTTTGTATCCGAAGTCCGACCTTTACTTGATGTCTGTTTTCTTGAACATTAAGGAGAACATTTAAAGTAGTGTTGTTAAATGTCTCTCGGTCGATCCTCCAGACCCTTTATGTTGGCAAGCTTGTTGTTGTGCCAAGTAATTGAAGTCTGAGAATGAAGTTTCTTTTTCCTCGTGTCATCAGGAATCTTCTTATATATATTCATCCTGGTGGAGTAAATTGATATCATGATCTTTGGCAAAGATTTTGATAAACCCTGGATGAATAAAGAGTTTCCTTCGTTATCAAGTATGTTCAAAGAGCGACTATGATGTTGGTAATCATTAGTTACTCTTGCTACATGTTTCTTGTGACTCTTATGAGTCCTCACCACAAAAAACCTCTCTGTCTTAACCTTCTGTTGAACGAAGAGTGATCCTTCCATATCAAAAGTAGTTCAACAGCTTGGTTATCTGGATCTTTGTATCCTTGGAAGCTCTACTTAAGCCACCCAGTAGAGTTTCGTATCTCGAAGTCTATGGTCATGTTTTTCCGTTGTAAGCTTTCCTTTTTAGAAGATTAAACTCTTCTGAAACTTCATGGTCTCAAGCCTTATAAAGACCAGTTATCTAACAACTTGAAACCTTCTCCTCTTGTTTCCTCTGTTACCTTGGCGTGTTTCATGTTGTCATCTCAGAGTTGTTCTAAACACTTCTTCATGAGTTGACCATGAGATACTCTGTGTGTTGTTTAGCGTGTTTCCCTCTTATCCTTAGAGAGACCCTATTTCTTTCTCCCTCTATGTCTCTTCCTACCTTTGGAATCTCGGGTCAAGATTCTCGTAAGGGGATAGAGCTGTAACACCCCAGTTTTAGTTAATCTTATTTAGGGTTGATTGTGCATTGCATGAGCATCATCTTTTAAATTGCATGCAAAAAAATGCAAAACCCTAAAACCCTAGTTTATTTCTTTCTCTAAAAGCAATTCAAAAGGGTTTTTGAAAATATTTGAAAAACACAAAATATGTGGATCCCAAATAGTAACAAGGGCCCTACAATATTTCCATACTTTTACAAAGACTCTTGTATTTTTGAAATTGTACAAAACAGAAAGAAACTTGAAACACAAATAGAGAAAAACAGAATTTGGAAAATGTTTTCAGGAAAAAAATGGAGCCAGCAGCTAAGAAGGCCGGCCCATCTCTCTTTCCCTCTCCCTACCGCCCACCCGTGCAGCCGCCAGCACAGCAGAAAGCCTTGCCGCAGCCCAGTCGTGGCCCAGCTTGGCCCAATAGCAGCCACTAGCCTAGTACCCCTTCGCTCGTCGTCTTCCTCGCGACAAAAGCAGATCGGTGTCGCTGCCTCTGCCACTCACCAGCGTCGTGATGCCCTCCCGGTGCCACGATGCGTGCCGCCTCCCCCGGAGGCCTACAAGATCCCCTGGCCACCACTGGACGAACCCTAGACGCCATTCTCCCCTTCCTCCTCTTTCCGCGAGGCAAACCCGAACCCTAGCTCGCCATGGCCTCGAGCTAGAGCTCGTTCTCGGCCACCCTGTGCCCCGACAACCGTCCCAATAGACTTGCCTCGCTCGACTCGTTCGTTTGCCCTTGCCTGCGTGAGCCGGTGTGCTCCCAGCCGTCCAAATCGAGCCCTCGTCCCAAACTCTGGCCGCCACCATCGTCATCACTTGCCGCCATTCCCGACCGTGCCCCGCCTCGCCGACCCCTTCCCTGCAACCGCGATAAGCTGCTGGTCCTCCCGGACCCCTTCTCTCCTTCTCTCTCGCTCTAGCCCGCTCTCGTGTCGTGCGCCGCCATCTGCCGCTGTTGTCCATCATCGTGCCGTCGTCTCTAGTGACCTTCTCGCAGTGGCGCCGCTGGTCTTAGGTAGCCCGTGTTGCCCTGGTTCCAACGCACCTTCTCACGCGTCCCTGCTCACGCCCTAGAACCACTGGTGGCCACCGTCTGCAGGATCGCCGATGATCCGCCGTGGCGTCGAGGTGGCCTGACGTGGCGCCTGCATGGACCTGAGGTGGCGCTTGCATCAGCACCGTGCAACCTTGGCCACGGTGGCAACCTGACGTGGCCCCTGGCCCATAGGTCAGTCACTGTGGCTAACCTTAGCTGTGGTGTAAAAAGGATTAAACGCCCTCGCTGACGTCAGCCTTGTGTAGTAAAAGTTTAATAATTGTTTTATTAATTTTAGAAATGCTTTAATAATTAGAGAAAAGAGTTAAATCTTGTAAATTCAATAAATAATTATTTATAAGTTAGAAAAATGTGTATAATATACCAAAATGTTAGGAAAAATGAGATCTATCTGTTTAAGCTATAATCATGCATTGTTAAGAAACTTAAATGATAAGTTTAATTAGAGAGCTAAATGAACCCCTGTAGGTGATTCTGGGGTCTCTCCTGTTTTAGGGTTTGGACCCCTCGGACACCGCTTAAATTGCCAAGCATGCTTTAGGGTCTTATTTCAACTCTATTTAACTTGTCATATCATCATCCTTGATTGAGCATTGCATTGATGCCATGTTTTGATTGTTGTTCCCCTTTCTTTCCGGTGTTTTCTTCTTCCCGGTAGAATATGATATCGAGACCGAGATCGAAGACCGAGATCAACACCATCGAAGATCGACGAACAATACTTGACCAGCTGTAATCAAGTCAAGGACAAGGCTTCCGAATATCTATATCTAGGTATCAACAAAAAAGGCAAGCATAGCCCCACCATTATACAATACTATGATTTCAAAAGCACTTCAATTCCTGACATGATGCATATGATTCTACGGTGGTCTTTTATCGATAGATAGAGTATCCTATCTATTGCATTACTCCCTTTTGAGCTTATATTACCTGATCCACTGCTCCTAGCATAACTACATTTGGCTTGTGTGCACTGCTAGAGCTATTACCTGTGTCTTACTTAGCAATGCATAGCTGTCACTGCTGGTTCATCCAGAAGATGTACCAAATGCAAGAATCTAGTATGACAGGAGAATGAGGTATACTGATGAGGTAAGATCGGTGGTAAAGGTTAAACATGCTAAGGCTTGTATGGGAGGCCATGGTGGGATGTGGTTTTTGTAGTCCCATGCTCGCCACTACTAGGACCCGAGTTCTAGCCTCTTGAACCAAGACAAGCGTACAACCACACGGGGTTTATGGGGACCTCTCAACTAACTAACTTGCCTAGTAGATTCCATGAGTCACATAGTTCGGGCTTTCCATTTGGGATACGCATCGAAGATGTTTTCGAAAGCAGAGGAGAAGGAGGTGCATTCATACAGGTAGGTAAGTGTGCCCGAGGTTGGGGAGGCGGTTCCTCTGGGTAAACTAACCTCACCCACATCTCTAGGGACCGGCTTCAGGATTTGACCCGTTACGGCGGAACCATCCTTTGGGCGGGACTCATGGTCTCGGCAAAAGCAAGGTAAAGGTCGTGTCCAACCACCCTCTGCCAGCCTTCCAAGGAAGAGGGCTCAACTATAGTGGCATTAAGTGTCGGTTGGTATGTGTGGGTAAAGTTGTACACCCCTACAGGGTTAAATCTTTTCGAAAAGCCGTGTCCACAGTTATGGACGACTTGGGAATGGACGTGAAGATCATAGAGAACTTTAACCTAATCGTAAAACTTGGCAGATCAACGTGTGCTTAAAGATGCTTCCTCATGGGTACGAGGGGGTGATCATAGTTGTGAGATGAGGATTACTTTGGTGGATATCAAAAGATGATGATCAATTCTTCGGAGATGTCGCTCTATTATCCCCTTTTAAAATAATCTAATTAGACGAGCTTCTTCTCCCTCTTGTTTTATAAACAAAGTTGGCTTTATGCAAATTAACCCCACCGGCCATCAGTCTTGCGGAGTACACCCTGTACTCACCCTTGCTTTGTTGATACTTTGTAGCAGAGTAAGTGTTCCCTGAAGACGAGTTCTGTACGACATCAACACCGACGAGTAACTTGGGGTTCCCGGCTGGCAGCCTGGAATCTATGGGCTGGGACGTCATCATTATGCTTCATGCCTCTTAGGCCATTTGTTAAGTTTGCTATACTTAATAGCATATTTTTCCTTCCGTTGTTTGATGTTTGTGGTTAGTGACCTCTGCTTGTAATATTTTGGTTCTTTGCTCAGTTATGAGCTTGCTGTAATAACTTTTCTGTTGCAGGGTTACTATTGTGTTACCGATTTCTCACTGGATATCCTCGAGCTCTAGGTTAAGCTTATGTCAGGCTAAGGTATGAATTTGTTTAACCCTAATCCTGGGGGTGTCACACTCGTGGAGCGCCTTTAAGCTTTGTCGCTTCTTTGTCAAAACTTGTAAGAGCACTTCCCTCGTGATGAGGCCTAGACCGTTTGTTGCTTTATGGTTCTCCAAGGGGTGGCGTCAGAGCCCACTGACTCCTCGCGGAGGAGAGCTCAATCCCTCGGGTCCTAGGGGGGCTCTGGAGGGTCCTGCCTTCATGATGTCCTATCCTTTGTGGAGGTACTCACCTGTTCGCAAGCCGCTTGAGGGGTAGTCTCAAGGGTCGCGCTGCTAGCCCCCCTTCCGGAGAGGTCATGGGGCTTGTACCTGTCCTATTGGTCCCTTGAGGAGGAGGCCGTAGGCTCTGTATGTTCAATTACTCCTTGTAAGTCCCTCGAGGAGGCGACCGTAGGGCGCGTACTTTCCCTATATAGTTCCTTGGAGAGGCAACCATAGGTTCTGCACGCCGCTTGAGGGGTACTATCAAGGGTCGCCCTGCTAACCCCCCTTCCGGAGAGGTCACGGGGCTTATACCTGTCATATAGGTCCCACGAGGAGGAGGCCGTAGGTTCTGTATGTTCAGTTCCGCCCCATAAGTCCCTCGAGGAGGCGACCGTAGGGCAGGTACTTTCCCTGTATAGCTCCTCGAAGAGGTAGCCGTAGGTTCCACATGGTGTATACTCTCCTCTTACGCACCATGTGAGGATTATCAGGCACTAGGAACCATGGCTGAGGTGACTTATCGTCAGGAGCCAATATGTAAGTTCAGAGCTCGGTCCTTTAGGTCCTAGTGCTGACCGATGGTGGCAACGACAGTAGGTACTATGACCAGCCACCGCTCACGTGGTGTGTAAAAAGGGAAAGCACCACAAGAAGAGGCGAAAATGCAAACAAGGAAAACAACAAGCAAATGGAAATGAAAGCGAGTTTGTCATTCAAAGATCCTAACACCACCCGGGGGCAACTTTTTTGCTACCGCTGTCACCATGAGGCTGGCTCACGGGTAGAACTTGCGGAGGTGCTGGATGTTCTAGGTGTTGTGGATCGGGACGCCCTCTTACGTTTCTAGTCATGCCACGCCTGGCCTTGTGACATGTGCGACCCGGAAGGGACCTTCCCACATTGGGGAGATCTTGTGGAGGCCCTCACGAGAGAGGATGTGCTGAAGGACTAGATCCCCCACCTCCAAGGTACGCGCTCGTATGTTGCGGCAGTGGTATCGGCGCAACGCCTGCTGATGCCTGGCTGCCCGTAAATTGACCTTGTGACGAGCTTCCTCGATGAAGCTGAGGTCCTCCTGACATAGCCCCTCTTATGTCGCTTCGCTGAAGGCAAGTACTCGGGGGGATTCGTGCTTGAGCTCTGCAGGGATGACAGCTTTAGCACCATATACGAGGAAGAAGGGGGTCTCACCCGTTGGTTTGGTCGCGGTGGTTCAGATGGACCACAACACACCAGGGAGCGTGTCCAGCCATCCCTGCCCACATTCTTTGAGCTTGCAACAAAAGATCTTAGTCTTGAGCCCCTCAAGACCTCTGTGTTTGCTCGCTGTCCCTATCTGTTGTTGCGAGGATGGGCGACATACGCGTAATAGATCTTGGTGCCGATATCCTCGCAGTAGGACTAGAACTTCCCACTCGTGAACTGGCTGCCGTTGTTGGCGATGATGCGGTTGGGTACATCGAAGCGACACACCAGGCCTCAGATGAACTATACTGCCGACCACGCCGGGATGGTTCTGACCGGCTCTACTTCGGCCCACTTGGTGAACTTGTCAATGGCGACGTAGAGGTACCGGTAGCCCCTGGGCGCCCGTGGAAAGGGCCCCAATATGTCCAACCCCAGACCGCAAATGGCCATGCGAGCGCTTTGGTCTGCAGCTGCTGAGCCACCTGATGTATCTATTTGGCGTGGAACTGGCACACCTCGCATGACTTTACTTGCTCCACATCATCAGTGAGTGCGGTGAGCTAGTAAAACCCGCTTCGGAAGGCCTTCCCTACCAGTGTACGTGCCGAGGCGTGGTGGCCGCACTCCCCTGCATGGATGTCGGTCAGTAACTTGCGCCCCTTGTCTCTAGAGATGCATCGGAGGGCGACCCTGTTGGGGCAGCGACAGTAGAGGTCACTGTCCACAATACAGTACTTCTTCGCTTAGCGTACTAGGCCTTTCGCCGTGTCCTTGCTATCAGGGAGGGTGCCGTCTTGGAGGAGCTTTTGAGTTTAGCTATCCAGCTTGGTTCCTGAACTATGGCTGCCAGGATGAGTCTGCTTCCCGAGGGTAGGCCGTAGTCAGGTGCGCCTATGGAGGGTGGTGGCGGGAGGTCCTCCTGTTGGACTGCCTTCCTTCCGGGGGTGGCTAAGGGTTTAAATAGTCTTTCTTCAAAGACCCCTGGCTGCTGGGGCTCCCGCCTGGACGCTCGTTTAGCGATTTCATCTGCCTCGTAGTTGTCTTCTCGTGGAATGTGAAGCATGTCCTTGCCCAGGAAGTACTTCTCCAACCTCCGCACTTCCTCTAGGTACGCCGCCATGTGCTCGTCCTTGGGGCGGTAACTTTTGTTGGAGAAGTTGATTAGGAGCAGGGAGTCCCCCTGGATCATGACATGCTTGATACCGAGGGCGATAGATGCCTTGAGACCGGCGATTAGTCCCTCATACTCGGTGATGTTGTTGGAGTGCTTGACTTCATCCTTGAAACGCAACTGCATGGCATAGGAGAGCTTGTCGCCAGTGGGGGATCTGAGCATGGCGGAAGCCCCAACTCTGTCCTCATCGAAAGGCCCGTCGAAGTTCATGGTCCCATGTCCTGGGGCTAACTTCCCCGGGAGCTAGGTTATTTCCTCTCGAGGCTCGCTTCCCCCAGGGTCGGTCCACTCCACAGCGAACTCTGCCAGGGCCCTTGCACAGAAGGTGGGCGTGGTGTCAAATATCAGCTCGAAAGGCTGGAGTTCGATAGCCCACTCCACCACATGGCCCGTGGCGTTGGGGTTGCGCAGGATTGCCTCCAGGGGAACTTGGTGACCACCTTGATAGGGTGACCCTGTAATTAGTGGCATAGCTTGCATGATGCCACGAGCAGTGCGTAGAGGAACTTCTACTGCATGGGGTACCTTTCCCGTGCGTCCCTGAGCATTGTACTGATGAAGTAGACCGGCCATTACACGAGCTCCGTGTTCTTGGCCAAGGGCTTATCGATGACTCTGTCTCGAGCCCCCGGGGGTGTCGTCATCTTCGGACGTAGCCCTGGGCCCTCTAGAGGGTTTGCGGCCCGAGGTCCCCATCTCTTTGCGACCACCTCTTCATGCTCGGCGACTAGGACGAAACGCTCTGTTTGCGGCGTGGTGGCCAGGTATAGCAGAAGCGGCTCCCGCTCCTTGGGGACACGATGATCGGTGGGCTCGTGAGGTACCTCTTGAGGGCCTCAATGCCTCGTCGGCCACCGGGGCCCACTGGAACTTGCCGGTATGCTTCATGACCTTGAAGAAATGCAAGTCCTTCTCTCCGAGCTTGGCGATAAATCTCCCCAGAGCCTCCACGCACCCGGCTAGGCGTTGTATCTCCTTGAGTCGCGTGGGCGGGCGCATTTCCTCGATTGCCCGGACCTTGTTGTGATTGGCCTCGATTCCCTAATGTGACACCAAGAAACCGAGGAGTTTGCCTGATGGGACACCTAACACACACTTGGCTGGGTCAAGCTTGATGTTTACCCGACACAAGTTAGCGAAGGTCTCTGTCAAGTCCCTCACCAGGGTGTCGCCCTCGCGGTTCTTGACCACAATGTCATCGATGTAGGACTCTGTGTTTCTCCCCATCTATCCGCCTAGTGTGATGCGCATGAGCCTCTGGAATGTGGTGCTGGTGTTCTTGAGGCCGAACGGCATGCAAGTATAGCAGTACACGCCGCATAGGGTAATAAAGGTGGTATTCTCCTCGTCCTCCTTGGCCATCTTAATCTGGTGGTATCCCGAGAAGGCGTCTAGAAAACATAGTAGGTTGCATCCCACCGTGGAGTCGACGATTTGGTCTATCCGTGGTAGTGGGAAGGGGTCCTTGGGGCAGACCTTATTGAGGTCGGTGAAGTCGACGCAGAGCCTCCCACCCCCGATGGACTTGGGACCACCACAGGGTTCGCGTGCCAGTCGGTGTGTAGGACCTCCCTAATGACGTGCGCCTTTACGAACTTTTCCATCTCACAGTTGATGAACTAATGCTTCTCTAGCAGCTGCTTCCACAGCTTCTGCTTCACTGGGCGCGCCATGGGGCATACCACCAGGTGGTGTTCAATGACCTCGCGAGGGACCCCCGTCATGTCTGACGGGGACCAGGCGAACATGTCGGCATTGGACCGTAGGAACGCGACAAGGGCCTCTTCCCTTTCGGGAGAGAGGCCAGCACCGATGGTGATGGTGGCCTCCAGCACCGCGAGGTTCAGGGGGACCTTCTTTGCTTTGTCCCTCCCTTGAGAGAACGCTGGCTTCTTCTTGCCAGCGCGCCCGGTGGTGCACACGATGTCATGGTTAGGAGGCGGCATCGGCTCGGTGCCTTCCTACCCCCGGAGAGGGGGCAGAGGGAGGTCCGCCGCAGGCTCCTGCTGAGCCGGCACGACCTCTTTACTAGCCTTCTTGAGCGCATGACTTCCACCTTGTCGCAGGGTACCATGATGGTGTGTCGGCGCCGCCCGACATCTTGACCAGGTTGTATGCATTGTGCGTGACTGCCATGAACTTGGCCAAGGCCAGGTATCCGAGGATGGCATTGTAGGGCAGGGAGATCTGGGTGACATTAAAGTCGATGAGCTCCATGCGGTAGTTGTCGCTCGTCCCGAAGGTGATGGGGAGATGAACCCGCCCAAGAGGGACGGTGGTGCCCGCCGTGACCCCCACAATCGGTGGGGCGGGGAGGAGGCGCACAACAGGCACCCGTAGCTGCCTAAACGCTTCTTCGGAGAGTACGTCCAGGCCCGCCCTGCCATCGATGATGGTCTTGGACACCACGACCCCGCCTATGGTGGGGGTGCAAATCAGGGGCACAACGCCCACCAAGCGGGTGGAACCGGGGTGGTCCGAGGCGCCGAAGGAGACCGGCTGCCGTGACCACTAGAGAGGGGTGGCGGTAGCGCTAGGCCTTGCTGCCGCTAGCCCCCGGGCGATCTGCCTAGTGGTTTGTCTAGGTGTTGGAGCCCGGAGACCACCCAAGATGCAGGCGACCATCCCGTGTGGTCTTCCCGGCGAGGAAAGCTCCGAGTCGATCTCTGCATGGCGACCGCTTGCCATGGTACCGCCTGCCGTGGGTCCTAGGAGCGCACCTCAGCCCCCTACCTAGCGTGCCAAATGTTGGAGATTTGTCCCATGAGGGAACTAGGGTCCAACGATCACTTGGTTCGAGAGGGGGCTAAACACACTTGGCAATAAAGTAAGCAAAGTAGCGAATAGAGGGGAGATGAATGTTATGGATTTTCCCGCTCTCCTTCGAGAAGATGCTCCCTTGGCAAATCTCTGTGTACAAGTCCATGAGTGGTGCAGGTCTCTCTTTAATCCTTCCATATGATCCCCATAGAGGTACCTTAATAGCTGCACAAAAATCATCGAGAGAAAGGTCGACAGCTATATTGTAAATTTTGTAGTGGACCATGGGGTTAGGCAAAGAGTAACTAAATTGAAAGTCCTGCACTACAGACATTGTTAGTTTCACAAATTGACAATGTTCATCTTCCAAAAAGTGCTCCAATCCTGCATTAGCAACCAAAGTATGGAAGTCCTGGGAAATTCCTGTAGCCCTCATGAATTCGGAGCATGGATAGATGGAAGGAAAACTTCCTCCTCTTGGTGAACCTTCATAACCTCAAGCACCCTTAGTTCATGTTGGTTGACTTGATGCTCATTCATCTTCTATTCTGAAATTTAAACATCTATTAAACAAGTGATTGCAAAGTGAATATAATGAAGGGCACTACTCATAGAGATTTGTAGAGGCCTAAATATGCATCAAAACTATATCTATAAGCATTGAACAAACTTACAAGCTCTCATAACTTGTCACCTACAACAGCAAAATACTCAAGATATAAACCACTAAACACAAATCTAGTTGGACAAGCGGAGGAGTCACATACCGGAGAACAAATGCTCCAAATTTCAGCATCAAAGATGGGTTGAGCAAGGAGATCGAAAAATTGAGGGCAAGAACAGCAAGAATGCGATTTCGAGCAATGAACTGGTGTTTTCTCGGGAGAGAGAAGAAAGTGGCAAGTGAGAGAGTAAGTGGAGGGCCAAGGGTGGCCCAGACCATGGCTAGGCGCACCCCTGGGCTGGCCGCGCCACCAGGTGGTGTGCCTGCCTGGTGGGACCCCCTGGTACCTTCCCGGCACTCCTCTGCCCGTTTTTTCACGTAAAAATTTAATATGAATTTTCTGGAATTTTTCGAGACACTTTATTTTTGGGCAATTTTTAGGCATAGATGAATGATTTTCTGACAGAAAAATGTTTTTTTTCGAATGATGCAATGACAAAACAAAACTAAAACTTCAGAAGTTCTAAGACATTCTAACAAGCAAGAAACTAACAATAGAAAAGAAAACTAAATGAAAGCAAAAACTAAATGGATAGAATAGAAGTAAGCGGAAATAATCATGGTGAAAACATTGTTTTGTTCGATGAAATCCTTTTGTTAACAAGGTTGATTAGGTCTTGTTACCAAATTAAGTTTATATGAAACAAAACTTTGTATTCCACTAATGATTATGTTACCTCAACTTTGATAGCAATGGTCCCAATCATAATAGTTTCAATTTTTTCTCTTGGTATGGGACAATATATTTCTCTAACTTGAATGCCCTCAACATGTTCAATTGAATTCAAACCATAAGTCCTATCAATCTTCTTGGGGGAATAGATAGTATGTTCCTTGTCATTAACATTGAAGGTCACCTTTCCTTGATTACAATTAATAACAGCTCCTGCATTATTAAGAAAAGGTCTGCCAAGAATAATAGACATATTATCATCTTCAGGCATTTCAAGCACAACAAAATCAGTTAGTATCAAGCAGTTATGAGCCACTTGAACAGGTACATCCTCACATATACCAACAGGAATAGTGGTAGATTTATCAGCCATTTGCAAAGATATATCAGTTGGTATTAGTTTTTCCAGCTGAAGTCTCTTATAGAGAGAAAAAGGCATAACACTAACTCCTCCCAAATCACACAAAGCATTTCTAACATAATTATTCTTAATAGAGAAAGGAATAGTTCGAATCCCTGGGTCTCTAAGTTTCTTTGGAACCTTACCATTAAAGGAATAATTAGCAAGCAAAGTACAAATTTCTTCATTAGGGATCTTCCTTTTATTCGAGACAATATCCTTCATATACTTTGAGTAAGGAGGCAATTTAATAGCATCAGTCAAAGGAATTTGCAGGAATAAAGGTTTCATCCAGTCACAAAACTTATTATAGTGTTCATCTTCCTTTGACTTGTGTTTCTTATCAGGGAAAGGCATAGGTTTTTGGACCCAAGGCTCTCTTTCACTACCATGTTTCTTAGCAACAAAATCTTCTTTAGTGTATTTAATATTCTTAGTGTGCTTTCCAGGTTCTTCTTCAACTTTTTCTTTATCAGGAACATCATTTTCTTCATTACCACTTTCAGTTTCAGCATCAGAGATATATATACTATTAGGATCTTTAGCAGGTTCAGAGGATTCTATAATAGTTTTATGTTTCTTTTTTCTTTTCTTACGAGTAGTACCACTATTTTCAGCTTGTTGAGAATCCTGCTCGATTCTTTTGGGATGCCCCTTAGGATATAAAGGATCCTGGGTAGCAGCACCACTTCTAGTTCTAATTTCATAAGCATGTTTTTCTTTAGCAGCATTAACTAGCAAGTCTTTTTGCACTTTAATAAGTTGATCTATTTGAGTTTGAACCATTTGAAAATGTTTAACAAGCATTTTAACATCATTAGAGGTTCTTTCCACAATATCCTTCAACTCAACAATAGCTCTAGAGTTTTCCATTAGATGGTTTTACACCCTTTTATTAAAATTATCCTGCTTAACAATAAAAATATCGAATTCTTCTAAGCATTGATCAGGAGGTTTAGAGTAAGGGATATCACCTTCATCAAAGTGTTGGAGAGAGTGTACCTCAATAATGGATGAGTGGGGGATAGGCTTACATAATTCTTCTATTGGGGGTAAATTCTTGACATCTGCAGCTTTAATTCCCTTCTCCTTAAGACATTTCTTAGCTTCCTTCATCACTTCATCATTTAATTCAATAACTCCCCTCTTCTTTGATGTTGGAATAGGCACATGAATAGATGGTATAGGCGCCGGTATAGCTGGTTCAGGTATAATTGTTTCAGGTATAGCTGGTTCGGGAGGAGTCCAATATTCATAATTCTTGCTTATTTTTTGCCATTAGTTCCTCAGCTTCCTTGGGAGTCCTATTCCTGAAAACACAATCAGCACAACTATCCAGGTATGTCCTAGATTCTTCAGTTAGTCCATTATAAAATATATCAAGAAGCTCATTCTTAGGTAATGGACATCTAGCCTGTGCATGAATCAAAGCACAAAACCTTGCCCATGATTCAGGCAATATCTCTTTTTCTCCCTGTTTAAGATCAAAAAGTTCCTGCAAAATAGCATGTCTAGCACTAGGAGGAAAATATTTCTGCAGGAAAGTACTAATCAAGCAATGGGCTATCAATAGACCCAGGAGGTAAATTATTAAACCAAGTTTTAGCTTCTCCTTTCAGTGAAAAAGGTAAAATTTTAGCAACAAAGTAGGTGCGCATCTTAATATCATCGGAAAACAGGCCACTCATGGTAGAAAGCTCAGTCATATGTGCTACCGCACTTTCATTCTTAGTCCCACAAAAAGGTTCTTTCTCAACAATAGCTATGTAAGATAGATCAAGAGAGAAATCATAATCTTTATCTTTAATGTTTATGGGAGATGCAGCAAACTTGGCATTAGGAGATAATTTGGGTTTAATAGTATGCCTCTCAAGGAGACTCTTATCAGCACTCCTATCATGGGTGTTTTGACATTCTTTAATAAGTTCATCGGTCATCTCAATATAACCGTCTTCAATATCATAGCTCTCTCTAGACTCCGGTGAACTAACATGTGTAGTAGTGTCTTCATTAGGAGTTTCAGTATTTCTAGCTATAGTTCTAGCAATCGTAGCATCCAGGAAAGGACCAAATGAACCACTCTTATCAACCACAGTAGAAGTAGCATCATAAGTATCAGAATTTTCAGATTCAGTAGTAGTAGCAGTGTGTGTAGCATGTGTATGTGGTGGTGTAAGGAACTTACTCATAACAGACGGTGAATCAAGAGCAACAGACGTGTTTAGAACCGTAGATCTTCTTGTAGTGGATGGTAAAATAGGAACCTTGCCATCACGAGACTTACCCATGATGGATGGATGGCAGCGAACAATAGTGATTCCAAGTGGACTTGATAAATAAAGCTATGCTCCCCGGCAACGGCGCCAGAAAATAGTCTTGATGACCCACAAGTATAGGGGGTGTATCACAGTATTTTCGAGGGAAGTGAAACCCAATTTATTGATTCGACATAAGGGGAGCCAAAGAATATTTATAAGCCTTAACAACTGAGTTGTCAATTCAGCTGCAGCTGGAAACAATCTTGCTCACAGTAGTTTATCAGTAGCAACAGTTTTGTAGTAGGAATAGTAAAGTAACAACAGTAGTAAAAGTAAAGACAGTAGTAACGGTTGCAGCAAACAGTAGGATTCGAGCACGGTAGGCATAGGTATGGATGGACGGGCGTTGCATGGACAAGACAATTCATATAGCAATCAGAACATAGGGAAATTGCAGATAAATAAGATAAAGCATCCAAGTACTAAATAATCCTAGGCATGTGTTCCATATATAGTCATACATGCTCGCAATGAGAACTTGCACAACATCTTTTGTCCTGCCACCCGCTTTGCTGGGCCTCAAGGGAACTACTGGCAATTAAGGTGCTCCTTTTAATAGAGCACCGGAGCAAAGCATTAACACTCCGTGAACACATGTGATCCTCACATCAAAGCCATTCCCTCCGGTTATCCCGATTTCTATCACTTCGGGGCCTTTGGTTCCGGACAACAACGTGTGTATACAACTTGCAGGTAAGACCATAACAATACTATCATAATGAATCAATAACATGTTCAGATCTGAAATCATGGCAATCGTGCCCTAGTGACAAGCATTAAGCATAACAAGTCACAACAAAGTCAAAAAGCACTAATAGTAGATACTAGGCACCATGCCCTAACAGTCTGATGCCATTACATGAACGATCTCATCCAATCCCTACCATCCCCATAGCCTACAACGGGGGATTACTCACTCATAGATGGGGGAAACATGGATGGTCGATGGAGAGGCGATGGTGATGATGATGGCGATGATCTCCTCCAATTCCCCGTCCCGGCAGGGTGCCAGAACGGAGTTTCTGGTTCCGAATCGCGGAATCTGGTGGTGGCGGCGGAGTGGAACTCTTTCTGGAAAAACGTCAAACCCCCCTCCCCTGAGTTTTTAGGTCAGAAGGCAACTTATAGGCGAAGAGGGAGACCGGGTGTTCATGCTGCACAGACCACCTGGCGGCGGCCAGCCTAGCCAGCAACCAACGGTGGTGTGGCCTGGGCCCAGCCCCACTCCATCTCGTATTCTGGCTCTGTGAGTCTTCTGGTGAAATAGGATTTTTGGCATATTTTCCGGGATTTTTCCTGATAGTTGATTTTCTTTGCAAAAACTAGACACCAAGGTAATTCTGCTAAAAAAAGCGTCAGTCCATGTTAGTTGCATCCAATTCACACAAGTTTAGAGGAAAAACAATAGCAAATGTGTTCGGGAAAGTAGATATGTTTTGGACGTATCAACGCCCCCAAGCTTAGCTTATTGCTTGTCCTCAAGCAATTCAGTTGAAAACTGAGTGCGATAAAAGAAACTTTCACGAACACATTTGCTTCATATGATGTATATATTCTTAGCATGTGATCAACTACTTAGACAATTCATAATAAAGAGTATGCAACTAAGTTTACTTAATAGGCAATGCAAGCTATGAAGAGATTCCAACTCAAAAATAATAAGTAGCATGAAACATAAACATAAGCAACATTACAATGCTCATAACAAGGTATGATAGAGTGGTATCTCACTTGCCTTTGATTGTGAATGCCAAGGCACCTCTGAAGTTCAGGTGAAGACTAGAAGTAAAGATGTCAAAGATACAAGCATCAAAGTCATAACACAATTAATCAAGTTTTGAGACAAGCACATTACACTAAGAATGACAACTATGCTCTCAAGAAAGTGCTCATAGAATAGGTGATGACTCAACAAGGAAATGAAAAGGTTTTCAATAGTTTGAAAGGATTCCAAATGCTGAAAGTATGGTACTCGTTAGCTTTGAGCTCTCATTGCCCCTATCATAAGCATCTTTAATATGGTTAAGGTGAAAGTGAGGTCCAATCTGAGTTATATGCTTGATAGACTATAAACTGGAAATCTCATGTCCCTTGAGTACGAGGGCCGCTCCTCATGCTACTCAACTTTAGTTACCGGTAAGTTCTTGTCATTGTAAATATGTGCGTATCATAGAGAAATGCCAACGGGGTACCCCTTTGATGGCTCAATGCACGGCACCCAGAAAAATGCTTGATGGCGGTGTTGATGTAGAGCTCATTGGGAACCCCAAGAGGAAGGTATGATGAGCACAACAGCAAGTTTCCCTCAGTTATGAAACCAAGGTTTAATCGAACCAATAGGAGCAAGGAAACACCCCAAAGGTGTCACTAGCTGAGCTTTGGCAGGGCGCACTACCGGTGCTAGTAGCAACGTGGGATACCTGCACAACACAACCACAAAACTTTTTCCCCAACTTGGGATGAGGTTGTCAATCTCACCGTGTTTTGCTGAAAACAAAGGATTAAACGTATCGAATGGAAAGAAGTAAAAGTTTGCAGAAAGTAAACACAAAGCAGTAAACAGTTTATAGATTGTATGTAAAGAAAGAGGATCGGGATCCATAGTTCACTAGCGGTGGCTCTCCTTAGATAGATAGCATGCTGGGTGAACAAATTACAGCGGGGCAATTGACAAACACCGAGAAAGCAATACATGCATATACTAATCATCTTGACTCCTTTGAGACTTGATTGGGCATTACAACATTATACATAGACCGCCATCCAACTGCATCTATGACTAATAATCCACCTTCAGGTTATCATCCGAACCCCCTCTAGTATTAAGTTGCAAGCGACAAATTATTGCTTTACGAACTGCGTGTAAAGTAAACGATAATTTGTTCTATGAACAAAGGATTGTTGTTTTCTCCCTAGTAGCAACAACACATCTAGTACCTTAGAGATTTCTGTCACTTCCCCAGATTACCAGAGGCATGAACCCACTATCGAGCATAAATACTAACTCTTGGAGTTGCTAGCATCTACTTGGCGAAGATAGCTACTAACAACAGAAAGCATGCAAGATCACAAATAACAAAGACATGATAGAATCAATAATCAATCTGAAATAGCATCTCAATATCCATCGGATCCCTGCAAACACAACATGCAGAATTACAAATAGATGATCTTGATCATGAACGGAGCTCACAAGATCTAGACATGAAAGCACAAAGGAGGAGAACCAGCCATCTAGCTACTACATGGATCCGTAGTCCAAGGATGAACTACTCACGCATCACACCGGAGGCTTGCATGGTGATGAAGAAGGCCTCTGTGGTGAATTCCCTCTTCAGGGTGCCGGAAGAGCTTTAGATCCCTCCCGATCTAGGGATGGAGATGACGGCTGCATGCACTCTTTTCGTGGATTTTTGATCGGGTCCTTAGGGTTTACGTCCCGAGGGCATCTTATAGTCGGAAGGGGAGGCCGAGGGGGTGCCTGGGCTGGCCACACCACCCCCTGGCGTGGGCCAGGCCTGGCCGCGTGGCCAGGTGGTGTGGCCGCCCTATGGCCCCTCTCCGTCTTGTATTCTGGCACTTGATAACATCCGAAAAAATAGGCACTTTGGCTTTTGTCCCGTCGAATTCCGAGAATATTCATTTTCTGACTTTCCTGGAACCAAAAACAGCAAAAAACAGGCACCTAGCACTGTGGCTCTTGTTAATAGGTTAGTCCAATAAATCATATGAAAAGTACTCCCAAGTGTGAACAAAACACAAGAAATTGGATAAAACTAAGCATGGAACATCAAAAATTATAGATACATTTGCAATGTATCAACATCCCCAAGCTTAACTCCTGCTCATGCTCGAGTAGGTAAGTGATAAAAAGAAGAAGAATTTTTGAGGTGACATGCACCATCAAAGACTTGATCAAAGTATTTGCAAAACATTCAAAGTTGGGATCATAGAACTTCAATCATAACATGAAATACAAAGTTCTAGCAATAAGCAAAGAAACTATGATGCAACATAAAAAGGCACAAACAAAAGATTCATGAATAACATGCTTTGCAAGACGTATGTTTGTTTCACATAAAGAAAACATAGCATAATAGTATTCAGCTTGTCCCTCAATAGAGTAGCAAATATAAATGCATAGGACACCTTCAAAGTTCATAAGAGTGACTAGATACAATAGTTTAAAACAAGCAATATCAAGTTATGCATCAATCAACTAGTCTTGGGACAATGCACATAGAACTAAGAATGGCCACTATGCTCTCAAAGTAGGTGCATAAAGATAGAAGGTGAAGACTCAATATTATGGTGGAAGAAAAGCCTTTTGTAAAAGGAAGTAGGGATTCAAGTCTCATAAAGAGCTTCCAAAAATTATGGTACTTATAGCTTTCAGCTCTCATTGCCCCTATCATCATCATCTTGAAGGTGATTAAGGTTAAAGTGACACAACTAAGAGGATATGCTTGACAAGTTATAAACTGAAATCTCATGCCCCTTACTTACGAAGACCGATCCTCATGCTACTCAACTTCAGTCACGAGTAAGCTCTTGGCATTGTAAGTATATGTGTATCATTAAGAACATGCAGGTACCCTTGCACATGATACGGGAGCTTTCCCATAATCAAAATGACAAGGCAAGCAGACAATGAGCATCTCAGCTATGTTTTTATTTGCTATTTGCATAGGTTTTTATTGAGGATGCTTCATAGAATGCTCATTATGGTGATGCTGCAAGTTTCCACCATGATTAGGCATGGCTTAGGCTAGCGGCCCAGGCGTTTCTCTAACACACATACAAACTCCATGATCTTACAAGTTCCACTTTTATTTCACAATCACGGATCCGTAAGCAAAAGAACATGATATCAACGGGGTACAAAGTACAAGTGCAATGTTGAAAGCGTTCCCCATGGTACATGGTTCTGCTAATTTCAACTTATAAAGCGCAAGCATATACGCAACAAAGAAGTACCCAATAGTTCAAGTTTATTAGAGGCAATAAAGTAAAGTGTGCCATCAAGTTCGTGAGAGATTTAATCACTAGTTTTCTCATAACAAGTTTAATTTGGAAGGTAAACAAAAGCATGAATATACTTGGAATAGCATAAGCTAGTAGGTAGGTATGGTAGACTCTTTGGAATAACTTGGTTTAGGGAGTTGGATGCATGAGTGGAAATCATACTTGGTTGTGGAGGCTAGCAAAAGACTGGGAGCGACAAACTAAGAGAGCAATAATGGCCATAATCATGCAGAGCGACAAAAAATCATTGATCAAAGCATAAAGTGATACTACAAGTTGAAAACTAAAGGATCATAAAGGCTATGGTGACTTGATATAGTCATAACATGGTGTGAGCATGTGCCAAGTCAACCCAAATAAAGCATCAAAGGAGAATAGCACTATACTATGTTTTAATATGCTAAAACAACGCATGGTTCATCCAAGGCACATTAAGCAATCTCAATTGTTTATAACAAGTCATGCTACAACAAAGAATACTAAGCATAAAGCCAAAACAATATCAAGCATGGCATGACAAAGCATAGGCCACAATCAAAAACAAGCTCTTTTTACCACATAAGCATGAACTTTCCTACTCTTTTCCAAACCAAACCAAACTATTTGCAAACCAATGTATGAAAGAGGGGGTCCAACCAATTTATTCAGAAAACTAAGCAAAGCAAAGCAAACAAAAAACAAAACGAAAACGAAAAAGAAGACGCTCCAAGAACAATACAACTGTGCATGAAACAATAAAAATGAAGCGTTTGGAAGAAACCTGGAATTTTTAATGATGAAGAAGGGGAATGCCTTGGGCATCCCCAAGCTTTGACGCTTGTACTTCTTGGATATTTCTTGGGGTGACATGCGTGGCATCCCCAAGCTTGAGCTTTAGTCCATCCTTCATCTCATTACTCATTCCTTCCATACACCTGAAAATTTTCCTTCATGCAAAACTTCACACAATCTCATTAGCAACATTAGTGCACTCAAGATAAATAAGTCTTAAGGTTCAGTTATAACACCAAATAAACTTCCATTAGAACACTAGATACTCTAGCACTTCCCTCAAAAAGATCAATTCCCCAAAAGAACTCAAGAAGGAACCAACAAGAAGCAAATGCAGAAAATGGCAGAAATCTGTCAAAAGAGACCAGCAGGTAAAGACGAATTTTTTCGAAGACCTTATGTTTCTCAAATCAAAAAGTGTTGAACTAACTAACGTTAGATAACAACCTAGTTCATAAGCACAAAAAATCACAGCTCAATCCGACATACAGAGCTCTCTCACGAATGTTTACGGTGAAGCACAAAAATCTGTTTCGGGACAGCAACTTTCCCAATCATTACTTCTCTCTCATTAGAGGTTACTCTTGGCACAAAAAGCAAAGAAAAAGGATAAGGAGTGGTTATTACAGAGGTAATAACTTCCAAGACTCATCTAAAACTTTTGGGTTATCTTCCAGTAAGTACTTTTCTTTAACGCCTTTAAGTTAGGCATAAGAAGCAAAGAAAGAATCAAGTGTTCTCAAATGAAGAAGCATTAAGACCAAATTTTGTTTTCATAGGATAAGCAAAAGAAATCTTTTCTCTCTTTTTAGGGAAGTGTTCTATACCTTTCTTGAGTGGGAGTTGATATTTAATGGTGCCTTCTTTCATATCAATGATGGCACCAATAGTTATAAGAAAAGATCTTCCCAAAGTAATACGACAAGAAGCATTGTATTCAACATCCAAAACATAGAAATCAACGGGGACATAGGAATTTTTAACCATAATAAGAACATCATTAAGACTCCCCATGAGTTTCTTTTTAGCATTATCATCAAGTGGGACATTCAAATAACAATCTTCAAGAGGAGGCAAATCAATCATATCATAAATCCTTCTAGGCTTAATAGAAACACTACTATCAAGATCACATAAAGCTTTGAAATCAAAGTCATTCACTTTCATATTAATGATGGGTTCCCAACCATCTTCTTGTTTTATAGGAATAGAAGCCTTATGTTTCATCTTTTTTCTTTAATCTTTATGATAGCATCAGTAATGTGTTTTGTAAAGGCCATGTTCATTGCACTAGCATTAGGACTTTTAGCAAGCTTTTGTAGGAACTTAATAACTTCAGAGATGTTGCAACCATCAAGATCAAAATCAAATTTATCATCTAAAGTAGTAGAACTATTACTAGCCTCAACACTAGTGGTGGTGATAGTAGAAACACTAATGTTTCTAGCAATTTCATCTTCTCTTTCCCACTTAGCATGCAATTAAGCTAATAGTCTAACATTTTCATCAATTCTAACTTGTATGGCATTAGTAGCTGCAAAGGGATTATCATTAGTTTCAGGTTTAGCAGCCATTTTATTAATCAATGAAGACTGAGCTTCAGACAAAGATGACATATTTCTTTCAGCATTAGAGAGTTTCAATTGTAAACTAGGTATTTCCCTATTTAGACTCTCAAGTTGATGGCTAATATTTTTCAAAATGGTAGATTGTTCCTCCATAGTTTTAGTGAATAACTTATTTTGCTCATATTGCATTTGCATGAAGTTTTTAGTGGCTCTTTCAACTTCTAAAATTCTTCCTTCACTAGGTAATCCAGATTTACCATTATAGCCATAAGTATTACTAGGAGGGTAGGGCCTATAATTGTTGTTACCATAAGCATTGTTTCCAAAATTATTATTTCTTATGAAGTTCACATCAAATTGCTCTTCTTGAGCAACCAAAGAAGCTAAAGGAACATTATTTGGATCAATATGGGCTTTCCCATTAACAAGCATAGACATAATAATATCAATCTTATCACTCAAGGAGGAGGTTTCCTCAACAGAATTTACCTTCCTACCTTGTGGAGCTCTGTCAGTATGCCATTCAGAATAAGTAACCATCATATTGTCCAGAAGTTTTGTTGCAGCACCCAAAGTGATGGTCATAAAGGTACCTCCAGCAGCAGAATCCAATAGGTTCCTTGAAGAATAGTTCAATCCTGCATAAAAAGTTTGGATGATCATCCAAGCAGTCAGTCCATGAGTAGGACAATTCTTTACTAAAGATTTCATTATTTCCCAAGCTTGAGCAACATGCTCATTATCAAGTTGTTTAAACTTAATTATTTCACTTCTCATAGATATAATCTTAGTAGGAGGATAGTATTTTCCAATAAAAGCATCTTTGCACTTAGTCCAAGAATCAATACTATTCCTAGTTAAGGAATTCAACCACTCTTTAGCTTTTCCTCTCAAAGAGAAAGGAAACAATTTCAGCTTAATAATATCACCATCTATATCCCTATGCTTTTGCATCTCACAAAGTTCAACAAAGTTATTTAGATGGGAAGCAGCATCTTTATTACCAATACCAGAAAATTGTTCTCTCATAACAAGATTGAGCAAAGCAGGTTTTATCTCAAAGAAAGTATTTTCATCCACTGGTGGAGCAATATGTGTGCTCATAAAATC
Organism: Avena insularis; assembly: GCA_023614405.1. NCBI lineage: Eukaryota > Viridiplantae > Streptophyta > Magnoliopsida > Poales > Poaceae > Avena > Avena insularis. The sequence continues at coordinate 139,343,231 of CM042686.1, read as the reverse complement.
ATTGTTGTTGGTGCTAGTGAAGTCACACAACTTAGTGTTTTCAAGAGTAGTCATTTTTTTTGGGTTTTCAAATAAGAAAGCAAACTAGTAAAACTAATTTTTTTGTGTTTTTCAAAGAACAAAATAAGCAAACAAAGGAAAAAGAAACTAAGCAAAACAAAAACAACAAAGTAAAGAGATTGGTTATGAGGGACTCCCCTTGTGAAGATGTCCTTGACTCCCCGGCAACGGCGCCAGAAAACATCTTGATGTGCTCGTCGTTCGACGTAGAGCTCGTTGGGAACCCCAATAGGAAGGTATGATGAGCACAGCTGTAAGTTTTCCCTCAGTTATGAAACCAAGGTTTAATCGAACCAGTAGGAGCAAGGAAACACCCCTAAGGTGTTACTAGCTGAGCTTTGGCAGGGCGCACTACCGGTGCTAGTACCAACATGGAGACCTGCACAACACAACCACCGAACTTTGTCCCCAACTTGCGATGAGGTTGTCAATCTCACCGTGTTTTGCGGAAGACAAAGGATTAAACGTATCGAATGGAAAGAAATAAAAGTTTGCAGAAAGTAAACACAAAGAAGTAAAAGATTGTAGATTGTATGTAAAAGACAAGGAACGGGATCCATTGTTCACTAGAGGTGGCTCTCCTTAGATAGAAAACATGCTGGGTGAACAAATTACAGCGGGGCAATTGACAAACACCGAGAAAGCAATACATGCATATACTAATCATCTTGACTCCTTTGAGACTTGATTGGGATTACAACATAATACATAGACCGCCATCCAACTGCATCTATGACTAATAATCCACCTTCAGTTTATCATCCAACCCCTCCATTAAGTTGCAAACAACAGTTATTGCTTTACGAACTGAATGTAAAGTAAACAATACGATTGTTCTATGAACAAAGGATTATTGTTTTCTCCTAGTAGCAACACATCTAGTACCTTAGAGATTTCATCACTTCCCAGTTACAGAGGCATGAACCCACTATCGAGCATAAATACTAACTCTTGGAGTTGCTAGCATCTACTTGGCCAAGATAGCTACTAACAACGGAAAGCATGCAAGATCACAAATAACAAGGACATGATAGAATCAATAATCAATCTGAAATAGCATCTCAATATCCATCGGATCCCTACAAACACAACATGTATGAATACAAATAGATGATCTTGATCATGAACGGAGCTCACAAGATCTAGACATGAAAGCACAAAGGAGGAGAACCAGCCATCTAGCTACTACATGGATCCGTAGTCCAAGGATGAACTACTCACGAATCACACCGGAGGCTTGCATGGTGATGAGGAAGGCCTCCAGGGTGAATTCCCCTCTCCGGCAGGGTGCCGGGAAGAGCTTCAGATCCCTCCCGATCTAGGGATGGAGATGACGGTGCCATGCTCTGACTCTTTCGTGGATTTTTGATCGGGTACTTAGGGTTTTCGTCCCGAGGGCAATATATAGGCGGAAGGAGAGGCCGAGGGGGTGCCGGGAGCGGCCACACCACCCCCTGGCGCGGACCAGGCCTGGCCGCGTGGCCAGGTGGTGTGGTGGCTCCCTAGCCCTTCTCCGTCTCGTATTCTGGCACTTGATTCCTTCCGAAAAATAGGCACTTTGGCTTTTGTCCCATCCAATTCCGAGAATATTCATTTTATGACTTTCCTGGAACCAAAAACAGTAGAAAACAGGCAGCTAGCACTGTGGCTCTTGTTAATAGGTTAGTACAAGAAATCATATGAAAAGTACTCCAAAGTTGGAAAAAAACACAAGAAAGTGGATAAAATCAAGCATGGAACATCAAAAATTATAGATACATTAGCAATGTATCGAGCACACATGCAATGACTCTGGTTGTTCCATATGTGGTATGTGAAAATAACACATATGCAATGACTCTAGTTGTTGTTAGTAAAAATAACACACATGCAATGACACTGGTGGATCCATGTGTGGTCTTTGAAGAAAACACACATTTCAATGACACTGGTGGATCCATATGTGGTATGTGAAAAGAACAGTCATGAAATGACTCCAGTGGTTGTTAGTAAAAAGAACACACATGCAATGACACTGGTGGATCCATAGGTGGATTGTGAAAAGAACACACATTCAATGACACTGGTTGTTGTTAGTAAAAAGAACACACATGCAATGACACTGGTGGATCCATGTGTGGTCTCTGAAGAGAACACACATTTCAATGACTCTCGTTGTTCATATTAAAAAGAACACACATGCAATGACACTGCTAGATCCATGTGTGGTCTCTAAAGAGAACATACATGCAATATCTCTGGTTGTTGTTAGTAATAAGAACACACATGAATGACATTGGTGGATCCATATGTGGTATGTGAAAAGAACACACATTTCAATGACTCTGGTTGTTGTTAGTAAAAAGAACACACATGCAATGACACTGGTGGATCCATAGGTGGATTGTGAAAATAGCACACATGCAATGACACTGGTGGATCCATATGTGGTATGTGAAAATAACACACATGCAATGACTCCAGTTGTTGTTAGTAAAAAGAACACTCATGTAATGACACTGGTGGATCCATGTGTGGTCTCTAAAGAGAACACACATTTCAATGACACTGGTGGATCCATATGTGGTATGTGAAAAGAACACACATGCAATGACTCCAATTGTTGTTAGTAAAAAGAACTCACATGCAATGACAGTGGTGGATCCATATGTGGTCTCTGAAGAGAACACAGATTTCAATGACACTGGTGGATCCATATGTGGTATGTGAAAAGAACAGTCATGAAATGACTGTAGTTGTTGTTAGTAAAAAGAACGCACATGCAATGACACTGGTCGATCCATAGGTGGATTGTGAAAAGAACACACATACAATGACACTGGTGGATCCATATGTGGTATGTGAAAAGAACACACATGCAACGACACTGTTTGTTGTTAGTAAAAATAACACACATGCAATGACACTGGTGGATCCATGTGTGGTCTCTGAAGAGAACACACATGCAATGATTCTGGTTGTTGGTACTAAAAAGAACACACATGCAATGACCACTAGTGGATCCGTATGTGGTATGCGAAAAGAACACACATTTCAATGACTCTGGTTGTTGTTAGTAAAAAGAACACACATGCAATGACACTGGTGGATCCATAGGTGGATTGTGAAAAGAGCACACATGCAATGACACTGGTGGATCCATATGTGGTATGTGAAAAGAACACACATGCAATGACTCCAGTTGTTGTTAGTAAAAAGAACACACATGCAATGACACTAGTGGATCCATGTGTGGTCTCTAAAGAGAACACACATTTCAATACCACTGGTGGATCCATATGTGGTATGTGAAAAGAATAGTCATGAAATGACTCCATTTGTTGTTACTAAAAAGAACACACATGCAATGACACTGGTGGATCCATAGGTGGATTGTGAAAAGAACACACATGCAATGACACCGGTGGATCCATATGTGGTATGTCAAAAGAACACACATGCAATGACTCTGGTTGTTGTTAGTAACAAGAACACACATGCAATGACACTGGTGGATCCATGTGTGGTCTCTGAAGGGAACACACATTTCAATGACACTAGTGGATAAATATGTGGTATGTGAAAAGAACACACATGAAATGAGTCTGGTTGTTGTTATTAAAAGAAAGCACACATGCAATGACACTGGTGGATCCATATGTGGATTGTTAAAAGAACACACATGAAATGACACTAGTTTTTTTTAGTAAAAAGAACACACATGCAATCACACTGGTGGATCCATGTGTGGTCTCTGAAGACAACACACATTTCAATGACTTTGGTTGTTGTTAGTAAAAAGAACACACATTCAATGACACTGGTGGATCTATAGGTGGATTGTGAAAAGAGTACACATGCAATGACTATGGTTGTTCCATATGTGGTATGTGAAAAGAACACACATGCAATGACTCCAGTTGTTGTTAGTAAAAATAACACACATGCAATGACACTGGTGGATCCATGTGTGGTCTCTGAAGAGAACACACATTTCAATGACACTGGTGGATCCATATGTGGTATGTGAAAAGAACAGTCATGAAATGACTCTAGTTGTTGTTAGTAAAAAGAACACACATGCAATGACACTGGTGGATCCATAGGTGGATTGTGAAAAGAACACACATTCAATGACACTGGTGGATCCATGTGTGGTCTCTGAAGAGAACACACATGAAATGACTCTGGTTGTTGTTACTAAAAAGAACACACATGCAATGACACTGCTGGATCCATGTGTGGTCTCTGAAGAGAACATACATGCAATGACTCTGGTTGTTGTTAGTAAAAACAACACACATGCAATGACACTGGTGGATCCATATGTGCTATGTGAAAAGAACACACATTTCAATGACTCTGGTTGTTAGTAGTAAAAAGAACACACATGCAATGACACTGGTGGATCCATAGGTGGACTGTGAAAAGAGCACACATGCAATGACACTGGTGGATCCATATGTGGTATGTGAAAAGAACACACATGCAATGACTCTAGTTGTTGTTAGTAAAAAGAACACACATGTAATGACACTGGTGGATCCATGTGTGGTCTCTGAAGAGAACACACATTTCAATGACACTGGTGGATCCATATGTGGTATGTGAAAAGAACACACATGTAATGACTCCAATTGTTGTTAGTAAAAAGAACTCACATGCAATGACACAAGTGGATCCATGTGTGGTCTCTGAAGAGAACACACATTTCAATGACACTGGTGGATCCATATGTGGTATGTGAAAAGAACAGTCATGAAATGACTCTAGTTGTTGTTAGTAAAAAGAACACACATGCAATGACACTGGTGGATCCATAGGTGGATTGTGAAAAGAACACACATTCAATGACACTGGTTGTTGTTAGTAAAAAGAACACACGTGCAATGACACTGGTGGATCCATGTGTGGTCTCTAAAGAGAACACACATTTCAATGACTCTGGTTGTTGTTACTAAAAAGAACACACATGCAATGACACTGCTGGATCCATGTGTGGTCTCTGAAGAGAACATACATGCAATGACTCTGGTTGTTGTTAGTAAAAACAACACACATGCAATGACACTGGTGGATCCATATGTGGTATGTGAAAAGAACACACATTTCAATGACTCTGGTTGTTAGTAGTAAAAAGAACACACATGCAATGACACTGGTGGATCCATAGGTGGATTGTGAAAAGAGCACACATGCAATGACACTGGTGGATCCATATGTGGTATGTGAAAAGAACACACATGCAATGACTCTAGTTGTTGTTAGTAAAAAGAACACACATGTAATGACACTGGTGGATCCATGTGTGGTCTCTGAAGAGAACACACATTTCAATGACACTGGTGGATCCATATGTGGTATGTGAAAAGAACACACATGCAATGACTCCAATTGTTGTTAGTAAAAAGAACTCACATGCAATGACACTGGTGGATCCATGTGTGGTCTCTGAAGAGAACACACATTTCAATGACACTGGTGGATCCATATGTGGTATGTGAAAAGAACAGTCATGAAATGACTCTAGTTGTTGTTAGTAAAAAGAACGCACATGCAATGACACTGGTGGATCCATAGGTGGATTGTGAAAAGAACACACATACAATGACACTGGTGGATCCATATGTGGTATGTCAAAAGAACATACATGCAATGACACTGGTTGTTGTTAGTAAAAATAACACACATGCAATGACACTGGTGGATCCATGTGTGGTCTCTAAAGAGAACACACATTTTAATGACTCTGGTTGTTGTTAGTAAAAAGAACACACATGCAATGACACTGGTGGATCCATCTGTGGTATCTGAAGAGAACACACATGCAATGACTCTGGTTGTTGTTACTAAAAAGAACACACATGCAATGACCACTAGTGGATCCGTATGTGGTATGTGAAAAGAACACACATTTCAATGACTCTGGTTGTTGTTAGTAAAAAGAACACACATGCAATGACACTGGTGGATCCATAGGTGGATTGTGAAAAGAGCACACATGCAATGACACTGATGGATCCATATGTGGTATGTGAAAAGAACACACATGCAATAACTCCAGTTGTTGTTAGTAAAAAGAAGACACATGCAATGAAACTAGTGGATACATGTGTGGTCTCTGAAGAGAACACACATTTCAATACCACTGGTGGATCCATATGTGGTATGTGAAAAGAATATTCATGAAATGACTCCATTTGTTGTTACAAAAAAGAACACACATGCAATGACACTTGTGGATCCATAGGTGGATTATGAAAAGAACACACATGCAATGACACCGGTGTATCCATATGTGGTATGTGAAAAGAACACACATGCAATGACTCTGGTTGTTGTTAGTAACAAGAACACACATGCAATGACACTGGTGGATCCATGTGTGGTCTCTAAAGAGAACACACATTTCAATGACACTAGTGGATAAATATGTGGTATGTGAAAAGAACACACATGAAATGACTCTGGTTGTTGTAATTAAAAGAAAGCACACATGCAATGACACTGGTGGATCCATATGTGGATTGTTAAAAGAACACACATGCAATGACACTAGTTGTTGTTAGTAAAAAGAACACACACGCAATCACACTGGTGGATCCATGTGTGGTCTCTGAAGACAACACACATTTCAATGACTCTTGTTGTTGTTAGTAAAAAGAACACACATTCAATGACAATGGTGGATCTATAGGTGGATTGTGAAAAGAGTACACATGCAATGACTCTGGTTGTTCCATATGTGGTATGTGAAAAGAACACACATGCAATGACTCCAGTTGTTGTTAGTAAAAATAACACACATGCAATGACACTGGTGGATCCATGTGTGGTCTCTGAAGAGAACACACATTTCAATGCCACTGGTGGATCCATATGTGGTATGTGAAAAGAACAGTCATGAAATGACTCTAGTTGTTGTTAGTAAAAAGAACACACATGCAATGACACTGGTGGATCCATAGGTGGATTGTGAAAAGAACACACATTCAAGACACTGGTTGTTTTTAGTAAAAAGAACACACATGCAATGACACTGGTGGATCCATGTGTGGTCTCTGAAGAGAACACACATTTCAATGACTCTGCTTGTTGTTAGTAAAAAGAACACACATGCAATGACACTGCTGGATCCATGTGTGGTCTCTGAAGAGAACATACATGCAATGACTCTGGTTGTTGTTAGTAAAAAGAACACACATGCAATGACACTGGTGGATCCATATGTGGTATGTGAAAAGAACACACATTTTAATGACTCTAGTTGTTGTTAGTAAAAAGAACACACATGCAATGACACTGGTGGATCCATAGGTGGACTGTGAAAAGAGCACACATGCAATGACACTGGTGGATCAATATGTGGTATGTGAAAAGAACACACATGCAATGACTCCAGTTGTTGTTAGTAAAAAGAACACACATGCAATGACACTGGTGGATCCATGTGTGGTCTCTGAAAAGAACACACATTTCAATGACACTAGTGGATCCATATGTGGTATGTGAAAAGAACACGCATGCAATGACTCCAATTGTTGTTAGTAAAAAGAACTCACATGAAATGACACTGGTTGATCCATAGGTGGATTGTCAAAATAACACACATGCAATGACACCGGTGGATCCATATATGGTATGTGAAAAGAACACACATGCAATGACTCTGGTTGTTGTTAGTAACGAGAACGCACATGCAATGACACTGGTGGATCCATGTGTGGTCTCTGAAGAGAACACACATTTCAATGCCACTGGTGGATCCATATGTGGTATGTGAAAAGAACAGTCATGAAATGACTCTAGTTGTTGTTAGTAAAAAGAACACACATGCAATGACACTGGTGGATCCATAGGTGGATTGTGAAAAGGACACACATTCAATGACAATGGTTGTTGTTAGTAAAAAGAACACACATGCAATGACATCAGTGGATCCATGTGTGGTCTCAAGAGAACACACATTTCAATGACTCTGATTGTTGTTATTAAAAAGAACACACATGAAATGACACTGCTGTATCCTTTTGTGGTCTCTGAAGAGAACATACATGCAATGACTCTGGTTGTTGTTAGTAAAAAGAACACACATGCAATGACACTGGTGGATCCATATGTGGTATGTGAAAAGAACACACATTTTAATGACTCTAGTTGTTGTTAGTAAAAAGAACACACATGCAATGACACTGGTGGATCCATAGGTGGACTGTGAAAAGAGCACACATGCAATGACACTGGTGGATCCATATGTGGTATGTGAAAAGAACACACATGCAATGATTGTAGTTGTTGTTAGTAAAAAGAGCACGCATGCAACGACACTGGTGCATCCATAGGTGGTCTCAAAAGAACACACATTTCAATGACACTAGTGGATCCATATGTGGTATGTGAAAAGAACACGCATGCAATGACTCAATTGTTGTTAGTAAAAGAACTCACATGAAATGACACTGGTTGATCCATAGGTGGATTGTCAAAATAACACACATGCAATGACACCGGTGGATCCATATATGGTATGTGAAAAGAACACACATGCAATGACTCTGGTTGTTGTTAGTAACGAGAACGCACATGCAATGACACTAGTGGATCCATGTGTGGTCTCTGAAGAGAACACACATTTCAATGACACTGGTGGATAAATATGTGGTACGTGAAAAGAACAGTCATGAAATGACTCCAGTTGTTGTTACTAAAAAGAACACACATGCAATGACACTGGTGGATCCATAGGTGGATTGTGAAAAGAACACACATGCAATGACACCGGTGTATCCATATGTGGTATGTTAAAAGAACACACATGCAATGACTCTGGTTGTTGTTAGTAACAAGAACACACATGCAATGACACTGGTGGATCCATGTGTGGTCTCTAAAGAGAACACACATTTCAATGACACTGTCGGATAAATATGTGGTATGTGAAAAGAACACACATGAAATCACTCTGGTTGTTGTTAGTAAAAGAAAGCACACATGCAATGACACTGGTGGATCCATATGTGGATTATGATAAGAACACACATGAAATGACACTGGTTGTTGTTAGTAAAAAGAACACACATGCAATGACACTGGTGGATCCATGTGTGGTCTCTGAAGACAACACACATTTCAATGACTCTGGTTGTTGGTAGTAAAAAGAACACACATGCAATGACACTGGTGGATCTATAGGTGGATTGTGAAAAGAGCACACATGCAATGACTCTGGTTGTTCCATATGTGGTATGTGAAAAGAACACATGCAATGACTCAGTTGTTGTTAGTAAAAATAACACACATGCAATGACTGGTGGATCCATGTGTGGTCTCTTAAGAGAACACACATTTCAATGCCACTGTGGATCCATATGTGGTATGTGAAAAGAACAATCATGAAATGACTCAGTTGTTGTTAGTAAAAAGAACACACATGCAATGACACTTTGGTGGATCCATAGGTGGATTGTGAAAGAACACACATTCAATGACACTGGTTGTTGTTAGTAAAAGAACTCACATGCAATTACTCTGGTGGATCCATGTGTTGTCTCTGAAGAGAACACACATTTCAATGACTCTGGTTGTTGTTAGTAAAAAGAACACACATGCAATGACACTGCTGGATCCATGTGTGGTCTCTGAAGAGAACATACACGCAATGACTCTGGTTGTTGTTAGTAAAAAGAACACACATGCAATGACACTGGTGAATCCATATGTGGTATGTGAAAAGAACACACATTTCAATGACTCTGTTTATTGTTAGTAAAAAGAACACACATGCAATGACACTGGTGGATCCATAGGTGGATTGTGAAAAGAGCACACATGCAATGACACTGGTGGGTCCATATGTGGTATGTGAAAAGAACACACATGCAATGACTCCAGTTGTTGTTAGTAAAAAGAACACACATGCAATGACACTGGTGGATCCATGTGTGGTCTCTGAAGAGAACACACATTTCAATGACACTGGTGGATCCATATGTGGTATGTGAAAAGAACAGTCATGAAATGACTCCAGTTGTTGTTAGTAAAAAGAACGCACATGCAATGACACTGGTGGATCCATAGGTGGATTGTGAAAAGAACACACATACAATGACACTGGTGGATCCATATGTGGTATGTGAAAATAACACACATGCAATGACACTGGTTGTTGTTAGTAAAAATAACACACATTTAATGACACTGGTGGATCCATGTGTGGTTTCTAAAGAGAACACACATTTTAATGACTCTGGTTGTTGTTAGTAAAAAGAACACACATGCAATGACACTGGTGCATCCATGTGTGGTCTCTTCAGAGAACACACATGCAATGACTCTGGTTGTTGTTACTAAAAAAACACACATGCAATGACCACTAGTGGATCCGTATGTGGTATGTGAAAAGAACACACATTTCAATGACTCTGGTTGTTGTTAGTAAAAAGAACACACATGCAATGACACTGGTGGATCCATAGGTGGATTGTGAAAAGAGCACACATGCAATGAAACTGGTGGATCCATATGTGGTATGTGAAAAGAACACACATGCAATGACTCCAGTTGTTGTTAGTAAAAAGAAGACACATGCAATGACACTAGTGGATACATGTGTGGTCTCTGAAGAGAACACACATTTCAATACCACTGGTGGATCCATATGTGGTATGTGAAAAGAATATTCATGAAATAACTCCATTTGTTGTTACTAAAAATAACACACATGCAATGACACTTGTGGATCCATAGGTGGATTGTGAAAAGAACACACATGCAATGACACCGGTGTATCCATATGTGGTATGTGAAAAGAACACACATGCAATGACTCTGGTTGTTGTTAGTAACAAGAACACACATGCAATGACACTGGTGGATCCATGTGTGGTCTCTAAAGAGAACACACATTTCAATGACACTAGTGGATAAATATGTGGTATGTGAAAAGAACACACATGAAATGACTCTGGTTGTTGTAATTAAAAGAAAGCACACATGCAATGACACTGGTGGATCCATATGTGGATTGTTAAAAGAACACACATGCAATGACACTAGTTGTTGTTAGTAAAAAGAACACACATGCAATCACACTGGTGGATCCATGTGTGGTCTCTGAAGACAACACACATTTCAATGACTCTTGTTGTTGTTAGTAAAAAGAACACACATTCAATGACAATGGTGGATCTATAGGTGGATTGTGAAAAGATTACACATGCAATGACTCTGGTTGTTCCATATGTGGTATGTGAAAAGAACACACATGCAATGACTCCAGTTGTTGTTAGTAAAAATAACACACATGCAATGACACTGGTGGATCCATGTGTGGTCTCTGAAGAGAACACACATTTCAATGCCACTGGTGGATCCATATGTGGTATGTGAAAAGAACAGTCATGAAATGACTCTAGTTGTTGTTAGTAAAAAGAACACACATGCAATGACACTGGTGGATCCATAGGTGGATTGTGAAAAGAACACACATTCAATGACAATGGTTGTTGTTAGTAAAAAGAACACACATGCAATGACACTGGTGGATCCATGTGTGGTCTCTGAAGAGAACACACATTTCAATGACTCTGCTTGTTGTTAGTAAAAAGAACACACATGCAATGACACTGCTGGATCCATGTGTGGTCTCTGAAGAGAACATACATGCAATGACTCTGGTTGTTGTTAGTAAAAAGAACACACATGCAATGACACTGGTGGATCCATATGTGGTATGTGAAAAGAACACACATTTTAATGACTCTAGTTGTTGTTAGTAAAAAGAACACACATGCAATGACACTGGTGGATCCATAGGTGGACTGTGAAAAGAGCACACATGCAATGACACTGGTGGATCCATATGTGGTATGTGAAAAGAACACACATGCAATGACTCCAGTTGTTGTTAGTAAAAAGAACACACATGCAATGACACTGGTGGATCCATGTGTGGTCTCTGAAAAGAACACACATTTCAATGACACTAGTGGATCCATATGTGGTATGTGAAAAGAACACGCATGCAATGACTCCAATTGTTGTTAGTAAAAAGAACTCACATGAAATGACACTGGTTGATCCATAGGTGGATTGTCAAAATAACACACATGCAATGACACCGGTGGATCCATATATGGTATGTGAAAAGAACACACATGCAATGACTCTGGTTGTTGTTAGTAACAAGAACACACATGCAATGACATGGTGGATCCATGTGGTCTCTGAAGAGAACACACATTTCAATGACACTGGTGGATAAATATGTGGATGGTGAAAAGACCACACATGAAATGACTCCAGTTGTTGTTACTAAAAAGAACACACATGCAATTACACTGGTGGATCCATAGGTGGATTGTGAAAAGAACACACATGCAATGACACCGGTGTATCCATATGTGGTATGTTAAAAGAACACACATGCAATGACTCTGGTTGTTGTTAGTAACAAGAACACACATGCAATGACACTGGTGGATCCATGTGTGGTCTCTAAAGAGAACACACATTTCAATGACACTGTCGGATAAATATGTGGTATGTGAAAAGAACACACATGAAATCACTCTGGTTGTTGTTAGTAAAAGAAAGCACACATGCAATGACACTGGTGGATCCATATGTGGATTATGATAAGAACACACATGAAATGACACTGGTTGTTGTTAGTAAAAAGAACACACATGCAATGACACTGGTGGATCCATGTGTGGTCTCTGAAGACAACACACATTTCAATGACTCTGGTTGTTGGTAGTAAAAAGAACACACATGCAATGACACTGGTGGATCTATAGGTGGATTGTGAAAAGAGCACACATGCAATGACTCTGGTTGTTCCATATGTGGTATGTGAAAAGAACACACATGCAATGACTCCAGTTGTTAGTAAAAATAACACACATGCAATGACACTGGTGGATCCATGTGTGGTCTCTTAAGAGAACACACATTTCAATGCCACTGGTGGATCCATATGTGGTATGTGAAAAGAACAATCATGAAATGACTCCAGTTGTTGTTAGTAAAAAGAACACACATGCAATGACACTGGTGGATCCATAGGTGGATTGTGAAAAGAACACACATTCAATGACACTGGTTGTTGTTAGTAAAAAGAACACACATGCAATGACACTGGTGGATCCATGTGTTGTCTCTGAAGAGAACACACATTTCAATGACTCTGGTTGTTGTTAGTAAAAAGAACACACATGCAATGACACTGCTGGATCCATGTGTGGTCTCTGAAGAGAACATACACGCAATGACTCTGGTTGTTGTTAGTAAAAAGAACACACATGCAATGACACTGGTGAATCCATATGTGGTATGTGAAAAGAACACACATTTCAATGACTCTGTTTATTGTTAGTAAAAAGAACACACATGCAATGACACTGGTGGATCCATAGGTGGATTGTGAAAAGAGCACACATGCAATGACACTGTCGGTCCATATGTGGTATGTGAAAAGAACACACATGCAATGACTCAGGTTGTTAGTAAAAAGAACACACATGCAATGACATGGTGGATCCATGTGTGGTCTCTGAAGAGAACACACATTTCAATGACACTGGTGGATCCATATGTGGTATGTGAAAAGAACAGTCATGAAATGACTCCAGTTGTTGTTAGTAAAAAGAACGCACATGCAATGACACTGGTGGATCCATAGGTGGATTGTGAAAAGAACACACATACAATGACACTGGTGGATCCATATGTGGTATGTGAAAATAACACACATGCAATGACACTGGTTGTTGTTAGTAAAAATAACACACATTTAATGACACTGGTGGATCCATGTGGTTTCTAAAGAGAACACACATTTAATGACTCGTTGTTGTTAGTAAAAAGAACACACATGCAATGACACTGGTGCATCCATGTGTGGTCTCTTCAGAGAACACACATGCAATGACTCTGGTTGTTGTTACTAAAAAAACACACATGCAATGACCACTAGTGGATCCGTATGTGGTATGTGAAAAGAACACACATTTCAATGACTCTGGTTGTTAGTAAAAAGAACACACATGCAATGACACTGGTGGATCCATAGGTGGACTGTGAAAAGAGCACACATGCAATGAAACTGGTGGATCCATATGTGGTATGTGAAAAGAACACACATGCAATGACTCCAGTTGTTGTTAGTAAAAAGAAGACACATGCAATGACACTAGTGGATACATGTGTGGTCTCTGAAGAGAACACACATTTCAATACCACTGGTGGATCCATATGTGGTATGTGAAAAGAATATTCATGAAATAACTCCATTTGTTGTTACTAAAAAGAACACACATGCAATGACACTTGTGGATCCATAGGTGGATTGTGAAAAGAACACACATGCAATGACACCGGTGTATCCATATGTGGTATGTGAAAAGAACACACATGCAATGACTCTGGTTGTTGTTAGTAACAAGAACACACATGCAATGACACTGGTGGATCCATGTGTGGTCTCTAAAGAGAACACACATTTCAATGACACTAGTGGATAAATATGTGGTATGTGAAAAGAACACACATGAAATGACTCTGGTTGTTGTAATTAAAAGAAAGCACACATGCAATGACACTGGTGGATCCATATGTGGATTGTTAAAAGAACACACATGCAATGACACTAGTTGTTGTTAGTAAAAAGAACACACATGCAATCACACTGGTGGATCCATGTGTGGTCTCTGAAGACAACACACATTTCAATGACTCTTGTTGTTGTTAGTAAAAAGAACACACATTCAATGACAATGGTGGATCTATAGGTGGATTGTGAAAAGAGTACACATGCAATGACTCTGGTTGTTCCATATGTGGTATGTGAAAAGAACACACATGCAATGACTCCAGTTGTTGTTAGTAAAAATAACACACATGCAATGACACTGGTGGATCCATGTGTGGTCTCTAAAGAGAACACACATTTCAATGACACTGGTGGATCCATATGTGGTATGTGAAAAGAACAGTCATGAAATGACTCTAGTTGTTGTTAGTAAAAAGAACACACATGCAATGACACTGGTGGATCCATAGGTGGATTGTGAAAAGAACACACATTCAAGACACTGGTTGTTTTTAGTAAAAAGAACACACATGCAATGACACTGGTGGATCCATGTGTGGTCTCTGAAGAGAACACACATTTCAATGACTCTGCTTGTTGTTAGTAAAAAGAACACACATGCAATGACACTGCTGGATCCATGTGTGGTCTCTGAAGAGAACATAGATGCAATGACTCTGGTTGTTGTTAGTAAAAAGAACACACATGCAATGACACTGGTGGATCCATATGTGGTATGTGAAAAGAACACACATTTTAATGACTCTAGTTGTTGTTAGTAAAAAGAACACACATGCAATGACACTGGTGGATCCATAGGTGGACTGTGAAAAGAGCACACATGCAATGACACTGGTGGATCCATATGTGGTATGTGAAAAGAACACACATGCAATGACTCCAGTTGTTGTTAGTAAAAAGAACACACATGCAATGACACTGGTGGATCCATGTGTGGTCTCTGAAAAGAACACACATTTCAATGACACTAGTGGATCCATATGTGGTATGTGAAAAGAACACGCATGCAATGACTCCAATTGTTGTTAGTAAAAAGAACTCACATGAAATGACACTGGTTGATCCATAGGTGGATTGTCAAAATAACACACATGCAATGACACCGGTGGATCCATATATGGTATGTGAAAAGAACACACATGCAATGACTCTGGTTGTTGTTAGTAACGAGAACACACATGCAATGGCACTGGTGGATCCATGTGTGGTCTCTGAAGAGAACACACATTTCAATGACACTGGTGGATAAATATGTGGTACGTGAAAAGAACAGTCATGAAATGACTCCAGTTGTTGTTACTAAAAAGAACACACATGCAATGACACTGGTGGATCCATAGGTGGATTGTGAAAAGAACACACATGCAATGACACCGGTGTATCCATATGTGGTATGTGAAAAGAACACACATGCAATGACTCTGGTTGTTGTTAGTAACAAGAACACACATGCAATGACACTGGTGGATCCATGTGTGGTCTCTAAAGAGAACACACATTTCAATGACATTGTCGGATAAATATGTGGTATGTGAAAAGAACACACATGAAATCACTCTGGTTGTTGTTAGTAAAAGAAAGCACACATGCAATGACACTGGTGGATCCATATGTGGATTATGATAAGAACACACATGAAATGACACTGGTTGTTGTTAGTAAAAAGAACACACATGCAATGACCCTGGTGGATCCATGTGTGGTCTCTGAAGACAACACACATTTCAATGACTCTGGTTGTTGGTAGTAAAAAGAACACACATGCAATGACACTGGTGGATCTATAGGTGGATTGTGAAAAGAGCACACATGCAATGACTCTGGTTGTTCCATATGTGGTATGTGAAAAGAACACACATGCAATGACTCCAGTTGTTGTTAGTAAAAATAACACACATGCAATGACACTGGTGGATCCATGTGTGGTCTCTGAAGAGAACACACATTTCAATGCCACTGGTGGATCCATATGTGGTATGTGAAAAGAACAATCATGAAATGACTCCAGTTGTTGTTAGTAAAAAGAACACACATGCAATGACACTGGTGGATCCATAGGTGGATTGTGAAAAGAACACACATTCAATGACACTGGTTGTTGTTAGTAAAAAGAACACACATGCAATGACACTGGTGGATCCATGTGTTGTCTCTGAAGATAACACACATTTCAATGACTCTGGTTGTTGTTAGTAAAAAGAACACACATGCAATGACACTGCTGGATCCATGTGTGGTCTCTGAAGAGAACATACACACAATGAGTCTGGTTGTTGTTAGTAAAAAGAACACACATGCAATGACACTGGTGAATCCATATGTGGTATGTGAAAAGAACACACATTTCAATGACTCTGTTTATTGTTAGTAAAAAGAACACACATGCAATGACACTGGTGGATCCATAGGTGGATTATGAAAAGAGCACACATGCAATGACACTGGTGGGTCCATATGTGGTATGTGAAAAGAACACACATGCAATGACTCCAGTTGTTGTTAGTAAAAAGAACACACATGCAATGACACTGGTGGATCCATGTGTGGTCTCTGAAGAGAACACACATTTCAATGACACTGGTGGATCCATATGTGGTATGTGAAAAGAACAGTCATGAAATGACTCCAGTTGTTGTTAGTAAAAAGAACGCACATGCAATGACACTAGTGGAATCATAGGTGGATTGTGAAAAGAACACACATACAATGACACTGGTGGATCCATATGTGGTATGTGAAAATAACACACATGCAATGACACTGGTTGTTGTTAGTAAAAATAACACACATTTAATGACACTGGTGGATCCATGTGTGGTTTCTAAAGAGAACACACATTTTAATGACTCTGGTTGTTGTTAGTAACAAGAACACACATGCAATGACACTGGTGGATCCATAGGTGGACTGTGAAAAGAGCACACATGCAATGACACTGGTGGATCCATATGTGGTATGTGAAAAGAACACACATGCAATGACTCCAGTTGTTGTTAGTAAAAAGAACACACATGCAATGACACTGGTGGATCCATGTGTGGTCTCTGAAAAGAACACACATTTCAATGACACTAGTGGATCCATATGTGGTATGTGAAAAGAACACGCATGCAATGACTCCAATTGTTGTTAGTAAAAAGAACTCACATGAAATGACACTGGTTGATCCATAGGTGGATTGTCAAAATAACACACATGTAATGACACCGGTGGATCCATATATGGTATGTGAAAAGAACACACATGCAATGACTCTGGTTGTTGTTAGTAACGAGAACACACATGCAATGGCACTGGTGGATCCATGTGTGGTCTCTGAAGAGAACACACATTTCAATGACACTGGTGGATAAATATGTGGTACGTGAAAAGAACAGTCATGAAATGACTCCAGTTGTTGTTACTAAAAAGAACACACATGCAATGACACTGGTGGATCCATAGGTGGATTGTGAAAAGAACACATGCAATGACACCGGTGTATCCATATGTGGTATGTGAAAAGAACACACATGCAATGACTCTGGTTGTTGTTAGTAACAAGAACACACATGCAATGACACTGGTGGATCCATGTGTGGTCTCTAAAGAGAACACACATTTCAATGACATTGTCGGATAAATATGTGGTATGTGAAAAGAACACACATGAAATCACTCTGGTTGTTGTTAGTAAAAGAAAGCACACATGCAATGACACTGGTGGATCCATATGTGGATTATGATAAGAACACACATGAAATGACACTGGTTGTTGTTAGTAAAAAGAACACACATGCAATGACACTGGTGGATCCATGTGTGGTCTCTGAAGACAACACACATTTCAATGACTCTGGTTGTTGGTAGTAAAAAGAACACACATGCAATGACACTGGTGGATCTATAGGTGGATTGTGAAAAGAGCACACATGCAATGACTCTGGTTGTTCCATATGTGGTATGTGAAAAGAACACACATGCAATGACTCCAGTTGTTGTTAGTAAAAATAACACACATGCAATGACACTGGTGGATCCATGTGTGGTCTCTTAAGAGAACACACATTTCAATGCCACTGGTGGATCCATATGTGGTATGTGAAAAGAACAATCATGAAATGACTCCAGTTGTTGTTAGTAAAAAGAACACACATGCAATGACACTGGTGGATCCATAGGTGGATTGTGAAAAGAACACACATTCAATGACACTGGTTGTTGTTAGTAAAAAGAACACACATGCAATGACACTGGTGGATCCATGTGTTGTCTCTGAAGAGAACACACATTTCAATGACTCTGGTTGTTGTTAGTAAAAAGAACACACATGCAATGACACTGCTGGATCCATGTGTGGTCTCTGAAGAGAACATACACACAATGAGTCTGGTTGTTGTTAGTAAAAAGAACACACATGCAATGACACTGGTGAATCCATATGTGGTATGTGAAAAGAACACACATTTCAATGACTCTGTTTATTGTTAGTAAAAAGAACACACATGCAATGACACTGGTGGATCCATAGGTGGATTATGAAAAGAGCACACATGCAATGACACTGGTGGGTCCATATGTGGTATGTGAAAAGAACACACATGCAATGACTCCAGTTGTTGTTAGTAAAAAGAACACACATGCAATGACACTGGTGGATCCATGTGTGGTCTCTGAAGAGAACACACATTTCAATGACACTGGTGGATCCATATGTGGTATGTGAAAAGAACAGTCATGAAATGACTCCAGTTGTTGTTAGTAAAAAGAACGCACATGCAATGACACTAGTGGAATCATAGGTGGATTGTGAAAAGAACACACATACAATGACACTGGTGGATCCATATGTGGTATGTGAAAATAACACACATGCAATGACACTGGTTGTTGTTAGTAAAAATAACACACATTTAATGACACTGGTGGATCCATGTGTGGTTTCTAAAGAGAACACACATTTTAATGACTCTGGTTGTTGTTAGTAACAAGAACACACATGCAATGACACTGGTGGATCCATAGGTGGACTGAAAAGAGCACACATGCAATGACACTGGTGGATCCATATGTGGTATGTGAAAGAACACACATGCAATGACTCCATTGTTGTTAGTAAACAGAACACACATGCAATGACACTGGTGGATCCATGTGTGGTCTCTGAAAAGAACACACATTTCAATGACACTAGTGGATCCATATGTGGTATGTGAAAAGAACACGCATGCAATGACTCCAATTGTTGTTAGTAAAAAGAACTCACATGAAATGACACTGGTTGATCCATAGGTGGATTGTCAAAATAACACACATGTAATGACACCGGTGGATCCATATATGGTATGTGAAAAGAACACACATGCAATGACTCTGGTTGTTAGTAATGCAGAACACACATGCAATGGCACTGGTGGATCCATGTGGTCTCTGAAGAGAACACACATTTCAATGACACTGTGGATAAATATGTATGTGAAAAGAACACTCATGAAATGACTCAGTTGTTGTTACTAAAAGAACACACATGCAATGACACCGTGGATCCATAGGTGGATTGTGAAAAGAACACACATGCAATGACACCGTGTATCCATATGTGGTATGTGAAAAGAACACACATGCAATGACTCGTTGTTGTTAGTAACGAGAACACACATGCAATGGCACTGGTGGATCCATGTGTGGTCTCTAAAGAGAACACACATTTCAATGACATTGTCGGATAAATATGTGGTATGTGAAAAGAACACACATGAAATCACTCTGGTTGTTGTTAGTAAAAGAAAGCACACATGCAATGACACTGGTGGATCCATATGTGGATTATGATAAGAACACACATGAAATGACACTGGTTGTTGTTAGTAAAAAGAACACACATGCAATGACACTGGTGGATCCATATGTGGTCTCTGAAAGACAACACATTTCAATGACTACGGTTGTTGGTAGTAAAAGAACACACATGCAATGACACTGTGGATCTATAGGTGGATTGTGAAAAGAGCACACATGCAATGACTGTTGTTCCATATGTGGTATGTGAAAAGAACACACATGCAATGACTCTTGTTGTTAGTAAAATAACACACATGCAATGACACTGGTGGATCCATGTGTGGTCTCTGAAGAGAACACACATTTCAATGCCACTGGTGGATCCATATGTGGTATGTGAAAAGAACAATCATGAAATGACTCCAGTTGTTGTTAGTAAAAAGAACACACATGCAATGACACTGGTGGATCCATAGGTGGATTGTGAAAAGAACACACATTCAATGACACTGGTTGTTGTTAGTAAAAAGAACACACATGCAATGACATCGGTGGATCCATGTGTTGTCTCTGAAGAGAACACACATTTCAATGACTCTGGTTGTTGTTAGTAAAAAGAACACACATGCAATGACACTGCTGGATCCATGTGTGGTCTCTGAAGAGAACATACACACAATGAGTCTGGTTGTTGTTAGTAAAAAGAACACACATGCAATGACACTGGTGAATCCATATGTGGTATGTGAAAAGAACACACATTTCAATGACTCTGTTTATTGTTAGTAAAAAGAACACACATGCAATGACACTGGTGGATCCATAGGTGGATTATGAAAAGAGCACACATGCAATGACACTGGTGGGTCCATATGTGGTATGTGAAAAGAACACACATGCAATGACTCCAGTTGTTGTTAGTAAAAAGAACACACATGCAATGACATGGTGGATCCATGTGGTCTCAAGAGAACACACATTTCAATGACACTGGTGGATCCATATGTGGTATGTGAAAAGAACAGTCATGAAATGACTCCAGTTGTTGTTAGTAAAAAGAACGCACATGCAATGACACTAGTGGAATCATAGGTGGATTGTGAAAAGAACACACATACAATGACACTGGTGGATCCATATGTGGTATGTGAAAATAACACACATGCAATGACACTGGTTGTTGTTAGTAAAAATAACACACATTTAATGACACTGGTGGATCCATGTGTGGTTTCTAAAGAGAACACACATTTTAATGACTCTGGTTGTTGTTAGTAACAAGAACACACATGCAATGACACTGGTGGATCCATAGGTGGACTGTGAAAAGAGCACACATGCAATGACACTGGTGGATCCATATGTGGTATGTGAAAAGAACACACATGCAATGACTCCAGTTGTTGTTAGTAAAAAGAACACACATGCAATGACACTGGTGGATCCATGTGTGGTCTCTGAAAAGAACACACATTTCAATGACACTAGTGGATCCATATGTGGTATGTGAAAAGAACACGCATGCAATGACTCCAATTGTTGTTAGTAAAAATAACTCACATGAAATGACACTGGTTGATCCATAGGTGGATTGTCAAAATAACACACATGCAATGACACCGGTGGATCCATATATGGTATGTGAAAAGAACACACATGCAATGACTCTGGTTGTTGTTAGTACTTGAGAACACACATGCAATGACATCGGTGGATCCATGTGTGGTCTCTGAAGAGAACACACATTTCAATGACACTGTGGATAAATATGTACGTGAAAAGAACACTCATGAAATGACTCCAGTTGTTGTTACTAAAAAGAACACACATGCAATGACACTGGTGGATCCATAGGTGGATTGTGAAAAGAACACACATGCAATGACACCGGTGTATCCATATATGGTATGTGAAAAGAACACACATGCAATGACTCTGGTTGTTGTTAGTAACGAGAACACACATGCAATGACCCTGGTGGATCCATGTGTGGTCTCTGAAGAGAACACACATTTCAATGACACTGGTGGATAAATATGTGGTACGTGAAAAGAACAGTCATGAAATGACTCCAGTTGTTGTTACTAAAAAGAACACACATGCAATGACACTGGTGGATCCATAGGTGGATTGTGAAAAGAACACACATGCAATGACACCGGTGTATCCATATGTGGTATGTGAAAAGAACACACATGCAATGACTCTGGTTGTTGTTAGTAACAAGAACACACATGCAATGACACTAGTGGAGCCATGTGTGGTCTCTAAAGAGAACACACATTTCAATGACACTGTCGGATAAATATGTGGTATGTGAAAAGAACACACACGAAATCACTCTGGTTGTTGTTAGTAAAAGAAAGCACACATGCAATGACACTGGTGGATCCATATGTGGATTATGATAAGAACACACATGAAATGACACTGGTTGTTGTTAGTAAAAAGAACACACATGCAATGACACTGGTGGATCCATGTGTGGTCTCTGAAGACAACACACATTTCAATGACTCTGGTTGTTGGTAGTAAAAAGAACACACATGCAATGACACTGGTGGATCTATAGGTGGATTGTGAAAAGAGCACACATGCAATGACTCTGGTTGTTCCATATGTGGTATGTGAAAAGAACACACATGCAATGACTCCAGTTGTTGTTAGTAAAAATAACACACATGCAACGACACTGGTGGATCCATGTGTGGTCTCTGAAGAGAACACACATTTCAATGCCACTGGTGGATCCATATGTGGTATGTGAAAAGAACAATCATGAAATGACTCCAGTTGTTGTTAGTAAAAAGAACACACATGCAATGACACTGGTGGATCCATAGGTGGATTGTGAAAAGAACACACATTCAATGACACTGGTTGTTGTTAGTAAAAAGAACACACATGCAATGACACTGGTGGATCCATGTGTTGTCTCTGAAGAGAACACACATTTCAATGACTCTGGTTGTTGTTAGTAAAAAGAACACACATGCAATGACACTGCTGGATCCATGTGTGGTCTCTGAAGAGAACATACACGCAATGAGTCTGGTTGTTGTTAGGAAAAAGAACACACATGCAATGACACTGGTGGATCCATATGTGGTATGTGAAAAGAACACACATTTCAATGACTCTGTTTATTGTTTGTAAAAAGAACACACATGCAATGACACTGGTGGATCCATAGGTGGATTGTGAAAAGAGCACACATGCAATGACACTGTCGGTCCATATGTGGTATGTGAAAAGAACACACATGCAATGACTCCAGTTGTTGTTAGTAAAAAGAACACACATGCAATGACCTTTGGTGGATCCATGTGGTCTCTGAAGAGAACACATTTCAATGACACTGGTGGATCCATATGTGGTATGTCAAAAGAACACACATGAAATGACTCCGCTTGTTGTTTGTTAAAAGAACGCACATGCAATGACACTGGTGGATCCATAGGTGGATTGTGAAAAGAACACACATACAATGACACTGGTGGATCCATATGTGGTATGTGAAAATAACACACATGCAATGACACTGGTTGTTGTTAGTAAAAATAACACACATTTAATGACACTGGTGGATCCATGTGTGGTTTCTAAAGAGAACACACATTTTAATGACTCTGGTTGTTGTTAGTAACAAGAACACACATGCAATGACACTGGTGGATCCATGTGTGGTCTCGAAAGAGAACACACATTTGAATGACACTGGTGGATAAATATGTGGTATGTGAAAAGAACACACATGAAATCACTCTGGTTGTTGTTAGTAAAAGAAAGCACACATGCAATGACACTGGTGGATCCATATGTGGATTATGATAAGAACACACATGAAATGACACTGGTTGTTGTTAGTAAAAAGAACACACATGCAATGACACTGGTGCATCCATGTGTGGTCTCTGAAGACAACACACATTTCAATGACTCTGGTTGTTGGTAGTAAAAAGAACACACATGCAATGACACTGGTGGATCTATAGGTGGATTGTGAAAAGAGCACACATGCAATGACTCTGGTTGTTCCATATGTGGTATGTGAAAAGAACACACATGCAATGACTCCAGTTGTTGTTAGTAAAAAACACACATGCAATGACACTGGTGGATCCATGTGTGGTATCTGAAGAGAACACACATTTCGATGCCACTGGTGGATCCATATGTGGTATGTGAAAAGAACAATCATGAAATGACTCCAGTTGTTGTTAGTAAAAAGAACACACATGCAATGACACTGGTGGATCCATAGGTGGATTGTGAAAAGAACACACATTCAATGACACTGGTTGTTGTTAGTAAAAAGAACACACATGCAATGACACTGGTGGATCCATGTGTTGTCTCTGAAGAGAACACACATTTCAATGACTCTGGTTATTGTTAGTAAAAAGAACACACATGCAATGACACTGCTGGATCCATGTGTGGTCTCTGAAGAGACCATACACGCAATGAGTCTGGTTGTTGTTAGGAAAAAGAACACACATGCAATGACACTGGTGGATCCATATGTGGTATGTGAAAAGAACACACATTTCAATGACTCTGTTTATTGTTAGTAAAAAGAACACACATGCAATGACACTGGTGGATCCATAGGTGGATTGTGAAAAGAGCACACATGCAATGACACTGGTGGGTCCATATGTGGTATGTGAAAAGAACACACATGCAATGACTCCAGTTGTTGTTAGTAAAAAGAACACACATGCAATGACACTGGTGGATCCATGTGTGGTCTCTGAAGAGAACACACATTTCAATGACACTGGTGGATCCATATGTGGTATGTGAAAAGAACAGTCATGAAATGACTCCAGTTGTTGTTAGTAAAAAGAACGCACATGCAATGACACTGGTGGATCCATAGGTGGATTGTGAAAAGAACACACATACAATGACACTGGTGGATCCATATGTGGTATGTGAAAATAACACACATGCAATGACACTGGTTGTTGTTAGTAAAAATAACACACATTTAATGACACTGGTGGATCCATGTGTGGTTTCTAAAGAGAACACACATTTTAATGACTCTGGTTGTTGTTAGTAACAAGAACACACATGCAATGACACTGGTGGATCCATGTGTGGTCTCTAAAGACAACACACATTTGAATGACACTGGTGGATAAATATGTGGTATGTGAAAAGAACACACATGAAATCACTCTGGTTGTTGTTAGTAAAAGAAAGCACACATGCAATGACACTGGTGGATCCATATGTGGATTATGATAAGAACACACATGAAATGACACTGGTTGTTGTTAGTAAAAAGAACACACATGCAATGACTTTGGTGCATCCATGTGTGGTCTCTGACAACACACATTTCAATGACTCTGGTTGTTGGTAGTAAAAAGAACACACATGCAATGACACTGGTGGATCTATAGGTGGATTGTGAAAAGAGCACACATGCAATGACTCTGGTTGTTCCATATGTGGTATGTGAAAAGAACACACATGCAATGACTCCAGTTGTTGTTAGTAAAAAACACACATGCAATGACACTGGTGGATCCATGTGTGGTATCTGAAGAGAACACACATTTCGATGCCACTGGTGGATCCATATGTGGTATGTGAAAAGAACAATCATGAAATGACTCCAGTTGTTGTTAGTAAAAAGAACACACATGCAATGACACTGGTGGATCCATAGGTGGATTGTGAAAAGAACACACATTCAATGACACTGGTTGTTGTTAGTAAAAAGAACACACATGCAATGACACTGGTGGATCCATGTGTTGTCTCTGAAGAGAACACACATTTCAATGACTCTGGTTGTTGTTAGTAAAAAGAACACACATGCAATGACACTGCTGGAACCATGTGTGTTCTCTGAAGAGAACATACATGCAATGACTCTGGTTGCTGTTAGTAAAAGAACACACATGCAATGACACTGGTGGATCCATATGTGGTATGTGAAAAGAACACACATTTCAATGACTCAGTTTATTGTTAGTAAAAAGAACACACATGCAATGACACTGGTGGATCCATAGGTGGATTGTGAAAAGAGCACACATGCAATGACTCAGTTTATTGTTAGTAAAAAGAACACACATGCAATGACACTGGTGGATCCATAGGTGGATTGTGAAAAGAGCACACATGCAATGACACTGGTGGGTCCATATGTGGTATGTGAAAAGAACACACATGCAATGACTCCAGTTGTTGTTAGTAAAAAGAACACACATCTAATGACACTGGTGGATCCATGTGTGGTTTCTGAAGAGAACACACATTTCAATGACACTGGTGGTTCTATATGTGGTATGTGAAAAGAACACACATGCAATGAATCTAGTTGTTGTTACTAAAAATAACACACATGCAATGACACTGGTGGATCCGTAGGTGGATTGTGAAGAGAACACACATTTCAACGACGCTGGTGGATCCATATGTGGTATGTGAAAAGAACAGTCATGAAATGAGTCCAGTTGTTGTTAGTAAAAGAACGCACATGCAATGACACGGGTGGATACATAGGTGGATTGTGAAAAGAACACACATGCAATGACTCTGGTTGTTGTTAGTAAAAAGAACACACATGCAATGACACTGGTGGATCCATGTGTGGTCTCTGAAGAGAACACACATGCAATGAATGTGGTTGTTGTTAGTAAAAAGAACACACATGCAATGACACTGGTGGATCCATATGTGGTATGTAAAAAGAACACACATTTCAATGACTCTGGTTGTTGTTAGTAAAAAGAAAACACATGCAATGACACTGGTGGATCCATAGGTGGATTGTGAAAAGAGCACACATGCAATGACACTGGTGGATCCATGTGTGGTATGTGAAAAGAACACACATGCAATGACTCTAGTTGTTGTTAGTAACAAGAACACACATGCAATAATACTGGTGGATCCATGTGTTGTATCTGAAGAGAACACACATTTCAATGACTCTGGTGGATCCATATGTGGTATGTGAAAAGAACATACATGAAATGACTCTGGTTATTGTTAGTAAAAAAAGCACACACGCAATGACACTGGTGGATCCATAGGTGGATTGTGAAAAGAACACACATGCAATGACATTGGTTGTTGTTAGTAAAAAGAACACACATGCAATGACACTGGTGGATCCATGAGTGCTCTCTAAAGATAACACACATTTCAATGACTCTGGTTGTTGTTAGTAAAAATAACAGACATACAATGACACTGGTGGATCCATGTGTGGTCTCTGAAGAGAACACACATGCAATGACTCTGGTTGTTGTTAGTAAAAAAACACACATGCAATAACACTGGTGGATCCATATGTGGTATGTGAAAAGAACACACATTTCAATGACTCCACTTGTTGTTAGTAAAAAGAACACACATGCAATGACACTGGTGGATCCATAGGTGGATTGTGAAAAGAGCACACATGCAATGACACTGGTGGATCCATATGTGCTATGTGAAAAGAACACACATGCAATGACTCCAGTTGTTGTTAGTAAAAAGAACACACATATAATTTCACTGGTGGATCCATGTGTGGTCACTTAAGAGAACACACATTTCAATGACACTGGTGGATCCATATGTGGTATGTGAAAAGAACAGTCATGACATGACTCTAGTTGTTGTTAGTAAAAAGAACGCATATGCAATGACACTAGTGGATCCATAGGTGGATTGTGAAAAGAATACACATGCAATGACACTGGTGGATCCATATGTGGTACGTGAAAAGAATAGACATGCAATGACTCTGGTTGTTGTTAGTAACAAGAACACACATGCAATAACACTAGTGGATCCATGTGTGGTCTCTGAAGAGAACACACATTTCAATGACACTGGTGGATCCATATGTGGTATGTGAAAAGAACATACATGAAATGACTCTGGTTGTTGTTAGTAAAAAAAGGACACATGCAATGACACTAGTGGATCTATATGTGGATTGTGAAAAGAACACACATGCAATGACACTAGTTGTTGTTAGTAAAAAGAACACACATACAATGACACTAGTGGATCCATGTGTGGTCTCTGAAGAGAACACACATTTCAATGGCTCTAGTTGTTAGTTAAAAGAACACACATGCAATGACACTGGTGGATCCATAGGTGGATTGTGAAAAGAGCACACAAGGAATGACTCTAGTTGTTGTTAGTAAAAAGAGAGCACATGCAATGACACTGGTGGATCCATATGTGGTATGTGAAAAGAACACACATTTCAATGACTCTGGTTGTTGTTAGTAAAAAGAACACACATGCAATGACACTGGTGGATCCATAGGTGGATTGTGAAAAGAGCACACATGCAATGACTCTGGTTGTTCCATATGTGGTATGTGAAAAGAACACACATGTAATGACTCTAGTTGTTGTTAGTAAAAAAAGCACACATGCAATGACACTAGTGGATCTATATGTGGATTGTGAAAAGAACACACATGCAATGACACTAGTTTTTATTAGTAAAAAGAACACACATGCAATGACACTGGTGGATCCGTAGGTGGATTGTGAAGAGAACACACATTTTAATGACACTAGTGGATCCATATGTGGTATGTGAAAAGAATAGTCATGAAATGACTCCAGTTCTTGTTAGTAAAAGAACGCACATGCAATGACACTGGTGGATACATAGGTGGATTGTGAAAAGAACACACATGCAATGACTCTGGTTGTTGTTAGTAAAAAGAACACACATGCAATGACACTGGTGGATCCATGTGTGGATTGTGAAAAGAGCACACATGCAATGACACTGGTGGATCCATATGTTCTATGTGAAAAGAACACACATGCAATGACTCCAGTTCTTGTTAGTAAAAAGAACACACATGTAATTTCACTGGTGGATCCATGTGTGGTCACTGAAGAGGACACACATTTCAATGACACTGGTGGATCCATATGTGGTATGTGAAAAGAACAGTCATGACATGACTCTAGTTGTTGTTAGTAAAAAGAACGCATATGCAATGACACTGGTGGATCCATAGGTGGATTGTGAAAAGAACACACATGCAATGACATTGGTTGTTGTTAGTACAAAGAACACACAAGCAATGACACTGGTGGATCCATGGGTGCTCTCTAAAGAGAACACACATTTCAATGACTCTGGTTGTTGTTAGTAAAAAGAACAGACATAGAATGACACTGGTGGATCCATGTGTGGTCTCTGAAGAGAACACACATGCAATGACTCTGGTTGTTGTTAGTAAAAAAACACACATGCAATAACACTGGTGGATCCATATGTGGTATGTGAAAAGAACACACATTTCAATGACTCCACTTGTTGTTAGTAAAAAGAACACACATGCAATGACACTGGTGGATCCATAGGTGGATTGTGAAAAGAGCACACATGCAATGACACCGGTGGATCCATATGTGCTATGTGAAAAGAACACACATGCAATGACTCCAGTTGTTTTTAGTAAAAAGAACACACATGTAATTTCACTGGTGGATCCATGTGTGGTCACTGAAGAGAACACATATTTCGATGACACTGGTGGATCCATATGTGGTATGTGACAAAACAGTCATGACATGACTCTAGTTGTTGTTAGTAAAAAGAACATATGCAATGACACTGTGGATCCATAGGTGGATTGTGAAAAGAACACACATGCAATGACACTGGTGGATCCATATGTGGTACATGAAAAGAATACACATGCAATGACTCTGGTTGTTGTTAGTAACAAGAACACACATGCAATAACACTAGTGGATCCATGTGTGGTCTCTGAAGAGAACACACATTTCAATGACACTGGTGGATCCATATGTGGTATGTGAAAAGAACATACATGAAATGACTCTGGTTGTTGTTAGTAAAAAAGGACACATGGAATGACACTAGTGGATCTATATGTGGATTGTGAAAAGAACACACATGTAATGACACTAGTTGTTGTTAGTAAAAAGAACACACATGCAATGACACTGGTGGATCCATGTGTGGTCTCTGAAGAGAACACACATTTCGATGGCTCTAGTTGTTGTTAGTAAAAAGAACACACATGCAATGACACTGGTGGATCCATAGGTGGATTGTGAAAAGAGCACACACAAGGAATGATTCTAGTTGTTGTTAGTAAAAGAGAACACATGCAATGACACTGGTGGATCCATATGTGGTATGTGAAAAGAACACACATTTCAATGACTCTGGTTGTTGTTAGTAAAAAGAACACACATGCAATGACACTGGTGGATCCATAGGTGGATTGTAAAAAGAGCACACATGCAATGACTATGGTTGTTCCATATGTGGTATGTGAAAAGAACACACATGTAATGACTCTAGTTGTTGTTAGTAAAAAGAACACACATGCAATGACTCCAGTTGTTGTTAGTAAAAAGAACACACATGCAATGACACTGATGGATCCATGTGTGGTCTCTGAAGAAAACACACATTTCAATGACACTAGTAGATCCATATGTGGTATGTGAAAAGAGCAGTCATGAAATGACTCCAGTTGTTGTTAGTAAAAAGAACACACATGCAATGACACTGGTGGATCCATAGGTGGATTGTGAAAAGAACACAAATGTAATGACACTGGTGGATCCATATGTGGTACGTGAAAAGAACACACATGCAATGACTCTGGTTATTAGTAACAAGAACACACATGCAATAACACTAGTGGATCCATGTGTGGTCTCTGAAGAGAACACACATTTCAATGACACTGGTGGATCCATATGTGGTATGTTAAAAGAACATACATGAAATGACTCTGGTTGTTGTTTGTAAAAAAAGCACAATTGCAATGACACTAGTGGATCTATATGTGGATTGTGAAAAGAACACACATGCAATGACACTAGTTGTTATTAATAAAAAGAACACACGTGCAATGACACTGGTGGATCCGTAGGTGGATTGTGAAGATAACACACATTTCAATGACACAGGTGGATCCATATGTGGTATGTGAAAAGAACAGTCATGAAATGACTCCAGTTCTTGTTAGTAAAAGAACGCACATGCAATGACACTGGTGGATACATAGGTGGATTGTGAAAAGAACACACATGCAATGACTCTGGTTGTTGTTAGTAAAAAGAACACACATGCAATGACACTGGTGGATCCATGTGTGGTCTCTGAAGAGAACACACATGCAATGACTCCAGTTCTTGTTAGTAAAAAGAACACACATGTAATTTCACTGGTGGATCCATGTGTGGTCACTGAAGAGGACACACATTTCAATGACACTGGTGGATCCATATGTGGTATGTGAAAAGAACAGTCATGACATGACTCTAGTTGTTGTTAGTAAAAAGAACGCATATGCAATGACACTGGTGGATCCATAGGTGGATTGTGAAAAGAACACACATGCAATGACATTGGTTGTTGTTAGTACAAAGAACACACAAGCAATGACACTGGTGGATCCATGGGTGCTCTCTAAAGAGAACACACATTTCAATGACTCTGGTTGTTGTTAGTAAAAAGAACAGACATAGAATGACACTGGTGGATCCATGTGTGGTCTCTGAAGAGAACACACATGCAATGACTCTGGTTGTTGTTAGTAAAAAAACACACATGCAATAACACTGGTGGATCCATATGTGGTATGTGAAAAGAACACACATTTCAATGACTCCACTTGTTGTTAGTAAAAAGAACACACATGCAATGACACTGGTGGATCCATAGGTGGATTGTGAAAAGAGCACACATGCAATGACACCGGTGGATCCATATGTGCTATGTGAAAAGAACACACATGCAATGACTCCAGTTGTTTTTAGTAAAAAGAACACACATGTAATTTCACTGGTGGATCCATGTGTGGTCACTGAAGAGAACACATATTTCGATGACACTGGTGGATCCATATGTGGTATGTGACAAGAACAGTCATGACATGACTCTAGTTGTTGTTAGTAAAAAGAACGCATATGCAATGACACTGGTGGATCCATAGGTGGATTGTGAAAAGAACACACATGCAATGACACTGGTGGATCCATATGTGGTACATGAAAAGAATACACATGCAATGACTCTGGTTGTTGTTAGTAACAAGAACACACATGCAATAACACTAGTGGATCCATGTGTGGTCTCTGAAGAGAACACACATTTCAATGACACTGGTGGATCCATATGTGGTATGTGAAAAGAACATACATGAAATGACTCTGGTTGTTGTTAGTAAAAAAGGACACATGGAATGACACTAGTGGATCTATATGTGGATTGTGAAAAGAACACACATGTAATGACACTAGTTGTTGTTAGTAAAAAGAACACACATGCAATGACACTGGTGGATCCATGTGTGGTCTCTGAAGAGAACACACATTTCGATGGCTCTAGTTGTTGTTAGTAAAAAGAACACACATGCAATGACACTGGTGGATCCATAGGTGGATTGTGAAAAGAGCACACAAGGAATGATTCTAGTTGTTGTTAGTAAAAAGAGAACACATGCAATGACACTGGTGGATCCATATGTGGTATGTGAAAAGAACACACATTTCAATGACTCTGGTTGTTGTTAGTAAAAAGAACACACATGCAATGACACTGGTGGATCCATAGGTGGATTGTAAAAAGAGCACACATGCAATGACTCTGGTTGTTCCATATGTGGTATGTGAAAAGAACACACATGTAATGACTCTAGTTGTTGTTAGTAAAAAGAACACACATGCAATGACTCCAGTTGTTGTTAGTAAAAAGAACACACATGCAATGACACTGATGGATCCATGTGTGGTCTCTGAAGAAAACACACATTTCAATGACACTAGTAGATCCATATGTGGTATGTGAAAAGAGCAGTCATGAAATGACTCCAGTTGTTGTTAGTAAAAAGAACACACATGCAATGACACTGGTGGATCCATAGGTGGATTGTGAAAAGAACACAAATGTAATGACACTGGTGGATCCATATGTGGTACGTGAAAAGAACACACATGCAATGACTCTGGTTATTAGTAACAAGAACACACATGCAATAACACTAGTGGATCCATGTGTGGTCTCTGAAGAGAACACACATTTCAATGACACTGATGGATCCATATGTGGTATGTTAAAAGAACATACATGAAATGACTCTGGTTGTTGTTTGTAAAAAAAGCACAATTGCAATGACACTAGTGGATCTATATGTGGATTGTGAAAAGAACACACATGCAATGACACTAGTTGTTATTAATAAAAAGAACACACGTGCAATGACACTGGTGGATCCGTAGGTGGATTGTGAAGATAACAGACATTTCAATGACACAGGTGGATCCATATGTGGTATGTGAAAAGAACAGTCATGAAATGACTCCAGTTCTTATTAGTAAAAGAACGCACATGCAATGACACTGGTGGATACATAGGTGGATTGTGAAAAGAACACACATGCAATGACTCTGGTTGTTGTTAGTAAAAAGAACACACATGCAATGACACTGGTGGATCCATGTGTGGTCTCTGAAGAGAACACACATGCAATGAATGTGGTTGTTGTTAGTAAAAAGAACACACATGCAATGACACTGGCGGATCCATATATGGTATGTGAAAAGGACACACATTTCAATGACTCTGGTTGTAGTTAGTAAAAAGAACACACATGCAATGACACTGGTGGATCCATAGGTGGATTGTGAAAAGAGCACACATGCAATGACACCGGTGGATCCATGTGTGGTATGTGAAAAGAACACATGTGCAATGACTCCAGTTGTTGTTAGTAAAAAGAACACACATGTAATGACACTAGTGGATCCATGTGTGGTCTCTAAAGAGAACACACATTTCAATGACACTAGTGGATCCATATGTGGTATGTTAAAAGAACAGTCATGAAATGACTCGTGTTGTTGTTAGTAAAAAGAACACACATGCAATGACACTAGTGGATCCATAGGTGGATTGTGAAAAGAACACACATGCAATGACACTGGTGGATCCATATGTGGTATGTGAAAAGAACACACATGCAATGACTCTAGTTGTTGTTAGTAACAAGAACACACATGCAATAATACTGGTGGATCCATGTGTTGTATCTGAAGAGAACACACATTTCAATGACTCTGGTGGATCCATATGTGGTATGTGAAAAGAACATACATGAAATGACTCTGGTTATTGTTAGTAAAAAAGCACACATGCAATGACACTGGTGGATCCATAGGTGGATTGTGAAAAGAACACACATGCAATGACATTGGTTGTTGTTAGTAAAAAGAACGCACATGCAATGACACTGGTGGATCCATGTGTGCTCTCTAAAGAGAACACACATTTCAATGACTCTGGTTGTTGTTAGTAAAAAGAACAGACATATAATGACACTGGTGGATCCATGTGTGGTCTCTGAAGAGAACACACATGCAATGACTCTGGTTGTTGTTAGTAAAAAAACACACATGCAATAACACTGGTGGATCCATATGTGGTATGTGAAAAGAACACACGTTTCAAAGACTCCACTTGTTGTTAGTAAAAAGAATACACATGCAATGCCACTGGTGGATCCATAGGTGGATTGTGAAAAGAGCACACATGCAATGACACTGGTGGATCCATATGTGCTATGTGAAAAGAACACACATGCAATGAATCCAGTTGTTGTTAGTAAAAAGAACACACATGTAATTTTATTGGTGGATCCATGTGTGGTCACTTAAGAGAACACACATTTCAATGACACTGGTGGATCCATATGTGGTATGTGAAAAGAACAGTCATGACATGACTCTAGTTGTTGTTAGTAAAAAGAACGCATATGCAATGACACTGGTGGATCCATAGGTGGATTGTGAAAAGAACACACATGCAATGACACTGGTGGATCCATATGTGGTACATGAAAAGAACACACATGCAATAACACTAGTGGATCCACGTGTGGTCTCTGAAGAGAACACACATTTCAATGACACTGGTGGATCCATATGTGGTATGTGAAAAGAACATACATGAAATGACTCTGGTTGTTGTTAGTAAAAAAAGGACACATGCAATGACACTAGTGGATCTATATGTGGATTGTGAAAAGAACACACATGCAATGACACTAGTTGTTGTTAGTAAAAAGAACACACATGCAATGACACTGGTGGATCCATATGTGGTATGTGAAAAGAACACACATTTCAATGACTCTGGTTGTTGTTAGTAAAAAGAACACACATGCAATGACACTGGTGGATCCATAGGTGGATTGTAAAAAGAGCACACATGCAATGACTCTGGTTGTTCCATATATGGTATGTGAAAAGAACACACATGTAATGACTCAAGTTGTTGTTAGTAAAAAGAACACACATGCAATGACTCCAGTTGTTGTTAGTAAAAAGAACACACATGCAATGACACTGGTGGATCCATGTGTGGTCTCTGAAGAAAACACACATTTCAATGACACTGGTGGATCCATATGTGGTATGTGAAAAGAACAGTCATGAAATGACTCCAGTTGTTGTTAGTAAAAAGAACACACATGCAATGACACTGGTGGATCCATAGGTGGATTGTGAAAAGAACACAAATGCAATGACACTGGTGGATCCATATGTGGTATGTGAAAAGAACACACATGCAATGACTCTGGTTTTTGTTAGTAACAAGAACACACATGAAATGACACTGGTGGATCCATGTGTGGTCTCTGAAGAGAACACACATTTCAATGACACTGGTGGATCCATATGTGGTATGTGAAAAGAACACACATGAAATGACTCTGGTTGTTGTTGGTATAAAAAAGCACACATGCAATGACACTGGTGGATTGTGAAAAGAACACACATGTAATGACACTGGTTGTTTTTAGTAAAAAGAACACACATGCAATGACACTGGTGGATCCATAGGTCGATTGTGAAAAGAGCACACATGCAATGACTCTGGTTGTTCCATATGTGGTATATGAAAAGAACATACATGCAATGACTCTAGTTGTTGTTAGTAAAAAGAACACACATAAAATAACACTAGTGGATCCATGTGTGGTCTCTGAAGATAACACACATTTCAATGACACTGGTGGATCCATATGTGGTATGTGAAAAGAACAGTCATGAAATGACTCTGGTCGTTGTTAGTAAAAAATCACACATGCAATGACACTGGTGCATCCATAGGTGGATTGTGAAAAGAACACACATGCAATGACACTGTTTGTTGTTAGTAAAAAGAACACACATGCAATGACACTGGTGGATCCATGTGTGGTCTCTGAAGAGAACACACATGCAATGACTCTGGTTGTTGTTAGTAAAAAGAACACACATGCAATGACACTGGTGGATCCATATGTGGTATGTGAAAAGAACACACATTTCAATGACTCTGGTTGTTCTTAGTAAAAAGAACACACATGCAATGACACTGGTGGATCCATGTGTGGTCTCTAAAGAGAACACACATTTCAATGACACTAGTGGATCCATATGTGGTATGTGAAAAGAACAGACATGAAATGACTCCAGTTGTTGTTAGTAAAAAGAACACACATGCAATGACACTAGTGGATCCATAGGTGGATTGTGAAAAGAACACACATGCAATGACACTGGTGGATCCATATGTGGTATGTGAAAAGAACACACATGTAATGACTGTTGTTAGTGAAAAGAACACACATGCAATGACTCTGGTTGTTGTTAGTAACAAGAACACACATGCAATAACAATGGTGGATCCATGTGTGGTCCCTGAAGAGAACACACATTTAAATGACACTAGTGGATCCATATGTGGTATGTGAAAAGAACACACATGAAATGACTCTATTTGTTGTTAGTAAAAAGAACACACATGCAATGACACTAGTGGATCCATAGGTGGATTGTGAAAAGAACACACATGCAATGACACTGGTGGATCCATATGTGGTATGTGAAAAGAACACACATGCAATGACTCTGGTTGTTGTTAGTAAAAAGAACACACATGCAATGACACTGGTGGATCCATGTGTGGTCTCTGAAGAGAACACACATTTCAATGACACTGGGTTATCCATATGTGGTATGTGAAAAGAACACACATGAAATGACTCTGGTTGTTGTTGGTAAAAAAAGCACACATGAAAAGACACTGGTGGATTGTGAAAAGAACACACATGTAATGACACTGGTTGTTGTTAGTAAAAAGAACACACATGCAATGACACTGGTGGATCCATAGGTGGATTGTGAAAAGAGCACACATGCAATGACACTGGTGGATCCATATGTGGTATGTGAAAAGAACACACATGCAATGACTCTAGTTGTTGTTAGTAAAAAGAACACACATGCAATGACACTAGTGGATCCATGTGTGGTCTCTGAAGAGGACACACATTTCAATGACACTGGTGGATCCATATGTGGTATGTGAAAAGAACAGTCATGAAATGACTCCAGTTGTTGTTAGTCAAAAGAACACACATGCAATGACACTGGTGGATCCATAGGTGGATTGTGAAAAGAACACACATGCAATGACACTGGTTGTTGTTAGTAAAAAGAACACACATGCAATGACACTGGTGGATCCATGTGTGGTCTCTGAAGAGAACACACATGCAATGAATCTAGTTGTTGTTAGTAAAAAGAGCACACATGCGACGACACTGGTAGATCCATATGTGGTATATGAAAAGAACACACATTTCAATGACTCCAGTTGTTGTTAGTAAAAAGAACACACATGTAATGACACTGGTGGATCCATGTGTGG
Source organism: Avena insularis (assembly GCA_023614405.1). NCBI lineage: Eukaryota > Viridiplantae > Streptophyta > Magnoliopsida > Poales > Poaceae > Avena > Avena insularis. Next base: position 139,305,075 of record CM042686.1, on the reverse strand, counting down.
TCTCTGAAGAGAACACACATTTCAATGACACTGGTGGATCCATATGTGGTATGTGAAAAGAACAGTCATGAAATGACTCCAGTTGTTGTTAGTAAAAAGAACACACATGCAATGACACTGGTGGATCCATAGGTGGATTGTGAAAAGAACACACATTCAATGACACTGGTGGATCCATATGTGGTATGTGAAAAGAACACACATGCAATGACTCTGGTTGTTGTTAGTAACAAGAACACACATGCAATAACACTGGTGGATCCATGTGTGGTCTCTGAAGAAAACACACATTTCAATGATACTGGTGGATCCATATGTGGTATGTGAAAAGAACACACATGAAATGACTCTGGTTGTTGTTAGTAAAAAAAGCACACATGCAATGACACTGGTGGATCCACACATGGATTGTGAAAAGAACACACATGCAATGACACTGGTGGATCCATATGTGGTATGTGAAAAGAACACACATTTCAATGACTCTGGTTGTTGTTAGTAAAAAGAACACACATTTCAATGACACTGGTGGATTCATGTGTGGTATGTGAAAAGAACACACATGAAATGACTCTGGTTGTTGTTAGTAAAAAGAGCACACAAGCAATGACACTGGTGGATCCATAGGTGGATTGTGAAAAGAACACACATGCAATGACACTGAAGGATCCATATGAGGTATGTGAAAAGAACACACATTTCAATGACTCTGGTTGTTGTTAGTAAAAAGAACACACATGCAATGACACTGGTGGATCCATAGGTGGATTGTGAAAAGAGCACACATGCAATGACACTGGTGGATCCATATGTGCTATGTGAAAAGAACACACATGCAATGACTCCAGTTGTTGTTAGTAAAAAGAACACACATGTAATTTCACTGGTGGATCCATGTGTGGTCTCTGAAGAGAACACACATTTCAATGACACTGGTGGATCCATATGTGGTATGTGAAAAGAATAGTCATGAAATGACTCCAATTGTTGTTAGTAAAAAGAACACACATGCAATTACACAGGTGGATCCATAGGTGGATTGTGAAAAGAACACACATGCAATGACACTGGTGGATCCATATGTGGTATGTGAAAAGAACACACATGCAATGACTCTGGTTGTTGTTAGTAACAAGAACACACATGCAATAACACTGGTGGATCCATGTGTAGTCTCTGAAGAGAACACACATTTCAATGACACTGGTGGATCCATATGTGGTATGTGAAAATAACACACATGAAATGACTAGATGTTGTTAGTAAAAAAAGCACACATGCAATGATGCTGGTGGATCCATAGGTGGTATGTGAAAAGAACACACATACAATGACACTGGTTGTTATTAGTAAAAAGAACACACAAGCAATGACATTGGTGGATCAATGTGTGGTCTCTAAAGAGAACACACATTTCAATGACTCTGGTTGTTGTTAGTAAAAAGAACACACATGCAATGACACTGGTGGATCCATGTGTGGTATCTAAAGAGAACACACATGCAATGACTCAGGTTGTTGTTAGTAAAAAGAACACACATTTCAATGACTCTGGTTGTTGGTAGTAAAAAGAACACACATGCAATGACACAAGTGGCTCCATAGGTGGATTGTGAAAAGAGCACACATGCAATGTCACTGGTGGATCCATATGTGGTATGTGAAAAGAACACACATTTCAATGACTCTAGTTGTTGTTAGTAAAAAGAACACACATGTAATGACACTGGTGGATCATGTGTGGTCTCTGAAGAGAACACACATTCCAATGACACTGGTGGATCCATCCGTGGTATGTGAAAGGAACAGTCATGAAATGACTCCAGTTGTTGTTAGTAAAAAGAACATACATGCAATGACACTGGTGGATCCATAGGTGGATTGTGAAAAGAACACACATGCAATGACACTGGTGGATCCATATGTGCTATGTGAAAAGAACACACATGGAATGACTCTGGTTTTTGTTAGTAACAAGAACACACATGAAATGACACTGGTGGATCCATGTGTGGTCTCTGAAGAGAACACACATTTCGGTGACACTGGTGGATCCATATGTGGTATGTGAAAAGAACACACATGAAATGACTCTGGTTGTTGTTAGTAAAAAAATCACGCATGCAATGACACTAGTGGATCCATATGTGGATTGTGAAAAGAACACACATGTAATGACACTGGTGGATCCATATGTGGTATGTGAAAAGAACAGTCATGAAATGACTCCAGTTGTTGTTAGCAAAAAGAACACACATGCAATCACACTGGTGGATCCATAGGTGGATTGTGAACAGAACACACATGCAATGACACTGGTTGTTGTTAGTAAAAAGAACACACATGCAATGACACTGGTGGATCCATGTGTGGTCGCTGAAGATAACACACATTTCAATGACACTGGTGGAGTCATATGTGGTATGTGAAAAGAATAGTCACGAAATGACTCCAGTTGTTGTTAGTAAAAAGAACACACATGCATTGACACAGGTGGATCCATAGGTGGATTGTGAAAAGAACACACATGCAATGACACTGGTGGATCCATATGTGGTATGTGAAAAGAACACACATGAAATGACTCTGGTTGTTGTTAGTAACAAGAACACACATACAATAACACTGGTGGATCCATGTGTGGTCTCTGAAGAGAACACACATTTCAATGACACTGGTGGATCCATTTGTGGTATGTGAAAAGAACACACATGAAATGACTCTCGTTGTTGTTAGTAAAAAAAGCACACATGAAATGACACTGGTGGATCCATAGGTGGTATGTGAAAAGAACACACATGCAATGACACTGGATGTTATTAGTAAAAAGATCACACAAGCAATGACATTTTTTGGATCCATGTGTGGTCTCTGAAGAGAACACACATTTCAATGACTCTGGTTGTTGTTAGTAAAAAGAACACACATGCAATGACACTAGTGGATCCATGTGTGGTCTCTGAAGAGAACACACATGCAATGACTCTGGTTGTTGTTAGTAAAAAGAACACACATGCAATGACACTAGTGGATCCATCTGTGGTATGTGAAAAGAACACATATTTCAATGACACTGGTGGATCCATATGTGGTATGTGAAAAGAACACACATGAAATGACTCTAGTTGTTGTTAGTAAAAAAAGCACACATGCAATGACACAGGTGGATCCATAGGTGGTACGTGAAAAGAACACACATGCAATGACACTGGTTGTAATTAGTAAAAAGAACACACAAGCAATGACATTGGTGGATCCATGTGTGTTCTCTGAAGAGAACACACATTTCAATGACTCTGGTTGTTGTTAGTAAAAAGAACACACATGCAATGACACTGGTGGATCCATGTGTGGTCTCTGAAGTGAACACACATGCAATGACTCTGGTTGTTGTTAGTAAAAAGAACACACATGCAATGACACTGGTGGATCCATATGTTGTATGTGAAAAGAACACACATTTCAATGACTCTGGTTGTTGTTAGTAAAAAGAACACACATGCAAGGACACTAGTGGATCCATAGGTGGATTGTGAAAAGAGCACACATGCAATGACACTGGTGGATCCATATGTGGTATGTGAAAAGAACACACATGGAATGACTCCAATTGTTGTTAGTAAAAAGAACACACATGTAATGACACTGGTGGATCCATGTGTCGTCTCTGAAGAGAACACACATTTCAATGACACTGGTGGATCCATATGTGGTATGTGAAAAGAACACACATTTCAATGACTCTAGTTGTTGTTAGTATAAAGAACACACATGTAATGACACTGGTGGATCCATGTGTGGTCTCTGAAGAGAACACACAATTCAATGACACTGGTGGATCCATATGTGGTATGTGAAAAGAACAGACATGAAATGACTCCAGTTGTTGTTAGTAAAAAGAACACACATGCAATGACACTGGTGGATCCATAGGTGCATTGTGAAAAGAACACACATGCAATGACACTGGTGGATCCATATGTGGTATCTGAAAAGAACACACATGCAATGACTCTGGTTTTTGTTAGTAACAAGAACACACATGCAATTTCATTGGTGGATCCATGTGTGGTCTCTGAAGAAAACACACATTTCAATCACACTAGTGGATCCATATGTGGTATGTGAAAAGAACAGACATGAAATGACTCTGGTTGTTGTTAGTAAAGAAAGAACACATGCATTGACACTAGTGGATCCATATGTGAATTGTGAAAAGAACACACATGTAATGACACTGGTTGTTGTTAGTAAAAAGAACACACATGCAATGACACTAGTGGATCCTTGTGTGGTCTCTGAAGAGAACACACATTTCAATGACTCTGGTTGTTGTTAGTAAAAAGAACGAACATGCAATGACACTAGTGGATCCATGTGTGGTCTCTGAAGAAAACACACATTTCAATGACTCTGGTTGTTAGTAAAAAGAACACACATGCAATGAAACTGGTGGATCCATGTGTGGTCTCTGAAGATAACACACATGCAATGACTCTGGTTGTTGTTAGTAAAAAGAACACATATGCAATGACACTGGTGGATCCATATGTGGTATGTGAAAAGAACACATATTTCAATGACTCTGGTTGTTGTTAGTAAAAAGAACACACATGTAATTTCACTGGTGGATCCATGTGTGGTGTCTGAAGAGAACACACATTTCAATGACACTAGTGGATCCATATGTGGTATGTGAAAAGAACAGTCATGAAATGACTGCAGTTATTGTTAGTAAAAAGAACACACATGCAATGACACTGGTGGATCCATAGGTGGATTGTGAAAATAACACACATGCAATGACACTGGTGGATCCATATGTGGTATGTGAAAAGAACACACATGCAATGACTCTGGTTGTTGTTACTAACAAGAACAAACATGCAATAACACTGGTGGATCCATGTGTGGTCTCTAAAGATAACACACATTTCAATGATACTGGTGGATCCATATGTGGTATGTGAAAAGAACACACATGAAATGACTTTGGTTGTTGTTAGTAAAAAAAGCACACATGCAATGACACTGGTGGATCCTTACGTGGATTGTGAAAAGAACACACATGCAATGACACTGGTGGATCCATATGTGGTTTGTGAAAAGAACACACATTTCAATGACTATGGTTGTTGTTAGTAAAAAGAACACACATTTAAATGACACTGGTGGATCCATGTGTGGTATGTGAAAAGAACACACATGAAATGACTGGTTGTTGTTAGTAAAAAAACACACATGCAATGACACTGGTGGATCCAAAGGTGGATTGTGAAAAGAACACGCATGCAATGACACTTGAGGATCCATATGTGCTATGTGAAAAGAACACACATTTCAATGACTCCAGTTGTTGTTAGTAAAAAGAACACACATGCAATGACACTGGTGGATCCATAGGTGGATTGTGAAAAGAACACACATGCAATCACACTGGTGGATCCATATGTGGTATCTGAAAAGAACACACATGCAATGACTCTGGTTTTTGTTAGTAACAAGAACACACACGCAATGACACTGGTGGATCCATGTGTGGTCTCTAAATAAAACACACATTTCAATGACACTAGTGGATCCATATATGGTATGTGAAAAGAACAGACATGAAATGACTCTGGTTGTTAGTAAAGAAAGCACACATGCATTGACACTAGTGGATCCATATGTGGATTGTGAAAAGAACACACATGTAATGACACTGGTTGCTGTTAGTAAAAAGAACACACATGCAATGACACTAGTGGATCCTTGTGTGGTCTCTGAAGAGAACACACATTTCAATGACTCTGGTTGTTGTTAGTAAAAAGAACACACATGCAATGACACTGGTGGATCCATGTGTGGTCTCTGAAGAAAACACACATTTCAATGACTCTGATTGTTAGTAAAAAAGAACACAGATGCAATGAATCTGGTGGATCCATGTGTGGTCTCTGAAGAGAACACACATGCAATGACTCTTGTTGTTGTTAGTAAAAAGAACACATATGCAATGACACTGGTGGATCCATATGTGGTATGTGAAAAGAACACATATTTCAATGACTCTGGTTGTTGTTAGTAAAAAGAACACACATGTAATTTCACTGGTGGATCCATGTGTGGTGTCTTAAGAGAACACATATTTCAATGACACTGGTGGATCCATATGTGGTATGTGAAAAGAACACACATGCAATGACACTGGTGGATCCATAGGTGGATTGTGAAAAGAACACACATGCAATGACACTAGTGGATCCATATGTGGTATGTGAAAAGAACACACATGCAATGACTCTGGTTGTTGTTACTAACAAGAAACATGCAATAACACTGGTGGATCCATTTGTGGTCTCTGAAAAGAACACACATTTCAATGACACTGGTGGATCCATATGTGGTATGTGAAAAGAACACACATGAAATGACTTTGGTTGTTGTTAGTAAAAAAGCACACATGCAATGACACTGGTGGATCCATATGTGGTATGTGAAAAGAACACACATTTCAATGACTCTGGTTGTTGTTAGTAAAAAGAACACACATTTAAATGACACTGGTGGATCCATGTGTGGTATGTGAAAAGAACACACATGAAATGACTCTGGTTGTTGTTAGTAAAAACAGCACAGATGCAATGACACTGGTGGATCCATAGGTGGATTGTGAAAAGAACACGCATGCAACGACACTTGAGGATCCATATGTGCTATGTGAAAAGAACACACATTTCAATGACTCCGGTTATTGTTAGTAAAAAGAATATACATGCAATGACACTGGTGGATCCATAGGTGGATTGTGAAAAGAGCACACATGCAATGACACTAATGGATCCATATGTGCTATGTGAAAAGAACACACATGCAATGACTCCAGTTGTTGTTAGTAAAAAGAACACACGTGTAATGACACTGGTGGATCCATGTGTCGTCTCTGAAGAGAACACACATTTCAATGACACTGGTGGATCCATATGTGGTATGTGAAAAGAACAGTCATGAAATGACTCCACTTGTTGTTAGTAAAAAGAACGCACATGCAATGACACTGGGGGATCCATAGGTGGATTGTGAAAAGAACACACATGCAATGACACTGGTGGATCCATATGTGGTATGTGAAAAGAACACACATGCAATGACTCTGGTTGTTGTTAGTAACAAGAACACACATGCAATAACAGTAGTGGATCCATGTGTGGTCTCTAAAGAGAACACACATTTCAATGACACTGGTGGATCCATATGTGGATTATGAAAAGAACACACATGTAATTACACTGGTTTTTGTTAGTAAAAAGAACACACATGCAATGACACTGGTGGATCCATGTGTGGTCTCTGAAGAGAACACACATTTCAATGACTCTGGTTGTTGTTAGTAAAAAGAACACACATGCAATGACTCTAGTGGATCCATAGGTGGATTGTGAAAAGAGCACACATGCAATGACACTGGTGGATCCATATGTGGTATGTGAAAAGAACACACATGCAATGACTCCAGTTGTTGTTAGTAAAAAGAACACATATGTAATGACACTGGTGGATCCATGTGTCGTCTCTGAAGAGAACACACATTTCAATGACACTGGTGGATCCATATGTGGTATGTGAAAAGAATAGTCATGAAATAACTCTAGTTGTTGTTAGTAAAAAGAACACACATGCAATGACACTGGTGGATCCATAGGTGGATTGTGAAAAGAACACACATGCAATAACACAGGTAGATCCATATGTGGTATGTGAAAAGAACACACATGCAATGACTCTGGTTTTTGTTAGTAACAAGAGCACACATGCAATAACACTGGTGGATCCATGTGTGGTCTCTGAAGAGAACACACATTTCAATGATACTGGTGGATCCATATGTCGTATGTGAATAGAACACACATGAAATGACTCTGGTTGTTGTTAGTAAAAAAAGAAGACATGCAATGACACTGGTGGATCCATAGGTGGTATGTGAAAAGAACACACATGCAATGACACTGGTGGATCCATATGTGGTATGTGAAAAGAATACACATTTCAATGACTCTGGTGGATCCATGTGTGGTATGTGAAAAGAACACACATGAAATGACTCTGGTTGTTGTTAGTAAAAAGAGCACACATGCAATGACACTGGTGGATCCATAGGTGGATTGTGAAAAGAACACACATGCAATGACACTGGAGGATCCATATGTGGTATGTGAAAAGAACACACATTTCAATGACTCTGGTTGTTGTTAGTAAAAAGAACACACATGCAATGACACTGGTGGATCCATAGGTGGATTGTGAAAAGAGCACACATGCAAAGACATTGGTGGATCCATATGTGCTATGTGAAACGAACACACATGCAATGACTCAAGTTGTTGTTAGTAAAAAGAACACACATATAATTTCACTGATGGATCCATGTGTGGTCTCTGAAGAGAACACACATTTCAATGACACTGGTGGATCCATATGTGGTATGTGAAAAGAACAGTCATGAAATGACTCTAGTTGTTGTTAGTAAAAAGAACACACATGCAATGACACTGGTGCATCCATAGGTGGATTGTGAAAAGAACACACATGCAATGACACTGGTGGATCCATATGTGGTATGTGAAAAGAACACACATGCAATGATTCTGGTTGTTGTTAGTAACAAGAACACACATGCAATAACACTGGTGGATCCATGTGTGGTCTCTGAAGAGAACACACATTTCAATGACACTGGTGGATCCATATGTGGTATGTGAAAAGAACACACATGAAATGACTCTAGTTGTTGTTAGTAAAAAAAGCACACATGCAATGACACTGGTGGATCCATAGGTGGTATGTGAAAAGAACACACATGCAATGGCACTGGTGGATCCATATGTGGTATGTGAAGAGAACACACATTTCAATGACTCTGGTTGTTGTTAGTAAAAAGAACAAACATGCAATGACACTAGTGGATCCATAGTTGGATTGTGAAAAGAGCACACATGCAATGACACGGGTGGATCCATATGTGGTATGTGAAAAGAACACACATGCAATGACTCTCGTTGTTGTTAGTAAAAAGAACACACGTGTAATGACACTGGTGGATCCATGTGTCGTCTCTGAAGAGAACACACATTTCAATGACACTGGTGGATCCATATGTGGTATGTGAAAAGAACACACATTTCAATGACTCTGGTTGTTGTTAGTAAAAAGAACACACATGCAATGAAATTGGTGGATCCATAGGTGGATTGTGAAAAGAGCACACATGCAATGACACTAGTGGATCCAGATGTGGTATGTGAAAAGAACACACATGCAATGACTCTTGTTGTTGTTAGTAAAAAGAACACACATGTAATGACACTGGTGGATCCATGTGTGGTCTCTGAAGAGAACACACATTTCAATGACACTGGTGGATCCATATGTGGTATGTGAAAAGAACAGTCATGAAATGACTCGAGTTGTTGTTAGTAAAAAGAACACACATGCAATGACACTGGTGGATCCATAGGTGGATTGTGAAAAGAACACACATGCAATGACACTGGTGGATCCATATGTGGTATGTGAAAAGAACACACATGCAATGATTCTGGTTGTTGTTAGTAACAAGAACACACATGCAATAACACTGGTGGATCCATGTGTGGTCTCTGAAGAGAACACACATTTCAATGACACTGGTGGATCCATATGTGGTATGTGAAAAGAACACACATGAAATGACTCTAGTTGTTGTTAGTAAAAAAAGCACACATGCAATGACACTGGTGGATCCATAGGTGGTATGTGAAAAGAACACACATGCAATGGCACTGGTGGATCCATATGTGGTATGTGAAGAGAACACACATTTCAATGACTCTGGTTGTTGTTAGTAAAAAGAACACACATGCAATGACACTAGTGGATCCATAGTTGGATTGTGAAAAGAGCACACATGCAATGACACGGGTGGATCCATATGTGGTATGTGAAAAGAACACACATGCAATGACTCTCGTTGTTGTTAGTAAAAAGAACACACGTGTAATGACATGGTGGATCCATGTGTCGTCTCAAGAGAACACACATTTCAATGACACTGTGGATCCATATGTGGTATGTGAAAAGAACACACACTTCAATGACTGGTTGTTGTTAGTAAAAGAACACACATGCAATGAAATTGGTGGATCCATAGGTGGATTGTGAAAAGAGCACACATGCAATGACACTAGTGGATCCAGATGTGGTATGTGAAAAGAACACACATGCAATGACTCTTGTTGTTGTTAGTAAAAAGAACACACATGTAATGACACTGGTGGATCCATGTGTGGTCTCTGAAGAGAACACACATTTCAATGACACTGGTGGATCCATATGTGGTATGTGAAAAGAACAGTCATGAAATGACTCCAGTTGTTGTTACTAAAAAGAACACACATGCAATGACACTGGTGGATTCATAGGTGCATTGTGAAAGAACACACATGCAATGACACTGGTGGATCCATATGTGGTATGTGAAAAGAACACACATGCAATGACTCTGGTTGTTGTTAGTAACAAGATCACACATGCAATAACACTGGTGGATCCATGTGTGGTCTCTGAAGAGAACAAACATTTCAATGACTCTGGTTGTTGTTAGTAAAAAGAACACACATGCAATGACACTGGTGGATCAATGTGTGGCCTCTAAAGAGAACACACATGCAATGACTCTGGTAGTTGTTAGTAAAAAGAGCACACATTTCAATGATACTGGTGGATCCATAGGCGGATTGTGAAAAGAGATTTTCCCTCTCTCTCGGTCACAAATCTCACAAAAGCCCAAACTTGTGGAGATCCCAAACATGTGCTCACTCGTGGTGCGATGCCCTGATTGGCTGACACAGATGTCACGCGGATCGTCTCCACCAACCGTTGATCCCATGTGATCCAGCGGGCAGGATAACCCCTCCCTTCTCCACTTTTTTTATGCATGGTCAATCCGTTCCACCTCTCTATCTGTGCCACTGATACTTTACCTCCATAAACAAGTGAAACTCCATCTATCTAACTAAAATAAATAAAATAAATGATCATATTTCGAAGAAGCCATCGTCTTTGTCTTCCGGTTCGTCCTCGTCTTCGTCAACGCCATGGTCACTGCCATCGCCGCTGTCGGTGTCCTCCTATGACGACTCGACATCGCCCCTTCCTCGAATAAGCACGCTATCTCCTCGTCGGAGTCCTCCTCCTCTTCCTCTTCATAGTCCCACGGGTCCATGTCACTCTCCTCCGCTTCTGCCTCCAACTGATGGATGAACGCCTCCTCGTTGGCCGAGTCAGACTCGTCCAAATAGCTATCTCCTCTCTTCTTCTTGGTCTTCTTCTCGTTCCTCTTCTTGTCCATACTCGCTGGTGCAACACGCGCCCCCGTCCTGACTGCTGGTTTGCGCATGTCTGACGCTGCAGGTACCCCATGCTCCTCCTGCGCGGCCGGTACGAGCTTCAACGTCGCGGTGTTCTAGAGTGTCGATGTCGAGGGATCCTGGCGTGGTCGGACATGACGTGCTGCCTCAGCAGGCGACTCGTGAGCGCGAACGATGTAGCGAAGAGCCAGGGATGCAGGACGGTCAGTGGACGACTTGGACCTGCCATTTCCACGGCGAGGGGGCATCGTGCTCTAGGTAGTTGCTTCGAATGGTCGATGGCGGGTACACAGAGTGGGGTGTCGATCTGATCAAGGACGAGCAGCGGTTTCAGGCGTCGTGTCCACGCATGCATTTGTCGATTATCAAAAAAAAGTAATATCTCGCGTACTGAATATAATTTGATCACAACAAAAGTGGCACAACGTATTCTAGACTCGTAAATATCTCGTGCGTGCCTGCCACGTGGAGTTCGACATGCCGACGTGATCGTGCAGCGGTTGCGCACGTCATTGCCCCATCAACACGTGACACACGCACGCGGGATGTGCGCGCCGATTCCCGTGATGACCATCCGGCTCGCACTCCCCTTATTATATACTGGATTTTGGGTGGCACCAAAGACCATTGAAGTGTCCATCGCAATAAAGATAAGTCCCATCGATTGCCTACCCCTGCCTCCCTGGCTTCTTTGAGAAGGTAGACCATACACAGTGGTCTTGTATAATAGTACTAGTACTACTGGACCATGGCCTGTACTCTTTGACTCTTCTCCCACACTAATCACTATCTCCTTCCTCCTGCCGCCGCCACACTCACCCTGCAAGCCATGGCTCCACTAAGGAGGAGGAGAGGCCGGTCGACGATCCTCATAGAGAAAAGGGAGAGAAATCGCCGCGAGGCACTTCTTGCTCTACCAGCCGCTCAAGCCCACCCTCTCATCGAGGCCCAATCTCCCCCGACAATGGCGCCGAATGTTCTAGCAGGCAAGGGCTCCTCCCGGTACGGTCTTCTTATTCTACTTCTTCCCCATCTCCCTCTCTATCATGATCTTAATCAGCTTCTTCTTGTTTTTCTTCTTCTTCTGGCACTTCCTCCTCTACGTATTACAGGTCGGCCGTGGAGCCCGAATCCACCACGACGGAGGCGTTGCAGGACCCGTTCAGCCCCGTTCCATGTCTCAGCGAGGTAGCAAATCTGCACGCTGTTATTTCTCCGAGTTATGATGTGGATTTCTTAGATACTGTCCTCCCCGCATTGGTTTTTCTTCTTCTTTTGCGAGTTGTATTAGTTTTCATGAATATGACTAGATCTCTTGGTCTTTCCTTAATACCGATGTTCATAGATTCACTATGGATTTTTTGTGATTACGATTAGTTTATAGTGGTCATGAATAGATCTCTAGGTCCATTTTTTAACACTACGGCCAATAGATTCAACGGGGATTTTTTTTGATCTGTATTAGTATTCACCTGGGACCTGGAGTGTAATTGTAGAATTCCTATTTCAATTAACATGAACGATGCAGCGATCGAAGGCCGAGTACCGTGACAAGGTGGCCGCGATCAGTTCCAAGATTACCAACCAACATGAGCTTGCACGCTCCCTCACCCAAGCTAATGAGAGCCTACGCAAGCAATTATCTGTGCAGAAGGAGATCTCGCTAGATTTTGCATGTGACATGGTTAGGCTGCAAAAAGTGCTCGACCTTAACTTGAACAGGCAAGAACATGCCATCAAGATAATCAACGAGCTCACGGAGGAGAAGAAGAATCTCGTGGAAAGGTGCATTCTCCTGCAGGACGAAGTCAGCGAGGCACTCAGAGGATGCGTCGAGGACACCAAGGCTACCATCCGAGCCAACCATGACAGGAACCGTTGCCTGGATGCAGTCAAGGAGATGAAGGCAGACATGAGCAGAGGGATCACCATACTCGAGGGTGTTCGGAAAGAGAATGAGGACCTAAGGGCATGTCTGGAGGCATATCAGAGCAATGCCCAATTCTGATTCCCGTTAGTAGGGACACGAATATCAGTTCGTCCTCCACTCCTTTTGTAATGTTTAGGGTTCAGGGAGCAATGCCCATGTCTGCTTCCCATTATAGGGTGCAATAAGAATCCTAGGGTAACTCCTTATCTATCTGGACATGTGTTGGTGTTCATGTTCATGAATGGACACCATGTTATCTTTCCATTATGTATCTGGACATGGGTTTCTGCATTCTGAGTTTGCCACTCTCCCACTACTATTTGGTGATATGGGGAAAAACCCACAACACACTAAACTGCAGATAAATCTTATTTGTCTTTGAAATTGAAATTATGACAGTGCCACTAGTCGATTCATAAAATGTTGATTAGTCCTAGATTGCTTCTTCCTTGAAATTATGACAGTGCCACTAGTCGATTCAGTTAATTATGGAAACTAACCAGCTTGTCCTGGTGAACTGAACAAACCATACTATGTATTTTTGTTGCAGGGAAAGAGGCGAAAGATCGACCAGGACCTGGCGACCTGGCTAAATGACAAGATAGCAATCCAAAGGGAGAAGCAGAATTCCCAGAAACTGGCCTTTGACCAACTGCGCGCTGAACTCGTGGTCCTTTTTGACAAGTGCCAGAAACTGAAGGAGTTAAACGCCGACTAGGCGAAGCTACACAGTGAAGGTCGCACCTCGGCTAGGAAGCAGACGGAGATCATGAAAGGGATCTTGAAGGAAAATTGTATGGCTACAGACAAAATTCTCCAATCCGTGACGGAGCGCTGGAACCTACAGCTGAAGCTCGACATAGTACTGAAGGAGGTGGCCAAACATAGGGAGGTGGCCAAACATGGCGAATGCGTCGTCGCAGGCGACGGCGTCGGTGTTGGCGACAGAGAGAGAGAGAGAGAGAGAGAGAGAGAGAGAGAGAGAGAGAGAGAGAGAGAGAGCAGCCCTTCTACCGCTACAACAATGACTAAATTGGCATGTTACAATAGTTTGATGGATACCATGCCCTTTCCCTGGATTACTGTCTCCTGTCTAATATGGATTCTCTTCACACATTCTCATTTCAAATATTAAACCTGCACTCCCTCCATCCCAATTTCATTGCCTAACGAAAACATACCAGTATATTACATCATCTAAAGAAACAAAATCATGTCAACTACAAGTTACTTATGCATCACTTCTTCAGTCATGGTTTCACAAAACATTTGTCAACACCCGGATTTTTAATCTCAGATGCCCGTTATGCCATACCTCGCATCCTAGGATTACCATTTTTGCGAGACATAACGGATTGGATATCACAGTACATCATCCATTACAAACCATACATCAGGTTTTACACAAATAAGGATCTCATGATCTAGTCTTAATACAACAAGCAGCGGAAATAAAAGATAGCGTAGCGGTGGGGTCCATCTTCAGGGGCACAGGCAATGCTGATGAAGGCAGATAGTCCTAGTCATCATAGCCGTCCTGCTGACCATCATCTTGATAATATCCTTCATAGTCTGGCCATGATAATAGCCAGGGAGAAAGGCCATGAGTAGTCTTTAAGTACTCGCAAACTACTATTAACAGGTACTATAATTCTCAGTTAAAGTGTTGAATCTAATTTTACTATCAAATTAAGTTTGAAACCTAAGCTGAGTTCAGAAGCAAAGAAAGATAAAGCAAAGTTCTAGAATCACTTAAACTGGGAAACTATTATCATCAACACAACCCTGTTGTGGTCAAGTCAAAGTTCATCATTCATTCCAAGTTATTTAGAAAACATCTGACAATGAAACAGTATGGCCATTCCAACTGTCCATAACCGCGGACGCCGCTATTCGAATAGTTTGACACTCTACAGAGGTGGTACACTTTCACCACAAGATTCGATACATCTGTCAGGGATAACCCTGAATCATCATACTTAGTATGCAGATAATCAAACATAACCTTCCCTTTACATACCCTAGTACCAGCACCTCTCCTATGAGCATGGCCTCCCAACCATGACCATCAGTCATCTTGGGCACTTCATAGGTGGACAACATTGAGAGGTAGCCTCAGCTCAAACCTCTCCCGTGAGGGAACTAATACTAATGCATATAAATTTCCAGCTAAGCCTTACCCAATTCAGGTAGTGTGGTTTATGCAGTAAATTTGGAATGGTATCGCATCCGAATCCAACCATCAGTTTTATAAAAAGGTTAAGGCTCATGCCTCATCATTTTCATCATCATAAACCAGTTGTGTCTCTCAACACATGTCAAAACATCTCAATAGAATGACTCATCATTCCAAGGTTTTCACAATTCATTTTCACCAAGGGTTCCCATCTAAAGTGACTCAAGTTTTCGATCTATTCTAAAATACTAAGTTAAGAGTGTCCACTAAGGTGGAAAAGATGGTTTCAATCTCATGCCATAGAATAACATCTAAAGGTTTCTAAGTAGGTCAAGTTTTATACTTTTTATGCTACCTTCAAACCAAGTATAGAACTTTGCATAACCTAAGAGGGGTAAAACTTGTAGGTAAGACTTGGGGTACTAGTAGTTAAAAAGGGTGTGATCAAGGCATGCCTAAAGCATCCTTGCTCATTCATCTAGCTTAATTCTAGCTTGCTAACAATAGCTTTCCTTGGTTGGTGCAGTGGTTGAAGTTTTCTTCTTCTTCTTCTTCTTGGTAGAACTCCTCCTCCTCGAAAGCTTGGTCGGTACTAGCATCTATAAATACATAGGGAGTAGATAATCACCAAACAATACTTAACTAGGCTAAGTAGCATTCTAAAACACACAATTGATGATCTATTGTCATCACAAGCATCACAAGTTTAACTCAATAGTTTCAACCTTTTTATTTTAGAAAAGTAATTTCTACTCACTGAAATATTAACTAAAATTTAATATTCACCACCAAAATATGGGATCATGTGGACACATGTCCTCACCACATATTCTAACATGTGGGAATGAGATTTAAAGGTTGGATCAATATTACTTTAGTTTAAGTTTATTATTTAATGATTTAAAGTGACTAGAAATGCCTATATAGCATTATTTTGGTACTAGTCCAAAGTCACTGCATGTAAACCTTAATATTATTACATATTTAGATAGATATGATGAAATTTGATTTTTGAGAGTTGGAATCAACTCAAAAGCTAACTTTGTTGATTTTATAAAAATGTTGCAAGTGGCAAAAGCTTCTGTCTTCTTATTTTTATTAGGAGAGATCTATAACTCTAATTGAATTAAGTCCAACGGGATTGGATAGATCATTTTAATACCTTTCATATAAAATTGGTTTCATGCAATTTGGATTTCTAAAACTCTCTGAATTGATTTTTGAAATAGTGGACACAAACTAGATTTAACTAAAAAGAAAAATCTAGATTTGAATCTATGGGCTAGCGCGGGAAAGGACTTGGGCCGGCCCAGTGGCGCTCCGTGGCATGGGGCTCAGCTGACAGGGGGTCCCGCGTGTCAGCGGCACTTAAAACGCGAAATGGTACGCACGCTGTGGGCCGTGCGATTAGAAGCGAGATCAACGGCCGAGGGTCGTCGTCGACGACGAATAGGTCGCCGGCGAGCTCGAACCCTAGCAGCTCGGTGGGGGTCTACTGGGGGCATACCAGGGCTCCAGCAGGGTTGGCGAGGCGGGCAAAAGATGTGGAAGATGACGGAGAGGCGAGGCGCGGTTGCAGCGGAGCTTGGGGTGGTCGAAATCAACGGCGCCCTTCTCCTCCTGCCGCGGTTGCTCCGACTCCAATTCCGGCGAGGCAGAGCTCGCCTTGCTCCGGCTAGAGGTGCGTGAGGTTCAGCGAGGTGAGGAGAGTGGAATGGTGTGGAGAGAAGAGGCTGGGGAGGGCTCTTTTTATAGGCCCGACGGTGAGACCGAGCGGGATGGGCAAGCGACGGTGACGACATGGCTATGGCGAGGTAGCGGCATGGCTGGGGATGGTGATCGACAGGCGGTTCCCTGGCGGTGCTCTAGGACTTGAATGCGGCCGTAGGGGCGGTGGCACGATGCAGGCGAGGTGGCGCTCGAGAGGCGACGGTGTCCATGGCGAGCGGTGGCTGTGAGGCTTTGGGCGGCGAACGGGGATGTCTGGGGTGTTCTCCGGGTCGAGGTGGAGCGGCGGGCGTGGGCTGGTGCCAAGGGGCGGTCTGTGCGAGTGGGGACAGAGCGTGCTCTGGGGGCAGCACTAGCATGGTGCAGTGGCACTAGGCGCGGTTTGTGCTCGGTGGTCCACTGCTGCTCCGGGCTCGGGCAAGGGACAGGGGGTGGCAGTGAGCTCCTAGCTACCTCCTAGACATGGCGAGGGAGGGGGAGATGGTCTGCTGCGGCGGGGCAAAGTTTGGCCGGCGATCATGCCCTCGGGTTGACATGGCAAGAGGGTTAGGGACAAGGGAGAGAGGTGTTAAGGGTTTGGTTAGACTAGGAAGGGACAAAGGAGATAAATGAGGATCAATTGGGGGCAAAACCCTGTTCAAAACAGTGAGCTAGGATTAGAGGTGATAATATGCATGCCAAGTGTTTGATGAAATGGACGCATGAAAGAAAGTTTTGAATTTTGGTTTCAAAAATTTTGGGTGATCTCCACTAGTGATAGGTAGTCTCTGGTTGCAAGGGTTTTGAAAATGGAGCTCAAATAGATGGTTTTTGAAATAGGGGTGATCTATGTATATGCATTAGATTCAATTTTAAACTGTCATTTAAAATAGTTAACAGAATGTTTTTAGCAGATCAAAAGGTGGGCCTTGGTACCTCATTATGTGTACTAGCAAGGGGTGCAAAGATCAAGAATTGTTTCTGTTAAGAATTGAGTACTAGGAATAGCCAAAGTAGGCATGAGAGTTAAATTTTCCAAAATGACCATTCCTTCTTTTCAATTCTTTTTGATTTGATTTTCTTTAGGAAAAGTTTGGGAATGATGTAGATGATGTTTAAATCACCTAAGAAACATTTTACAAGCATCGGATCAATCAATCATGGCAATTCAAACAACTCCTATTTTAAATGCATACACATATGAATGCTTTCATTTTAAATTTGGAAAAGTTTTTGTTAACCCTATTTTTGGATGATTTGATCTTGTTAAGCTTGGATTAAAGTTTTGGGATGTTACAAACCTTCCCCCCTTAAACAAAATCTCGTCCCGAGATTTACAAAGAAAACTAGGAACTAAAGAGATCTAGGAACTCTGTCCTAATGTAATCTTCGCGCTCCCAAGTAGCTTCCTCCTCGGTATGGTTGCTCCATTGAATCTTGAGAAACTTGATACTCCTGGTCCTGGTGGTTTTGTAGGCTTCTTCTAAGGTACGGATGGGTACTTCCCGATAGGTCAGGTCATTGTTGATTTCCACAGCTCTGTGATCGATATTCTTGAAAACTTCAGTCTTTTCAGGCACTTCCAAGCATTTGCGAAGTAACGAGATATGGAACACATTATGGATCGCTGACACCTCTTCAGGCAGTTCCAGTTGATACGATACTTCTCCTCGGCGGTTCAGAATCTTGAAAGGTCCGATATATCTGGGAGCTAACTTTCCCTTCAGACTAAAGCGTTGAGTTCCCTTCAATGGTGACACCTTGAGATATACGAAATCTCCGACATTGAAAGTCAGGTCTCTCCTTCTCTTGTCAGCATAGCTCTTCTGTCTGGATTGGGCGGTCTTGAGGTGCTCACGGACTTTGTGAACTTTCTCTTCTGCTTCTTGGAGAATGTCGGGTCCAAAGATCTGACTCTCTCCTACTTGCGACCAATTCAAAGGGGTACGACACTTTCTTTCGTATAGGAATTCAAATGGTGTCATCTGCAAACTAGCCTGATAACTGTTGTTATATGAGAATTCTGAAAAGGCGTGCCTTCCCATTTTGATCCGTATTCCAACACACAAGCTCTAAGCATATCCTCTAAGATCTGGTTGACTCTCTCAGTTTGTCCATCTGTTTGCGGGTGATACGAGGTGCTGAAGTTCAACTTGGTTCCTAATCCTT
Organism: Avena insularis; assembly: GCA_023614405.1. Lineage (NCBI taxonomy): Eukaryota > Viridiplantae > Streptophyta > Magnoliopsida > Poales > Poaceae > Avena > Avena insularis. The sequence goes on along the minus strand of CM042686.1, from coordinate 139,285,706 downwards.
CCTGAACTTTCTGCCAAAATCTTGAAGTAAACTGGGTACCTCGATCGGAGACGATGGTCTTGGGGGTTCCATGCAGACTAAAAATCCTAGCAATATATAGCTCTGCTAGTTTTGCACTCTGGTAGGTAGTCTTGACAGGTATGAAGTGGGATACCTTAGATAGTATATCAACGATGACCCAGATTGAGTCATTTCCCCTACTAGAAGTAGGCAAACCGGTGATAAAGTCCATTCCGACAGAATCCCATTTCCATTCCGGAATCTGCAATGGTTGCAACAATCCTGCAGGTCTCTAATGCTCTGCTTTGACTCTTTGACAGATGTCACATTTGGCGATGTAGCTTCCGATCTATCTCTCTTCATCTTGTGCCACCAAAATTGCTCTTTCAAATCCTGATACATCTTTGTTCCTCCGGGGTGGATAGAATAAAGAGTATCATGAGCTTCCTTCATGATAATTTACTTCAGCTCCGAATCTGCTGGCACACAGATACATCTTTTGTACCACAATACTCCTTCTTCGTCTTCGGTGAATCCAGGTACCTTTCCTATACCAATACGACGTTTGATTCCGTTGATACTTTCATTTCCCTTCTGGTCTTCCTTGATTTGGTTAAACAAAGTGGGTTTAAGTTCAATGCTAGCTAGGAATTCTTTGCTAACTAACTCAGTCCTGAACTGCTCCAACTCCTCATACAAACTTGGTTGCTTCTCTTCGATCATGGTGTTAAGCCTACACTGCAATCTGCTAAGAGCATCCGCTACCACATTGGCTTTGCCGGGGTGATAGTGAATGTCAAGGTCATAATCCTTGATTAACTGTAGCGTCCCCAACCTTTAATAAGATTGAGTCCCCTGTGTTTACAATGCTAGTCCCTGGATCAATAGCTAGCATCCACAGTTCAGATGTAATATCAAGAAACAAAGGTCATAATACAACTTTATAACCAGGAATAAAATAGTTTTATTACATCAAACATAGCTCATTGGCTATTTACATTACATTGCAGCGGAATAACTATAGTGATGGTTCCTTCATCTTCATAGTTCCACTGTCATATTTTTGTTGTAGACTTTGTAATCCTAATCAATCAATCTTCACTAAAATCAATCAAACCTGCAACATCATAAGTTACAGCCACAAGGGTCAATATGTTTGAATTGTATTGGCAAGTGATACTTTGGTAGTATAGTGGAGTCTATCATCTATATGCATTTGGCTAAGTGGAGCTGAGGCTTGCATTGCTCAAAATAGATTTTTCCCTATCATTTTGAAAATACTAAGTTTTGTTTGGCAAAAACAAATTCCAAGGCATCTACCAATCAAAGACTGAAGATCCACTCAGGGCATCTACCAATCAGAGACTGAAGATTATCTTGGCAAAAACAATTTTCTTAACCAAAGATTGAAGATCCTATCAAGGCATCTACCAATCAAAGACTGAAGATCCACTCAGGGCATCTACCAATCAGAGACTGAAGATTTGAAGATCCTTTCAAGGCATCTACCAATCAAAGATTGAAGAATTTCACACAACCCTGGTTCACCCACAAGTTTTAATTTAGAAATTGGAGTGATGAGATTCTTGATTGCTTCCATGTCTTGATGCTCAAATTGTCCTTTACCAGGGACATGGCTAAGTACTTAGGTTTTACACTCTGCAGAGGTGGTGCACTTTCCCCACAAGCCTTGGTTTCCCAAGACATGATCCTTCAGTAGCCTTTCCTTAGTCAAATGGACGCGCTCCAACCTAACATACACTACCACCCACTGTCCAAGTGACTAAGTTCCAGCATCCTAAGATCATGGCAGAGCCCATATTGCCAAGTGGTTGCACTTGAAACTTCTCAACATTTGACATCTCAAATCTCTTTGTTTCCTGGGTGGCCATCCACAAGTGAGATACACAAGCCAAGTCCATGGCCTTGTGAACCACTCAACATAAACCATTCCTTCCATTCCACCCAGGTGATTCATTAATTAGTTGTTTTGTTAAATAAAACACAAGTCCATAGACTTAGAATATTTTTCCATAGTGTGAATATATATCCCACCCAGGTTTTCTATTAGCTAGGCTAAGCTTGATAGTAATAGGATTCTTAACTTAGGTAAATCCTTCTAAGGATTCATTCTACTAGTTTTCCTATAGCAAGGTCTATACTTAGCAAAATAAAAACCATGCAAGTTTTACTTAGCAAAAACACTAATGCATATTGAAAATAATGGGATGGATAGTATGAAGTATCACTTGCCTTTTTGGTAGAGGGTATAGGCTTACTCCTTGTCCTTGCAACACTCACACTCTTCAAGTCACTACAATTCAATCAAGCAAGGCACAAACTTAATCTACCAATCAGCAAAACTACACACATAAAATAACAAAGTCAAACAAACAAGTTTTCACACACAAAGTAATGGGATCTAAGTCATGCATAAGCATGCAAAGGTTGGTTCTATTGTAGGGATGGTCTTCACTAGGCTTCTAAACTTTGTAGGTTCCAGATTGGTCATTTACCAAAATGGCAAAGTCATTTGCAAAAGGGTTTCTATTAGATTCCTAAACTTTGTAAGATCCAAATTGATCATTTACCAAAGTGGCAAAGTTCAAGTAATGCATGCAAGCATGCCAAGCTTTGATTTGTTTGAAAAAGGGGTTCCTAATGGGTCATAGACTTTTGGGAACACCTATTGGTCATTTTGTGAAGTGGCTAAGTCATTTGCAAAAGGTTTCACTATAAAACCATTTGCAAAACAAAGTGTCATTCTATGTGGTGTAGAAACATTTCTACTAGGGTATTAACCTATAGGTTTCACCAAATGAGTTGCTATTGCAAAACTTGGTGTTTTGGGTCAGTAGGTTTGGTTCAAAACATTTTCTCCAAAGTTTTCTTTATGAAAGCATTTTCATAAACAAAACAAATAGTTTTAGTTAGCTAGAAATGGACTAAACTAATTAATCCATCCTATTCTTTTCCAAAATCATTTTCCAAACTATGGGTTGGTTCCTAGGGTCAGTAAGGTCACAACAAACTAATTTTCAAAGGTTTTCACCTAAAAATCATTTTTAAATGATTTTTCTAATGTTAGCAAGTACACAAAAGAATCTGCAAAATCAAACAAGCTAACAAATACTATTTGCTAAACTAAGGGCAGGGTTGGCTAGAGCTTGTCTTGCTGATTCCAACGACATAAAGTTTGTAAAATTTGGACGTGTGGATCAAAAGATACATGGGTTTGAAGTTTGTAAGAAATTCTGTTTTCTAATTCTGTTTTTAAACAAACACTGGCCACGCGGCGTGATCTTACTGGTCGATACCGGTTCGGCCGGATCAGCTCTGTGGAACGTTGGATCTATTTAGATCGAGCGGTCCAGAGGTCATACCTCTTCGCGACTAAGTGAACTAATCGTGAGCGCTGGATATAGATCGAACGGCTGCTAACAATCAAACCAACAACTGGCGGCGCTGCGGTGGCTAACGGCGGCGGAGCGGTCGGTCGATGAAGGTGCCGCGATAGAAGCGAGAGAGAAGAGGGCATGCTCACCGAGTTCGCAAGATCGTGGGAAGCTCGAGGTAGTGTCTTCCTATCGCGGCGATCGAGTGAGTTTGATTGCTCATGAGTTGGAGTTGCCAGCGGCGGGGCTCTCGGGTTGTCGTGCTGGCGTGGCGCTGGATCGCGAGAAGACAAACGGAGGTCCTGGGTTAGACAGGAGGTTATGGCGGAACTGTGGAGCGTGAACGAGGGGGGGCCTGGGCGGTCAAGGCTTACGGGAAACTTCGCGGAGAGGAAGCAGACGGTGGCGCTTAGAGCTTGTCGGAGTCTTCGCTGGAGATCGCCCTAAGGCAAAGGAGAGGCAGGATTAGGTGCGCACGAGGGTCGCGAATGAGGGAGCGTCATTGAGAGGTGCTAGGGAGGTCTGTGCTCACCGGGGAATGTCGCCGTAGTTGGAACAGACGGCGGCGCTGGCTCGGGGCCTGTCGAAGTCGGGGTTCTGGTGCTCCCGCGGATGAATGGAAGGCACGCGAAGCGCCAGGAGTGTGGAGTAGGGTGCGTGGTCAATGAGGCAAGGCGGGGTTTCGTTGGAATTGTCACCGAACATCGCCGAGCAGGTGCTCGTGGAGGAATTGAGGCGCTGGGGCGAGCTTGGGGCAGGGGTCTGAGGGAAATGATAGAGGAGAGGGACGCGTTTAAGTAGGCGTCGTCGCGTCGAGGGATTAACGTAGCATTAACGTGAATTGAAGCTGGATTGAAGGCGAACGGCAGTCTGGGGGAGAAGAAGTCGCGGGGAAGAAGAAGCCTGCGTGGCGGTGGGGTCCTCTGGTCAGTGGGAAAAGGAGAAGGAACGGGGTCCACGGGTCAGTCTCCTTGCGGGTAATTTCCTGAGTGCGAGGAAAAACGGTTCGGAGAGAGGGGCAGGTGAAAAAGGTGGGACCGTCTCGTCAGCGAGTGAGAGGAAGAAGTGGGTCCGTGCTGCCATTGGCTCAGTGGGTTTGTTTCTGGGTGTAAAATGTTTTCCTTCGGGGAGGGGAAAGACTGGGCTGGACTGGGCCTTAGTGGGCTGCTGGGCTGGGTCAACCTTTTTCTTATTTTTTTCTGTCTGCTTTGTTTTTCTTTTTCTAATTTTTTTCTGTTTTGAATTTCAAACAAATATTCAAGCAATTCAAACAATTTAAACAAACACTCAACTTCACTTTGAATTTGGTTCTGTTTGGCAACATAATCCAATTCTCAAAATGAAATATTATTTTTATTTATTTTTGGATCCATTTATTATTTAAATAAAGTGGATCTTTAGTTAATAAAATAGGGTTTTGATTTATTTAATTAAATTTCCATTTGAAATCCAATTATTTTCAAAACCAAACCAGAAGGTTTAATTTGAAAAATAAAGGAATACTTGGAAACTTATTTAAATAAATAAGTTTTGGTGTTTTAATTAAAATGGGAAAGCCTTTACTTAAATAAAATTTGGATATTTAAATCCTTTATTATTTTATTTAAATAATCGTTTACTCATTTTAATCAAAGCAAAACCTTTTAATAAAAGATTTCAAAGTAGTAATAAAATACTTGGTGTTCATTTAAAATGGGAAAAGCTTTTACTTAAATAAAATTGGATATTTAAATCCTTTATTTTATTTAATAAATCTTTACTCACTTTATCAAAACAAAATATTTTAGTTCAAAAGTTTGGCCAAAATTAATTTGGCTTATCTTTTCATTTGAAACTAAAGTCTTTTATTAAAAGATCTAAATTAGTATTTCCAAAACAATTTATTTTCCTTTGATAAATGTTTATCTTTATAAATCCCTTTAGGATTATTGATCACCGATTGGTATGGCTTTTGGTAAGGGCTTTATTGGCTTTGGAAATTCAATTTCCTTATCTTATATTATTCACAAGATTTTGTCTATGGTTCCAAACTAAGTGAAACCAATCTCTAAGGTCTTTTCTTGATCCTTTGAGAATATTTGTTGATCAACTTTGGTATGGATCAAATCCATAGATTTGGGGTAACTTTGGAAAATAATTTCCTTCCATTAGGGTTTAGGGTTTAGGGTTTTGGGTTACTTTCCAAATGTTCAAATTTCCAGATACATTCATTGAGGAATGCATTTCCCTTGATTTGGATTTTTGTTGAATTCAAACTTTAAGATCCCATCTTTAACAAACTTTGGCTAAAGTTTTTCCTTTTAGAAACAAAAGTTTCTTTTTACCCTGATTTTCAACAAAATTTTATTTTGTTTAATTTATTTTTCACATTACAAGATTTGGAAAATCTTGGGATGTGACATTAACTCTATCCATCTTCTTTGCCTCATATTCAGCTCCTTCTGAGTGAAGATATACTTCAAGCTCTTATGATCTGAGTAAATCTCACAGCGATTACCCATCAATAATGACGCCATGTCTTCAACGCTAGAACCACGACTGCTAGCTCAAGATCATGGGTCGGATAGTTCTGCTCATGTTGCTTCAATTGTCGAGACAGATATGCGATGACCTTGCCTTCTTGCATCAATACACATCCTAGGCCAATCTTGGATGCATCACAATACACGTCAAACGGCTTCTTGATGTCTGGCATGATCAAAATTGGGGCTGATATCAATCTCTTCTTCCGCTCTTGGAAACTGGCTTCAGACTTGTCTGTCCATTCAAACTTCTTGTCCTTCTTCAACAATTGGGTCATTGGTCGGGTTATGCTCGAGAATCCTTCTACGAACTTGCGGGAATATCCCGCTAATCCGAGAAATGAACGAACTTGGGTTTGATTGGTTGGGGCTTCCCATTCCTCAACATCTTTGATCTTGGTGGGATCAACAGAGACTCCTCCGGCAGACACAATATGTCCTAGGAATCCTACTTCTTTCAGCCAAAACTCACACTTGTTGAACTTGGCATATAACTGATGCTCTCTCAGGGTTTCTAGGATGATTCTCACATGTTGCTCATGATCTTCTTCTGACTTGGAGTAGATAAGGATGTCGTCGATAAACACAACTACAAACTTATCTAGAAAATTCATAAAGATCTTATTCATGAGATTCATGAAATAAGCAGGGTCATTGGTTAATCCAAAAGACATAACCGTATACTCGTATAAACCATAGTGAGTAGTAAAGGAGGTCTTTGGAATATCCGTTGCACGAATCTTAAGTTGGTGATAACTAGTCCTAAGATCAATCTTTGAGAATACCTGAGCTCCAGTCAACTGATCAAATAGATCCTCTATCTTTGGCAAAGGGTACTTGTTCTTGATGGTGACGTCATTCAACTTTCTGTAATCTGTACACAGACGATTGCCTCCATCTTTCTTGTCGATGAATAACACTGGTGATCTCCATGGCGATGCGCTTGGCTAAATCAAGCCTGTTGCTAACATGGCATCCAACTGCTTCTTCAGTTCCACTAACTCTGAGGGTTCATGGTATAGGGTCTTTGGGCTATAGGTCCGTTCGTGGATTAGTTCGATAATGAACTCAATATCCCTATCCGGGGCATACCTAGCAATTCATCCGGGAATACGCCGGTATTCACTGACTACTCTGACTTGGTCAATGGTGGGCAGGGCTACACTCTTGTTGCACTTGAATTGACGGGGTAAGGTTTCAGAGATATGCTCTACTGTTACTCCAGAACTACTGGTCATGGTGATGGCTTTCTTAGCATAGTCTATCAGTCCTTTATGCCTTTACATCCAGTCCATACCTAGTACTACTTCCAATCCTTTGGTTCCAAGTATAATTAGGTTGGCATAAAAATCTATCCCATGTATTCTGATAGGTACAACTTTGCAAATTTTTCTAGCTTTCGTAGTTGAACCGGGGATTTGAACTATCATGACATGCTTCAGGGTGGTTGGGCGAATCTTACTAGTGCATACAAATTCTTCGGTGATAAATGAATGCGATGCTCCAGAATCAAACAATACTCTTGCTAAAATTGAGTTGACAGAAAACATACCCAGCACTACATATGGCGCTTCCTGGGCTTCTTCTGCGTTCATGTGGAAGAGACGACCTTTGCGGTTGTGTGGGTTCCCTGGGGAAAATCTCCTTCCTGGTTGAACACGACGCTGCTGCTGAGCTGGGGCATTCATAGGGGGATTGGCGGCAGTCTTCTTGGGACACTCATTGGAGTAGTGACCCTTCACTCCACACTCGAAACAAGTGATCTGGGACTTGTCCTTGACAATGACAGTAAGATTGCCGCCAGCCTGAGTGCAGTGTTGTTGTTGTTGTTGCTCTTGGGAGGGGCACGGTTGAAATTGTTGGCATTGCCAGAGTTGTGATTATTTCCTCCGGACTTCACATTGCCTTCGCTACGGTTGGGGTATCTTGGGCGAGAATTTGGGGGTCGGTTGTTCCTTGGTGCATATCCTGGTGAAGTGTTGGGACGGTACTTCTGGTGACTACTGGATCCAGACTGCTGCATCATACGGCGCTTGCGGTTGTCGTTTGCCTGGTTAATCTTCCCTTCCATCTGAATGGCAGAGTCGACTAGCTCTTCGAGATCATCAAAACGGATGTTGACGAGGACAGTCTGCATCTCATCATGTAGTCCGTTTAAGAATCTCTCCTTCTTCTTGGCCTCCGTGTTGATCTCATCCGGTGCATATCTGGCAAGTGACAAGAATCTATCACGGTACTCTACCACAATCATTCTTCCTTGTTTCAATTCGCGGAATTCATCTCTCATCCTGTTGACAAGACCTTGTGGCACGTGGGTGCGGCTGAACTTGACCTTGAATGCTTCCCAGGTCATCACCTGGCCATGGTTCATATTGCAGATGCTATTCCACCAAGCTCTTACATCTCCCGCTAGATAGTGGGTGGCGAAGAGAACTTTCTCATTCTCATCAACTCTGGCAACCTCTAAGTTGTTTTCCATGGTCTATAACCAGTCATCAGCATCTAATGGGTTTTCAGATTGGTTAAAGATTGGGGGATTGGTGTTCTGAAAGTTTTTGAGTTTGGATCCTTGGTGATCCTGATTTCCATGTCCTTGGTTGTTGAGAGCCATTTGGGCGATCTGCTGCAATGTTGCTAAATTGGCTTGACGTTCGGCCCTGCTTACTTCACGGTCCGCGATGAGATTCTGCAAGATCTGCAGCATTGGGTCCTGCGATGAGCTGCTCCCTCCTTGGTTTCCACGAGTCATCTGAAGATTGAGATAGATATAGGGGTAAGAGGAAAATTCTAAGGTTCATGGTTTTGGGTTTTCAAAGCTAAAACTTTGAATTAGACTCAGGTTTTTCAACTAACTTATTTTTCATTCATGCAAGCAAGCACACGATACAACACACACCACAACAATCAAAGGGGAAAACAGATGGTTTGAAGAACCATTCTGCAAGCTACGATACAATGAGATGATACATCTCATGCTACAACAAGGTTTCTAGTGCATCTACTCATCGTCGATGAAGTCGGAGTCTTCATCATCGTGTAGAAGTCCTGACATCCTCCTCCAAGAAGTCATCATCGCTTTGAGGTAAGAATCCATATCTCCCTGGATGTCTTCACCCTCATCTTCTTCTTCCTTGGCAGAAAGCTGAGCTTCCTGCTCCTTGACGGTCTTCTCGAGGTCGGCCACCTTCTTGCGAAGACGGGTGATGATACGATCCTTCTTTGCACGCTGGCGACAAAGAGACTGGCGATCTTGGACGAGCAGTGCGAAAGTCTGGGCCTTCTGGTCGGCAATGGCACGGTTCTGGTTGGCTAACTCCCTAGCATTGTCCAGTTCCTGCTGTCTATCATGAAGCAAGAAATCAAGGTTCTCCACTTGACGCCTCAACTCTGGGTGACTTGGCATCTCCATCGGCATTCCCATGAAGTCACGTCTTGCATAGTGGGCAAAACGGGTTCCTTGGATCTTGTTGACGCTGAGGGCACATAGACGCGAGAGCTTCATGCATTGCCTCGCTAATCCATCTAGCCAGTTGTTCTCTCTCACGGAGAACTGAATTCTCCCAAGTTGGTGCTTGATGCTTCCTCAAGATCCGTGACTAGCCACCGAGGTCTCCTCCGGGGTCCTGGAAGTTGAGCTCCAAGAAACTCCGGATGTGGGCATCCCAAGAACTCGACAGTGAATCCAGATCCTCTCAAGATCAGTGACCTCCGCTTCCCAACTGGTAAAACTTGCTGAATCAGTCTCCATCTACAAGAATTAAGGATGAGGAAGTTAGTGAAGTGATCCAAAGGTGTCAAATTTTAAGTAGTAATGTAAGAATAAGAGGAACATGTATTTTTGAGAAAGAATGAGTTCAAAGGGTAAGAGGAAATAGTTTTCATAAATACTCACTTTGGTTTTGAAGCTAAGTTTTTGGTTTGGACGTCCATTCTAACTAGGGTCTCCTATGGCCGTGGATGGCTCTGCTACCAACTTGTCAACACCGAATTTTAATCCCATGCCCGTTATGCCATACCTGCAATCCTAGGATTACCATTTTATAGACATAATGGATTGGATACCACAGTACATCATCCATTACAAACCATACATAAGGTTTTACACAAATAAGGATCTCATGATCCATTCTTAATACAACAAGCAGCGGAAATAAAAGATAGCGTAGCGGTGGGGTCCATCTTCAGGGGCACAGGCAATGCTGACGAAGGCAGATAGTCCTAGTTATCATAGCCGTCCTGCTGACCATAATCTTGATAATCTCCTTCATAGTCTTGCCATGATAATAGCCAGGGACAGAGGCCATGATTACTCTTTAAGTACTCGCAAACTACTATTAACAGGTACTATAATTCTAAGTTAAAGTGTTGAATCTAATTTAACTATCAAATTAAGTTTGAAACCTAAGCTGAGTTCAGAAGCAAAGAAAGATAAAGCAAAGTTCTAGAATCACTTAAACTGGGAAACTATTATCATCAACACAACCCTATTGTGGTCAAGTCAAAGTTCATCATTCATTCCAAGTTATTTAGAAAACATCTGACAACGAAACAGTATGGCCATTCCAACTGTCCATAACCGCGGACGCCGCTATTCGAATAGTTTGACACTCTACAGAGGTGGTACACTTTCACCACAAGATTCGATACATCCGCTGTGGATAACCTGAATCATCATACTTAGTATGCGATAATCAAACATAACCTTCCCTTTACATACCCTAGTACCAGCACCTCTCCTATGGGCATGGCTTCCCAACCATGACCATCACCATCTTGGGCAATCGATAGGTGGACAACATTGAGAGGTAGCCTCAGCTCAAACCTCTCCCGTGAGGGAACTAATACTAATGCATATAAATTTCCAGCTAAGCCTTACCCAATTCAGGTAGTGTGGTTGTACGATAAATTTGGAATGGTATCGCATATGAATCCAACTATCAGTTTTATAAAAATGTTAAGGCTCATGCCTCATCATTTTCATCATCATAAACCAGTTGTGTCTCTCAACACATGTCAAAACATCTCAATAGAATGACTCATCATTCCAACGTTTTCACAATTCATTTTCACCAAGGGTTCCCATCTAAAGTGACTCAAGTTTTCGATCTATTCTAAAATACTAAGTTAAGAGTGTCCACTAAGGTGGAAAAGATGGTTTCAATCTCATGCCATAGAATAACATCTAAAGGTTTCTAAGTAGGTCAAGTTTTATACTTTTTATGCTACCTTCAAACCAAGTAAAGAACTTTGCATAACCTAAGAGGGGTAAAACTTGTAGGTAAGACTTGGGGTACTAGTAGTTAAAAAGGGTGTGATCAAGGCATGCCTAAAGCATCCTTGCTCATTCATCTAGCTTAATTCTAGCTTGCTAACAATAGCTTGCCTTGGTTGGTGCAGTGGTTGAAGTTTTCTTCTTCTTCTTGGTAGAACTCCTCCTCCTCGAAAGCTTGGTCGGTACTAGCATCTATAAATACATAGGGAGTAGACAATCACCAAACAATACTTAACTAGGCTAAGTAGCATTCTAAAACACACAATTGATGATCTATTGTCATCAAAAGCATCACAAGTTTAACTCAATAGTTTCAACCTTTTTATTTTAGAAAAGTAATTTCTACTCACTGAAATATTAACTAAAATTTAATATTCACCACCAAAATATGGGATCATGTGGACACATGTCCTCACCACATATTCTAACATGTGGGAATGAGATTTAAAGGTTGGATCAATATTACTTTAGTTTAAGTTTATTATTTAATGATTTAAAGTGACTAGAAATGCCTATATAGCATTATTTTGGTACTAGTCCAAAGTCACTGCATGTAAACCTTAATATTATTACATATTTAGATAGATATGATGAAATGTGATTTTTGAGAGTTGGAATCAACTCAAAAGCTAACTTTGTTGATTTTATAAAAATGTTGCAAGTGGCAAAAGCTTTTGTCTTCTTATTTTTATTAGGAGAGATCTATAACTCTAATTGAATTAAGTCCAACGGGATTGGATAGATCATTTTAATACCTTTCATATAAAATTGGTTTCATGCAATTTGGATTTCTAAAACTCTCTGAATTGATTTTTGAAATAGTGGACACAAACTAGATTTAACTAAAAAAGAAAAATCCAGATTTGAATCGATGGGCTAGCGCGGGAAAGGACTTGGGCCGGCCCAGTGGCACTCCATGGCATGGGGCTCAGCTGACAGGGGGTCCCGCGTGTCAGCGACACTTAAAACGCGAAATGGTACGCGCGCTGTGGGCCGTAGGATTAGAAGCGAGATCAACGGCTGAGGGTCGTCGTCGACGACGAATAGGTCGCCGGCGAGCTCGAACCCTAGCAGCTCGGTGGGGGTCTACTGGGGGCATACCAGGGCTCCAACAGGGTTGGCGAGGCGGGCAAAAGACGTGGAAGACGACGGCGAGGCGAGGCGCGGTTTCAGCGGAGCTTGGGGTGGTCGAAATCAACGGCGCCCTTCTCCTCCTGCCATGTTGTTCGGCCCAATTCGGCGAGGCAGAGCTCGCCTTGCTCCGGCTAGAGGTGCGTGAGGTTCAGCGAGGTGAGGAGAGTGGAATGGTGTGGAGAGAAGAGGCTGGGGAGGGCTCTTTTTATAGGCCCGACGGTGAGACCGAGCGGGATGGGCAGGCGACGGTGACGACATGGCTATGGCGAGGTAGCGGCATGGCTGGGGATGGTGATCGACAGGCGGTTCCCTGGCGGTGCTCTAGGACTTGAATGCGGCCGTAGGGGCGGTGGCACGCGGTCTGGGCGAGGTGGCGCTCTGAGAGGCAGAGGCGACGGTGTCCACGGCGAGCGGTGGCTGTGAGGCTTTGGGCGGCGAACGGGGATGTCTGGGGTGTTCTCCAGGTCGAGGTGGAGCGGCGGGCGCGGGCTGGTGCCAAGGGGCGGTCTGTGCGAGCGGGGATAGAGCGCGCTCTGGGGGCGGCACTGGCATGGTGCGGTGGCACTGGGCGCGGTTTGTGCTCGGTGGTCCACTGCTGCTCTGGGCTCGGGCAAGGGACAGGGGGTGGCGGTGAGCTCCTGGCTACCTCCTAGACATGGCGAGGAGGGGGAGATGGTCTCACAAGGGCAAAGTTTGGCCGGCGACCATGCCCTCGGGTTGACATGGAAAGAGGGTTAGGGACAAGGGAGAGAGGTGTTAAGGGTTTGGTTAGACTAGGAGGGGACAGAGGATATAAATGAGGATCAATTGGGGGCAAAACCCTGTTCAAAACAGTGAGCTAGGATTAGAGGTGATAATATGCATGCCAAGTGTTTGACAAAATGGCCGCATGAAAGAAAGTTTTGAATTTTGGTTTCAAAAATTTTGGGTGATCTCCACTAGTGATAGGTAGTCTCTGGTTACAAGGGTTTTGGAAATGGAGCTCAAATAGATGATTTTTGAAATAGGGGTGATCTATGCATATGCATTAGATTCAATTTTAAACTGTCATTTAAAATAGTTAATGTAATGTTTTAGCAGATCAAAAGGTGGGCCTTGGTACCTCATTATGTGTACTAGCAAGGGTAAAAGATCAAGAATTGTTTCTGTTAAGAATTGAGTACTAGGAATAGCCAAAGTAGGCATGAGAGTTAAATTTGCCAAAATGACCATTCCTTCTTTTTAATTCTTTTTGATTTGATTTTCTTTAAGAAAAGTTTGGGAATGATGTAGATGATGTTTAAATCACCTAAGAAACATTCTACAAGCATTGGATCAATCAATCATGGCAATTCAAACAACTCCTATTTTAAATGCATACACATATGAATGCTTTCATTTTAAATTTGGAAAAGTTTTTGTTAACCCTATTTTTGGATGATTTGATCTTGTTAAGCTTGGATTAAAGTTTTGGGATGTTACAACATTACATTACAATCTCTCAACAAACATAATCACAACATGGTTTCACAAAACATCACATTACAATCTCTCAACAAACGTAATCACAGAAACAAGTATATTACATCAACTCAAGAAACAAAATCATTTTGACTACAAGGTACTTACACATCACTTGTCCTGTCATGGTTTCACAAAACATTACATTACAGTCTCTCAACAAACAAAATAACAGAAACAAGTACAGTACATCATCTCAAGAAACACAATCATGTCAACTACAATGTATTTATGCATCACTAGTCCAGTCATGGTTTCACAAAACATTACATTACAATGTCCCAACAAACATAATAACAGAAACAAGTACGGTATGTCATCTTAAGAAACATAATCATGTCTACTACAATGTACTTATGTCTTATTACAACAACAATGGTTTTAGTGAGTGAGATGTCCGAAAATCTCAACAGCTCACACAATATTATATCGCAATCTCTCAACGAACATAATCACAGAAACACGCTCTAAATGCAACAGCAGTCAATATTACAAATACAGGCAGGGGAACCCCGCGGTCCATATGACAAGCCTAGGGTAGTAGCTCTCATCAGATCTCATCAACGTCGACCACCTCATTCTGTTCAGCCACTATAGGGGCATCTACATCCACTATAACATGTTCAACAACATCAGAAATGGTACCAAGGAAGAACACCTTCCTGGTTCGCTTCTTTCGCCGCATAATCTGCATAAGATCTTTAGTACCCAAAACATCTATGAATTTCTACTTCTTATGATGCCACCACCGGATTTTTGCCATCTGCTTAGGGCCAATACTGATTTCCTTACCGATCATCTCTCTCATTTCATCAAGAGTTACGTTTTTAGAATCGACAGTGATCTCCACAGTACATGACAAAACTGGCTTATTAACCCCCTCATCAAGTTTTGCCATGTATGAATCCACCTCTATGCGTATACTGAATTTATCTAGATCAGCATCTATTGGTCCGTATTCTCTAGGAGCAGAAGCTCTGGCAGCAAGGTCTCCAGCATCTGCATACATATCATCAACCATCGCTTCAACTTTCACCTTCGATCAGCTGCACAACACTCCCAAACCATCTGAAGCTCATGGGAGTGCTCAATTTGCTGATAGGTATCATTCATGTTGTGCCACACCAATTTTTTCCTCTATCTAGAACCCCAGGGAATTCTAGCGGCAAGCATATCTACCAGCTGCGAAACAGACACAACCTCTTTGTAATTCACAAGCAGATGCACATCTTGCCCGAACACAACCGTCTCGCAACCAAAATCAAGTTTTGTAGTGTACTGCCGAACATGAACTGTGAACTCATATAGGTCCCTTGTATCAAAGTTATGCCTAATTTGATTAAAAAGGGGAACATTTCAGTTCATTCGATTCTATTATGCCGTAACTAATCTACTTGCAAGATATACGATAAGAAAAATTCACCTCGCCTTTCTCCCGGGTTTTTTCTTCGAGATCTAGGTGTCTGCATCCATACCGGAGCGAACAACTACCCGCCTTGCTTTTCTCTTCAACCCACTACTCATAGGTACCTTGGGAGTAGAATCCTTGCTGGCCTCCTCGCTAGCCGGGGCTGAAGACCTCGCCGCTGCTACGCATTGAGCCCCAGACTTGGGCCCCGACGGACCCGAATCAGTCGGCGATGTAGCTACAACCTTCGCCTTGCAAGACATGCTGGGCTTCCGCCGTCGGATTCAGTGTCGGGGAGGAGAAAAGGTCCTCCAGCCGCAGATTTAGGGTCGGGAAGGAAGAAAAGGACCGCCGCCACGCCACAAAGCAAGATTTAGTGTCGAGAGTTAGGAAAGTACAATAATGGATTTGCCCCTACGACACGTGCAGGGTAGCTAAGAAGAGTGACCGGCAAAGGAGGGGCACAATAGGAACTAGTGTAACGGAATATCCTAACTTAACGGGCACGATTTGAAAATATTGGGTTTAGCCATCATTCACTCGAAAGACCCCTCTCAGCAATTGGCGCCCCAACTTTTCGAATCGCGGTGATAAAAATCAACTTGGGTACCATGTTGCCTGGGCGACCCAACTTTCAGGCCACAAAATGATATTCTCCTAGTGACAAGCATTAAGCATAACAAGTCGCAACAAAGTCAAAAAGCACTAATAGTAGATACTAGGCACCATGCCCTAACAATCCGATGGCATTACATGGACGATCTCATCCAATCCCTACCATCCCCATAGCCTACAGCGGGGTATTACTCACTCATAGATAGGGGAAACATGGATGGTCGATGGAGAAGCGATGGTGATGATGATGGCGATGATCTCCTCCAATTCCCCATCCTGGCAGGGTGCCAAAACGGAGTTTCTGGTTCCGAATCGCGGAATCTGGTGGTGGCGGCGGAGCGAAACTCTTTCTAGAAAAACAGCGAACCCCCCTGAGTTTTTAGGTCAGAAGGCAACTTATAGGCGAAGAGGGAGACCGAGGGGGTGTGCAGACCACCTCCTGGCGTGCCTAGCCCTAGCCTGGCCAGGTGGTGTGGCCCAGGCCTAGCCCCACTCCGTCTCGTATTCTGGCTCCGTGAGTCTTCTGGCGAAATAGGATTTTTTGGCATATTTTCCGGGATTTTTCCTGATAGTTGATTTTCTGCACAAAAACTAGACACCAAGGTAATTCTGCTGAAAACAACGTCAGTCGTTGTTAGTTGCATCCAATTCACACAAGTTTAGAGGAAAAACAATAGCAAAAGTGTTCAGGAAAGTAGATACGTTTTGGACATATCAACTTTGTGCTATGAACTTATGGTGTGTGCTTGCTGTGGTTAAGAGGACATGATGTGTGGTAAGTTCACCATCTGGGAAAGAGGTTACCAGAGCACATGAGATAGTTGAAACCAAACATGCGCATTTATTTCTCCTAGGCCTAATACAACCCACCAAACATCAGGGCCTCAATTCTGCCAAGTCCTAAATAGTGTCAATGCGGGAAACCAAATAAGGGGGAATTTAGCCCAGCTATGGATCTGCGCGTGCAGTCCCTGCACGTGCAACTCGCACGCAGGGAGAAAAACTCGCACCGGAACCAAACATGCCCTAGGCTCTATCCAAGAAAAACCTTTTTGCAAATATCCACCGCGCAACACACCATCTATTTTTATTTCTTTTTTCCTCTATGACTTTCGTATCTCCAGCCCTACATCGATAAGGTGGCTGCTCGTCTAAATCCTCTAAAAGGCAGATTCCTCAATCAGGCTAGTTGTTGCGCTTACATGAAGTCGGTTCTTTCCTCCATGCCGATTTTCCTTCTCACGGCCCTCATGGCGTACAAGGGCATTTTGAAGGTGTTTGCCAAGATCAGTTGTGGTATGCTCTGGGCCTGCAAAGAAACTATTAGCGGGGGAAGTGCAAGGTCAATTGGCAGAAGGTCTGCCGACCCAAAGATCTTGGTGGTCTGGGAATCCTCGACTTGGAAAAGTTCTATCGAGCTCTTCGTTTGTGTTGGTTGTGGTACGAGTGGATGCCCCATAAAAATCTTCGGTGGGAACCAAAACCCCCAATGACGAAATCGATTGACAACTTTTCAACGCAGCAACTAGAATCACCATCGATGATGGTAGGAAAGCCTTCTTCTGGTCTTCCTCTTGGCTTAACGGCTTGCCTCCAAAGGACTTGTCACCTCTGATCTTCAAAGCATCTAGAAGTAAGAATCAGATAGTTCAAGATGCTCTCAATGGCCAAAGTTGGATTACCGATATTGCAGTTAACTCTTTCACTGCTGAACACATCACTCAGTTTGTTCAGCTTTGGAGTCTTTTGCCGGACTGTCAGCTATCCCCGGGCGTGGAAGACTCCATCACTTGGACCTTGTCTCCTGGCGGATGCTACTCCTCTAGCTCCGCTTATAAGGCTCAATTTATGACCTCTCTACCTTGCTCCTTCGGTCTAGTCATTTGGAAGACCTGGGCCCCTCCCAAATGTCGCTTCTTTGCCTGGCTCGATGTTCAAAACCGGCTCTGGACCGCTGACCGGTTGGCAAAACGCGGATAGCCTCATCACCCTACATGTCAGCTATGCAGGTATACCATAGAGACGGCCCGACACATCCTTTTCGAATGCCGGTTCTCCAAGAGGATTTGGTCCGTAGTGGCCAACTGGCTTTCTTGCCCAGATTTGTTGTTTAATATGGGCTCCGATCGTCCTAAGGTGCTTGACTATTGGCATGCTATTGCCAGGTCGCCCGCTTCCTCTCCCAAAGGCCTAAAGACTGCAATCCTGCTCATCACTTGGGAGATCTGGAAGGAGAAAAATGAGAGAGTCTTCAACAACAAGTCGTCCATGCCTTCGGAAGTCATGCGCAAGATCAAAGAAGAAGAGAAGGGTTGGGTCCTAGCAGGTGCTAAAACCCTTGTGGAGCTCATGGGTTGAGCTGTTGTTTTTTGGGTTGTTCCTTTTTTGGGGGCTTAGGCCCACCCCTATTTGCTTCTTCTATATTAATATAAAGCAAAGCTTTTGCCTCGTTTAAAAAAAAACCTCACTCGTCTTCTGTGTTCAACATGCAGAGAAGCGACAAAGTGGGTTTACTCTCTACTATGTTAACCTCTTGATATAGGAATCAAATTCCCACTTCTACATGATATATGAAACACCCGTTTATTTTTATTCCCTGCCCATCAGTATAGACACGACTCTGTCCTAGTATTTTGGTTCTCTAATTTTCCTATTCCACGTCTCTTTTGTTCATAAATACAAATGATATATCTTTTTAGATTAATAATAATAATAATAATAATATAGTCGCTGTTTTTTTAATAATTAAAATTGTCAAATTCATTAAATGTTTTACAAGTAATTAAATCTTGCATCAGTCTTACCTTTTAAACCATAAATCTAAATAAAAAGGATTTTTATATGAAATTTTATCAGAAAAATCAACATGGATATGACATCCATGCATCTGTTTGTGTCATGTATCATTTAATTTCGAGATAGTTTCATATGAACACCTAATAGTAAATCATGAAATATCGGGATACGCTATATCTATTGAACTCATTCCATTCAAACTTGAAGCGGATCATCTATTACATGTTTTCCATGCTAACAATATTTAATCTTGATGGTTCCAAAAATACCTTGAATCATATCTCGATTTTGGGGATTCTGTATCCACTTAATATTGCTAAGTTGCATCTCATCTTGCCATATCATGCATCATATCACGAACATGGGATCTTTCGCATTAGTTATAATTGTCGCATCACCTGTTTATTCTAGTGTTTTGCTTCTTCTTGGATAGGACGTTGAGTTGAAGTGAGCTTCCACAAGTTCTTCGGCAACGTTTCTCAAGCGAGCATTCTCCCCCTTTCTACCTATTTTATGCTTATAGTCTTTACTTCCTCCTGTTGGTCTATTACTACCCATTTTGCGATGCTTTTGTTTCAGTACCATTTATATTCCTTGCATCCTCTATATTGTCTTAAACACCTCATATTTCCTGTTGTTTGATAGACAGTCGACCATGCGAGTCGTAGTTGCTTGCTCAGGTGCTACTTTGTGTCGTCGATGTTCCACCGTTGTTGGGGGTTGGCACATGCTTAATGGTGAAGATGATCATGGCTTTCATTACAACTTGTTAATTAAAAATGCTGGAAGTACTTATAATGCAGAGGCACCGGTGGGTAATAGATGTTATTTGGTTTTTATCCGCCCACTTGTGTCCACCTAGGACCCGAGTTCTTGACACATGTTACAAGATTGAGCGCACTAACCACATGTGGGGTATGTGGGCACTGATGGGCCACGTAGAGATAAACAAAACTTTTTCCCTACGCGATGATCCCAAGATCTAGCTGAGGTAGTAGGCTACGAGGATTACCACTAGACGCGCAATTGCGGAATTGGTGAAGCACATCGCTTGATGCATTGCAGTCCTCACGATCCGCTCCGATCCACGATCATCAAAGTGCTGAACGTACAACACCTCCGCCAGTATCCACAAGTATGAGGAGGAGCGCCGGCAGTGGACTGCCAGGTCCGGTACGGCAGCAGGACTGGACTGGAGCTAGGGTTTCCAACGCATGGAATGAGCTAACCGTGTGCTCTAAGCACCTGCGCCCCAGCTTATATAGGGAGTGAAAGTAGGCTCCACTCACTTGTGGCCCATTCACTAAAAAGCCTATATTAGTCACTGCGAGTCCAACTCACTGACTTAGGTCATGTCTTATTTGGGTCCAACCCAAATAGATTTCTGGTTTGGGTCTAACCCAAACTTGCTCCCACTCTTAAGTGTGTGACCTGACAGGCTCATGCTGACTTGGACACGATCCGAGTCTGACTCGTGACCGATCAGTTGGTAGCGGCTCCTAGCAGAATATGCCGACTCCCAAGTACCAAAGAGTCATGACGACATACCTTCCAATGTGACTTTCGTCTGAGTCCCTTTTTCTTCACGATCTCTTCTCGATCCGAGATAAGTTATTCATCCGACTAACTCTTAGTCGATCGCCTTGGTTAACACTTAATTGAGTCGCGCATGGCCATGCTTTCCGAATCATATCTTCCGAGAGGGCCCAGAGAATATCTCTCTAGTTGGAGGGGCAAAATCCCATCTTGGTTATCCACATCACGCAGCTTGATTCTCAGTCGACCCGAACTCTTCCTTTATAACTTCCCTATGACAGAACAACATTTGACAGAACCTAAGTCAGTGATCCTCAACTTGGATTGTACAATAACCTTAGGTCTAAGGATTACACTTGTTCATTGTACCTCAATATGGGTCAGTTCGACTCGCTAAACTCTTTAGTCGAATCTGTGTAAGTCAGAGTAGCATCTCCATGCCCATGACAAGTGGAACCGAGTCATGAGCCGACTTTCACATTAGTCTAAGTTGTGTGTCTAGCACAACCTCAATGACCAAGGACAACTAGTATGAACAACATGAATATATAGTTCCACAATCGAATCACATATTCAATGATATATATCAGTAGTTCATACTAGGACAATAACTTTATGAATACATTGGGAATAACATCATACATGATTACCTCTTGGGCATATTCCCAACAGTCTCCCACTTGCACTAGAGTCAATCACCCGACATCACATGTCTAGTCATCTAATGCCCATAGCTCTTAGGTGCGCCTCATGCTTCGGCTGTGGTAATGGCTTTGTCAACGGATCCGCAATATTTGCATCCGTGTGTACCTTGCATAACTTGATATCACCTTGATCCACGAACATGCAAATCAGGTGGTACCGCATGAGTATATGTTTGTTCTTCTGGTGTTGTCTAGGTTCCTTGGCTTGTGCAATAGCACCATTGTTGTCACAATACACGTCTAACAGATTGGACGAGCCCTGAACCACACCAAGATCCATGAGGAAATTCCTCATCCAAACGGCTTCCTTTGCTGCCTTCGAGGTGGCAATATACTCAGCCTCTATCGTAGATGCAGACACCATCTCTTGCTTGGAACTCTTCTAGCGCAGAGTCCCTCCGTTTATTACAAACACATATCCGGATTGCAAATGAGAATCATCTGAGTCGGTGAGATAACTCGCATCCGTGTAACCCCTTGCACTGAGTTCATCCTCACCTCCATAAACCAGGAAGATATCCTTAGTCCTTCACAAGTACTTAAGGATATTTTTAGCCGCTGCCCAGTGGATCTCTCCAAGGTTAGCCTGGTATCTGCTCACAACACTTAGAGCATAGGAAACATCCAACCTAGTACAAAGCATAGCGTACATGATGGATCTGACTGCAGAAGCATACAAAGTCGCGCTCATCCGACTTTGCTCATCAGTTGTCGAAGTACACTGAGTCTTGCTTAGTTTTACACCATGGGACATCGGTAAGAACCCCTTCTTAGACGATTCCATGTTGAACTTTTTCAACACTTTGTCCAAATATGTACTCTGACTAAATCTAGTGAGCCGCCTTGATCTACCTCTATAGATCCGGATTCCTAGTATGTAAGTCGCCTCACCCAAGTCCTTCATCGAAAAACCCTTTTCTAATGATTCCTTGGTTTCTTGCAACATCTCAACATCATTTCCAATCAGTAATATGTCATCCACATATAAGATCAGAAAGTTTACTTTGCTCCCACTAAAATTCTTGTATAAATAAGAATGATGATCACTCTTGATGAAGCCAAACGATTTGACTACCTCATCAAAGTGAATGTTCCAACTCCGAGATGCTTGCTTCAACCCATAAATGGATTTCCGAAGCTTGCATACCTTGTCAGCTTTAGCTGGATCGACAAAACCCTTGGGCTGTATCATATACACGTGCTCGGTTAAATTGCCATTAAGGAAAGCCGTCTTGACATCCATCTGCCACATCTCATAGTTGAAATAGGCTGCTATAGCTAACATGATCCAAACTGACATAAGCATCGCTACAGGTGAGAAAGTTTCATCATAGTCAACTCCTTGAACCTATCGGAACCCCTTCGTGACAAGCCTCGCTTTATAGACAAAAACATTTCCATCCATATCAGTTTTCTTCTTAAAGACCCATTTGCACTCAACGGGTCTTGCATCGTCTAGCAGATCAACCAAGTTTCAAACTTGATTTTCATCCATGGACTTTAACTCGGATCTCATGGCTCCAAGCCATGACTCAGAATCAGATACCACCATCGCTCAATAATTTGCCGGCTCATCACTCTCCAACAGTAACACATCACGAACACATCGCAATCTGGCGGATCTTCACAGGGTCGGTGCATCTACCGGCTCAGCTACCACGACCGGCTCAACCTCCCAGGCTTTTTCCGACTCGCTACTGGCTGGTTCCTCTCAAATTTCTTCAAGCTGCACCGTGCTCCCACTGACTCCCTGACTGAGAAACTCTTTCTCAAGGAAGACACCATTCTAAGCGACAAAAACTTTGCCCTCTTCTCGGTTGTAGAAGTAGTAACCCAAGGTTTCCCTTGGATACCCCACGAAAATACACTTATCCGACTTGGCTGTAAGCTTGTTCGACTGAAGTCGCTTGACAAATGCTTCATAGCCCCAAATCTTAAGAAAATACAGACTCGACTTCTTGCCAGTCCACATATCATGCGGTGCCTTCTCTACCGACTTTGATGGTACTCTGTTTAGTGTGAACGCTGCAGTTTCTAGACAATAACCCCAAAATGATAAAGACAGATCTGTCCGACTCATCATTGATTGTACCATGTCCAACAAGGTCTGATTCCTCCTTTCTGACACACCGTTTCTCTGCGGCATTCTCGGAGGAGTGAGTTGGCGAACTATTCCACAACTCTTCGGATGGTCATCAAACTCATGGCTCATGTACTCGCCTCCTCGGTCTGGCCGAAGAAACTTTATTTTCTTGCCGAGTTGATTTTGTACTTCATTCTGGAATTCCTTAAACTTTTCAAAGGCTTCCGACTTATGTTTCATCAAGTAGATATATCCATACCTACTCAAATCATCAGTGAAGGTAATGAATTACTCATAACCACCTCTGGCTGTCGTGCTCATTGGACACATACATCACTATGTACTAGTCCCAATAAGTCGGACGCCCTTTCACAACTCTTTGAAAAAGGTGTCTTGGTCATTTTGCCGAGTAGGAAAGATTCACATGTCTCGAACGACTCCAAGTCGAAAAAAGTTAGGAGTCCATCATCATGGATATTCTTCATGCGTTTCCAACTTATGTGACCAACAAGACAATGCCAAAAGTAAGTCATATTCAGATCATTTGGTTTCAACCTTTTCACATTTATATTATAGACAGATTCACCATCAAGATTCAAAATAAATAACCCGTCTTGGACGGGTGCAAAGCCGTGAAACATATCATTCAAATATAAAGAACAACCATTATTCTTAATATTCGACGCATAGCCTTGTCTCATCAAACATGAGGCAGAAATAATGTTCCGACTAAGCACTGGAACATAATAACAATTATTTAGCTCCATTAAGAATCCCGAAGGTAAATCAAGTTGCAACGTGCCGACTTCCAACACAGCGACTCTCGCTTTGTTGCCAACTCGAATGTCAACCTCGCCTCTTGCCATGCTCCTAGTTCTTACTAGTCCCTACAATGACTTGCAGATGTGAATAACTGATCCGGTATCATATACCCAAGAACTATTAGGTGCATTTGCGAGATAAATGTCTATAACATTGCAAACAAGCATACCTGAGCCGGAAGTCACACCTCCACTCTTGGCTTTATCATCCAGATACTTGCTGCAATTCCTCTTCTAGTGGCCATCCGCCTTGCAGTAGAAGCAAGTGGATCCGACTTCAGGAGATAGCTTAGTCCCTGAGGAAGCGCTTTGGACTGGGTCTTGAGCCTAGCCTCCTGACTTAGTCTTCTTCTTAGTCCAAGAACTCTTCTTGAACTTAGCCTTATTTTGCACCATCAACACTTGACTAGCGCCTTTCTTGAGATCCGCCTCAGCCTGCTTGAGCATCCCATGTAATTCAGTGAGCTTCTTATCCATACCATGCATGTGGTAGTTCGATATGAAATGACCATACGCACTAGGAAGAGAGTTCAAAATTATGTCCGTAGCGAACTCTTTGCTAATGGGGTAGCCAAGGCTTTCTAGAGACTGCACGTAACCAACCATATTGATCACATGCGGACTTAGTGGATCGCCATCCTTAAGCTTATAGCTCAGCAAAGCTTTAGAGACTTGATACCTCTTGGTCTTTGCCTGAGCCTAGAACATACTTTTGAGGCTTTCGATCATATTGTAGGCCTCAACATTCTCGAGCTGCTGCTGCAAGTCCGGTTCCATGTGAGCAAGCATAAGATAGCTAATTTCCGTGGACTCATCACAAGTCCAATGGTAGGCATTGGTGGATGCGACATTCTCATTCTCATTCGGCTCATCTAGAAGTGGGTTGTCTAGGACATGGTCCCTCTTTTCTTGCTTGAGAACAATTCTCAGATTATGATACGAGTTGGTGAAATTAGTTCCATTCAATTTATCTTTCTCTAAGATGGATCTCAATGCAAAACAGGATAACTGAGGAAGACTGCTAGGTGCCATTGATCTACAACAGAAAAATATGCAAAAACACTTAAGACATGTATCCATAAAAGAGCAAGCATATTAAACATTTTAATACTTATGCTCCCACTAGAACCAACACCCCTCCGAGGGTTACTTAGTGATTCAGGATCCTAAATAATCAAGCCAATTAGTGAGATTTAGCATCACCGCTAGTTGTCAAGTGATCTAGGTAGACAACTCCTTGTCAATCGCATCTCATACGACTCCTGTTGGTCGGGTGGCATCACATGCCCTGACTCCCGTCCGACTTTTCCCCGAGCCCCACAACCGTTGTGATAGACCCATCTAGATTACCGAGTGCTTCCGTTGTAAGAGTCCGACTCGAACCCACCTAGTCAGAAAGAATTGATAGCACCTAGATTTTATGAGCCCACTAACAAAATGTCCGACTTGTGATGGTGCAGCACTAGCGGGGAAACCAACTAGACCTTCTTTGAGGGATTACTTTCTACCAACGATCTAATAGAGGTAAAAACAGAGACACAACAATAACACAAATAAAGCAATTATAATGTGAAATGGTATGGCTCTCTTCATGGCAATCTCCATCTCCACAAAGCTTGTAATCCGACTTGTGCCAACTTTTGTCACGTGCGGTCTTACACCATGTAGCCGACTCGTACATTGACTTGCATGCCATCCGGGTTCTCCAATCGGCTACACTAGCTAGTAAAGAAAATTACATAGAGAATCCAACATGCAGGTCGTTATGTAATAAAATGACAACACCTAGGCTCCAGCTGGCTGACATAAAACCGTGATATGCAGATCATGTATGGATTACACACATCACATGCACATAAGCCATACATTTCACAAAAACATCCTACAAAAACAAGTTATGCATAGATACGATATCTATCGGCATTGTGAAACTCGCAATGACATCTAAGGCACTACGATAGGGCGAAGCCGGCGGTCACGCTAGCCGGATAGTGGGCGGGGATCGAAGGGGCAACACCCCTCACGGGTGCAGGCAGTGCCTGACGATTTTTTCATCGGATAAAACAAATTTACCCAAATCATATCCGTACTCCGATTCAACCAAACTCTTTGATCTTCGATCACCATATCCGGTTTTACGTGTCATAGTCTACCCCGATGGCGGAAACCGACCGGTAGGCGTATTTCATTCCACGACCTCAGTGGTATGATCACGAAACCAGATCATCCATTCCCCTGAGAACAGTTGATCCAATCAACCACGTACAAAAACGATCTATTTCATAGATGGACCACCAAAACAACAATTAGATCCAATCTAACACCAACCGCATATCACATATGCACGATATCAAGCCTCAAACCAGAAGCTATCACTCTGATACCACTGATGGGCCACGTAGAGATAAACAAAACTTTTTCCCTAGGTGGTGATCTCAAGATCTAGATGAGGTAGTAGGCCACGAGGATTACCACTACGTGCAGTTGTGGAATTGGTGAAGCATGTCGCTTGATGTAGTGCAGTCCTCACGATCCGCTCCGATCCACGATCGTCGAAGTGTTGAACGTACAACACCTCCGCCAGTATCCACACGTACGAGGAGGAGCGTCGGCGGTGGACTGCTAGGTCTAGTACGGCGGTAGGACTGGACTGGAGCTAGGGTTTCCAACGCATGGAATAACCTAACCATGTGCTCTAAGTACCAGTGCCCCAGCTTATATAGGGAGTGAGAATGGGCTCCACTCACTTGTGGCCCATTCACTAAAAGGCCTATATTAGTCACTGCGAGTCCAACTCACTGACTTAGTCCATGTCTTATTCAGGTCCAACCCAAATAGATTTCCGGTTTGGGTCTAACCCAAACTTGCTCCTGCTCTTAAGTGTGTGACCCGACAGGCTCATGGTGACTAGGACACGATCCGAGTCTCACTCGTGACCGATCAGTCGGCAGCGGCTCCTAGTAGAACATGCCGACTACAAAGTACCAAAGAGTCATGGCAACATACCTTCCAATGCGACTTTCGTCTGAGTCCCTTTTTGCCTCATGATATACCTTGTCAGACTATAGGCGAATAATCATCATCCCTTGAATAGTCTGACTCTCTTCTCGATCCGAGATAAGTGATTCATCCGACTAACTCTTAGTCGATCGCCTCGGTTAACACTTAACCTAGTCGCGCATGACCATGCTTTCTAAATCATATCTTCCGAGAGGGCCCAGAGAATATCTCTCTAGTTGGAGGGGCAAAATCCCATCTTGGTTATCCACATCATGCAGCTTGATTCTCAGTCGACCCGAACTCTGCCTTTATAACTGCCCTGCGACAGAATAGTGTCTGATAGAACCTAAGTCGGTGATCCTCAACTCGGATTGTCCAATAACCTTAGGTCAAAGGATTACATTGATTGAGACATACAAATGACGACTTGTTCATTCTACCTCAATATGGGTCAGTCCGACTCGCTAAAATCTTTAGCCGAATCCGTGTAAGTCAGAAAAGCATCTCCATGCCCATGACAAGTGGAACCGAGTCATCAACCGACTTTCACACTAGTCTAAGTTGTGTGTCCAGCACAACCTCGATGACCAAGGACAACTAGTATGAACAATATGCATATATATTTCCACAATCGAATCACATATATGATGATATATATCAGTAGTTCATACTAGGACAATAAATTTTTGAATACATTGGGAATAACATCATACATTATTGCCTCTAGGGCATATTCCCAATAGGCACCCTTACGGCTTATTACCTGATTTCAAAGTAATGTACTAGGGGGCACAAACTAGTTCGAGCTTTATACGTTACCTACTGTACCTATGCCATGTATGCCATGTTTATTACCTATTGTTAGATGAGCGTTTATTATTGTTGCGTAGGTGTGGCACTCATCACGGGAATATATTGTCTATGGCCTCTCGTCGTGTCAAGTGCATGCAACCTCAGGGTCTATACAAGGATTAGCTATACCTCGTACGGGTAGCTCTTTTGGGTGGCCCCCATGTACTTCCTTTGGGTTTGGGAACACGTCGTGTTCGAGGCCCCGCCGACATACCGATGAGTGTATGTTAATTGATCTGGCAAAAAGTGTTGAAGTGCGAGTGGAAACTTTGGTGCACCCCTACAGGGTTAAATCTTTTCGAAAAGCCGTGTTCGCGGTTATGGACGACTTGGAGCACAGTTTCTCGATCATAGACAACTATAACTAAAGAATTATTGTTATAATTTGACTTGAATATGATATGACTAGTATAGATATATAACCACCATGGAATGATTAATAAAACTGCCAACCGTGTGAGTTTCCTCAGAAGGACCTCCTCGTTTGGTCTCGAGGGGGAAATACCAGGATGGGTATGTTTGGAGTTAGTATCAGGTTTGATCCGAATAGGTATTTCTTATCCATCTCTAATAGCCGACAGTTGATTTGAGTATCTATAGGTTGTTTAGTGCATGCTTCGCTGCCGCTTCAATCCACCATACCTATGTAGGCGAGAGCTGCCGAATTCTAGACTCGCTGTGTACTGGCATTAGTACTAACCGCTCCCTTTTTCTTTTGCCCTTTGTCGGCACCCCTTTTGCTTTGACAGGTATAGGTTCGATGTCGTTAGCAGGGTTACCCTTCCGGCTTGGCCTGGGCAGGGTTATGGACACCATTGGTTATTATTTAGGGCTATTAGCCCCATTTGCATCTTATCCGTACTCGGATGTTGTATTGTTTTCAAGGTGATCTGGATCTTTGTACTGTATATCTGTATTCTTGACTGTTGATTCATTGTTGTATATATATTTTTTCTTGTGGGTTCCATCGTGAACTATTGTATAATGGTATTACTTCGTCTTCCACCACACGCAAGTGCCTGGTGGGCATCCTTGAATCGATTCTATGCGGGTTTGGTGGAAATCGCTAAAATCTGCATAGGGTTGATTTGAGGGTGTTACAATTACTAGGAACCTTTTCTTTGTTTATTACATACACATGTATTAATGTTTCCGGTTAACACAATTATAGCATGAGAAATAAACATTTATCGTAAACATGGAATAATATAATAATCACTTTATTATTGCCTCTCGAGCATATTCCTTTTAGTCTACCACTTGCACTAGAGTCAATAATCTAGTTTGAAAAACTTGCACATTCAACACCTATGGCTTTCTGGTGTTGTATATACGCGTTTGCTAGTGTTACACATAATCTCCGGATCTAACGTTTTCAGGTCCGTGTGTATTTGCATGTCTTTGCGTCTCTACGCATCACTCATTCTCAAATGAGGTGGCATTATATAAATTCAGTCCTTTCGTGAGATCTTTAGGTCCTTTGGGTTAAAACATGTTGATATAATTGTCATACAATATATCTTCATATTACTAGCCCATTGAGAACCACACCTAGTTCCTTTGCTGCTAGTATAACAGTCTTATACTTAGCCTTTCGTTGTACTTAGACTTTGATGCTAAATATTCTAGCTATGCCCAAATCTTTCATTTAAATATAATTTTAATGAAATCCTTAACTTGTGTCAATAAAAGATACATCATTTACAATCAACAATATGTGGCGACCCCGGATTTTCATCCGAGATTACCAAATTATGCCAACCACCACGATCCCATGATCAGTGCATCATGGAGAATAACCGACATGATATCAAAGTACACACATCCATTACAGTACAAAAGCCATAAGTCTTACAATAATAGTCTTACAACTTTCCTCCATGGGGACAAATAGATAAAAGCAGCGGTACTACTAAACACAGGGGTCCCGAGTCAAGCCATAGCCCAACAGGTGCCCGACTCAGAGTAACGCCCTAGTTCGCAAAGTCGTTGTCATACCCTCCATCATCTCCATCATCCTGCTCATAATCTGGCCAAGTTGATAGCCAGGGACATTGCTAGTGAGTACTTTTGAATGTACTCGCAAACCACCATACAGGGAATGAACAAAAGAGTATGCAATATGGATGTGGATAGGATGGCTCCAATGGGCTATTTGTAAGAGTAGTATCTCTTAAGGATATAAACTCTACACTTCTACGACTCTTATTTATAAAACTTTTAGGTGTAAAGTAGTTGGGGAAAAGCTTGGGCTACTAGGATGGGATCACCCCTTTTCTCTTTGCCTTGGTCATCCCATGACCAATACTTCATCTAGGTCTGACCATCTCATGGTCCATCCTTCATGCCATTCGACCATCCCATGGCCGAATCCCTTTTTCGAAAACCTTTTTGTAAATCAAAAACCAGCACCGCTAAGCAGCAACCTTTCCAACTGTCCATGACCACAGACGCGGCTATTCGAATAGATTTACGCTCTGCAGAGGTTGTACACTTTACCCACAAGATCCGATACATCCGCCATGAACAGTCACGGATCGTCATACACTAGTATGTGGGTTTCGGATAATCGAACGAGACCTTCGGGAAAATCCACTATTAACACAAGTGCCTACCCTATGAGTGTTACTCCCCTCAAAACCGGGACGTCGGGTACCGAGGACCAACCGGAGCACATTTTACACTTCAACAGTGGGCGCTTTCAATGAGGGGCTCATAGTAACGCCTGGCTGCCCGCAGACAGTTCGTTCCTTCTCCAGGTCGATGTCCCACATGGACCTTTACGGGAGAAGGCCCAGCCTCCGGGGATCGCGATCCCCTGTAGTAGTTGCAAGGCACTTGCTTCAGAGTGGACCACTTTCAGGTCAATCCCCTTCCCATATAGGGGTAGTGTGGTTGCACGGGGTAGTTGTTCTGGCAAAACAACATAGAACCGGGTGCGTTTTCGAAAACAGTTTTTCCTTCACCTACTTCCTTAATGCCACCACTTGGGAATCAGATCCAAAATCTTTTTATTATCACTTGGAAAGTACCACTTGCCAAGGTTTTCTTTCCAAAACCTTTGTAAAAACCTCCTTGCCATCGGGTTCCCAACCTAGAGTTTTTGGTAGGCCAAACCAGGGTTTCCAAGGGGTTGTGGTATACTAAACCACCTTAACTACTAGGGGAGAGGTAGGTAATACCAAGGGGAAGTACTTAAAAAGTACCATAGGCATAAGTTTGGAGGAGCCAAACCAATACCATAATAGATATATATATATATATAACAGATATAGCGAGTAAAACAATGCATTAGTAAAAGTAAGTAAAACAAGATGCATAAAATAAGGATGGGACAAGTCTCATAAACTTGTAGGTGGCTTGCCTTGATTGGCAGCTTGTTCCTGGTCTTCTTCCTCAAAATCTTCCCAAGTACCTTCCTCAAACTCGTCCTCGTTCGTATCTATCGTCGTAAAGGGGAAAATAATCAAACCACAACACCAACCATCATCCATAAGACAAATAGCACAATCAGTACAGAACATATTCTCAACTGAACAAACCCAACCAAACACATGTAGCTACAAATCCTAGCAGTGCAATGCCACTGGAATCAATCAAAAAGGTTAAACCAAACTTATTTGGTGATTTAAACGGTGAAGACTAGATTAACACACAATCAGATGACTCGACCAAAACAAGTTGGTGAACAATGACCATAAATTATATTTCTGGGTAGATACAGAGAATACCAAACCAACCCATGTGGTTTCATGTTTTTATCTATTAGGATTAATTTTTAACAATTAATATACTGAAAATAGTAATGGATTTAGCAATAAAATTCCTAGGGCATAACTACTAATCCAAAAATTATGCCCTTCCAAGATTAAGTGGTACTAACAGAGGCCTAACTCTGGGAGTTGGTTTTATCCCAAAATTAGATCCACAAAAGCCTCTGGAATTTAAATAAAAACCTTTTGTCCACAACTTGTGAAAATAAGAACAGAAGCTATACACATCCAAATTGAATGAATTTAATTTTGTTCAGTAGGTATGTTCACAAGCAAGGGCTAGAAATTGGTTTCACATTTTTCTGAGTTACAGAGTTATTGTTATAGATTAAATACTCAAAACAGCATAAATCTACCACTAAAATTCCTAGTAAAAGCACAGAGGGTATTTTAGTGATCTTCCAGATCTGGGTGTTAGGCATTTACAGAGGCTACCAAATGGAATTTGTCTCATGCCAAAACAACACACAGATTATTTTTGGTGGATTTAAAGCTATAGTGCAACAATCTGGAAACTAAAATAGCCTAAATTAATAAAAAGGAAAAAGGGTGCAGGGGCTGGGTCGACCCGCTAAGAAGCTGGGCCGGCCCGCATACACGGCGGCCTGCGTGGGAGATCCAGGTTTCAAATACCGCAGTGGGGCCCGCGCGTCAGTGGTGGAGAGGCCCGAAGGGGTATCGGTCCGTATGGGTTGTTGGATTAAAAACAAAATCGACGGCCAGCGGCTCGTCTTCTTCTTGGAACAGATGCGCCAGCAAGTTAACCCTAGCTGGACCGTGTGGGTGTCGGGGTGGCTCACCTAGTGGCAGAGAGGGGTCGGCGACGGCGGGTTTGGAAGAGGTCATCGACGGGGATCCGAACGAGGGGCGGCGAGGGCGGCGTCGGTTGCTGGCGGCATCGCGGGCGTCCTCGGCTCCTCAGTGTCCTCGGCGTCCATGCAGCTCAGGTGCTCCTGGTCAAAAAGGGAAAGAGGGAGTGGGTCAGACGCGGCGCGAGGAACGCGGCAGAGTGAGGGAAAGGCGGAGGGGTTAGCCAGCGACGACAACCTTCACCGTGCCAGGCGGTGTCGTGGTGGTCGCGGTGTGAGAATACAGCGAGGGCAGGGCTCGGCTCCCCTCTGGGGGTGAAGTGGAAGTGGTAGAGGAGTAGTGTGGCGTGGGGCATGGGTGCTAAGGCGGTCTGGGGCTTAAGGCCGGAGAGGGTGCGCCCACGGTGCACTGGGTGTAGGAGGGGGTGGCAAGAGGGGGAGCTAGGCCGGGATTGGCTGCGCGCGGTGGCGAGATAGCGTATCTGCGCGAGAGGGGCCGTGGGGCGCGTCTAGTCGCATCGTCTAGCCTCGAGAGAACGCATTGCAGAGGGAGGGGTGGTGCACACGAGGTGCTCAGCGTCTTCCGCAGCGTGATGTATGCCGAGACAGGGGCTACAGGCGATCGATCTTGGGGTAGTCGAGAGGGTGAGGAGAGGTCTCCTCGAGGAAGGGCGCGGCGTCGAAATGTACCACGCGAGCGGGAAAATAGCATGGCGCGCGCGGCGCTCTAGCGACGTGGCCGGCGCGGGTTGGGGTGGCCAGGGCAGCGGGTGAGGGAGGAGGGGGACTGGGCGTGCCTGGGGAAGACGTGTGCATGCGGTGTGGGTCCAGAAGCAGCGGGGCAGTGGCATGTGCGGGAGGGAACGGCTTGATCAGGTTCTGGCCGTTGCTGGGGTTTTCTCTCTCTCTCTCGGTCGGGCCTGGCTGCATGGGGGTGGACTAGGGTGGTACAGGGGAGGGTGTACTCGCGTTGAGTCATGCCAGGGCCAGAGAGATGGGTGTAGCACAAGTAGGGGAGTGGACAGAGAGGGGTTTTGGTGATCTAGGGCCACGTCGATGAGGTGGCCACTTTGGGGGCTTGCCATTTCGAGATAGGGCCACCAATGGCAAAGGGGGAGACCTGGGGGTGTAAAGGGGTGCTTGGTGGTGAGGTGCAGGTCCTGGTTGCATCCTGGATCAAACCCATGTGTTTGCAAGGATCATCCAAACATTGGACAAACATAAGGTGGCCATTCACTAAGTGGCCTCTAGTGAAGATAACAGTTACATGCAATGAGCTTAAGCTTGTGGTTTAACCAGGGCTAAGGTGGGGTTCTCAACTGTTCATAGCATGGTACCACATGGTGCTCTTGCATGGTAGAATGGGTGAAGGGTTGGCTTAAACACACATGCAATGACACAGGTGGATCCATAGGTGGATTGTGAAAAGAACACACATGCAATGACACTGGTGGATCCATATGTGGTATGTGAAAAGAACACACATAAAATGACTCTGGTTGTTGTTAGTAACAAGAACACACATACAATAACACTGGTGGATCCATGTGTGGTCTCTGACGAGAACACACATTTCAATGCACTGGTGGATCCATATGTGGTATGTGAAAAGAACACACATGAAATGACTCTAGTTGTTGTTATTAAAAAAAGCACACATGCAATGACACTGGTGGATCCATAGGTGGTATGTGAAAAGAACACACATCCAATGACACTGGTTGTTATTTGTGAAAAGAACACACAAGCAATGACATTTTTTGGATCCATGTGTGGTCTTTGAAGAGAACACACATTTCAATGACTCTGGTTGTTGTTAGTAAAAAGAACACACATGCAATGACACTGGTGGATCCATGTGTGGTCTCTGAAGAGAACACACATGCAATGACTCTAATTGTTGTTAGTAAGAAGAACACACATGCAATGACACCGGTGGATCCATATGTGGTATGTGAAAAGAACACATATTTCAATGACACTGGTGGATCCATTTGTGGTATGTGAAAAGAACACACATGAAATGACTCTAGTTGTTGTTAGTAAAAAAAGCACACATGCAATGACACAGGTGGATCCATAGGTGGTATGTGAAAAGAACACACATGCAATGACACTGGTTGTAATTAGTAAAAAGAACACACAAGCAATGACATTGGTGGATCCATGTGTGGTCTCTGAAGAAAACACACATTTCAATGACTCTGGTTGTTGTTAGTAAAAAGAACACACATGCAATGACACTGGTGGATCCATGTGTGGTCTCTGAAGAGAACACACATGCAATGACTCTGGTTGTTGTTAGTAAAAAGAACACACATGCAATGACACTGGTGGATCCATATGTGGTATGTGAAAAGAACACACATTTCAATGACTCTGGTTATTGTTAGTAAAAAGAACACACATGCAATGACACTAGTGGATCCATAGGTGGATTGTGAAAAGAGCACACATGCAATGACACTGGTGGATCCATATGTGGTATGTGAAAAGAACACACATGCAATGACTCCAGTTGTTGTTAGTAAAAAGAACACACATGTAATGACACTGGTGGATCCATGTGTCGTCTCTTAAGAGAACACACATTTCAATGACACTAGTGGATCCATATGTGGTATGTGAAAAGAACACACATTTCAATGACTCTAGTTGTTGTTAGTAAAAAGAACACACATGTAATGACACTGGTGGATCCATGTGTGGTCTCTAAAGAGAACACACATTTCAATGACATTGGTGGATCCATATGTGGTATGTGAAAAGAACAGTCATGAAATGACTCCAGTTGTTGTTAGTAAAAAGAACACACATGCAATGACACTGGTGGATCCATAGGTGGATTGTGAAAAGAACACACATGCAATAACACTGGTGGATCCATATGTGGTATGTGAAAAGAACACACATGCAATGACTCTGGTTTTTGTTAGTAACAAGAACACACATGCAATGACACTGGTGGATCCATGTGTGGTATCTGAAGAAAACACACATTTCAATGACACTAGTGGATCCATATGTGGTATGTGAAAAGATAAGACATGAAATGACTCTGGTTGTTGTTAGTAAAAAGAACACACATGCAATGACACTGGTGGATCCATGTGTGGTCTTTGAAGAGAACACACATGCAATGACTCTGGTAATTGTTAGTAAAAAGAACACACATGCAATGACACTGGTGGATCCATATGTGGTATGTGAAAAGAACACACATTGGAATGACTCTGGATGTTATTTGTAAAAAGAACACACATGCGATGACACTAGTGGATCCATAGGTGGATTGTGAAAAGAGCACACATGCAATGACACTGGTGGATCCATATGTGGTATGTGAAAAGAACACACATGCAATGACTCCAGTTGTTGTTAGTAAAAAGAACACACATGTAATGACACAGGTGGATGCATGTGTGGTCTCTGAAGAGAACACACAATTCAATGACACTGGTGGATCCATATGTGGTATGTGAAAAGAACAGTCATGAAATGACTCTAGTTGTTGTTAGTAAAACGAACACACAAGCAATGACACTGGTGGATACATAGGTGGATTGTGAAAAGAACACACATGCAATGACACTGGTGGATCCATATGTGGTATCTGGAAAGAACACACATGCAATGACTCTGGTTTTTGTTAGTAACAAGAACACACATGCAATGTCATTGGTGGATCCATGTGTGGTCTCTGAAGAAAACACACATTTCAATGACACTAGTGGATCCATATGTGGTATGTGAAAAGAACAGACATGAAATGACTCTGGTTGTTGTTAGTAAAGAAAGCACACATGCATTGACAGTAGTGGATCCATATGTGGATTGTGAAAAGAACACACATGTAATGACACTGGTTGTTGTTAGTAAAAAGAACACACATGCAATGCCACTAGTGGATCCTTGTGTGGTCTCTGAAGAGAACACACATTTCAATGACTCTGGTTGTTGGTAGTAAAAAGAACACACATGCAATGAAACTGGTGGATCCATGTGTGGTCTCTGAAGAAAACACACATTTCAATGACTCTGGTTGTTAGTAAAAAGAACACACATGCAATGAAACCGGTGGATCCATGTGTGGTCTCTGAAGATAACACACATGCAATGACTCTGGTTGTTGTTAGTAAAAAGAACACATATGCAATGCACTGGTGGATCCATATGTGGTATGTGAAAAGAACACATATTTCAATGACTCTGGTTGTTGTTAGTAAAAAGAACACACATGTAATTTCACTGGTGGATCCATGTGTGGTGTCTAAAGAGAACACACATTTCAATGACACTAGTGGATCGATATGTGGTATGTGAAAAGAACAGTCATGAAATGACTCCAATTATTGTTAGTAAAAAGAACACACATGCAATGACACTGGTGGATCCATAGGTGGATTGTGAAAAGAACACACATGCAATGACACTGGTGGATCCATATGTGGTATGTGAAAAGAACACACATGCAATGACTCTGGTTGTTGTTACTAACAAGAACAAACATGCAATAACACTGGTGGATCCATGTGTGGTCTCTAAAGATAACACACATTTCAATGATACAGCCGGATCCATATGTGGTATGTGAAAAGAACACACATGAAATGACTTTGGTTCTTGTTAGTAAAAAAAGCACACATGCAATTACACTGGTGGATCCTTACGTGGATTGTGAAAAGAACACACATGTAATGACACTGGTGGATCCATATGTGGTATGTGAAAAGAACACACATTTCAATGACTCTGGTTGTTGTTAGTAAAAAGAACACACATTTAAATGACACTGGTGGATCCATGTGTGGTATGTGAAAAGAACACACATGAAATGACTGGTTGTTGTTAGTAAAAACAACACACATGCAATGACACTGGTGGATCCAAAGGTGGATTGTGAAAAGAACACGCATGCAATGACACTTGAGGATCCATATGTGCTATGTGAAAAGAACACACATTTCAATGACTCCAGTTGTTGTTAGTAAAAAGAACACACATGCAATGACACTGGTGGATCCATAGGTGGATTGTGAAAAGAACACACATGCAATGACACTGGTGGATCCATATGTGGTATCTGAAAAGAACAGACATGCAATGACTCTGGTTTTTGTTAGTAACAAGAACACACATGCAATGACACTGGTGGATCCATGTGTGGTCTCTAAATAAAACACACATTTCAATGACACTAGTGGATCCATATATGGTATGTGAAAAGAACAGACATGAAATGACTCTGGTTGTTAGTAAAGAAAGCACACATGCATTGACACTAGTGGATCCATATGTGGATTGTGAAAAGAACACACATGTAATGACACTGGTTCCTGTTAGTAAAAAGAACACACATGCAATGACACTAGTGGATCCTTGTGTGGTCTCTGAAGAGAACACACATTTCAATGACTTTGGTTGTTGTTAGTAAAAAGAACACACATGCAATGACACTGGTGGATCCATGTGTGGTCTCTGAAGAAAACACACATTTCAATGACTCTGGTTGTTAGTAAAAAAGAACACACATGCAATGAATCTGGTGGATCCATGTGTGGTCTCTGAAGAGAACACACATGCAATGACTCTGGTTGTTGTTAGTAAAAAGAACACATATGCAATGACACTGGTGGATCCATATGTGGTATGTGAAAAGAACACATATTTCAATGACTCTGGTTGTTGTTAGTAAAAAGAACACACATGTAATTTCACTGGTGGATCCATGTGTGGTGTCTGAAGAGAACACACATTTCAATGACACTGGTGGATCCATATGTGGTATGTGAAAAGAACACACATGCAATGACACTGGTGGATCCATAGGTGGATCGTGAAAAGAACACACATGCAATGACACTAGTGGATCCATATGTGGTATGTGAAAAGAACACACATGCAATGACTCTGGTTGTTGTTACTAACAAGAACAGACATGTAGTAACACCGGTGGATCCATGTGTGGTCTCTGAAGAGAACACACATTTCAATGATACTGGTGGATCCATATGTGTTATGTGAAAAGAACACACATTAAATGACTTTGGTTGTTGTTAGTAAAAAAGCACACATGCAATGACACTAGTGGAACCTTACGTGGATTGTGAAAAGAACACACATGCAATGACACTGGTGGATCCATATGTGGTATGTGAAAAGAACACACATTTCAATGACTCTGGTTGTTGTTAGTAAAAAGAACACACATTTAAATGACACTGGTGGATCCATGTGTGGTATGTGAAAAGAACACACATGAAATGACTCTGGTTGTTGTTAGTAAAAACAGCACAGATGCAATGACACTGGTGGATCCATAGGTGGATTGTGAAAAGAACACGCATGCAACGACACTTGAGGATCCATATGTGCTATGTGAAAAGAACACACATTTCAATGACTCCGGTTGTTGTTAGTAAAAAGAATATACATGCAACTACACTGGTGGATCCATAGGTGGATTGTGAAAAGAGCACACATGCAATGACACTAATGGATCCATATGTGCTATGTGAAAAGAACACACATGCAATGACTCCAGTTGTTGTTAGTAAAAAGAACACACGTGTAATGACACTGGTGGATCCATGTGTCGTCTCTGAAGAGAACACACATTTCAATGACACTGGTGGATCCATATGTGGTATGTGAAAAGAACAGTCATGAAATGACTCCACTTGTTGTTAGTAAAAAGAACGCACATGCAATGACACTGGGGGATCCATAGGTGGATTGTGAAAAGAACACACATGCAATGACACTGGTGGATCCATATGTGGTATGTGAAAAGAACACACATGCAATGACTCTGGTTGTTGTTAGTAACAAGAACACACATGCAATAACACTAGTGGATCCATGTGTGGTCTGTAAAGAGAACACACATTTCAATGACACTGGTGGATCCATATGTGGATTGTGAAAAGAACACACATGTAATTACACTGGTTTTTGTTAGTAAAAAGAACACACATGCAATGACACTGGTGGATCCATGTGTGGTCTCTGAAGAGAACACACATTTCAATGACTCTGGTTGTTGTTAGTAAAAAGAACACACATGCAATGACTCTAGTGGATCCATAGGTGGATTGTGAAAAGAGCACACATGCAATGACACTGGTGGATCCATATGTGGTATGTGAAAAGAACACACATGCAATGACTCTAGTTGTTGTTAGTAAAAAGAACACATATGTAATGACACTGGTGGATCCATGTGTCGTCTCTGAAGAGAACACACATTTCAATGACACTGG
Organism: Avena insularis; assembly: GCA_023614405.1. Classification (NCBI taxonomy): domain Eukaryota; kingdom Viridiplantae; phylum Streptophyta; class Magnoliopsida; order Poales; family Poaceae; genus Avena; species Avena insularis. The sequence goes on along the minus strand of CM042686.1, from coordinate 139,246,224 downwards.
TGAATCCATATGTGGTATGTGAAAAGAATAGTCATGAAATGACTCCAGTTGTTGTTAGTAAAAAGAACACACATGCAATGACACTGGTGGATCCATAGGTGGATTGTGAAAAGAACACACATGCAATAACACAGGTAGATCCATATGTGGTATGTGAAAAGAACACACATGCAATGACTCTGGTTTTTGTTAGTACAAGAGCACACATGCAATAACACTGGTGGATCCATGTGTGGTCTCTGAAGAGAACACACATTTCAATGATACTGGTGGATCCATATGTCGTATGTGAAAATAACACACATGAAATGTCTCTGGTTGTTGTTAGTAAAAAAAGAAGACATGCAATGACACTGGTGGATCCATAGGTGGTATGTGAAAAGAACACACATGCAATGACACTGGTGGATCCATATGTGGTATGTGAAAAGAATACACATTTCAATGACTCTGGTTGTTGTTAGTAAAAAGAACACACATTTCAATGACACTGGTGGATCCATGTGTGGTATGTGAAAAGAACACACATGAAATGACTCTGGTTGTTGTTAGTAAAAAGAGCACACATGCAATGACACTGGTGGATCCATATGTGGATTGTGAAAAGAACACACATGCAATGACACTGGAGGATCCATATGTGGTATGTGAAAAGAACACACATTTCAATGACTCTGGTTGTTGTTAGTAAAAAGAACACACATGCAATGACACTGGTGGATCCATAGGTGGATTGTGAAAAGAGCACACATGCAAAGACATTGGTGTATCCATATGTGCTATGTGAAACGAACACACATGCAATGACTCAAGTTGTTGTTAGTAAAAAGAACACACATATAATTTCACTGATGGATCCATGTGTGGTCTCTAAAGAGAACACACATTTCAATGACACTGGTGGATCCATATGTGGTATGTGAAAAGAACAGTCATGAAATGACTCCAGTTGTTGTTAGTAAAAAGAACACACATGCAATGACACTGGTGGATCCATAGGTGGATTGTGAAAAGAACACACATGCAATGACACTGGTGGATCCATATGTGGTATGTGAAAAGAACACACATGCAATGATTCTGGTTGTTGTTAGTAACAAGAACACACATGCAATAACACTGGTGGATCCATGTGTGGTCTCTGAAGAGAACACACATTTCAATGACACTGGTGGATCCATATGTGGTATGTGAAAAGAACACACATGAAATGACTCTAGTTGTTGTTAGTAAAAAAGCACACATGCAATGACACTGGTGGATCCATAGGTGGTATGTGAAAAGAACACACATGCAATGGCACTGGTGGATCCATATGTGGTATGTGAAGAGAACACACATTTCAATGACTCTGGTTGTTGTTAGTAAAAAGAACACACATGCAATGACACTAGTGGATCCATAGTTGGATTGTGAAAAGAGCACACATGCAATGACACGGGTGGATCCATATGTGGTATGTGAAAAGAACACACATGCAATGACTCTCATTGTTGTTAGTAAAAAGAACACACGTGTAATGACACTGGTGGATCCATGTGTCGTCTCTGAAGAGAACACACATTTCAATGACACTGGTGGATCCATATGTGGTATGTGAAAAGAACACACACTTCAATGACTCTGGTTGTTGTTAGTAAAAAGAACACACATGCAATGAAATTGGTGGATCCATAGGTGGATTGTGAAAAGAGCACACATGCAATGACACTAGTGGATCCAGATGTGGTATGTGAAAAGAACACACATGCAATGACTCTTGTTGTTGTTAGTAAAAAGAACACACATGTAATGACACTGGTGGATCCATGTGTGGTCTCTGAAGAGAACACACATTTCAATGACACTGGTGGATCCATATGTGGTATGTGAAAAGAACAGTCATGAAATGACTCCAGTTGTTGTTACTAAAAAGAACACACATGCAATGACACTGGTGGATTCATAGGTGCATTGTGAAAGAACACACATGCAATGACACTGGTGGATCCATATGTGGTATGTGAAAAGAACACACATGCAATGACTCTGGTTGTTGTTAGTAACAAGATCACACATGCAATAACACTGGTGGATCCATGTGTGGTCTCTGAAGAGAACAAACATTTCAATGACTCTGGTTGTTGTTAGTAAAAAGAACACACATGCAATGACACTGGTGGATCAATGTGTGGCCTCTAAAGAGAACACACATGCAATGACTCTGGTAGTTGTTAGTAAAAAGAGCACACATTTCAATGATACTGGTGGATCCATAGGCGGATTGTGAAAAGAGATTTTCCCTCTCTCTCGGTCACAAATCTCACAAAAGCCCAAACTTGTGGAGATCCCAAACATGTGCTCACTCGGGGTGCGATGCCCTGATTGGCTGACACAGATGTCACGCGGATCGTCTCCACCAACCGTTGATCCCATGTGATCCAGCGGGCAGGATAACCCCTCCCTTCTCCACTTTTTTTATGCATGGTCAATCCGTTCCACCTCTCTATCTGTGCCACCGATACTTTACCTCCATAAACAAGTGAAACTCCATCTATCTAACTAAAATAAATAAAATAAATGATCATATTTCGAAGAAGCCATCGTCTTTGTCTTCCGGTTCGTCCTCGTCTTTGTCAACGCCATGGTCACTGCCATCGCCGCTGTCGGTGTCCTCCTCTGACGACTCGACATCGCCCCTTCCTCGAATAAGCACACTATCTCATCGTCGGAGTCCTCCTCCTCTTCCTCTTCATAGTCCCACGGGTCCATGTCACTCTCCTCCGCTTCTGCCTCCAACTGATGGATGAACGCCTCCTCGTTGGCCGAGTCAGACTCGTCCAAATAGCTATCTCCTCTCTTCTTCTTGGTCTTCTTCTCGTTCCTCTTCTTGTCCATACTCGCTGGTGCAACACGCGCCCCCGTCCTGACTGCTGGTTTGCGCATGTCTGACGCTGCAGGTACCCCATGCTCCTCCTGCGCGGCCGGTACGAGCTTCAACGTCGCGGTGTTCTAGAGTGTCGATGTCGAGGGATCCTGGCGTGGTCGGACATGACGTGCTGCCTCAGCAGGCGAATCGTGAGCGTGAACGATGTAGCGAAGAGCCAGGGATGCAGGACGGTCAGTGGACGACTTGGACCTGCCATTTCCACGGCGAGGGGGCATCGTGCTCTAGGTAGTTGCTTCGAATGGTCGATGGCGGGTACACAGAGTGGGGTGTCGATCTGATCAAGGACGAGCAGCGGTTTCGGGCGTCGTGTCCACGCATGCATTTGTCGATTATCAAAAAAAAAAGTAATATCTCGCGTACTGAATATAATTTGATCACAACAAAAGTGGCACAACGTATTCTAGACTCGTAAATATCTCGTGCGTGCCTGCCACGTGGAGTTCGACGTGTCGACGTGATCGTGCAGCAGTTGCGCACGTCATTGCCCCATCAACACGTGACACACGCACGCGGGATGTGCGCGCCGATTCCCGTGATGACCATCCGGCTCGCACTCCCCTTATTATATACTGGATTTTGGGCGGCACCGAAGACCATTGAAGTGTCCATCGCAATAAAGACAAGTCCCATCGATTGCCTACCCCTGCCTCCCTGGCTTCTTTGAGAAGGTAGACCATACACAGTGGTCTTGTATAATAGTACTAGTACTACTGGACCATGGCCTGTACTCTTTGACTCTTCTCCCACACTAATCACTATCTCCTTCCTCCTGCCGCCGCCACACTCACCCTGCAAGCCATGGCTCCACTAAGGAGGAGGAGAGGCCGGTCGACGATCCTCGTAGAGAAAAGGGAGAGAAATCGCCGCGAGGCACTTCTTGCTCTACCAGCCGCTCAAGCCCACCCTCTCATCGAGGCCCAATCTCCCCCGACAATGGCGCCGAATGTTCTAGCAGGCAAGGGCTCCTCCCGGTACGGTCTTCTTATTCTACTTCTTCCCCATCTCCCTCTCTATCATGATCTTAATCAGCTTCTTCTTGTTTTTCTTCTTCTTCTGGCACTTCCTCCTCTACGTATTACAGGTCGGCCGTGGAGCCCGAATCCACCACGACGGAGGCGTTGCAGGACCCGTTCAGCCCCGTTCCATGTCTCAGCGAGGTAGCAAATCTGCACGCTGTTATTTCTCCGAGTTATGATGTGGATTTCTTAGATACTGTCCTCCCCGCATTGGTTTTTCTTCTTCTTTTGCGAGTTGTATTAGTTTTCATGAATATGACTGGATCTCTTGGTCTTTCCTTAATACCGATGTTCATAGATTCACTATGGATTTTTTGTGATTAGGATTAGTTTATAGTGGTCATGAATAGATCTCTAGGTCCATTTTTTAACACTACGGCCAATAGATTCAACGGGGATTTTTTTTGATCTGTATTAGTATTCACCTGGGACCTGGAGTGTAATTGTAGAATTCCTATTTCAATTAACATGAACGATGCAGCGATCGAAGGCCGAGTACCGTGACAAGGTGGCCGCGATCAGTTCCAAGATTACCAACCAACATGAGCTTGCACGCTCCCTCACCCAAGCTAATGAGAGCCTACGCAAGCAATTATCTGTGCAGAAGGAGATCTCGCTAGATTTTGCATGTGACATGGTTAGGCTGCAAAAAGTGCTCGACCTTAACTTGAACAGGCAAGAACATGCCATCAAGATAATCAACGAGCTCACGGAGGAGAAGAAGAATCTCGTGGAAAGGTGCATTCTCCTGCAGGACGAAGTCAGCGAGGCACTCAGAGGATGCGTCGAGGACACCAAGGCTACCATCCGAGCCAACCATGACAGGAACCGTTGCCTGGATGCAGTCAAGGAGATGAAGGCAGACATGAGCAGAGGGATCACCAAACTCGAGGGTGTTCGGAAAGAGAATGAGGACCTAAGGGCATGTCTGGAGGCATATCAGAGCAATGCCCAATTCTGATTCCCGTTAGTAGGGACACGAATATCAGTTCGTCCTCCACTCCTTTTGTAATGTTTAGGGTTCAGGGAGCAATGCCCATGTCTGCTTCCCATTATAGGGTGCAATAAGAATCCTAGGGCAACTCCTTATCTATCTGGACATGTGTTGGTGTTCATGTTCATGAATGGACACCATGTTCTCTTTCCATTATGTATCTGGACATGGGTTTCTGCATTCTGAGTTTGCCACTCTCCCACTACTATTTGGTGATATGGGGAAAAACCCACAGCACACTAAACTGCAGATAAATCTTATTTGTCTTTGAAATTGAAATTATGACAGTGCCACTAGTCGATTCATAAAATGTTGATTAGTCCTAGATTGCTTCTTCCTTGAAATTATGACAGTGCCACTAGTCGATTCAGTTAATTATGGAAACTAACCAGCTTGTCCTGGTGAACTGAACAAACCATACTATGTATTTTTGTTGCAGGGAAAGAGGCGAAAGATCGACCAGGACCTGGCGACCTGGCTAAATGACAAGATAGCAATCCAAAGGGAGAAGCAGAAGCGGCCTTTGACCAACTGCGCGCTGAACTCGTGGTCCTTTTTGACAAGTGCCAGAAACTGAAGGAGTTAAACGCCGACTAGGCGAAGCTACACAGTGAAGGTCGCACCTCGGCTAGGAAGCAGACGGAGATCATGAAAGGGATCTTGAAGGAAAATTGTATGGCTATAGACAAAATTCTCCAATCCATGACGGAGCGCTGGAACCTACAGCTGAAGCACGAGATAGTACTGAAGGAGGTGGCCAAACATAGGGAGGAAAATAGGCAGCTCCGGGCCAGGCTCGCTTGAACACAACATATGTCTATTTAGTACTGAACTGCCTGGTTTATCCTTTACAATGGTGATTTTGTAAGCGTGAACTTAACTCTATGCACGATATGTGTGTTCGTCTGAAATTAGTTTGCTCGAGGATTGAGTTTGGCTTAGTTTGGAAAGCGCAACTACAAGTCTTACAATTAACTAGTTTCAGGCATTGGCACAACATAAATTATTCATCTCGAATTTCCTTTATCCTCTATAGTCTATCCTTGTTCACCCTCGCGCGCCTTCTTTAGTTCCTTCAACAGATCCGCAATGCAGTACTCTAGCTTCTTCTTGTCTTCCCTGAGCTGATCCCTCTCCTTTTCTGCATTATGAATCAGCAACCTATGACTATCCTGAAGCTTCCTTGCAGTTCCAACAACCAAGCTCCCATCGATTCTGTCAGTTAGCTCTGACTACAAATTCTCGATTTCTTGTTCCAACTCCTTATTTCGTACCGACAGCTTGTAATTTTTTTCAGCTGCATCACTTACATCAGTAAATCTCCCCGGCGTTTCCAACTCATACATCTCCCATAACTATGCCAAACATTTCTTAAGTGCATCTGGCCACTCAAGATCCACCTAGTCTACTGCTTTACACATCGGGCCAACCTAAAAACACACACACTATAGTTTTATGAACATGCACGATACATTTTACTTCATGTCACAGTTACACATAATGTAAACAAACCTGATTTGTACAGCCCAAAAACCTTCTCCCAGTGTTACTGCCTTCGAATGCAACATATCTCCTCAGTTTTATCCCATGGTCACATGGCACTTCTCCATCGAGATCTAGGCCCTCCCATTCAGAGTCGTAGATCGTCCGTGGTACCTATAGGTAAACGCAAAGCTGAAATCGAACACGATTGCATGCACATATGGAGCTCAGATCGAGAGATTTACCATTGCCTAACCCTAGCCCGAGAAAATAGAGGAAATCACATCATGGAAGGAATACTCGATGTCGGAGAGAAGGTTGTCGCTGCTCGACTGGTCGTCCTCGCCGTTCAAGGACAGCATGGCGAATGCGTCGTCGCAGGCGACGGCGTCGGTGTTGGCGAGAGAGAGAGAGAGAGAGCAGCCCTTCTACCGCTACAACAATGACTAAATTGGCATGTTACAATAGTTTGATGGATACCATGCCCTTTCCCTGGATTACTGTCTCCTGTATAATATGGATTCTCTTCACACATTCTCATTTCAAATATTAAACCTGCACTCCCTCCATCCCAATTTCATTGCCTAACGAAAACATACCAGTATATTACATCATCTAAAGAAACAAAATCATGTCAACTACAAGTTACTTATGCATCACTTCTTCAGTCATGGTTTCACAAAACATTTGTCAACACCCGGATTTTTAATCTCAGATGCCCGTTATGCCATACCTCGCATCCTAGGATTACCATTTTTGCGAGACATAACGGATTGGATATCACAGTACATCATCCATTACAAACCATACATCAGGTTTTACACAAATAAGGATCTCATGATCCAGTCTTAATACAACAAGCAGCGGAAATAAAAGATAGCATAGCGGTGGGGTCCATCTTCAGGGGCACAGGCAATGCTGATGAAGGCAGATAGTCCTAGTCATCATAGCCGTCCTGCTGACCATCATCTTGATAATATCCTTCATAGTCTGGCCATGATAATAGCCAGGGAGAAAGGCCATGAGTAGTCTTTAAGTACTCGCAAACTACTATTAACAGGTACTATAATTCTCAGTTAAAGTGTTGAATCTAATTTTACTATCAAATTAAGTTTGAAACCTAAGCTGAGTTCAGAAGCAAAGAAAGATAAAGCAAAGTTCTAGAATCACTTAAACTGGGAAACTATTATCATCAACACAACCCTATTGTGGTCAAGTCAAAGTTCATTATTCATTCCAAGTTATTTAGAAAACATCTGACAACGAAACAGTATGGCCATTCCAACTGTCCATAACCGCGGACGCCGCTATTCGAATAGTTTGACACTCTACAGAGGTGGTACACTTTCACCACAAGATTCGATACATCTGTCAGGGATAACCCTGAATCATCATACTTAGTATGCAGATAATCAAACATAACCTTCCCTTTACATACCCTAGTACCAGCACCTCTCCTATGAGCATGGCCTCCCAACCATGACCATCAGTCATCTTGGGCACTTCATAGGTGGACAACATTGAGAGGTAGCCTCAGCTCAAACCTCTCCCGTGAGGGAACTAATACTAATGCATATAAATTTCCAGCTAAGCCTTACCCAATTCAGGTAGTGTGGTTGTACGGTAAATTTGGAATGGTATCGCATCCGAATCCAACCATCAGTTTTATAAAAAGGTTAAGGCTCATGCCTCATCATTTTCATCATCATAAACCAGTTGTGTCTCTCAACACATGTCAAAACATCTCAATAGAATGACTCATCATTCCAAGGTTTGAACAATTCATTTTCACCAAGGGTTCCCATCTAAAGTGACTCAAGTTTTCGATCTATTCTAAAATACTAAGTTAAGAGTGTCCACTAAGGTGGAAAAGATGGTTTCAATCTCATGCCATAGAATAACATCTAAAGGTTTCTAAGTAGGTCAAGTTTTATACTTTTTATGCTACCTTCAAACCAAGTATAGAACTTTGCATAACCTAAGAGGGGTAAAACTTGTAGGTAAGACTTGGGGTACTAGTAGTTAAAAAGGGTGTGATCAAGGCATGCCTAAAGCATCCTTGCTCATTCATCTAGCTTAATTCTAGCTTGCTAACAATAGCTTGCCTTGGTTGGTGCAGTGGTTGAAGTTTTTTTCTTCTTCTTCTTGGTAGAACTCCTCCTCCTCGAAAGCTTGGTCGGTACTAGCATCTATAAATACATAGGGAGTAGACAATCACCAAACAATACTTAACTAGGCTAAGTAGCATTCTAAAACACACAATTGATGATCTATTGTCATCACAAGCATCACAAGTTTAACTCAATAGTTTCAACCTTTTTATTTTAGAAAAGTAATTTCTACTCACTAAAATATTAACTAAAATTTAATATTCACCACCAAAATATGGGATCATGTGGACACATGTCCTCACCACATATTCTAACATGTGGGAATGAGATTTAAAGGTTGGATCAATATTACTTTAGTTTAAGTTTATTATTTAATGATTTAAAGTGACTAGAAATGCCTATATAGCATTATTTTGGTACTAGTCCAAAGTCACTGCATGTAAACCTTAATATTATTACATATTTAGATAGATATGATGAAATGTGATCTTTGAGAGTTGGAATCAACTCAAAAGCTAACTTTGTTGATTTTATAAAAATGTTGCAAGTGGCAAAAGCTTCTGTCTTCTTATTTTTATTAGGAGATATCTATAACTCTAATTGAATTAAGTCCAACGGGCTTGGATAGATCATTTTAATACCTTTCATATAAAATTGGTTTCATGCAATTTGGATTTCTAAAACTCTCTGAATTGATTTTTGAAATAGTGGACACAAACTAGATTTAACTAAAAAGAAAAATCTAGATTTGAATCTATGGGCTAGCGCGGGAAAGGACTTGGGCCGGCCCAGTGGCGCTCCGTGGCGTGGGGCTCAGCTGACAGGGGGGTCCCGCGTCACGGCTTAAGCAAATGAATGGTACGCACGCTGTGGGCCGTGCGATTAGAAGCGAGATCAACGGCCGAGGGTCGTCGTCGACGACGAATAGGTCGCCGGCGAGCTCGAACCCTAGCAGCTCGGTGGGGGTCTACTGGGGGCATACCAGGGCTCCAACAGGGTTGGCGAGGCGGGCAAAAGACGTGGAAGACGACGGCGAGGCGAGGCGCGGTTGCAGCGGAGCTTGGGGTGGTCGAAATCAACGGCGCCCTTCTCCTCCTGCCGCGGTTGCTCCGACTCCAATTCCGGCGAGGCAGAGCTCGCCTTGCTCCGGCTAGAGGTGCGTGAGGTTCAGCGAGGTGAAGAGAGTGGAATGGTGTGGAGAGAAGAGGCTGGGGAGGGCTCTTTTTATAGGCCCCACGGTGAGACCGAGCGGGATGGGCAAGCGACGGTGACGACATGGCTATGGCGAGGTAGCGGCATGGCTGGGGATGGTGATCGACAGGCGGTTCCCTAGCGGTGCTCTAGGACTTGAATGAGGCCGTGAGGCGGTGATGCAGGCGCAGGTGGCGCTCTGAGAGGCAGAGGCGACGGTGTCCACGGCGAGCGGTGGCTGTGAGGCTTTGGGCGGCGAACGGGGATGTCTGGGGTGTTCTCCGGGTCGAGGTGGAGCGGCGGGCGCGGGCTGGTGCCAAGGGGCGGTCTGTGCGAGTGGGGACAGAGGGCGCTCTGGGGGCAGCACTGGCATGGTGCAGTGGCACTAGGCGCGGTTTGTGCTCGGTGGTCCACTGCTGCTCCGGGCTCGGGCAAGGGACAGGGGGTGGCAGTGAGCTCCTGGCTACCTCCTAGACATGGCGAGGGAGGGGGAGATGGTCTGCTGCGGCGGGGCAAAGTTTGGCCGGCGATCATGCCCTCGGGTTGACATGGCAAGAGGGTTAGGGACAAGGGAGAGAGGTGTTAAGGGTTTGGTTAGACTAGGAGGGGACAAAGGAGATAAATGAGGATCAATTGGGGGCAAAACCCTGTTCAAAACAGTGAGCTAGGATTAGAGGTGATAATATGCATGCCAAGTGTTTGATGAAATGGACGCATGAAAGAAAGTTTTGAATTTTGGTTTCAAAAATTTTGGGTGATCTCCACTAGTGATAGGTAGTCTCTGGTTGCAAGGGTTTTGAAAATGGAGCTCAAATAGATGGTTTTTGAAATAGGGGTGATCTATGTATATGCATTAGATTCAATTTTAAACTGTCATTTAAAATAGTTAACAGAATGTTTTTAGCAGATCAAAAGGTGGGCCTTGGTACCTCATTATGTGTACTAGCAAGGGGTGCAAAGATCAAGAATTGTTTCTGTTAAGAATTGAGTACTAGGAATAGCCAAAGTAGGCATGAGAGTTAAATTTTCCAAAATGACCATTCCTTCTTTTCAATTCTTTTTGATTTGATTTTCTTTAGGAAAAGTTTGGGAATGATGTAGATGATGTTTAAATCACCTAAGAAACATTTTACAAGCATCGGATCAATCAATCATGGCAATTCAAACAACTCCTATTTTAAATGCATACACATATGAATGCTTTCATTTTAAATTTGGAAAAGTTTTTGTTAACCCTATTTTTGGATGATTTGATCTTGTTAAGCTTGGATTAAAGTTTTGGGATGTTACAAACCTTCCCCCCTTAAACAAAATCTCGTCCCGAGATTTACAAAGAAAACTAGGAACTAAAGAGATCTAGGAACTCTGTCCTAATGTAATCTTCGCGCTCCCAAGTAGCTTCCTCCTCGGTATGGTTGCTCCATTGAATCTTGAGAAACTTGATACTCCTGGTCCTGGTGGTTTTGTAGGCTTCTTCTAAGGTACAGATGGGTACTTCCCGATAGGTCAGGTCATTGTTGATTTCCACAGCTCTGTGATCGATATTCTTGAAAACTTCAGTCTTTTCAAGCACTTCCAAGCATTTGCGAAGTAACGAGATATGGAACACATTATGGATCACTGACACCTCTTCAGGCAGTTCCAGTTGATATGATACTTCTCCTCGGTGGTTCAGAATCTTGAAAGGTCCGATATATCTGGGAGCTAACTTTCCCTTCAGACTAAAGCGTTGATTTCCCTTCAATGGTGACACCTTGAGATATACGAAATCTCCGACATTGAAAGTCAGGTCTCTCCTTCTCTTGTCAGCATAGCTCTTCTGTCTGGATTGGGCGGTCTTGAGGTGCTCACGGACTTTGTGAACTTTCTCTTCTGCTTCTTGGAGAATGTCGGGTCCAAAGATCTGACTCTCTCCTACTTGCGACCAATTCAAAGGGGTACGACACTTTCTTTCGTATAGTAATTCAAATGGTGTCATCTGCAAACTAGCCTGATAACTGTTGTTATATGAGAATTCTGCGAAAGGCAGGCAGTCTTCCCATTTTGATCCGTATTCCAACACACAAGCTCTAAGCATATCCTCTAAGATCTGGTTGACTCTCTCAGTTTGTCCATCTGTTTGCGGGTGATACGAGGTGCTGAAGTTCAACTTGGTTCCTAATCCTTCCTGAACTTTCTGCCAAAATCTTGAAGTAAACTGGGTACCTCGATCGGAGACGATGGTCTTGGGGGTTCCATGCAGACTAAAAATCCTAGCAATATACAGCTCTGCTAGTTTTGCACTCTGGTAGGTAGTCTTGACAGGTATGAAGTGGGCTACCTTAGATAGTATATCAACGATGACCCAGATTGAGTCATTTCCCCTACTAGAAGTAGGCAAACCAGTGATCAAGTCCATTCCGACGGAATCCCATTTCCATTCCGGAATCTGCAATGGTTGCAACAATCCTGCAGGTCTCTAATGCTCTGCTTTGACTCTTTGACAGATGTCACATTTGGCGATGTAGCTTCCGATCTATATCTCTTCATCTTGTGCCACCAAAATTGCTCTTTCAAATCCTGATACATCTTTGTTCCTCCGGGGTGGATAGAATAAAGAGTATCATGAGCTTCCTTCATGATAATTTACTTCAGCTCAATCTGGCACACGACATCGTCTTTTGTACCACAGTACTCCTTCTTCGTCTTCGGTGAATCCAGGTACCTTTCCTATACCAATACGACGTTTGATTCCGTTGATACTTTCATTTCCCTTCTGGTCTTCCTTGATTTGGTTAAACAAAGTGGGTTTAAGTTCAATGCTAGCTAGGAATCCTTTGCTAACTAACTCAGTCCTGAACTGCTCCAACTCCTCATACAAACTTGGTTGCTTCTCTTCGATCATGGTGTTAAGCCTACACTGCAATCTGCTAAGAGCATCCGCTACCACATTGGCTTTGCCGGGGTGATAGTGAATGTCAAGGTCATAATCCTTGATTAACTCTATCCATCTTCTTTGCCTCATATTCAGCTCCTTCTGAGTGAAGATATACTTCAAGCTCTTATGATCTGAGTAAATCTCACAGCGATTACCCATCAATAATGACGCCATGTCTTCAATGCTAGAACCACGACTGCTAGCTCAAGATCATGGGTCGGATAGTTCTGCTCATGTTGCTTCAATTGTCGAGACAGATATGCGATGACCTTGCCTTCTTGCATCAATACACATCCTAGGCCAATCTTGGATGCATCACAATACACGTCAAACGGCTTCTTGATGTCTGGCATGATCAAAATTGGGTCTGATATCAATCTCTTCTTCCGCTCTTGGAAACTGGCTTCAGACTTGTCTGTCCATTCAAACTTCTTGTCCTTCTTCAACAATTGGGTCATTGGTCGGGCTATGCTCGAGAATCCTTCTTTAACTTATGGAATATCCCGCTAATCCGAGAAATGAACGAACTTGGGTTTGATTGGTTGGGGCTTCCCATTCCTCAACATCTTTGATCTTGGTGGGATCAACAGAGACTCCTCCGGCAGACACAATATGTCCTAGGAATCCTACTTCTTTCAGCCAAAACTCACACTTGTTGAACTTGGCATATAACTGATGCTCTCTCAGGGTTTCTAGGATGATTCTCAGATGTTGCTCATGATCTTCTTCTGACTTGGAGTAGATAAGGATGTCGTCGATAAACACAACTACAAACTTATCTAGAAAATTCATAAAGATCTTATTCATGAGATTCATGAAATAAGCAGGGTCATTGGTTAATCCAAAAGACATAACCGTATACTCGTATAAACCATAGTGAGTAGTAAAGGCGGTCTTTGGAATATCCGTTGCACGAATCTTAAGTTGGTGATAACTAGTCCTAAGATCAATCTTTGAGAATACCTGAGCTCCAGTCAACTGATCAAATAGATCCTCTATCTTTGGCAAAGGGTACTTGTTCTTGATGGTGACGTCATTCAACTTTCTGTAATCTGTACACAGACGATTGCCTCCATCTTTCTTGTCGATGAATAACACTGGTGATCTCCATGGCGATGCGCTTGGCTAAATCAAGCCTGTTGCTAACATGGCATCCAACTGCTTCTTCAGTTCCACTAACTCTGAGGGGTTCATGGTATAGGGTCTTTGGGCTATAGGTCCGGTTCCAGGGATTAGTTCGATAATGAACTCAATATCCCTATCCGGGGGCATACCTAGCAATTCATCTGGGAATACGTCGGGGTATTCACAGACTACTCTGACTTGGTCAATGGTGGGCAGGGCTACACTCTTGTTGCACTTGAATTGACGGGGTAAGGTTTCAGAGATATGCTCTACTGTTACTCCAGAACTACTGGTCATGGTGATGGCTTTCTTAGCATAGTCTATCAGTCCTTTATGCCTTGACATCCAGTCCATACCTAGTACTACTTCCAATCCTTTGGTTCCAAGTATAATTAGGTTGGCATAAAAATCTATCCCATGTATTCTGATAGGTACAACTTTGCAAATTTTTCTAGCTTTCGTAGTTGAACCGGGGATTTGAACTATCATGACATGCTTCAGGTTGGTTGGGCGAATCTTACTAGTGCATACAAATTCTTCGGTGATAAATGAATGCGATGCTCCAGAATCAAACAATACTCTTGCTAAAATTGAGTTGACAGAAAACATACCCAGCACTACATCTGGCGCTTCCTGGGCTTCTTCTGCGTTCATGTGGAAGAGACGACCTTTGCGGTTGTGTGGGTTCCCTGGGGAAAATCTCCTTCCTGGTTGAACACGACGCTGCTGCTGAGCTGGGGCATTCATAGGGGCATTGGCGGCAGTCTTCTTGGGACACTCATTGGAGTAGTGACCCTTCACTCCACACTCGAAACAAGTGATCTGGGACTTGTCCTGATAAATGACAGTACAGCATTGCTGCCAGTTCTGGGTGCAGTGTTGTTGTTGTTGTTGCTCTTGGGAGGGGCACGGTTGAAATTGTTGGCATTGCCGGAGTTGTGATTATTTCCTCCGGACTTCACATTGCCTTCGCTACGGTTGGGGTATCTTGGGCGAGAATTTGGGGGTCGGTTGTTCCTTGGTGCATATCCTGGTGAAGTGTTGGGACGGTACTTCTGGTGACTACTGGATCCAGACTGCTGCATCATACGGCGCTTGCGGTTGTCGTTTGCCTGGTTAATCTTCCCTTCCATCTGAATGGCAGAGTCGACTAGCTCTTCGAGATCATCAAAACGGATGTTGACGAGGACAGTCTGCATCTCATCATGCAGTCCGTTTAAGATTCTCTCCTTCTTCTTGGCCTCCGTGTTGATCTCATCCGGTGCATATCTGGCAAGTGACAAGAATCTATCACGGTACTCTACCACAATCATTCTTCCTTGTTTCAATTCGCGGAATTCATCTCTCATCCTGTTGACAAGACCTTGTGGCACGTGGGTGCGGCTGAACTTGACCTTGAATGCTTCCCAGGTCATCACCTGGCCATGGTTCATATTGCAGATGCTATTCCACCAAGCTCTTACATCTCCCGCCAGATAGTGGGTGGCGAAGAGAACTTTCTCATTCTCATCAACTCTGGCAACCTCTAAGTTGTTTTCCATGGTCTGTAACCATTCATCAGCATCTAATGGGTTTTCAGATTGGTTAAAGATTGGGGGATTGGTGTTCTGAAAGTTTTTGAGTTTGGATCCTTGGTGATCCTGATTTCCATGTCCTTGGTTGTTGAGAGCCATTTGGGCGATCTGCTGCAATGTTGCTAAGTTGGCTTGACGTTCGGCCCTGCTTACTTCACGGTCCGCGATGAGATTCTGCAAGATCTGCAGCATTGGGTCCTGCGATGAGCTGCTCCCTCCTTGGTTTCCACGAGTCATCTGAAGATTGAGATAGATATAGGGGTAAGAGGGAAATTCTAAGGTTCATGGTTTTGGGTTTTCAAAGCTAAAACTTTGAATTAGACTCAGGTTTTTCAACTAACTTCTTTTTCATTCATGCAAGCAAGCACACGATACAACACACACCACAACAATCAAAGGGGAAAACAGATGGTTTGAAGAACCATTCTGCAAGCTACGATACAATGAGATGATACATCTCATGCTACAACAGTGCTCTAGTGCATCTACTCATCGTCGATGAAGTCGGAGTCTTCATCATCAGTGTAGAAGTCCACAGCATCCTCCTCCAGCAAGTCATCATCGTTGCTGAGGTAAGAATCCATATCTCCCTGGATGTCTTCACCCTCATCTTCTTCTTCCTTGGCAGAAAGCTGAGCTTCCTGCTCCTTGACGGTCTTCTCGAGGTCGGCCACCTTCTTGCGAAGACGGGTGATGATACGATCCTTCTTTGCACGCTGGCGACGAAGAGACTGGCGATCTTGGACGAGCAAAGTGGGCAAAACGGGTTCCTTGGATCTTGTTGACGCTGAGGGCACATAGACGTGCGAGAGCTTCATGCATTGCCCTGGCTAATCCATCTAGCCAGTTGTTCTCTCTCACGGAGAACTGAATTCTCCCGAAAGTTGGTGCTTCGATGCTTCCCCGAAGATCCGCGGTGACTAGCCACTGTAGGTCTCCTCCTGGGGGTCCTGGAAGTTGAGCTCCAAGAAACTCCGGATGTGGGCATCCCAGGAATCGACGGTGAATCCAGATCCTCTCAAGATCGGTGACCTCCGTTTCCCAACTGGTAAAACTTGCTGAACTGAGTCTCCATCTACAAGAATTAAGGATGAGGAAGTTAGTGAAGTGATCCAGTGTGTCAAATTTTAAGTAGTAATGTAAGAATAAGAGGAACATGTATTTTTGAGAAAGAATGAGTTCAAAGGGTAAGAGGGGAAATAGTTTTTCATAAATACTCACTTTGGTTTTGAAGCTAAGTTTTTGGTTTGGACGTCCATTCTAACTAGGGTCTCCTATGGCCAGGATGGCTCTGCTACCAACTTGTCAACACCCGGATTTTTAATCCCAGATGCCCGTTATGCCATACCTCGCAATCCTAGGATTACCATTTTTGCGAGACATAATGGATTGGATACCACAGTACATCATCCATTACAAACCATACATAAGGTTTTACACAAATAAGGATCTCATGATCCATTCTTAATACAACAAGCAGCGGAAATAAAAGATAGCGTAGCGGTGGGGTCCATCTTCAGGGGCACAGTAATGTCGACGCAGATAGTCCTAGTTATCATAGCCGTCCTGCTGACCATAATCTTGATAATCTCCTTCATAGTCTTGCCATGATAATAGCCAGGGACAGAGGCCATGATTACTCTTTAAGTACTCGCAAACTACTATTAACAGGTACTATAATTCTAAGTTAAAGTGTTGAATCTAATTTAACTATCAAATTAAGTTTGAAACCTAAGCTGAGTTCAGAAGCAAAGAAAGATAAAGCAAAGTTCTAGAATCACTTAAACTGGGAAACTATTATCATCAACACAACCCTATTGTGGTCAAGTCAAAGTTCATCATTCATTCCAAGTTATTTAGAAAACATCTGACAACGAAACAATATGGCCATTCCAACTATCCATAACCGCGGACGCCGCTATTCGAATAGTTTGACACTCTACAGAGGTGGTACACTTTCACCACAAGATTCGATACATCTGTCAGGGATAACCCTGAATCATCATACTTAGTATGCAGATAATCAAACATAACCTTCCCTTTACATACCCTAGTACCAGCACCTCTCCTATGAGCATGGCCTCCCAACCATGACCATCAGTCATCTTGGGCACTGCATAGGTGGACAACATTGAGAGGTAGCCTCAGCTCAAACCTCTCCCGTGAGGGAACTAATACAAATGCATATAAATTTCCAGCTAAGCCTTACCCAATTTAGGTAGTGTGGTTGTACGGTAAATTTGGAATGGTATCGCATATGAATCCAACCATCAGTTTTATAAAAATGTTAAGGCTCATGCCTCATCATTTTCATCATCATAAACCAGTTGTGTCTCTCAACACATGTCAAAACATCTCAATAGAATGACTCATCATTCCAACGTTTTCACAATTCATTTTCACCAAGGGTTCCCATCTAAAGTGACTCAAGTTTTCGATCTATTCTAAAATACTAAGTTAAGAGTGTCCACTAAGGTGTAAAAGATGGTTTCAATCTCATGCCATAGAATAACATCTAAAGGTTTCTAAGTAGGTCAAGTTTTATACTTTTTATGCTACCTTCAAACCAAGTAAAGAACTTTGCATAACCTAAGAGGGGTAAAACTTGTAGGTAAGACTTGGGGTACTAGTAGTTAAAAAGGGTGTGATCAAGGCATGCCTAAAGCATCCTTGCTCATTCATCTAGCTTGCTAACAATAGCTTGCCTTGGTTGGTGCAGTGGTTGAAGTTTTCTTCTTCTTCTTGGTAGAACTCCTCCTCCTCGAAAGCTTGGTCGGTACTAGCATCTATAAATACATAGGGAGTAGACAATCACCAAACAATACTTAACTAGGCTAAGTAGCATTCTAAAACACACAATTGATGATCTATTGTCATCAAAAGCATCACAAGTTTAACTCAATAGTTTCAACCTTTTTATTTTAGAAAAGTAATTTCTACTCACTGAAATATTAACTAAAATTTAATATTCACCACCAAAATATGGGATCATGTGGACACATGTCCTCACCACATATTCTAACATGTGGGAATGAGATTTAAAGGTTGGATCAATATTACTTTAGTTTAAGTTTATTATTTAATGATTTAAAGTGACTAGAAATGCCTATATAGCATTATTTTGGTACTAGTCCAAAGTCACTGCATGTAAACCTTAATATTATTACATATTTAGATAGATATGATGAAATGTGATCTTTGAGAGTTGGAATCAACTCAAAAGCTAACTTTGTTGATTTTATAAAAATGTTGCAAGTGGCAAAAGCTTCTGTCTTCTTATTTTTATTAGGAGAGATCTATAACTCTAATTGAATTAAGTCCAACGGGCTTGGATAGATCATTTTAATACCTTTCATATAAAATTGGTTTCATGCAATTTGGATTTCTAAAACTCTCTGAATTGATTTTTGAAATAGTGGACACAAACTAGATTTAACTAAAAAAAATCCAGATTTGAATCTATGGGCTAGCGCGGGAAAGGAGTTGGGCCGGCCCAGTGGCGCTCCCCGCGGCGCGGGGCTCAGCTGACAGGGGGTCTCGCGTGTCAGCGGCACTTAAAACGCGAAATGCACGTGGCTGTGGGCCGTGCGATTAGAAGCGAGATCAACGGCTGAGGGTCGTCGTCGACGCATTAATAGGTCGCCCATGAGCTCGAACCCTAGCAGCTCGGGGGGTCTCTCATGGGGCATACCAGGGCTCCAACAGGGTTGGCGAGGCGGGCAAAAGACGTGGAAGACGACGGCGAGGCGAGGCGCGGTTGCAGCGGAGCTTGGGGTGGTCGAAATCAACGGCGCCCTTCTCCTCCTACCGCGGTTGCTCCGGCTCCAATTCCGGCGAGGCAGAGCTCTCCTTGCTCCGGCTAGAGGTGCGTGAGGTTCAGCGAGGTGAGGAGAGTGGAATGGTGTGGAGAGAAGAGGCTGGGGAGGGCTCTTTTTATAGGCCCGACGGTGAGACCGAGCGGGATGGGCAGGCGACGGTGACGACATGGCTATGGCGAGGTAGCGGCATGGCTGGGGATGGTGATCGACAGGCGGTTCCCTGGCGGTGCTCTAGGACTTGAATGCGGCCGTAGGGGCGGTGGCACGCGGTCTGGGCGAGGTGGCGCTCTGAGAGGCAGAGGCGACGGTGTCCACGGCGAGCGGTGGCTGTGAGGCTTTGGGCAGCGAACGGGGATGTCTGGGGTGTTCTCCAGGTCGAGGTGGAGCGGCGGGCGCGGGCTGGTGCCAAGGGGCGGTCTGTGCGAGCGGGGACAGAGCGCGCTCTGGGGGCGGCACTGGCATGGTGCGGTGGCACTGGGCGCGGTTTGTGCTCGGTGGTCCACTGCTGCTCTGGGCTCGGGCAAGGGACAGGGGGTGGCGGTGAGCTCCTGGCTACCTCCTAGACATGGCGAGGAGGGGGAGATGGTCTGCTGCGGCGGGGCAAAGTTTGGCCGGCGACCATGCCCTCGGGTTGACATGGCAAGAGGGTTAGGGACAAGGGAGAGATGTGTTAAGGGTTTGGTTAGACTAGGAGGGGACAGAGGAGATAAATGAGGATCAATTGGGGGCAAAACCCTGTTCAAAATAGTGAGCTAGGATTAGAGGTGATAATATGCATGCCAAGTGTTTGACAAAATGGCCGCATGAAAGAAAGTTTTGAATTTTGGTTTCAAAAATTTTGGGTGATCTCCACTAGTGATAGGTAGTCTCTGGTTGCAAGGGTTTTGAAAATGGAGCTCAAATAGATGATTTTTGAAATAGGGGTGATCTATGCATATGCATTAGATTCAATTTTAAACTGTCATTTAAAATAGTTAACAGAATGTTTTTAGCAGATCAAAAGGTGGGCCTTGGTACCTCATTATGTGTACTAGCAAGGGGTGCAAAGATCAAGAATTGTTTCTGTTAAGAATTGAGTACTAGGAATAGCCAAAGTAGGCATGAGAGTTAAATTTGCCAAAATGACCATTCCTTCTTTTTAATTCTTTTTGATTTGATTTTCTTTAAGAAAAGTTTGGGAATGATGTAGATGATGTTTAAATCACCTAAGAAACATTTTACAAGCATTGGATCAATCAATCATGGCAATTCAAACAACTCCTATTTTAAATGCATACACATATGAATGCTTTCATTTTAAATTTGGAAAAGTTTTTGTTAACCCTATTTTTGGATGATTTGATCTTGTTAAGCTTGGATTAAAGTTTTGGGATGTTACAACATTACATTACAATCTCTCAACAAACATAATCACAACATGGTTTCACAAAACATCACATTACAATCTCTCAACAAACGTAATCACAGAAACAAGTATATTACATCAACTCAAGAAACAAAACCATTTTGACTACAAGGTACTTACACATCACTTGTCCTGTCATGGTTTCACAAAACATTACATTACAGTCTCTCAACAAACAAAATAACAGAAACAAGTACAGTACATCATCTCAAGAAACACAATCATGTCAACTACAATGTATTTATGCATCACTAGTCCAGTCATGGTTTCACAAAACATTACATTACAATGTCCCAACAAACATAATAACAGAAACAAGTACGGTATGTCATCTTAAGAAACATAATCATGTCTACTACAATGTACTTATGTCTTATTACAACAACAATGGTTTTAGTGAGTGAGATGTCCGAAAATCTCAACAGCTCACACAATATTATATCGCAATCTCTCAACGAACATAATCACAGAAACACGCTCTAAATGCAACAAAGATAATATTACAAATACAGTGGGAACCCATGGTCCATATGACAAGCCTAGGGTAGTAGCTCTCATCAGATCTCATCAACGTCGACCACCTCATTCTGTTCAGCCACTATAGGGGCATCTACATCCACTATAACATGTTCAACAACATCAGAAATGGTACCAAGGAAGAACACCTTCCTGGTTCGCTTCTTTCGCCGCATAATCTGCATAAGATCTTTAGTATCCAAAACATCTATGAATTTCTACTTCTTATGATGCCACCACCGGATTTTTGCCATCTGCTTAGGGCCAATACTGATTTCCTTACCGATCATCTCTCTCATTTCATCAAGAGTTACGTTTTTAGAATCGACAGTGATCTCCACAGTACATGACAAAACTGGCTTATTAACCCCCTCATCAAGTTTTGCCATGTATGAATCCACCTCTATGCGTATACTGAATTTATCTAGATCAGCATCTATTGGTCCGTATTCTCTAGGAGCAGAAGCTCTGGCAGCAAGGTCTCCAGCATCTGCATACATATCATCAACCATCGCTTCAACTTTCACCTTCGATCAGCTGCACAACACTCCCAAACCATCTGAAGCTCATGGGAGTGCTCAATTTGCTGATAGGTATCATTCATGTTGTGCCACACCAATTTTTTCCTCTATCTAGAACCCCAGGGAATTCTAGCGGCAAGCATATCTACCAGCTGCGAAACAGACACAACCTCTTTGTAATTCACAAGCAGATGCACATCTTGCCCGAACACAACTGCCTCAAGAACCAAAATCAAGTTTTGTAGTGTACTGCCGAACATGAACTGTGAACTCATATAGGTCCCTTGTATCAAAGTTATGCCTAATTTGATTAAAAAGGGGAACATTTCAGTTCATTCGATTCTATTATGCCGTAACTAATCTACTTGCAAGATAAGGCACAGATAAGAAAAATTCACCTCTCGCTCTTCTCCCGGGTTTTTTTTCTTCGAGATCTAGGTGCTGCATCCGCCCACCGGAGCCGAACAATCCGCCGCCGGCCTTGCTTTTCTCTTCAACCCACTACTCATAGGTACCTTGGGAGTAGAATCCTTGCTGGCCTCCTCGCTAGCCGGGGCTGAAGACCTCGCCGCTGCTACGCATTGAGCCCTAGACTTGGGCCCCGACGGACCTGAATCAGTCGGCGACGTAGCTACAACCTTCGCCTTGCAAGACATGCTGGGCTGCCGCCGTCGGATTCAGTGTCGGGGGAGGGAGAAAAAAGGTCCTCCGCCGCCGGCAGATTTAGGGTCGGGGAAGGGAAGAAAAGGGACCGCCGTCGCCGCTACAGCAAGATTTAGTGTCGAGAGTTAGGAAAGTACAATAATGGATTTGCCCCTACGACACGTGCAGTGTGGCTAAGAAGAGTGACCAGCAAAGGAGGGGCACAACAGGAACTAGTGTAACGGAATATCCTAACTTAACGGGCACGATTTGAAAATATTGGGTTTAGCCATCATTCACTCGAAAGACCCCTCTCAGCAATTGGCGCCCCAACTTTTCGAATCGCGGTGATAAAAATCAACTTGGGTACCATGTTGCCTGGGCGACCCAACTTTCAGGCCACAAAATGATATTCTCCTAGTGACAAGCATTAAGCATAACAAGTCGCAACAAAGTCAAAAAGCACTAATAGTAGATACTAGGCACCATGCCCTAACAATCCGATGCCATTACATGGACGATCTCATCCAATCCCTACCATCCCCATAGCCTACAGCGGGGTATTACTCACTCATAGATAGGGGAAACATGGATGGTCGATGGAGAAGCGATGGTGATGATGATGGCGATGATCTCCTCCAATTCCCCATCCTGGCAGGGTGCCAAAACGGAGTTTCTGGTTCCGAATCACGGAATCTGGTGGTGGCGGTGGAGCGAAACTCTTTCTAGAAAAACAGCGAACCCCCCTGAGTTTTTAGGTCAGAAGGCAACTTATAGGCGAAGAGGGAGACCGAGGGGGTGTCTGGGGCGGCCAGACCACCCCCTGGCGCAGCCAGGCCTAGCCCGCGTGGCCAGGTGGTGTGGCCCAGGCCTAGCCCCACTCCGTCTCGTATTCTGGCTCCGTGAGTCTTCTGGCGAAATAGGATTTTTTGGCATATTTTCCGGGATTTTTCCTGATAGTTGATTTTCTGCAAAAAAACTAGACACCAAGGTAATTCTGCTGAAAACAACGTCAGTCGTTGTTAGTTGCATCCAATTCACACAAGTTTAGAGGAAAAACAATAGCAAAAGTGTTCAGGAAAGTAGATACGTTTTGGACATATCAACTTTGTGCTGTGAACTTATGGTGTGTGCTTGCTGTGGTTAAGAGGACATGATGTGTGGTAAGTTCACCATCTGGGAAAGAGGTTACCAGAGCACATGAGATAGTTGAAACCAAACATGCGCATTTATTTCTCCTAGGCCTAATACAACCCACCAAACATCAGGGCCTCAATTCTGCCAAGTCCTAAATAGTGTCAATGCGGGAAACCAAATAAGGGGGAATTTAGCCCAGCTATGGATCTGCGCGTGCAGTCCCTGCACGTGCAACTTGCACGCAGGGAGAAAAACTCGCACCGGAACCAAACATGCCCTAGGCTCTATCCAAGAAAAACCTTTTTGCAAATATCCACCGCGCAACACACCATCTATTTTTATTTCTTTTTTCCTCTATGACTTTCGTATCTCCAGCCCTACATCGATAAGGTGGCTGCTCGTCTAAATCCTCTAAAAGGCAGATTCCTCAATCAGGCTAGTTGTTGCGCTTACATGAAGTCGGTTCTTTCCTCCATGCCGATTTTCCTTCTCACGGCCCTCATGGCGTACAAGGGCATTTTGAAGGTGTTTGCCAAGATCAGTTGTGGTATGCTCTAGGCCTGCAAAGAAACTATTAGCGGGGGAAGTGCAAGGTCAATTGGCAGAAGGTCTGCCGACCCAAAGATCTTGGTGGTCTGGGAATCCTCGACTTGGAAAAGTTCTATCGAGCTCTTCGTTTGTGTTGGTTGTGGTACGAGTGGATGCCCCAGAAAAATCTTCGGTGGGAACCAAAACCCCCAATGACGAAATCGATTTACAACTTTTCAACGCAGCAACTAGAATCACCATCGATGATGGTAGGAAAGCCTTCTTCTGGTCTTCCTCTTGGCTTAACGGCTCGCCTCCAAAGGACTTGTCACCTCTGATCTTCAAAGCATCTAGAAGTAAGAATCAGATAGTTCAAGATGCTCTCAATGGCCAAAGTTGGATTACCGATATTGCAGTTAACTCTTTCACTGCTGAACACATCACTCAGTTTGTTCAGCTTTGGAGTCTTTTGCCGGACTGTCAGCTATCCCCGGGCGTGGAAGACTCCATCACTTGGACCTTGTCTCCTGGCGGATGCTACTCCTCTAGCTCCGCTTATAAGGCTCAATTTATGACCTCTCTACCTTGCTCCTTCGGTCTAGTCATTTGGAAGACCTGGGCCCCTCCCAAATGTCGCTTCTTTGCCTGGCTCGATGTTCAAAACCGGCTCTGGACCGCTGACCGGTTGGCAAAACGCGGATAGCCTCATCACCCTACATGTCAGCTATGCAGGTATACCATAGAGACGGCCCGACACATCCTTTTCGAATGCCGGTTCTCCAAGAGGATTTGGTCCGTAGTGGCCAACTGGCTTTCTTGCCCAGATTTGTTGTTTAATATGGGCTCCGGTCGTCCTAAGGTGCTTGACTATTGGCATGCTATTGCCAGGTCGCCCGCTTCCTCTCCCAAAGGCCTAAAGACTGCAATCCTGCTCATCACTTGGGAGATCTGGAAGGAGAAAAATGAGAGAGTCTTCAACAACAAGTCGTCCATGCCTTCGGAAGTCATGCGCAAGATCAAAGAAGAAGGGAAGGGTTGGGTCCTAGCAGGTGCTAAAACCCTTGTGGAGCTCATGGGTTGAGCTGTTGTTTTTTGGGTTGTTCCTTTTTTGGGGGCTTAGGCCCACCCCTATTTGCTTCTTCTATATTAATATAAAGCAAAGCTTTTGCCTCGTTTAAAAAAAAACCTCACTCGTCTTCTGTGTTCAACATGCAGAGAAGCGACATAGTGGGTTTACTCTCTACTATGTTAACCTCTTGATATAGGAATCAAATTCCCACTTCTACATGATATATGAAACACCCGTTTATTTTTGTTCCCTGCCCATCAGTATAGACACGACTCTGTCCTAGTATTTTGGTTCTCTAATTTTCCTATTCCACGTCTCTTTTGTTCATAAATACAAATGATATATCTTTTTAGATTAAAAATAATAATAATAATAATATAGTCGCTGTTTTTTTAATAATTAAAATTGTCAAATTCATTAAATGTTTTACAAGTAATTAAATCTTGCATCAGTCTTACCTTTTAAACCATAAATCTAAATAAAAAGGATTTTTATATGAAATTTTATCAGAAAAATCAACATGGATATGACATCCATGCATCTGTTTGTGTCATGTATCATTTAATTTCGAGATAGTTTCATATGAACACCTAATAGTAAATCATGAAATATCGGGATACACTATATCTATTGAACTCATTCCATTCAAACTTGAAGCGGATCATCTATTACATGTTTTCCATGCTAACAATATTTAATCTTGATGGTTCCAAAAATACCTTGAATCATATCTCGATTGTGGGGATTCTGTATCCACTTAATATTGCTAAGTTGCATCTCATCTTGCCATATCATGCATCATATCACGAACATGGGATCTTTCGCATTAGTTATAATTGTCGCATCACCTGTTTATTCTAGTGCTTTGCTTCTTCTTGGATAGGACGTTGAGTTGAAGTGAGCTTCCACAAGTTCTTCGGCAACGTTTCTCAAGCGAGCATTCTCCCCCTTTCTACCTATTTTGCGTTTATAGTCTTTACTTCCTCCTGTTGGTCTATTACTACCCATTTTGCGATGCTTTTGTTTCAGTACCATTTATATTCCTTGCATCCTCTATATTGTCTTAAACACCTCTTATTTCCTGTTGTTTGATAGACAGTCGACCATGCGAGTCGTAGTTGCTTGCTCAGGTGCTACTTTGTGTCGTCGATGTTCCACCGTTGTTGGGGGTTGGCACATGCTTAATGGTGAAGATGATCATGGCTTTCATTACAACTTGTTAATTAAAAATGCTGGAAGTACTTATAATGCAGAGGCACCGGTGGGTAATAGATGTTATTTGGTTTTTATCCGCCCACTTGTGTCCACCTAGGACCCGAGTTCTTGACACATGTTACAAGATTGAGCGCACTAACCACATGTGGGGTATGTGGGCACTGATGGGCCACGTAAAGATAAACAAAACTTTTTCCCTACGCGATGATCCCAAGATCTAGCTGAGGTAGTAGGCTACGAGGATTACCACTAGACGCGCAATTGCGGAATTGGTGAAGCGCATCGCTTGATGCAGTGCAGTCCTCACGATCCGCTCCGATCCACGATCATCAAAGTGTTGAACGTACAACACCTCCGCCAGTATCCACAAGTATGAGGAGGAGCGCCGGCAGTGGACTGCCAGGTCCGGTACGGCAGCAGGACTGGACTGGAGCTAGGGTTTCCAACGCATGGAATGAGCTAACCGTGTGCTCTAAGCACCTGCGCCCCAGCTTATATAGGGAGTGAAAGTAGGCTCCACTCACTTGTGGCCCATTCACTAAAAAGCCTATATTAGTCACTGCGAGTCCAACTCACTGACTTAGGTCATGTCTTATTTGGGTCCAACCCAAATAGATTTCTGGTTTGGGTCTAACCCAAACTTGCTCCCACTCTTAAGTGTGTGACCTGACAGGCTCATGCTGACTTGGACACGATCCGAGTCTGACTCGTGACCGATCAGTTGGTAGCGGCTCCTAGCAGAATATGCCGACTCCCAAGTACCAAAGAGTCATGACGACATACCTTCCAATGTGACTTTCGTCTGAGTCCCTTTTTCCTCACGATCTCTTCTCGATCCGAGATAAGTTATTCATCCGACTAACTCTTAGTCGATCGCCTTGGTTAACACTTAATTGAGTCGCGCATGGCCATGCTTTCCGAATCATATCTTCCGAGAGGGCCCAGAGAATATCTCTCTAGTTGGAGGGGCAAAATCCCATCTTGGTTATCCACATCACGCAGCTTGATTCTCAGTCGACCCGAACTCTTCCTTTATAACTGCCCTATGACGGAACAACATTTGACAGAACCTAAGTCGGTGATCCTCAACTTGGATTGTACAATAACCTTAGGTCTAAGGATTACACTTGTTCATTGTACCTCAATATGGGTCAGTTCGACTCGCTAAACTCTTTAGTCGAATCTGTGTAAGTCAGAGTAGCATCTCCATGCCCATGACAAGTGGAACCGAGTCATGAGCCGACTTTCACATTAGTCTAAGTTGTGTGTCTAGCACAACCTCAATGACCAAGGACAACTAGTATGAACAACATGAATATATAGTTCCACAATCGAATCACATATTCAATGATATATATTAGTAGTTCATACTAGGACAATAACTTTATGAATACATTGGGAATAACATCATACATGATTACCTCTTGGGCATATTCCCAACAGTCTCCCACTTGCACTAGAGTCAATCACCCGACATCACATGTCTAGTCATCTAATGCCCATAGCTCTTAGGTGCGCCTCATGCTTCGGCTGTGGTAATGGCTTTGTCAACGGATCCGCAATATTTGCATCCGTGTGTACCTTGCATAACTTGATATCACCTTGATCCACGAACATGCAAATCAGGTGGTACCGCATGAGTATATGTTTGTTCTTCTGGTGTTGTCTAGGTTCCTTGGCTTGTGCAATAGCACCATTGTTGTCACAATACACGTCTAACAGATTGGACGAGCCCTGAACCACACCAAGATCCATGAGGAAATTCCTCATCCAAACGGCTTCCTTTGCTGCCTTCGAGGTGGCAATATACTCAGCCTCTATCGTAGACGCAGACACCATCTCTTGCTTGGAACTCTTCTAGCGCAGAGTCCCTCCGTTTATTACAAACACATATCCGGATTGCAAATGAGAATCATCTGAGTCGGTGAGATAACTCGCATCCGTGTAACCCCTTGCACTGAGTTCATCCTCACCTCCATAAACCAGGAAGATATCCTTAGTCCTTCACAAGTACTTAAGGATATTTTTAGCCGCTGCCCAGTGGATCTCTCCAAGGTTAGCCTGGTATCTTCTCACAACACTTAGAGCATAGGAAACATCCAACCTAGTACAAAGCATAGCGTACATGATGGATCTGACTGCAGAAGCATACAAAGTCGCGCTCATCCGACTTTGCTCATCAGTTGTCGAAGTACACTGAGTCTTGCTTAGTTTTACGCCATGGGACATCGGTAAGAACCCCTTCTTAGACGATTCCATGTTGAACTTTTTCAACACTTTGTCCAAATATGTACTCTGACTAAATCTAGTGAGCCGCCTTGATCTACCTCTATAGATCCGGATTCCTAGTATGTAAGTCGCCTCACCCAAGTCCTTCATCGAAAAACCCTTTTCTAATGATTCCTTGGTTTCTTGCAACATCTCAACATCATTTCCAATCAGTAATATGTCATCCACATATAAGATCAGAAAGTTTACTTTGCTCCCACTAAAATTCTTGTATAAATAAGAATGATGATCACTCTTGATGAAGCCAAACGATTTGACTACCTCATCAAAGTGAATGTTCCAACTCCGAGATGCTTGCTTCAACCCATAAATGGATTTCCGAAGCTTGCATACCTTGTCAGCTTTAGCTGGATCGACAAAACCCTTGGGCTGTATCATATACACGTGCTCGGTTAAATTGCCATTAAGGAAAGCCGTCTGGACATCCATCTGCCACATCTCATAGTTGAAATAGGCTGCTATAGCTAACATGATCCAAACTGACATAAGCATCGCTACAGGTGAGAAAGTTTCATCATAGTCAACTCCTTGAACCTGTCGGAACCCCTTCGTGACAAGCCTCGCTTTATAGACAAAAACATTTCCATCCATATCAGTTTTCTTCTTAAAGACCCATTTGCACTCAACGGGTCTTGCATCGTCTAGCAGATCAACCAAGTTTCAAACTTGATTTTCATCCATGGACTTTAACTCGGATCTCATGGCTCCAAGCCATGACTCAGAATCAGATACCACCATCGCTTCCGAATAATTTGCCGGCTCATCACTCTCCAACAGTAACACATCACGAACACATCGCAATCTGGCGGATCTTCACAGGGTCGGTGCATCTACCGGCTCAGCTACCACGACCGGCTCAACCTCCGTGCTTTTCCGACTCGCTACTGGCTGGTTCCTCTCAAATTTCTTCAAGCTGCACCGTGCTCCCACTGACTCCCTGACTGAGAAACTCTTTCTCAAGGAAGACACCATTCTAAGCGACAAAAACTTTGCCCTCTTCTCGGTTGTAGAAGTAGTAACCCAAGGTTTCCCTTGGATACCCCACGAAAATACACTTATCCGACTTGGCTGTAAGCTTGTTCGACTGAAGTCGCTTGACAAATGCTTCATAGCCCCAAATCTTAAGAAAATACAGACTCGACTTCTTGCCAGTCCACATATCATGCGGTGCCTTCTCTACCGACTTTGATGGTACTCTGTTTAGTGTGAACGCTGCAGTTTCTAGACAATAACCCCAAAATGATAAAGACAGATCTGTCCGACTCATCATTGATTGTACCATGTCCAACAAGGTCCGATTCCTCCTTTCTGACACACCGTTTCTCTGCGGCATTCTCGGAGGAGTGAGTTGGCGAACTATTCCACAACTCTTCGGATGGTCATCAAACTCATGGCTCATGTACTCGCCTCCTCGGTCTGGCCGAAGAAACTTTATTTTCTTGCCGAGTTGATTTTGTACTTCATTCTGGAATTCCTTAAACTTTTCAAAGGCTTCCGACTTATGTTTCATCAAGTAGATATATCCATACCTACTCAAATCATCAGTGAAGGTAATGAATTACTCATAACCACCTCTGGCTGTCGTGCTCATTGGACACATACATCACTATGTACTAGTCCCAATAAGTCGGACGCCCTTTCACAACTCTTTGAAAAAGGTGTCTTGGTCATTTTGCCGAGTAGGAAAGATTCACATGTCTCGAACGACTCCAAGTCGAAAAAAGTTAGGAGTCCATCATCATGGATATTCTTCATGCGTTTCCAACTTATGTGACCAACAAGACAATGCCAAAAGTAAGTCATATTCAGATCATTTGGTTTCAACCTTTTCACATTTATATTATAGACAGATTCACCATCAAGATTCAAAATAAATAACCCGTCTTGGACGGGTGCAAAGCCGTGAAACATATCATTCAAATATAAAGAACAACCATTATTCTTAATATTCGACGCATAGCCTTGTCTCATCAAACATGAGGCAGAAATAATGTTCCGACTAAGCACTGGAACATAATAACAATTATTTAGCTCCATTAAGAATCCCGAAGGTAAATCAAGTTGCAACGTGCCGACTTCCAACACAGCGACTCTCGCTTTGTTGCCAACTCGAATGTCAACCTCGCCTCTTGCCATGCTCCTAGTTCTTACTAGTCCCTACAATGACTTGCAGATGTGAATAACTGATCCGGTATCATATACCCAAGAACTATTAGGTGCATTTGCGAGATAAATGTCTATAACATTGCAAACAAGCATACCTGAGCCGGAAGTCACACCTCCACTCTTGGCTTTATCATCCAGATACTTGCTGCAATTCCTCTTCTAGTGGCCATCCGCCTTGCAGTAGAAGCAAGTGGATCCGACTTCAGGAGATAGCTTAGTCCCTGAGGAAGCGCTTTGGACTGGGTCTTGAGCCTAGCCTCCTGACTTAGTCTTCTTCTTAGTCCAAGAACTCTTCTTGAACTTAGCCTTATTTTGCACCATCAACACTTGACTAGCGCCTTTCTTGAGATCCGCCTCAGCCTGCTTGAGCATCCCATGTAATTCAGTGAGCTTCTTATCCATACCATGCATGTGGTAGTTCGATATGAAATGACCATACGCACTAGGAAGAGAGTTCAAAATTATGTCCGTAGCGAACTCTTTGCTAATGGGGTAGCCAAGGCTTTCTAGAGACTGCACGTAACCAACCATATTGATCACATGCGGACTTAGTGGATCGCCATCCTTAAGCTTATAGCTCAGCAAAGCTTTAGAGACTTGATACCTCTTGGTCTTTGCCTGAGCCTAGAACATACTTTTGAGGCTTTCGATCATATTGTAGGCCTCAACATTCTCGAGCTGCTGCTGCAAGTCCGGTTCCATGTGAGCAAGCATAAGATAGCTAATTTCCGTGGACTCATCACAAGTCCAATGGTAGGCATTGGTGGATGCGACATTCTCATTCTCATTCGGCTCATCTAGAAGTGGGTTGTCTAGGACATGGTCCCTCTTTTCTTGCTTGAGAACAATTCTCAGATTATGATACGAGTTGGTGAAATTAGTTCCATTCAATTTATCTTTCTCTAAGATGGATCTCAATGCAAAACAGGATAACTGAGGAAGACTGCTAGGTGCCATTGATCTACAACAGAAAAATATGCAAAAACACTTAAGACATGTATCCATAAAAGAGCAAGCATATTAAACATTTTAATACTTATGCTCCCACTAGAACCAACACCCCTCCGAGGGTTACTTAGTGATTCAGGATCCTAAATAATCAAGCCAATTAGTGAGATTTAGCATCACCGCTAGTTGTCAAGTGATCTAGGTAGACAACTCCTTGTCAATCGCATCTCATACGACTCCTGTTGGTCGGGTGGCATCACATGCCCTGACTCCCGTCCGACTTTTCCCCGAGCCCCACAACCGTTGTGATAGACCCATCTAGATTACCGAGTGCTTCCGTTGTAAGAGTCCGACTCGAACCCACCTAGTCAGAAAGAATTGATAGCACCTAGATTTTATGAGCCCACTAACAAAATGTCCGACTTGTGATGGTGCAGCACTAGCGGGGAAACCAACTAGACCTTCTTTGAGGGATTACTTTCTACCAACGATCTAATAGAGGTAAAAACAGAGACACAACAATAACACAAATAAAGCAATTATAATGTGAAATGGTATGGCTCTCTTCATGGCAATCTCCATCTCCACAAAGCTTGTAATCCGACTTGTGCCAACTTTTGTCACGTGCGGTCTTACACCATGTAGCCGACTCGTACATTGACTTGCATGCCATCCGGGTTCTCCAATCGGCTACACTAGCTAGTAAAGAAAATTACATAGAGAATCCAACATGCAGGTCGTTATGTAATAAAATGGCAACACCTAGGCTCCAGCTGGCTGACATAAAACCGTGATATGCAGATCATGTATGGATTACACACATCACATGCACATAAGCCATACATTTCACAAAAACATCCTACAAAAACAAGTTATGCATAGATACGATATCTATCGGCATTGTGAAACTCGCAATGACATCTAAGGCACTACGATAGGGCGAAGCCGGCGGTCACGCTAGCCGGATAGTGGGCGGGGATCGAAGGGGCAGCACCCCTCATGGGTGCAGGCAGTGCCTGACGATTTTTTCATCGGATAAAACAAATTTACCCAAATCATATCCGTACTCCGATTCAACCAAACTCTTTGATCTTCGATCACCATATCCGGTTTTACGTGTCATAGTCTACCCCGATGGCGGAAACCGACCGGTAGGCGTATTTTATTCCACGACCTCAGTGGTATTATCACGAAACCAGATCATCCATTCCCCTGAGAACAGTTGATCCAATCAACCACGTACAAAAACGATCTATTTCATAGATGGACCACCAAAACAACAATTAGATCCAATCTAACACCAACCGCATATCACATATGCACGATATCAAGCCTCAAACCAGAAGCTATCACTCTGATACCACTGATGGGCCACGTAGAGATAAACAAAACTTTTTCCCTACGTGGTGATCTCAAGATCTAGCTGAGGTAGTAGGCCACGAGGATTACCACTACGTGCAGTTGTGGAATTGGTGAAGCATGTCGCTTGATGTAGTGCAGTCCTCACGATCCGCTCCGATCCACGATCGTCGAAGTGTTGAACGTACAACACCTCCGCCAGTATCCACACGTACGAGGAGGAGCGTCGGCGGTGACTGCTAGGTCTAGTACGGGCGGTAGGACTGGATGGAGCTAGGGTTTCAACGCATGGAATAACCTAACCATGTGCTCTAAGTACCAAAGGCCCCAGCTTATATAGGGAGTGAGAATGGGCTCCACTCACTTGTGGCCCATTCACTAAAAGGCCTATATTAGTCACTGCGAGTCCAACTCACTGACTTAGTCCATGTCTTATTCAGGTCCAACCCAAATAGATTTCCGGTTTGGGTCTAACCCAAACTTGCTCCTGCTCTTAAGTGTGTGACCCGACAGGCTCATGGTGACTAGGACACGATCCGAGTCTCACTCGTGACCGATCAGTCGGCAGCGGCTCCTAGTAGAACATGCCGACTACAAAGTACCAAAGAGTCATGGCAACATACCTTCCAATGCGACTTTCGTCTAAGTCCCTTTTTGCCTCATGATATACCTTGTCAGACTATAGGCGAATAATCATCATCCCTTGAATAGTCTGACTCTCTTCTCGATCCGAGATAAGTGATTCATCCGACTAACTCTTAGTCGATCGCCTCGGTTAACACTTAACCTAGTCGCGCATGACCATGCTTTCTAAATCATATCTTCCGAGAGGGCCCAGAGAATATCTCTCTAGTTGGAGGGGCAAAATCCCATCTTGGTTATCCACATCACGCAGCTTGATTCTCAGTCGACCCGAACTCTGCCTTTATAACTGCCCTGCGACAGAATAGTGTCTGATAGAACCTAAGTCGGTGATCCTCAACTCGGATTGTCCAATAACCTTAGGTCAAAGGATTACATTGATTGAGACATACAAATGACGACTTGTTCATTCTACCTCAATATGGGTCAGTCCGACTCGCTAAAATCTTTAGCCGAATCCGTGTAAGTCAGAAAAGCATCTCCATGCCCATGACAAGTGGAACCGAGTCATCAACCGACTTTCACACTAGTCTAAGTTGTGTGTCCAGCACAACCTCAATGACCAAGGACAACTAGTATGAACAATATGCATATATATTTCCACAATCGAATCACATATATGATGATATATATCAGTAGTTCATACTAGGACAATAACTTTTTGAATACATTGGGAATAACATCATACATTATTGCCTCTAGGGCATATTCCCAACAGGCACCCTTACGGCTTATTACCTGATTTCAAAGTAATGTACTAGGGGGCACAAACTAGTTCGAGCTTTATACGTTACCTACTGTACCTATGCCATGTATGCCATGTTTATTACCTATTGTTAGATGAGCGTTTATTATTGTTGCGTAGGTGTGGCACTCTGTCACGGGAATATATTGTCTATGGCCTCTGCTCGCGTGTCAAGTGCATGCAACCTCAGGGTCTATACAAGGATTAGCTATACCTCGTACGGGTAGCTCTTTTGGGTGGCCCCCATGTACTTCCTTTGGGTTTGGGAACACGTCGTGTTCGAGGCCCCGCCGACATACCGATGAGTGTATGTTAATTGATCTGGCAAAAAGTGTTGAAGTGCGTGTGGAAACTTTGGTGCACCCCTACAGGGTTAAATCTTTTCGAAAAGCCGTGTTCGCGGTTATGGACGACTTGGAGCACAGTTTCTCGATCATAGACAACTATAACTAAAGAATTATTGTTATAATTTGACTTGAATATGATATGACTAGTATAGATATATAACCACCATGGAATGATTAATAAAACTGCCAACCGTGTGAGTTTCCTCAGAAGGACCTCCTCGTTTGGTCTCGAGGCGGAAATACCAGGATGGGTATGTTTGGAGTTAGTATCAGGTTTGATCCGAATAGGTATTTATTATCCATCTCTAATAGCCGACAGTTGATTTGAGTATCTATAGGTTGTTTAGTGCATGCTTCGCTGCCGCTTCAATCCACCATACCTATGTAGGCGAGAGCTGCCGAATTCTAGACTCGCTGTGTACTGGCATTAGTACTAACCACTCCCTTTTTCTTTTGCCCTTTGTCGGCACCCCTTTTGCTTTGACAGGTATAGGTTCGATGTCGTTAGCAGGGTTACCCTTCCGGCTTGGCCTGGGCAGGGTTATGGACACCATTGGTTATTATTTAGGGCTATTAGCCCCATTTGCATCTTATCCGTACTCGGATGTTGTATTGTTTTCAAGGTGATCTGGATCTTTGTACTGTATATCTGTATTCTTGACTGTTGATTCATTGTTGTATATATATTTTTTCTTGTGGGTTCCATCGTGAACTATTGTATAATGGTATTACTTCGTCTTCCACCACACGCAAGTGCCTGGTGGGCATCCTTGAATCGATTCTATGCGGGTTTGGTGGAAATCGCTAAAATCTGCATAGGGTTGATTTGAGGGTGTTACAATTACTAGGAACCTTTTCTTTGTTTATTACATACACATGTATTAATGTTTCCGGTTAACACAATTATAGCATGAGAAATAAACATTTATCATAAACATGGAATAATATAATAATCACTTTATTATTGCCTCTCGAGCATATTCCTTTTAGTCTACCACTTGCACTAGAGTCAATAATCTAGTTTGAAAAACTTGCACATTCAACACCTATGGCTTTCTGGTGTTGTATATACGCGTTTGCTAGTGTTACACATAATCTCCGGATCTAACGTTTTCAGGTCCGTGTGTATTTGCATGTCTTTGCGTCTCTACGCATCACTCATTCTCAAATGAGGTGGCATTATATAAATTCAGTCCTTTGGTGAGATCTTTAGGTCCTTTGGGTTAAAACATGTTGATATAATTGTCATACAATATATCTTCATATTACTAGCCCATTGAGAACCACACCTAGTTCCTTTGCTGCTAGTATAACAGTCTTATACTTAGCCTTTCGTTGTACTTAGACTTTGATGCTAAATATTCTAGCTATGCCCAAATCTTTCATTTAAATCTAATTTTAATGAAATCCTTAACTTGTGTCAATAAAAGATACATCATTTACAATCAACAATATGTGGCGACCCCGGATTTTCATCCGAGATTACCAAATTATGCCAACCACCACGATCCCATGATCAGTGCATCATGGAGAATAACCGACATGATATCAAAGTACACACATCCATTACAGTACAAAAGCCATAAGTCTTACAATAATAGTCTTACAACTTTCCTCCATGGGGACAAATAGATAAAAGCAGCGGTAATACTAAACACAGGGGTCCCGAGTCAAGCCATAGCCCAACAGGTGCCCGACTCAGAGTAACGCCCTAGTTCGCAAAGTCGTTGTCATACCCTCCATCATCTCCATCATCCTGCTCATAATCTGGCCAAGTTGATAGCCAGGGACATTGCTAGTGAGTACTTTTGAATGTACTCGCAAACCACCATACAGGGAATGAACAAAAGAGTATGCAATATGGCTGTGGATAGGATGGCTCCAATGGGCTATTTGTAAGAGTAGTATCTCTTAAGGATATAAACTCTACACTTCTACGACTCTTATTTATAAAACTTTTAGGTGTAAAGTAGTTGGGGAAAAGCTTGGGCTACTAGGATGGGATCACCCCTTTTCTCTTTGCCTTGGTCATCCCATGACCAATACTTCATCTAGGTCTGACCATCTCATGGTCCATCCTTCATGCCATTCGACCATCCCATGGCCGAATCCCTTTTTCGAAAACCTTTTTGTAAATCAAAAACCAGCACCGCTAAGCAGCAACCTTTCCAACTGTCCATGACCACAGACGCGGCTATTCGAATAGATTTACGCTCTGCAGAGGTTGTACACTTTACCCACAAGATCCGATACATCCGCCATGAACAGTCACGGATCGTCATACACTAGTATGTGGGTTTCGGATAATCGAACGAGACCTTCGGGAAAATCCACTATTAACACAAGTGCCTACCCTATGAGTGTTATTCCCCTCAAAACCGGGACGTCGGGTACCGAGGACCAACCGGAGCTCATTTTACACTTCACACGGTGGGCGCTTTCAATGAGGGGCTCATAGTAACGTCTGGCTGCCTGCAGATAGTTCGTTCCTTCTCCAGGTCGATGTCCCACATGGACCTTTATGGGAGAAGGCCCAGCCTCCGGGGATCGCGATCCCCTGTAGTAGTTGCAAGGCACTTGCTTCAGAGTGGACCACTTTCAGGTCAATCCCCTTCCCATATAGGGGTAGTGTGGTTGCACGGGGTAGTTGTTCTGGCAAAACAACATAGAACCGGGTGCGTTTTCGAAAACAATTTTTCCTTCACCTACTTCCTTAATGCCACCACTTGGGAATCAGATCCAAAATCTTTTTATTATCACTTGGCAAGTACCACTTGCCAAGGTTTTCTTTCCAAAACCTTTGTAAAAACCTCCTTGCCATCGGGTTCCCAACCTAGAGTTTTTGGTAGGCCAAACCAGGGTTTCCAAGGGGTTGTGGTATACTAAACCACCTTAACTACTAGGGGAGAGGTAGGTAATACCAAGGGGAAGTACTTAAAAAGTACCCTAGGCATAAGTTTGGAGGAGCCAAACCAATACCATAATATATATATATATATATATAACAGATATAGCGAGTAAAACAATGCATTAGTAAAAGTACGTAAAACAAGATGCATAAAATAAGGATGGGACAAGTCTCATAAACTTGTAGGTGGCTTGCCTTGATTGGCAGCTTGTTCCTGGTCTTCTTCCTCAAAATCTTCCCAAGTACCTTCCTCAAACTCGTCCTCGTTCGTATCTATCGTCGTAAAGGGGAAAATAATCAAACCACAACACCAACCATCATCCATAAGACAAACAGCACAATCAGTACAGAACATATTCTCAACTGAACAAACCCAACCAAACACATGTAGCTACAAATCCTAGCAGTGCAATGCCACTGGAATCAATCAAAAAGGTTAAACCAAACTTATTTGGTGATTTAAACGGTGAAGACTAGATTAACACACAATCAGATGACTCGACCAAAACAAGTTGGTGAACAATGACCACAAATTATATTTCTGGGTAGATACAAAGAATACCAAATCAACCCATGTGGTTTCATGTTTTTATCTATTAGGGTTGATTTTTAACAATTAATATACTGAAAATAGTAATGGATTTAGCAATAAAATTCCTAGGGCATAACTACTAATCCAAAAATTATGCCCTTCCAAGATTAAGTGGTACTAACAGAGGCCTAACTCTGGGAGTTGGTTTTATCCCAAAATTAGATCCACAAAAGCCTCTGGAATTTAAATAAAAACCTTCTGTCCACAACTTGTGAAAATAAGAACAGAAGCTATACACATCCAAATTGAATGAATTTAATTTTGTTCAGTAGGTATGTTCACAAGCAAGGGCTAGAAATTGGTTTCACATTTTTCTGAGTTACAGAGTTATTGTTATAGATTAAATACTCAAAACAGCATAAATCTACCACTAAAATTCCTAGTAAAAGCACAGAGGGTATTTTAGTGATCTTCCAGATCTGGGTGTTAGGCATTTACAGAGGCTACCAAATGGAATTTGTCTCATGCCAAAACAACACACAGATTATTTTTGGTGGATTTAAAGCTATAGCGCAACAATCTGGAAACTAAAATAGCCTAAATTAATAAAAAGGAAAAAGGGTGCAGGGCTGGTCGACCGCTAAGAAGCGGGCTGCCCGCATACACGGCGGCTCGTGGGATATCCCGGTTTCAAATACCGCCGTGGGGCCAGCGTCGGTGGAGAGGCCCGAAGGGGTATCGGTCCGTATGGGTTGTTGGATTAAAAACAAAATCGACGGCCAGCGGCTCGTCTTCTTCTTGGAACAGATGCGCCAGCGAGCTAACCCTAGCTGGACCGTGTGGGTGTCGGGGTGGCTCACCTAGTGGCAGAGAGGGGTCGGCGACGGCGGGTTTGGAAGAGGTCATCGACGGGGATCCGAACGAGGGGCGGCGAGGGCGGCGTTCTTGCTGGCATCGCGGCGCCCCTCGGCTCCTCAGTGTCCTCGGCGTCCATGCAGCTCAGGTGCTCCTGGTCAAAAAGGGAAAGAGGGAGTGGGTCAGACGCGGCGCGGGGAACGCGGCAGAGTGAGGGCAAGGCGGAGGGGTTAGCCAGCGACGACAACCTTCACCGTGCCAGACGGTGTCGTGGTGGTGCGGCGGTGACGAGAACAGCAGGGGCCGAGCGGGCTCGGCTCCCCTCTGGGGGTGAAGTGGAAGTGGTAGAGGAGTAGTGTGGCGTGGGGCATGGGTGCTAAGGCGGTCTGGGGCTTAAGGCCGGAGAGGGTGCGCCCACGGTGCACTGGGTGTAGGAGGGGGTGGCAAGAGGGGGAGCTAGGCCGGGATTGGCTGCGCGCGGTGGCGAGATAGGGTATCTGCGCGAGAGGGGCCGTGGGGCACGTCTAGTCGCATCGTCTAGCCTCGAGAGAACGCATTGCAGAGGGAGGGGTGGTGCACACGAGGTGCTCGCGTGCTGTCACGCGTGACAGGGCGCGAGACAGAGGGGCTACAGCGTGGCGATCAGTGCGGGGTAGTTGAGAGGGTGAGGAGAGGTCTCCTCGAGGTAGGGCACAGCGTCGAAATGTACCACGCGAGCGGGAAAATAGCATGGCGCGCGCGACGCTCTAGCGACGTGGCCGGCGCGGGTTGGGGTGGCCAGGGCAGCGGGTGAGGGAGGAGGGGGACTGGGCGTGCACAGGAAGACGTGTGCATGTGTGGGTCCGTATAGGTAGGGCATGTGTGGACAGAGAGGGGTTTTGGTGATCTAGGGCCACGTCGATGAGGTGGCCACTTTGGGGGCTTGCCATTTCGAGATAGGGCCACCAATGGCAAAGGGGGAGACCTGGGGGTGTAAAGGGGTGCTTGGTGGTGAGGTGCAGGTCCTGGTTGCATCCTGGATCAAACCCATGTGTTTGCAAGGATCATCCAAACATTGGACAAAAATAAGGTGGCCATTCACTAAGTGGCCTCTAGTGAAGATAACACTTACATGCAATGAGCTTAAGCTTGTGGTTTAACCAGGGCTAAGGTGGGGTTCTCAACTGTTCATAGCATGGTACCACATGGTGCTCTTGCATGGTAGAATGGGTGAAGGGTTGGCTTAAACCATAGCTCCAAAAATGGTACAAGACTAGATATAAGACTTAGCCACTTTCCTTAGTTTGTAGAAAAACCAATGAAGATGACTTTTTGTGGTGATCTAAGCATGTAGACTAGCAAGAAACAATAAGATTACTACCATGGCAACACATAATATCAAGCAAATCAAGTATAAGCAAAGCTCATATGCAAACAAGTAGAAAAAGTTTTATTTCCCATTGGATTTTTGCCTCTTACTCCTAAAAAAACATGGAAACAAAAGATGGGATGTTACACAATATGTCTTATACACAATGTATTAGAAATATGTTTCAGCGCTCTCACTTAATTTCTTGCAAATGCGAGCACCTTCATCCTCTCTGGTGAAATTAAACATTTTACAATTTCATCACGCTGAAGATTCCAACTCCGATATGCTTACTTCAGCCATTAAAGTTTGCATGCCTTTTTAGCATTCTTTGAATTAACTTTGCATCGTGTCATGCGCACTTCCTTGGTAACCATTCTTTTAGAAGAACGTTGTTTTGTTTGTTCAACTAACATATACATCAATTGACATATGTATTGGTTGCTATACTAATCTGGCCAGACTAAATATCGCTCTGAAAGATCAAATCTTGTTAAAATCAACTCTTTGAACATAATCGTAAAAATATTTTTAACGATATGTTGATCATTTCATAGATGTGGAACATCCACATCTGTTTCTTTATAGATCCAAATACGACTGATAGACTTTATGCCTTTCAGAGGGTCTTCCAAGTTCAGTAACTTGGTTTCTCGTGTATGGAACTATCATAGATTTTATGGCTTTAAGCCATTTGACGGAGTCGGGACCCATCATCACTTATTTGCATGTAGTCGGTTCATCATTATCAAACAATAATGATTTAATCTCAAATCTTAGTATTTGATTGTTTACCCGACCTACACGGTTCATTATGAACTTAGATCTCCGTGACCACAACTTTTGTGACATGGGAGCCATGAGCAGTATGGCTGCCTCCGGGACACTTTCCGGCGCTGTGCAACTTAGCACATATAGCTGAGGTTTAATAACCTTATCAAAGTTCTATTGTCCACCCACTTAACTTTTCAAGAAAATTCCTTCTCAAGAAATTTGACGTTTCTAAGCGACAAACACTTTTGTCTTCGATGTTATGGAGGAACACCCAACAGTTGTATTGGGATAACCTACAAAGACATGCTCATCCGACTTTGGTTGTAAACATTTTACTTATGGCATACCAAATTTAAGAAAAGACAACTTGGGTTTTATCCCAATCCATAACTCATATGTTGTCATTTTAACGGATCACGATGGGCCTCTTTCAGTGTAAAAGCGATAGTCACTGATGTCTACGCACTTCTATTCTTGTAGACAGTTGTTGGGCCTCCAAGTGCAGAGGTTTGTAGAACAGCAGCAGGTTTTCCCTTAAGTGGATCACCTAAGGTTTATCAAACTCAAGGAGGAAGTGGTCAAAGGTATCCCCTCTCAAGCAACCCTGCAATCAAGATATAAGAAGTCTATTGTGTCCCCAACACACCCAATACACTTGTCAGGTGTATAGGTACACTAGTTCGACGAAGAGATAGTGAAATACAAGTGGTATGGATATAAGACAACGGTTCCAGAAAATACTTTGATGGCGTGGAAGAGACTAAAGGCAAACTAAAATAAAGATGGAAGAAAGCAAACATGTAACATATCTAGTAGCAAACGGTGTTTCAATGCTTGGAAACAAGGCCTAGGGATCATACTTTCACTAGTGAACACTCTCATATAAATATATTATCTTCATGATACTACTCTGAACTACTCTCCGGTTGGACACTCTAATCCATGGTAGGGCTATAACAACACACCTCAAAGTAAGCCTTTCCCATCTAGATAACCCCACACTGTCACCTTGAGCACTAGATGGTTCCAACAAACACCACAATTTCATAAAGACATCCAACTCCAAATATAACTCATAAAAAGTATTTGTAATCTCCAGCCTAAGTGCCACCATGGTGTGCACGCTGTCACTTTCACACATATGGGGAGAGCAGAGATCTATTAAAGCACTTGCGTAGTAAGGTAGATCTACTTGATTACAAAGCTCATGATCATAATATGATCATGCATAGAGAGAGAGATGAACACATAGCTACCGGTAGAACCCTTAGCCTCGAGGAAGAACTACTCCCTCATCATCATGGGAATCAGCAACGGCGATGGAGATGGTGGTGGAGATCGATGGAGATGGCTCCGGGGGCACTTCCCCGTCTCGGCAGGGTGCCGAAACAGAGACTTTCTGTCCCCCGAATCTCCCCTTCGGTGGCGGCAGCGCTGTGGAACTTTTCGTGGCTGGAGGCTGTTCGATTTAGGGTTTTTGCATCGAGGGCTTCTTATAGGCGAAGGGGCAAGGTCGGTGGCTGGCCAGGGGGCCCAAACCATGCCCTGGCACGGCCTAGGGCTGCCCGCGCCAAGGGGTGGTGTGGCCGCCCTGTGGCCCTCCTCCGTCTCGTCTTCTGGCTCCGTAAGTCTTCCGGTAAAATATCAACTTTGGCTTTTGTCCCATCCAATTCCGAGAATATTCATTTTCTGACTTTTCTGGAACCAAAAACATTAGAAAACAGGCAACTGGCACTGTGGCATCTTGTTAATAGGTTACTCCCAGAAAGTGTATAAAAATACTCCAAAGTGTGGACAAGACATAAGAAAGTAGATATAAAACAAGCATGGAACATTAAAAATTATAGATACGTTTGCAACGTATCAACATCCCCAAGGTTAACTCCTGCTCGTCCTCGAGTAGGTAAGTGTTAAAAATAAAAGAATAATTTTTGAGGTGACATGCACCATCATAAACTTGATCAAAGTATTTGTAAAACATTGATAGCTGGGATCATAGTACTTTAACATAGCATGAAAGATATAGTTCTAACAATAAGACATAACAAATATGTTGTAACATGAAAAGGTACAAACAAAGATCATGAATAACAATGCATTGAAAGACGTTTGTTTGTTTCACATATAGAAAACATAATGAGAATGGTATTCAGCTTGTCCCTCATAGTGTAGCAAAACATAAATGCATAGGACACCTTCAAAGTTTATAAGGGTGACTAGATACAAATAGTTTAAGAACAAGCAATATCAAAGTTATGTATCAATCAACAAGTCTTGTGACAATGCACATTAAACTAAGAATGGCCACTATGATCTCTCAATAGGTGCATAAAGATAGAAGATGGAGACTCAACATAAAAGTAAAAGAAGGCCTTCATAGAAGGAAGCAGGGATTCAAGTCTCGTAAAGAGCTTCCCAAAATTATGGTACTTATTAGCTTTCAGCTCTCATTGCCCCTATCATAAGCATCTTGAAGTGATTAAGGTTAAAGTGAACAAACTATGGAGTATATGCTTGACAAAGTATAAGTTGGAAATCTCGTGTCCCTTGAATACGAGGGCCGCTCCTCATGCTACTCAAGTTTAGTTACCGGTAAGTTCTTATCATAGTAAGTACATGTGTACCATAGAGAACCGCCAACGGGGTACCCCTTGCCCGATGATACGGAAGAATCCCCATATCAAAATGACAAGGCAAGCAGACAATGAGAATCTCAGCAATCTTCTTATTTACCATGGGAAAATGGTGCTTTTTTCTCTCTTTCCTCTTTTCTCATCTCTTTTTTTCTTTTTCTCGGTTTCTCAATCTCTATCTCTTTTTTTATAAGAAGAATGCTTCATAGATTACTCATTATGGTTATGCTGCAGGTTTCCACCATGATTAGGCATGGATTAGACCGGCGACCCAGGCGTTTATCTAACACACATACATAACTCCATGGACTTACAAGCTCCCCTTTCATTTCACACCGACGACATCCATAGACAAAAGAGCATGATATCAACTGGGTACAAAGTACAAGTGCAATGTTGAAAGGGTTCCCCATGATAGCATGGTTTTGCTAATCCCCAACATATAAGTGCAAGCATATACAACATAGACGACACAATGGTTCAAGTTTATTAAGGGCAAGAAAAGTAAAGTGTGCCATCAAGTTCATGAGAGCTTTAATCACTAGTTTTCTCATAACAAGTTTAATTCGGAAGGTAGATAAAAACATGAATATACTTGGAATAGAAAATGCTAATAGGTAGATATGGTGGAGTCTTTGGAATAACTTGGTTTTAGGAGTTGGATGCATGAGTGGAACTCATACTTGGTTATGGAGGCTAGCAAAAGACTGGGAGCAACCAACTAAGAGAGCAATAATGGCCATAATCATGCAAAGCGACAAAATATAACTAATTAAAGCATAAAGTGATATTACAAGTCGAAAACTAAAGGATCATAAAGGCTATGGTGACTTGGGATAGTCATAACATGGTGTGAGCATGGGCCAAGTCAACCCAAATAAAGCATCAAAGGAGAATACCACAATACTATGCTTTTATATGCTAAAACAACGCATGATTCTTTTAAGGAACATTAAGCAATCTCAATTGTTTATAACATGTCATGATACAGCAAAGATCACTAAGCATAAAGCCAAAACAATATCAAGCATGGCATGACAAAGCATGGGCCACAGTCAAAAACAAGCTCTATTTACCACTTAAGCATGAACTTTTCCTACTCTTTTCCAATCCAAACCAAACTATTTGAAAACTAATGTATGAATGAGGGGGTCCAACCAATTTATTCA
The DNA here is from genome assembly GCA_023614405.1 of Avena insularis. Lineage (NCBI taxonomy): Eukaryota > Viridiplantae > Streptophyta > Magnoliopsida > Poales > Poaceae > Avena > Avena insularis. The sequence continues at coordinate 139,201,319 of CM042686.1, read as the reverse complement.
AGAAAACTAAGCAAACGAAAACCAAAAACAAAAGCGAAGACTCTCCAAGAAAAACACAACTGTGCATGAAACAATAAAAATGAAGTGTTTGGAAGAAACCTGGGATTTTTATTGATGAAGAAGGGGATGCCTTGGGCATCCCCAAGCTTTGATGCTTGTACTTCTTGGATATTTCTTGGGGTGACATGCGTGGCATCCCCAAGCTTGAGCTTTAGTCCATTCTTCATCTCATTACATCATTCTCTCCATACACCTGAAATTTTTCTTTCATACAAAACTTCACACAATCTTTATTAGCAACATTAGTGCACTCAAGATAATAAGTCTTTAGGTACAGTTTCAACACCAATAAAACTTCCATTAAAACATAAGCTACTGTAGCACTTCCCTCAAAAATCTCAATTCCCCAAAGAGAACCCAAAAAGGAATCAACAAGAAGCAAATGCAAATAATGGCAGAAATCTGTCAAAACAGACCAGCAGATAGAAACCAATTTTTTCGAAGACCTTATGTTGCTCAAATATAAAATTGTTGAACTAACGAAAGTTATATAACAACATGGGGCAGAAGCATAAAAATTCACGCCTCAAAACGACGTACAGAGATTTTACACGAATTTTGACGGTGAAGCACAAAAATCTGTTTTGGGACAGCAACTTTCCCACGCATTACTTCCCTCTCATTAGAGGTTACTCTTGGCACAAAAAGCAAATAAAAAGGATAAGGAGAGGTTATTACTGAAGAAATAACTTCCAAGGCTCATCTAAAAAATTTGGGTTATCTCCCAATAAGTACTTTTCTTTAACGCCTTTAAGTTAGGCATGATAGTTTCAGAAGATGCTCACCTAAGAAATAAGAATTGAAGTAAAAGAGAGCATCAAGAAGCAAATTAAAAACACATTTAAGTCTAACCCACTTCCTATGCATAAAAATCTTGTAAAGAAACAAGTCATGAAAGCACAAAGCAACAAACATAGGAAAGCAAAACAAGTGCAACTTCAAAAATTTCAACATAAAGAGGGGAAACTTAATATTGTTGAAATACATAACACCATGTTTCCCTCTCTCATAATAACTTTCAGTAGCATCATGAATAAAATTAACAATATAACTATCACATAAAACATTCTTATTATGAGCCACATGCATATAATTATTACTCTCCACATAAGCATAGTCATTCTTATTAATTGTAGTGGTAGAAAATTCAACAAAATAGCTATCATTATTATTCTCATCACCATAATCATCAAATATAGGAGGCATATTGTAGTCATAATTAATTTCCTCCTCAATAGTAGGTGGACTGGAAATATCATATTCATTATTGTAATCATCATATATTGGAGGTTTAGTATCATCATAAGCAATAGAATAATTGTCTTCCAAAGTGTGTTCATTTGTAAAATATCATCATTCGAAGGATCATGGATATCACTAATAGTACAACAATTATTAATATCATCATTTTCAGAATTGGTACCGAAGAGATTTTCAATATCAAAAGTAGTGTGCTTTTCCCAATCATGATCACTACTATAGGTAATAGGCATAGGAACATCATCGAGTACAGACTCATCAAAAACTATAATAGGAGCAACATGCTTAGGTGAAAATACTATTTCCTCTCTCCTTTTACTCCTCCTTTTCTTCTTTTTCTTCTTCTCTTTAGGAGGGATAAGCTTGAAAGGAAGCTTCTCCATATACCCTGGTTTATTGTTAGAGACAATAGAAGAAACTTTGGAGGATTCCTCCTTTTCATTAATAAGATCAAAACACATATTAGGCCTGTTATATCTTGGTAAAACCTCATCTTTTATAATATTTTGTATGTAAGTATTTGTGTGGCAATTATCAACACAATAAAGATGACAACCATATAGGACACCATTCATATCAAAAGCACCCATATCTACCAAAGAGGTTTTTCTTGATAACTCTTCACACCCCAAAAATAATGTAAGTTCATCATGCTGATTAGGAGTGATCATGTCATCACAATACAAACTTGCAGTACTCATTGGATTAGAAGGGCTATTATTATGGCCTGAGCAATGAAAATTGAAATGACCCACTTCAAAGCAAAGTTGACAAATAAAAGGATAAAGGGCACAAACTTTTTTACCAAGATCATTTAAAGCCCTATACCACATTCTAGTTTTTTCATTCCTGTGGGTGATACAATATTCTTCTTCAATTTGATTATTCTCACAAGGTCTATGTATTCCACAAAAATTAACATGCTTATAAGAAATAGTACTTTCAGAGGTTTGAGCATGTTTATTGCTATCATTAATAACAATTTCATTTTCCCTACAAGTGTATTTAAAAGGCTCATGATACATGTCCCATTTTTCTTTAGGAGCATTAATATGAGAAGCAAAGGTTTAAAACAATCAATAAGAATTTGAGGATCAAGACCATATTTAGCACTAAGCTCTTGAAAATCATACTCATAGTTTATACCTGGTTCTTTACCTTTGTTGTTATACCTGGTTCTTTACCTTTGTTGTTATCCCAATCTTAATGTAATCATACTCATAGTTTATACCTGGTTCTTTACCTTTGTTGTTATCCCAATCTTCAGTATTGCTTTGAATTGTTTCAATAAGATCCCACTTAGCTTTGACATCCTTACTCGTGAAGGATCCCTCTAAACAAGTATCTAGATAGTCCTTGTAATGTCCTGAAAGCCTTGCAGAGAAATTATTAATAACAATATTACTAGGGAGCTCATGAATGGGACATTTGAGCATTAGTGACTTCAATATCCCCCATGCTTGGGCAATACTTTCTCCATCATGTGGATGAAAATTATAAATGTAATTCCTATCTTTATGAAATCATGAGGAGGATAAAATTTAGAGTAAAAGAGAGATTCAAGTTCCTTCCACTCCAAATGATGAGGATCATCTAGTAGCTCATACCACTCCCTTGATTTGCCCTTAAGTGAAAAAGGGAATAGCTTCCTCTTAACTTGGTTCATTGAAATACCTGCACACTTGAACAACTCGCATAATTCATGTATAAAGAGTAAATGATCACCAGGATGGACAGTTCCATCTCCAAAATAATAGTTGTTCATAACATGTTCAACAATTTTTATAAGTATTTTAAAAGAAATGCTTTCAGTATGTGGATTTAAAATATCACAAGTATCATTAGAATTACCACATATGGGAGATAAAGTATTGATCACCCACAAGTATAGGGGGTGTATCGCAGTATTTTCGATAAGTAAGAGTGTCGAACCCAACGAGGAGCAGAAGATGCTGGCTAGTGGTATGGATCAGGAATTCTCTGCAATTACTTAGCAAACTGATTTGTAGGGGTTTTTGATAAAGCAAGTTAATAAAGTACGAGTAAATAAAATACAGTAGGAATAAATGCAGCAAGTGGCCCAATCCTTTATGTGGCAAAGGACAAGCCGGTTGTATTACTTAAGATGACCAAACGTTCTCGAGGACACATGGGAAGAATGTCAAGTGCATTCACTTCATATAGTTGATTAATCTTCTTTAGCTTGCTAAGTGTTGTGTGGGTGAAACTGTGCTAATGTACCGACCTTCCTAGGACTAATACATACTTGTGATTATACCCCTTGCAAACATCCGTAAGTACAAGAAAGTAATTAAGGTAGAAACCTAACCACAACTTTAAACTCTAAAACCCTTACGTCCCTTGTGCAATGGTTTCCTAACGGGGGTTCAGGTTTCTGTCACTCCGGTAACCCCTACGATTAGTAGCCAAATACACAATGCATTCCCCTAGGCCCATATAGGTGAAGTGTCATGTAGTCGACGTTCACATGACACCACTAGAAGAAGTACACCACAACTTAAATATCAAACTATTGAATCTTTCTCAACACAACTCCACTACTAACAACATGACTTCTCCCATGTCCTCAAGAACAAAACGAACTACTCACAAGACATCATATGAATCATGATCAGAGATGGAATAATGATGTATAACAATCTGAACATAAACAATAATTCAATGGTTCACTCAATAGCATCAACTACAAAGAGTAATCAACACCAGGAAAGTTTCCCCTAAGAACTATGCAAGATTCAACCCAATTGTTACAGCAATATGGAGATGGTGATAAGGGTGCTGATGGTGATGATGCTGGTGATGATGATGATGATCCCGATGAAGTCCAGCTTGATGGTGGTGTTGATGGCGACGATCTCCCCTCTCCGGGAAGGAATTCCCCCGGCAGAAATCTATCTGCCGGAGAGATCTTTCTCTCTCGGTGTTTTCCGCCCCGCAGAGGCGGTGGAATCTTTCTGTGGTTGCTCCCTGAGTCTTAGGGTTTCGGGAGGAATATATACGCCAGAGGGGAGAGCTAGAGGTGGGCCAGGGCGGCCACACCACCTGGTGGCGTGGCCTACGGTGGCCCGCGCCAGGGGTGGTGTGGGCCCCCTGTGGCCCATCTCCACTCCCTCTTCTAGCTTCCTTTGTCTTCTGGAAAAATAGGATTTTCCGTATATTTTCCTGGATTTTCTGATCTTCACGAACTATGCCTCCAAACAACACCCTTTCCATCAAAATCCTGACTGCAGCGGTCCATGCTCCAAAATTCATCAACCATGCAAAAACAGATGAAATAACATAAGTATCACCTCTTAATATGAAATATATCAATGAATAACAGTAAATTATGATATAGAATAGTGATGCAAAATGGACGTATCAACTCCCCCCAATCTTAGACTTCGCTTGTCCCCAAGCGAAACTGAGCTCAATAAACATGGCCTCAGGTTTATGGAGTGAAGAGTCGATAAAAGAATACAGACAAGAAGCATCACATTCATTAATACATAGATCATAATAGAAGACAACTCACTATTATATAACTTAACTTGCAATAAGTAAATGAAACACAATAAAGATACATGAAGTAAATCATAATTGGTAATGGCAAACTTAGCTCTTGGTCAAAGAATAGTTGATAATTTGCTGGAGTTCACAAATAACTAATTTTCGATGAAATCTTTCAATGTAGTAATCACCAAGATAAGAGCAATGTGCAAAACAAGGAACATAAGAAACATGATTGAATAAATCATCATATGAATGAATGAAACACAACAACTCAAAATACTTGCTGAGATAGAAGGGAATAGGTTTACTGACTCAACTAAAAAGTAAAAGAAAGGCCCTTCGTAGTGGGAAGCAGGGATTTCAAGTTTCATAAAGAGCTCCCAAAAATTATGATACTTATTAGCTTTCAGCTCTCATTGCCCCTATCATAGGCATCAAGTTTAGAGTGATTAAGGTTAAAGTGATCAAATATGAGGATATGCATTGACAAGTTGTAAATTGAGAATCTCATGTCCCTTGAATACGAGGGCCGCTCCTCATGCTACTCAAGTTTAGTCACCGGTAAGTTCTTGTCATCGTAAGCACATGTGTATCATAGAGAACCTCCAACGGGGTACCCCTTGCCCGATGATACAGAAGAATCCCCATATCAAAATGACAAGGCAAGCAGACAACAAGCATCTCAGCAATCTTCTTATTTACCATGGGAATATGGTGCTTTTTTTCTCTCTTTCCTCTTTTCATAATATCTCTTTTTTTTCTTTTTCTCTTTTTCTCAATATCAGACTCTTTTTTATAAGAAGAATGCTTCATAGATACTCGTTATGGTTACGCTTCAGGTTTCCACCATGTCAGCATGGATTAGACCAGCGGCCTAGGCGTTTCTCTAACACACATGCATAACTCCATGGACTTACAAGCTCCCCTTTCATTTCACACCGATGACATCCATAGACAAAAGAACATGATATCAACTAGGTACAAAGTACCAGTGCAATGTTGAAAGCGTTCCCCATGACAGCATGGTTCTGCTAATTCACAACTCACAAAGCGCAAGCATATATGCAACATAGATGGGAACAATGGGTCAAGTTTATTAAATGCAAGAAAGTAAAGTGTGCCATCAAGTTCGCGAGAGCTTTAATCACTAATTTTCACATAACAAGTTTAATTTGGAAGGTAGATAAAAACAAGAATTTATTTGGAATAGCAATAATGCTAATAGGTAGGTATGGTGGACACAAATGGCAAAGGTTTTGGTTTTAAGGAGTTAATGCACGAGAAGAATTCCCTCTCAGTACAGGTGTTTGGCTAGCAATGTTGGGTAGCAAGTATAAGAGTTGAAGGAAACAAACATACAAGTGATAAAGACAAACATGCAATCTTCCTTGGAAGCACAAAAGATCTTAACTAGAGAATACTAAACTTATGAGCAAATCAAGAAAGAAAGATGATGAAATTATTTTTCTTTAGAGTACTTTTATATTTTTCATTCAACTCTCAAAAGTACTGTTGCTACTGACCGAGCCAGGTTTGCCAAAACCAACTAAATTAACTCAATGATCCCAAAGTGATACCAATACTAACCACAAGATCAATCATATAACCACGAATTGAAAACTAATATAAGCTAAGCAAAATAGTAAATGATAGAACTTCTCATTAATATTCCATAATGGCAACTCACACCAAGGGATACATATCTAACGAGAGAGGGGACACATCCATAATGCAAACCATCCTACATGATAACTTCTCTATTCATGATATGACTCTACTAAAAAGGTAAAAAGATAGAAGATAGTGATGTGATATCGCGGCACTCCCCCAAGCTTGGAACAAACCAAGGGGATGCCAAACCTGATGACGAATTACTCCTTTGGTGGTGGTGGTATCCTCTCGATGAGCTTCTTGACCAATTGCCCCAAGTCTTCAATCTCGAAGGTGAGGGTATGAATCAACTCCGAGTTGTGCTCGATGCGGTGCATGATCATGTCAGATTGTGGGTCCCAGCTCTTGTGATTCTTTTTCCGTTCTTCCCTCTTGGAGTCTCCTTTTCCTACATGGTTATGGATAAAGGTATGGACGGGACTCTTGGTGCTTGGTGAAGGTGTCCTTGGTGCCAAACAGTGATGCGGAGGTTTCTCTCCGGTTGACATCCGTGCAGTCCTTCTGATCCTAGCAGGGTTTTCCACCACTCCAATGCTTGCAACGGTAGTGCCGGTGTGCTTTGCCTCCTCTTCACCTTCACACTTGATCTCCTTCTCTTGCCCGGGGTCTTGGAGATCCTCCTCCATAGGCTCCTTTCCCTTGTCCTTGGCAGACACCATTGTGCTTCTAAGCTTCAAAGATAGTTCCTAGCAGAAACATATCAAAACAAAAACATGACGAAAACACAATATACGAACCTCGGGGGATCCGGGGGTTATATATTACGAAGTTTCACAACAAAAGGAAGGTACTGGAAGAAAACGAGTCGGAGACGGAGTCCGGAGTGGCCACACCACCTGGTGGCGCGACTAGGGGTGGGCCCGCGCCACAGGGTGGTGTGAGCCACCCTGGCTCCGTTTCCATCCCTCTTTCTCTTTGTAGGTTTCCTTATTGTCTAAAAACTGCAAAAATATAGTTGGATAGTATTTTCGCGGAACTTTTCTTACCAGAATTGTTACCTATTTGAAAACAGACTCTGCAGGTCTCTGAATTTGGTATCTAGTAGATTCTTCCGGAGTCACCACTTGAATAACATTGATATCTTCATCTTCATACACTTACTGCTTGAGTCATAAAACCTCTCACTTCCTTACTACACCATTATCTCGACTACCTGGAAATTTCTTTCACACAAAACTTTACACAGTTCTCATTAGCAACATTAGTATAAGTGAAGTGATAAAACCTCTTGAGCCCAACTTCAACTGAAAACCATCAAAACATAAGCTACTGTAGCAACTCCTTCTGAAAACCCAAAAAGAATTCAAAAAGAAAATCGAATAAAGAAGCAAATGCAATAGTGGCAAAATCTGTCAAAACAGACCAGCAGGTAAAGATCAATTTTTTCGAAATTCTTCTTTTGCTCAAATCAAAAAGTGCAAAACTAACGAAAGTTAAATAACAACCTGGCCCATAAGCACAAAAAATTACAGCTCAATCTTACATACAGAGATCTCTCACGAATTTTTACGGTGAAGCACAAAAATCTGTTTCGGGACAGCAACTTCCCCAAATCTTACTTCTCTCTCATTAGAAGTTGATCTTGACAAAAAAACCAAACAAAACGGATAAGGAGATGTTATTACCGAAGTAATAACATCCAAGACTCAAAGAAACAAAAACAAACTGAAATCAAAAACAAATTGGGTTGTCTCCCATAAAGTTCTTTCTTTATAGCCATTAAGATGGGCATGATAATTTTGATGATGCTCACATAGGAATATGAATTGAAGTGAAAGAGAGCATTAAGAAGCAAAAATACACAAATTTAAGTCTAACCCACTTCCTATGCAAGGGAATTTTGTAAACAAACAAGTTGTTGAAACCAGAGGCTACTTGCATAAGAAGGCAAAACAAGTGCAACATAAAAAAATCAGCATAAAACGGGGAAACTTGATATTATTGCGATGCATAAGAACACTTTTCCCTCTCTCATAGTAACTTTCAGTATCATGCATAAACTTAACAATATAACTATCACAAGAACCATCATAGCAACGATCACTTATTCTAACAGAAAACACAGGAATACTAGCTCTCATAACACTACTTTGTGAGACAATATTAGAGGTATCCTTACAAAGGATAGTGTGTCCCTCTTCTTCATATTTAGTAACAAAGTCTTTCACATTTGCTATAATAGGTTCATCAACCATTTGTTTATTAGGTTCAGCAGATTTATTTGTACTTTCATTAACCATACTAGCTATCATAGAATGTTCCTTTATCTTAACTGGGAAAGGCATTTTCTCAATGTAAGGTTCAGGTAAAACATGATTAGCAGTATAAACTTCAGTATTTCTTGCAGGAACACTCTTAGCAATATCTTTATAAAGTTCATGATACTTATTCTACTTCTTTTTAGGCACTTCAATGTAGGAAGAAAAAACCTTAAAATAAGAAGCAATAGCTTGAGAGTCTAGACCATAAGCATTTTTAATATTTTGAAAGTCATCAGTTCCCATAAAAGATTCAATGCATTCATAATCATAATTTATACCTGACTTTCTACCTTTCTAATTCTCTCAAGCTTCATCATTATCTTGAATACGGTCCAGAAGATCCCATTTAGCTTCTTCTTCCATGCGAGTGAATGATCCAGCACAAGAAGCATCCAATAAATCCTTGTCATGTAGAGGGAGCCTTGCATAAAAGTTATTGATAATAATATTGTTGGGGAGCTCATGAATGGGACATTTGAGCATTAGTAACTTCAATCTCCCCCAAGCTTGAGATGTACTCTCTCCATCAAGAGGCCAAAAGTTGTATATTTGATTCCAATCTTTATGAATCTCAATAGGAGGATAAAATTTTGAATAAAAGAGAGGCACTATTTCCTCCCATTCCAGAGCTTGACCATTCTTCAGCATCTTATACCATTCCTCAGCTCTTCCTTTCAGTGAGAATAAGAATAACTTCTTCTTAACTTGATATGTAGTAATACCTACACACTTGAATAACCCACATAATTCGTGTATAAAGAGTAAATGATCACCGGGATGGATGGTTCCATCCCCAACATAGTAGTTATCCATAACACGATCAATAATTCTTGTAGGTATTTTAAAAGCATCATTCTCAGCAGGTGGTGGTTCATCTACTACCTTAGTAGTGGTAGTAGCATTACCAAATAAGAAACTCAGCGAATTATCCATAACAAAAATAAAGCAACTAACAGAAGTAAACAATACTCACAGTAGAGGTTTCCTTTACCCGTTCCACTCTCCAATAGCGCTTCACTCCCCGGCAACGGCGCCAGAAAATAGTCTTGATGACCCACAAGTATAGGGGGTGTATCACAGTATTTTCGATAAGTAAGAGTGTCGAACCCAACGAGGAGCAGAAGGTGCTGGCTAGTGGTATGGATCAGGAATTCTCTGCAATTACTTAGCAAACGGATTTTTAAGGGTTTTTGATAAAGCAAGTAAATAAAGTAGGAGTAAATAAAAGACAGTAGGAATAAATGCAGCAAGTGGCCCAATCCTTTATGTATCAAAGGACAAGCCGGTTGTATTACTTAAGATGACCAAACGTTCTCGAGGACACATGGGAAGACTGTCAAGTGTTTTCGCTTCATATAGTTGATTAATCTTCTTTAGCTTGCTAAGTGTTGTGTGGGTGAACCTGTGCTAATGTACCGACCTTCCTAGGACTAATACATACTTGTGATTATACCCCTTGCAAACATCCGTAAGTACAAGAAAGTAATTAAGGTAGAAACGTAACCACAGCTTTAAACTCTAAGACCCTTACGTCCCTTGTGCAATGGTTTCCTAACGGGGGTTCAGGTTTCTGTCACTCCGGCAACCCCTACGATTAGTAGCCAAATACACAATGCATTCCCCTAGGCCCATATAGGTGAAGTGTCATGTAGTCGACGTTCACATGACACCACTAGAAGAAGTACACCACAACTTAAATATCAAACTATTGAATCTTTCTCAACACAACTCCACTACTAACAACATGACTTCTCCCATGTCCTCAAGAACAAAACGAACTACTCACAAGACATCATATGGATCATGATCAGAGATGGAATAATGATGTATAACAATCTGAACACAAACAATAATTCAATGGTTCACTCAATAGCATCAACTACAAAGAGTAATCAATACCGGGAAAGTTTCCCCTAAGAACTATGCAAGATTCAACCCAATTGTCACAGCAATATGGAGATGGTGATGAGGGTGCTGATGGTGATGATGGTGGTGGTGATGATGATGATCCCGATGAAGTCTAGCTTGATGGTGGCGTTGATGGCGACGATCTCCCCTCTCCGGGAAGGAATTCCCCTGGCAGAAATCTGTCTGCCGGAGAGATCTTTCTCTCTCGGTGTTTTCCGCCCCGTAGAGGTGGCAGAATCTTTCTATGGTCGCTCCCTGAGTCTTAGGGTTTCGGGAGGAATATATATGCCAGAGGGGAGAGACAGAGGTGGGCCAGGGCGGCCACACCACCTGGTGGCGTGGCCTAGGGTGGCCCGCACCAGGGGGTGGTGTGGGCCCCCTATGGAACATCTCCATTCCCTCTTCTGGCTTCCTTCGTCTTCTGGAAAAATAGGATTTTCCGTATATTTTCCCAGATTTTCTGATCTTTGCGAATTTTGCCTCCAAACAGCACCGTTTCCATCAGAATCCTGACTACAACGGTCCATGCTCCAAAAGTCATCAACCATGCAAAAACAGATGAAATAACATAAGTATCACCTCTTAATATGAAATATATCAATGAATAATAGTAAATTATGATATAGAAAAGTGATGCAAAATGGACGTATCAAGTATCATCAGAGCAAATTTTCTTCTTTAAAGCTGGGGAACTAAAAATATCATTTTCATAAAAACTAACTTCCCCAAGCCTAGACGTTTCCATGGCATTATCAATAATGGTGTCCAAAGAATTCATACTAACAACATTGCTATTAGCATGCAAATAAAGTTCCATAGGTTTTTTAATTTTCTCTTCAAACACTTCATGTCCTAACTCAAGATAAGTACTATAAAGCTCTCTAATTTTGTTGTTGTTTTCCATTAAGCCTAACTAGTGAAAACAAGAAACAAAAAGACAAAATTGCAGAATCTAAAGGAAATAACTTCGAGCACTCACACCGAAGGATGTGAGTACCTTTTACCTAACCTCCCCGGCAACGGCGCCAGAAAATAGCTTGATGTCTACGCACTTCTATTCTTGTAGACAGTTGTTGGGACTCCAAGTGTAGAGGTTTGTAGAACAGCAGCACGTTTTCCCTTAAGTGGATCACCCAAGGTTTAACGAACTCAGGGAGGAAGTGGTCAAAGGTATCCCCTCTCAAGCAACCCTGCAATCAAGATACAAGAAGTCTCTTGTGTCTCCAACACACCCAATACACTTGTCAGGTGTATAGGTGCACTAGTTCGGTGAAGATATAGTAAAATACAAGTGGTATGGATATAAGACAACGGTGCCAGAAAATAGCTTGATGGCGTGGAAGAGACTAAAGGCAAACTGAAATAAAGATGGAAGCAAGCAAACATGTAACAGATCTAATTGCAAACGAAGTTTCAATGCTTAGAAACAAGGCCTAGGGATCGTACATTCACTAGTGAACACTCTCATATAAATATCTTCTGTTTATGATACTACTCTGAACTACTCTCCGGTTGGACACTCTAATCAATGGTAGGGCTATAACAGCACTCCTCAAAGTTCGCTTTCCCCATCTAAATAACCCCACACTGTCACCTTGAACGCTAGATGGTTCCAACAAACACCACAATTTCATAGAGACCTCCAACTCCAAATATAACTCATAACAAGTATTTGTAATCTCTAGCCTAAGTGCCACCATGGTGTGCATGCTGTCACTTTCACACACATGGGGAGAGCAGAGATATATTAAAGCACTTGAGTAGCAAGGTAGATCTACTTGATTACAAAGCTCATGATCACGATATGATCATGCATAGAGAGAGAGATGAACACATAACTACCGGTAGAACCCTTAGCCTCGAGAAAGAACTACTCCCTCATCATCATGGGAATCATTAACGGCAATGGAGATGGTGGTGGAGATCGATACGTCCATTTTGCATCACTATTCTATATCATAATTTACTATTATTCATTGATATATTTCATATTAAGAGATGATACTTATGTTATTTCATCTATTTTTGCATGGTTGATGACTTTTGGAGCATGGACCGCTGCAGTCAGGATTCCGATGGAAAAGGTGCTGTTTGGAGGCAAAATTCGTGAAGATCAGAAAATCCGGAAAAATACATGGAAAATCCTATTTTTCCAGAAGACGAAGGAAGCCAGAAGGGGAAGCGGATATGGGCCATAGGGGTCCCACACCACCCCCTGTCGCGGGCCACCCTAGGTCGCGCCACCAGGTGGTGTGTCCGCCCTGGTCCACCCCTGGCTCTCCCCTCTGGCGTATATTATCCTCCTGAAACCCTAAGACTCGAGGAGCAACCACAGAAAGATTCCACCGCTTCTGCGGGCGGAAAACACCGAGAGAGAAAGATCTCTCCAGCAGATAGAATTCTGCCGGGGGAATTCCTTCCCGGAGAGGGGAGATCATCGCCGTCAACACCACCATCAAGCTGGACTTCATTGGGATCATCATCATCACCACCATCATCTCCACCAGCACCATCATCACCACTTCATACCGCTGTAACAATTGGGTTGAATCTTGCATAGTTCTTAGGGGAAACTCTCCTGGTGTTGATTACTATTTGTAGTTGATGCTATTGAGTGAACCGTTGAATTATTGTTTATGTTCAGATTGTTATACATCATTATTTCATCTCTGATCATGATCCATATGATGTATTGTGAGTAGTTCGTTTTGTTCTTGAGGACATGGGAGAAGTCATGTTGTTAGTAGTGGAATTGTGTTGAGAAAGATTCAATAGTTTGATATTTAAGTTGTGGTGTACTTCTTCTAGTGGTGTCATGTGAACGTCGACTACATGACACTTCACCTATATGGGCCTAGGGGAATGCATTGTGTATTTGGCTACTAATCGTAGGGGTTGTCGAAGTGACAGAAACCCGAACCCCCGTTAGGAAACCATTGCACAAGGGACGTCGGGGTCTTAGAGTTTAAAGCTGTGGTTAGGTTTCTACCTTAATTACTTTCTTGTACTTGCGGATGCTTGCAAGGGGTATACTCATAAGTATGTATTAGTCCTAGGAAGGTCGGTACATTAGCACAGGTTCACCCACACAACACTTAGCAAACTAAAGAAGATTAATCAACTATATGAAGCGAATGCACTTGACGATATTCCTATGTGTCATCGAGAACGTTTGGGCATCTTAAGTAATACAACCGGCTTGTCCTTTGCTGAATAAAGGATTGGGCCACTTGCTGCATTTATTCTTATTGTCTTTTATTTACTCGCACTTTATTTACTTGCATTATCAAAAACCCCTAAAAATCCGTTTGCTAAGTATTTATAGAGAATTCCTGATCCATACCACTAGCCAGCACCTTCTGTCCTCATTGGGTTCGACACTCTTACTTATCGAAAATACTACGATACACCCCCTATACTTGTCGGTCATCAAGACTATTTTCTAGTGCCGTTGCTAGGGAGTGAAGCGCTATTGGAGAGTGGAAGTGGTAAAGAAAACTTATACTGTGAGTATTGTTTATTTCTATTAGTTTCTTTATTTTCAATATGGATAATTCGCTGAGTTTCTTATTTTGTAATGCTACTACCACTTCTAAGGTAGTAGATGAACCACCACCTGCTGAGAATGATACTTTTAAAATACCTACAAGATTTATTGACCGTGTTATGGATAACTATTATGTTGGAGATAGAACTGTCCATCCCGGTGATCATTTGCTCTTTATACACGAATTATGCGGGTTGTTCAAGTGTGCAGGTATTACTACAGATCAAGTTAAGAAGAAGTTATTCCCATTATCACTGAAAGGAAGAGCTGAAGAATGGTATAAGCTGCTAAAGAATGGTCAAGCTCTTGAATGGGAGGAAATAGTACCTCTCTTTTATTCAAATTTTTATCCTCCTAGTGAGATTCATAAAGATCGGAATCAAATATACAACTTTTGGCCTCTTGATGGAGAGAGTACAGCTCAAGCTTGGGGGAGATTGAAGTTACTAATGCTCAAATATCCCATTCATGAGCTCCCCAACAATATTATTATCAATAACTTTTATGCAAGGATTTCTCTTCATGATAAGGATTTATTGGATGCCTCTTGTGCTGGATCATTCACTTGCATGGAAGAAGAAGCCAAATGGGATCTTCTGGACCGTATTCAAGACAATGCTGAAGCATGGGAGGATGACAAAGGAAGAAAGTCAGGTATTAATTATGATTATGAATGCATTGAATCTTTTATGGGAACTGATGACTTTCAAAATATTAGTAATGCTTATGGTCTTGATTTTCAAGTTATTACAAATTGTTTTAAGGCTTTTGCTTCTTATATTGAAATTCTGAAAAAGGGATGGAACAAGTACCATGCACCTTATAAAGATATTGTTGACTGTGTTCCTGTTGGGAGTACTGAATTTTGCACTATTGATGACATCCTACCTGGACCTTATATCGAGAAAATACCCTTCCCAGATCAAGTAAAGGATCATCCTATGATAACTAGTGTAATCAATAAAAGTGCAAAGAGAACTGTAAAACCTAATAAACAAATAAACATTGAACCTGTGGTAGCAATTGTGAAAGACCTTGTCACTAAAAGTGTAGAAGATGGACACATAGTCTTTTGTGAAGATGCTTCTAATATTGTCTCACATCCTAATAGAACTAAAAAGTCTAGTGTCCCTGTGCTTTCTGTTAGAATTGGTGATCATTGCTATTATGGTTTATGTGATATGGTGCAAGTTCAAGTGCTATTCCTTATGAGCTTTACAAAGAAATTATGCATGAAATCAGTCCCTGCGAACTAGAAGAGATTAATGTGGTCATTCACCTTGCTAATAGAGAGACCATCTCTCCAATTGGTATTGTGTGGGATGTAGAAGTTTTTTTTGGTAAGATTAAATATCATGCTGATTTTCTAGTACTTGGTTCAGCTGCTAGTAAAACTTATCCCATCATTTTTGGTAGACCTTTCTTGAGTACTTGTGGATCTATTATAGATTGCAAAAGGGAGAAAATCTTGACTAAATTTGTTGGGGAATATTATGAGTTTAATTTTTCAAAATTTACTAAGGAACCTTGTGAAAATGACACCCATAACGAGGATTTTAGAGTCGAACAAATTGCTTCTATTTCTCTTGCTCCTAACAATGCTTTGAAGCAATTTATGGAAGACCACGAAAGTGAGATCTTCATGGAAGAAAGGAATGAGATTGACGAGATTCTCCGTCATCAACCCAAGATGCTTAAGCATAACTTGCATGTAGAAGACTTGGGTACCATGTTGCCACCCAAAAAGGATCAAGTCTTTGATTTGAAATCCTTACCTGACGATCTTAAATATGCTTACATTGATGATAATAAGATATATCCTATTATTATTAGCTCTAAACTTTTAGGGAAGGAAGAAGAAAGGTTATTGGAGGTACTGAAGAAACACCGAGGGGCTATGGGCTACACTCTGGATGATTTAAAAGGGATTTCTCCTACTATATGTGAGCATGCTATCAATATAGAACCAGATGCAAAGCCAGTGGTAGAGCACCAACAACGTCTAAATCCTAAGATGAAGGAAGTGGTAAGAAATGAGGTATTGAAACTCCTTGATGCTAGTATTATTTACCCTATTGCTGATAGTGAATGGGTTAGTCCTGTTCATTGTGTTCCTAAAAAAGGGGGAATTACCGTCGTCCCTAATGATAATGATGAGCTTATTCCCCAAAGAATAGTAGTAGGCTATAGAATGTGCATTGATTTCAGGAAAATTAACAAAGTTACTAAGAAAGATCATTACCCACTTTCATTTATTGATCAAATGTTAGAAAGGTTGTCTAAAAAGACCCATTTTTGTTTCTTGATGGATATTCTGGTTTCTCTCAAATTGCTATTAAACAACAAGATCAAGAAAAAACTACTTTTACATGCCCTTACGGAACCTATGCTTATAGACGTATGCCTTTTGGTTTATGTAATGCTCCCGCTACTTTTCAAAGATGCATGTCTGCTATCTTTCATGGTTTTTGTGAGGAAATTGTGGAAGTGTTCATGAATGACTTCTCCGTCTATGGAACTTCTTTTGATAATTGTTTGCACAAACTCTATAAAGTTTTGCAGAGATGTGAAGAAACTAATCTTGTTCTTAATTGGGAGAAATGCCACTTCATGGTGAATGAAGGTATTGTACTTGGACATAAGGTTTCTGAAAGAGGCATAGAAGTTGATAGAGCTAAAGTTGAGGCAATTTAGAAAATGTCTTGTCCAAGAGACATCAAAGGTATTTTTAGTATCCTTGGTCACACTGGTTTCTATAGAAGGTTTATTAAAGATTTCTCTAAGATATCAAAACCCCTAACTAATCTTCTTCAAAAAGATGTACCCTTTGTCTTTGATGATGATTGTAAGGAAGCTTTTGAAACTCTAAAGAAGGCTTTAACTACAGCCCCTATCGTTCAACCACCTGATTGGAGCTTACCCTTTGAAATAATGTGTGATGCTAGTGATTTTGCTGTAGGTGCTGTCCTTGGGCAACGAATTGATAAAACATTAAATGTTATCCATTATGCTAGTAAGCCTCTTGATGCTACTCAAAGGAATTATGCTACTACTGAAAAAGAATTCCTAGCCATCGTATTTGCTTGTGATAAGTTTAGACCTTATATTGTAGACTCAAAAGTTACCATTCATACTGATCACGCTGCTATTAAGTACCTTATGACAAAGAAAGATGCTAAACCTAGGCTTATTAGATGGGTGTTACTCTTATAGGAGTTTGACCTACATATTGTAGACAAGAAAGGTGTTGAAAATCATGTAGCTGATAATTTATCTTGATTGGAAAACATCTCTTTTGATCCTATGCCTGTTAATGATAGTTTCCCAAATGAACAGTTGGCTGTAGTAGGGGTAAGCACGCGAGGGATCCCTTGGTATGCCGATTATGCTAACTTTATTGTCTCCAAGTATTTGCCTCCAACTTTCACAGCTCAGCAAAGAAGGAAGTTCTTTTACGATGTGAGGCATTATTTTTGGGATGACCCACATGTATATAAAGAAGGAGTGGATGGTATTATGCGAAGATGTGTTCCAGAATATGAACAAAAGGAGATGTTGTGAAAATGTCATGGTAGTGCCTATGGAGGACATCATGCATGAGATAGAACTGCGCAAAAGGTGTTACAATCAGGTTTCTACTGTCCTACCCTTTTTAAAGTTGCAAGAAAAATTGTTTTATGTTGTGATGAGTGTCAGCGTGTTGGTAATACTTCTAGACGCAATGAAATACCTATGAACTACTCTCTAGTTATTGAACCCTTCGATTGCTGGGGATTTGACTTTATGGGTCCTTTTCCTCCCTCGAAAGGTTATACTCATATTCTTGTTGCCGTTGATTATGTCACTAAGTGGGTAGAAACTATACCTACGAAGAGTGCTGATGGGGAGATCTCTCTAAAAATGCTTAAGGATGTTGTCTTTCCTAGGTTTGGAGTGCCTAGGTATCTCATGACTGATGGAGGTTCTCATTACATTCATGGTGGTTTTAGAAAGACCCTTGCTAAATATGATGTTAATCATAGAATCGCTTCAGCTTATCATCCCCAAACTAGTGGGCAAGTAGAGTTATCAAATAGAGATATTAAATCCATCTTGCAAAAGACTATCAATAAATCTAGAAAAAACTGGGCTAAAAAGTTGAACGATACTTTATGGGCTTATAGGACTGCCTATAAAAACCCTATGGGGATGTCTCCTTATAAAATGGTTTATGGGAAAGCTTGTCACCTACCTTTAGAATTAGAACACAAAGCTTATTGGGCAGTTAAAGAACTTAATAGAGATTGTAAGCTTGTTGGTGAAAAAAGATTATTTGACTTAAGTTCTTTGGATGAATGGAGGAGTGAAGCTTATGAGAATGCTAGGCTTTTTAAGGAAAAAGTTAAAACATGGCATGACAAGCGAATACTTAAGAGAGAATTCCATGTCGGTGACAAAGTTCTATTGTATAGGTCTCATCTCAGATTTTGTGCAGGGAAATTACTGTCAAAATGGGAAGGACCTTTCGTTATTGAAGAAGTGTACCATTCAGGAGCAAAAACAAATTCTTCTTTAAAAGATAACACTAAACAAGTGGTGAATGGGCAGCGACTCAAGCACTATATTGCTGGATATTCTTACAATGAAGATGTTGATGCTTTTCAAGTGGTAACTCCGGAAAAATTTATCAAAGACTAAATTTAGAGACTTCCAGAGTCTGTTTTCGAATAGGTAACAGATCTGATAAGAAAACTTCCACGAAAATACTATCCAGTTATATTTTTGCAATTTTTATCCAACAAGGAAAGCTACGAACAGAGCTAGGGTGGCTCACACCACCCCCTAGCGCGGGCCACCCTGGCCGTGCTAGCAGGTGGTGTGGTCACCTCGGCCTCCGTCTTCGACCCGTTTTCTCCCAGTACCTTCATTTTGTTGTAAACCTTTGTAATATATAATCCCCCGGATCCCCCGAGGTTCGTATATCGTGTTCTCGCCATGTTTTCATTTCGATCTGTTTCTGCCAGGAACTATTCTTGAAAGTTAGAAGCATGATGGTGTCCGCAAAGGATAAAGGAAAGGAGCCTATGGAGGAAGATCCCCAAGACCCCGGGCAAGAGGATGAGATCAAGAGTGAAGATGAAGAGGAGGCAAACCAAAGCCAACATCCGCACACCGGCACTACCATTGCAAGCATTGGAGTGTTGACAAGATCTGCCAGGGTTAGGAGGACTACACAAATGTCAACTGGAGGGAAACCTCCACGTCACTGTTTGGCTCCACGGTCACTTCCTCCACGCACCAAGAATCCTTTCCATACTCTTATCCATGAGCATCAATACCAGAATATGCCCAAGGAGAAACTACCCTCCAATTGGGATTTGCCTCGTTCTAGCCATGCAGGAAAATAAGACTTCAAGGAGGAAGAGTGGGAACGAATCGCAAGAGTTGGAATTCGCAACCCGACATGATTATGATATGCATTGAGCAAAACTCATAGTTGATTCGTAACCTCACCTTCAAGATTGAGGACTTGGGGAAACTAATCAAAGAGCTCATCGAGAGAATACCACCACCAAAGGAGTAATTCGTCATCAGGTTTTGGCATCCCCTTGGTTTGTTCCAAGCTTGGGGGAGTGTCGCGGTATCACATCACTATCTTCTATCTTTTTACCTTTTTAGTAGAGTCATATCATGAATAGAGAAGTTATCATGTAGGATGGTTTGCATTATGGAAGTGTCCCCCCTCTCGTTAGATATCTATGTATCCCTTGGTGTGAGTTGCCATTATAGAATATCAATGAGAAGTTCTATTATTTACTCTTTTGCATATCTTATTTTAGTTTTCAATTCATGGTTATATGATTGATCTTGTCGTTAGTATTGGTATCACTTTGGGATCATGGATTTAATTTAGTTGGTTTTGGTAAACCTGGCTCGGTCAGTAGCAGCAATATTTTTGAGAACTGAATGAAAAAGATAAAAGTACTCTAAAGAAATATAATTTCATCATCTTTCTTTCTTGATTTGCTCATAAGTTTAGTATTCTCTAGTTAAGATCTTTTGTGCTTCCGAGGAAGATTGCATGCTTGTTTTTATCACTTGTATGTTTGTTTGTTTCCTTTAACTCTTATGCTGGCTACCCAGCCTTGCTAGCCAAAAACCTGTACTGAGAGGGAATGCTTCTCGTGCATCCAATCCTTAAACCAAAACCTATGCCATTTGTGTCCACCATACCTACTTATTAGCATTATTGCTATTCCAAGTAAATTCATGTTTTTATCTACCTTCCAAATTAAATTTGTTATGTGAAAACTAGTGATTAAAGCTCTCACGAACTTGATGGCACACTTTAGTTTCTTGCAATTAATAAACTTTAACCATTGTGTCCATCTTTGTTGTGTATATGCTTGCGCTTTATAAGTTGAAGTTAGCAGAACCATGTATCATGGGGAACGCCTTCAACATTGCACTGGTACTTTGTACCTCATTGTTATCATGATTCTTTTGCTTATGGATACCGGTGGTGTGAAATAAAAGGGGAACTTGTAAGATCATGGAGTTTATATGTGTGTTAGAGAAATGCCTGGGCCGCTAGCCTAAGCCATGCCTAATCATGGTGGAAACTTGCAGCATAACCATAATGAGCACTCTATGAAGCATCCTCAATAAAAACCTATGCAAATAGCAAATAAAAAGATCACTGAGATGCTTATTGTCTGCTCTCCTTGTCATTTTGATTATGGGATAACTCATGTATCATGTGCAAGGGGTACCCCGTTGGCGGTTCTCTATGATACATATGTATTTACAATGACAAGAGCTTACTTGTGACTGAAGTTGAGTAGCATGAGGTTCGGTACTCGTAAGTAAGGGGCATGACATTTCAACTTATAACTTGTCAAGCATATCCTCTTAGTTGTGTCACTTTAACCTTAATCACCTAAAGATGCTTACTATAGGGGCAATGAGAGCTGAAAGCTAATAAGTAACATAATTTTTGGAAGCTCTTTACGAAACTTGAAATCCCTGCTTCCCTCTACAAAGGTCCTTTCTTTTACCTTTTAGTTGAGTCAGTAAACCTTTTCCCTTCTACCTCAGCAAGCATTTTGAGTTGTTGTGTTTCATTCATTCATATGATGATTTATTCAATCATGTTTCTTATGTTCCTTGTTTAGCACTTTGCTCTTATCCTGGTGATTACTACTTTGAAAGCTATCTTTGAAAACCAGTTATTTGTGAACTCCAGCAAATTGTCAACTATTCTTCGACCAAGAGCTAAGTTTGACATTACCAATTATGATTTACTTTATGTATATTTATTGTGTTTCCTTTACTTATTGCAAGTTAAGTTATAATAATAGTGAGTTGTCTTCTATTATGACTTATGTATTGATGAATGTGATGCTTCTTGTCCGTATTCTTTTATCGACTCTTCACTCCATAAACCTGAGGTTATGTTTATTGAGTTTAGTTTCGCTTGGGGACAAGCGAAGTCTAAGCTTGGGGGGAGTTGATACGTCCATTTTGCATCACTATTCTATATCATAATTTACTATTATTCATTGATATATTTCATATTAAGAGATGATACTTATGTTAGTTATTTCATCTATTTTTGCATGGTTGATGACTTTTGGAGCATGGACCGCTGCAGTCAGGATTCTGATGGAAAAGGTGCTATTTGGAGGCAAAATTCGTGAAGATCAGAAAATCCAGGAAAATACATGGAAAATCCTATTTTTCTAGAAGACGGAGGAAGCCAGAAGGGGAAGCGGAGATGGGCCACAGGGGGCCCACACCACCCCCTGGCGCGGGCCACCCTAGGTCACGCCACCAGGTGGTGTGGCCGCCCTAGTCCACCCCTGGCTCTCCCTTCTGGTGTATATTATCCTCCCGAAACCCTAAGACTCAGGGAGCGACTACAGAAAGAATCCGCCGCCTCTGCATGGCGGAAAACACCGAGAGAGAAAGATCTCTCCAGCAGACAGAATTCTGCCAGGGGAATTCCTTCCCGGAGAGGGCAGATCGTCGCCATCAACACCACCATCAAGCTAGACTTCATCGGGATCATCATCATCATCACCACCATCATCTCCACCAGCACCACTTCATACCGCTGTAACAATTGGGTTGAATCTTGCATATTTCTTAGGGGAAACTTTCCCGGTGTTGATTACTCTTTGTAGTTGATGCTATTGAGTGAACCGTTGAATTATTGTTTATGTTTAGATTGTTATACATCGTTATTTCATCCCTGATCATGATCCATATGATTTCTTGTGATTAGTTCGTTTTGTTCTTGAGGACATGGGAGAAGTCATGTTGTTAGTAGTGGAATTGTGTTGAGAAAGATTCAATAGTTTGATATTTAAGTTGTGGTGTACTTCTTCTAGTGGTGTCATGTGAACATCGACTACATGACACTTCACCTATATGGGCCTAGGGGAATACATTGTGTATTTGGCTACTAATCATAGGGGTTGTCGGAGTGACAGAAACCTGAACCCCCGTTAGGAAACCATTGCACAAGGGATGTCAGGGTCTTAGAGTTTAAAGCTGTGGTTAAGTTTCTACCTTAATTACTTTCTTGTACTTGCGGATGCTTGCAAGGGGTATAATCATAAGTATGTATTAGTCCTAGGAAGGTCGGTACATTAGCACAGGTGCACCCACACAACACTTAGCAAACTAAAGAAGATTAATCAACTATATGAAGAGAAAGCACTTGACGATATTCCCGTGTGTCCTCGAGAACGTTTGGTCATCTTAAGTAATACAACCGGCTTATCGTTTGTTGAATAAAGGATTGGGCCACTTGCTGCATTTATTCTTATTGTCTTTTATTTACTCACACTTTATTTACTTGCATTATCAAAAACCCCTAAAAATCCGTTTGCTAAGTATTTATAGAGAATTCCTGCTCCTAGCCACTCGCCAGCACCTTCTGCTCCTCGTTGGGTTCAACACTCTTACTTATCGAAAATACTACGGTACACCCCCTATACTTGTGGGTCATCAGAGATCGATGGAGATGGCTTCGGGGGCACTTCCCCAGCCCGACAGGGTGCCGAAACAGAGACTTTCTGTCCCCCGAATCTCCCCTTCGGTGGTGGCAGCACTGCAGAACTTTTCATGGCTGGAGGATTTTCGATCTAGGGTTTTCGTCCCAGGGGCTTCTTATAGGCAAAGGGGCAAGGTCGGTGGCCGGCCAGGGGGCCACACCATGCCCTGGCGCGGCCTAGGGCTGCCCGCGCCAAGGGGTGGTGTGGCTGCCCTGTGGCCCCCCTTCGTCTCTCTTTCGGACTCCATGTGTCTTCCGGTAAAATATTGACTTTGGCTTTTGTCCTGGAACCAAAAACAGTAGAAAATAGGCAACTGGCACTGTGGCATCTTGTTAATAGGTTAGTCCAAGAAAGTGTATAAAAATACTCCAAAGTGTGGACAAAATATAAGAAAGTGGATATAAAACAAGCATGGAAGATCAAAAATTATAGATACGTTTGCAACGTATCACACGACCGATCAAAACGAGTGGTGGTGCAACTCCAATGGTGAGCATCATATGGACATCATATCAGTCATATGACTCGTGATTTACATTTCGGTTCATTTCCTGAGGCCATGTCTATACATGCTAGGCTCGCCAAGTAAGAACCTTCGTACCTGCGTGCGTAAAATTGTCTTACACCCATTGTATGCGAATGTAGATTCTATCACACCCGATCATCACGTGGTGCTTTGAAACGATGAACTTTCTTAACGGTGCATACTAAGGAAGAACATATTATATATTATCTTGATATTTAGTGAGAGGGATCATCTTATAATTCTACCACCAAGTTCTAATCTAGACATAAGCAAAATAAGAAGCAAACAAACATCATATGCATAAAGTGATATGATATGGTTCTTGCACTTGATCACTATCTTGTGCATCATGGTATGATCTCTATCATTCCATTTGTGTAGCGCCAAGGTCTATGGCGCTCCCACTTACTTTGTTGTAATTCTCGAGAGTATCTTACCATACTAAAATTATAACATTCATCATATCATAACACAAGCCTAGCAAAAATAAAACTAGACGCTTCTAATTTATCTTTTGCATATTTTATGTGGCTTTGGGCTTTCATAAAAACATACCTTTATTAAACATCCATTCACTCGCATTTGATATCTCACTATAGAGACCCACAACATAACACGTCGAATCCAAACTTCGGCAAAAACAAGCTTCTTCGTCATATTCTCCACAAAAGCCCATTCCACTATATCATAGGCCTTACTCATATCTAAATTGACAGCTACATATCCCTCCTTCCCTTTCTTCCAACTCATCGTGTTATGTGTACATTCATAAGACAAAAAATATTATCCGTAATCAATCTTCCTGGAACAAAAGCACTTTGGTTTGGGGATATGATATCGAGGAGGATTAGCTTGAGACTATTTGCAATTATCTTAGGCACAAGCTTCTATACCACATTGCATAAACTTATAGACCTCAAATCCTTCATACATTCTAGTGACTTTTGATGGGGTTCGTTGCATCAAAAACAAAAAAATTCCTACGGTTGCAACCACCAAGATCATATCTAGGATATACATGCAATGGTTTCAGATGGACTCCCCCTCGAAGACCGTAACATGGGATAACGTTCCCACAAACAAACGTGGCTATTGTAGAGTGTACACAACCATCCTCAAGGACGTGATGCCAGTACCACACCTGTAACACATCTGTAATCGGTCACACATATGGTGTGCCGACGACTTCTGTCCCTCGCTCCATCTCGGCAGCGGAAGTAGGGATCCTCGGGAACTCCACCAACACTATGACATGGTGGCGGAGAAGATCTTGAGTAGGGCTTCTCCTAAGCACCTTGCTCGTGGCAATGGACAAGGCTAGAAGGGGAGGTAGATGCCAACCAAAGGGCATATGAGAGGAGGGGATGAGTGAGTGTGTGGATAGGGGGTATCCACCTCCTCCTTTTATAGGAGAGGAGGCTGCACCCAAGAGGCATGGACCAACCCCTAGTGGTGCCCCCACATCTCCCCTCTTGATGGCTAGTGGACTCTCCACTCACAAAAATCAAGAGACACTTTCTCCCATTTAATTTCCTCTCAAAAAATCAAAGGTATTTCCATTAAAGCACTTTAATTCACTTGGTTTAATGCCACTCAATTTAATGAACACTTCATTTAATGAACACATTGATAATCCAATCCCCAATAATATTTTGATACACCGAAACTATTCTGGCAGATTTATCAGACTTGCATTGTCCGGTATTTTCTCCGGTGTTCCCTATCCACTCAAATGCGTCGACTACCCTTAAGTGTGTCTCCCTATGGGCCACAAACTGAGTGGACATGATCGAGACATTCTTCGATCAATAATCATTAGCGGGACCTGGATATCCATAATGACTCCCACCAGCTCAAGCGATGACTTAGTAATCGCGTGGACCTTTATTCGCAGTAACTAATTCCTTTTGTCTCACAATATTTTACTTGACCGAGATCCAATCATTCAGTATCATCCATACCTAGTTCGATCTCGTTACTGACAAGTACTCTTTTCTTGTTCCCGTGATGTAACATTTTTAGTGATCATTATCACTTGCTTGCAAGCTATGTCAATGTGATATCACCGAGAGGGCCCTGAGTATATCTCTCCATCATCAGGATGGACAAATCCCACTCTTGATCCACGAGCTTCAACTAACACTTTCCAAGTACCCGACGATACCTTTACAATCACCATGTTATTGTGTGATGTTTGATGTAATCAAGGTACTCTTCCAGAGTTAGTGATTGACGTGATCTCATGGTCTGAGGATTAGGGTTACTTTGAATGGCGTTATATTAGTGTAAACATAATGGCATGATCGTGTTACTATACTTTGGGAGAATGTTCATCACATCATTCTACCAATGTTGTGACCTCGTTATTAACAACATCCAATGCCATGATCAGGAAATCTTGATCATCTGGTAATCAACAAGCTAGTGTAATGAGAGGCATTACTAGGAACCTTTTCTTTATTTATTAAAAACACATGTATTAACATTCTCGGTTAACACAATTATAGCATGAGAAATAAACATTTATCATAAACATGGAATAATATAATAACCACTTTATTATTGCCTCTCGGGTGTAGCATCCCAATTGTCTAACAATTGTAATGCTACTTGGTCTAGTAATATAATGGCTACTTCAAATATATAATTGTTGCATCATCATTGTATCATGCTCATGTCATCATGCCACCTTGCATTTGAGCATCATATAAAACCCCTTCTTGTTTGGTTCTTATCTCATATGCATTATTATTTGTATTTGCCTCTTGATATTGTATTTGGCACTTGATATATTGTTTAAATGCCCAAGTTGAGTTGGGGGCATATCTCTTATTAACTCCACCACCTTTTCTTTCACCACCTTATAATCCCACCATCCAACTAAATATGAGTTTGGCACTTATTGGTTTTACCTCTAGCTCATGTGGGTTGTGATGGATCCAATTCTATTTCCACATTCTCTCATCTTAGCATCATGTTGTTTTCACAGTATTGATATATGAGAGCCACATGGCCACCTTTGCATGCCTTGTGAGTGGGACCTTTTCTCCTAGCTTCCATATGGTGTATCATGGAATTATGCTCATGTTGGAATAGTTTGGGACTATTGATCATCTAGTGGAACATACACACTAGCATATCCCAATTGTATTTCAAACATGGCCATCTCCAACTACCCCACATGGGGAATCCTTTCTTTTCTTTGGCTTGGCTTGATTCCACTTTTGGAAATGCAAAAGGAACAATGCCATGTTTAATATAATTATTCACTATATAATCATGGTATTAAATACTTTGCATGGGCCATGCAAGTACCACCTTTTGGCTTGGCATTTGGCTTTTATTTGTTTTAAAATTGGATCATCTCTCTCTCTCTCCTCTTAGCTTGATCTTGTTTGATCTTGCTTAAGACCATCATCACCCCCCCTCTTGTCTTGCCTGATCTAGGTTTGGAGCATGCATGCTTCAAAAACCTAGCTCTCACCTCCCTCTCTCTAATCCTATGTCTAGATCCCTCTAATCACCTACCCATCATCACCATGCCCCATCCTCTCTAACCACACCCCCCCACCTAATCTAAACCCATAACCCCATCTAAGCTAAACCCTACTCCTATCATGCCACACCCTTTCCCCTCTCGGCCTCTCTCTTATCTCTATCTAGCTGGCCCCACCGGGCACCCTCTCTCCCGAGCCTACCATCTACCCCTGCCCTAGCTACTCCCTCCACCCCACAAAAACCCTAACCCGACCCTAGTACCAATCTACCCGAGCCTCACCTCTCTCTCCCTAGCTCTCTCTCTGCCCTAGGGGCCCCCAGCCCGAGCCTGTCCCCCGCCTCCTGCCCTCACGCCGACCCCACCGAAGCCCTCACCTGCCCCCTCGCCTGCCTCCCTACCGAGCACGTGAGGAGGAGGAAGAAAAGGTGGCCGAGCCACCTTTTCCCCATCTACCCCACCTCCCCACGGCACCCCCCTCTCCCCTCTGCTTTACCACCTCGCTCGGCTCTCCCTGGCCTTCTCCAGATCTAGCCGAGGCACCCTGCTCTCTTCCCCTCCCCCTCTCCACCACCGTCTACACCTCGCCGCCAAAACCTCGGCCTCCACCGCACCCCGACGATCCAGACGCGCAGACAGACCGTGGAGTGGTCTGGTGGACCGAGGAGACCCCCTGCAGCAGCCCCGTACACGGAGCCGCGAAGAGGGAGCACCGGAGCTGCCAGTACCCGCGCCGCCCGAGCCAAAACCCTAGACCATCTGTTTGTCTGCATCGCCGTTGATCGCCAGCGCCCCTGCCCGATCCAGCGCCACCGACAACCTCTCGGTGAGCCCCTGCATCCCCTAGACACGGTCCGCCTCGCTGCCGCTGTGTTCACCGGACGCTTGGTTGCACGCCTGTGGCGCCAAGGCGCTTCGTCCGCCTCAACAGAAGGCCGCAGGCCCTAGCTAGGCCGCGCCCGCCTCTCTGTCACCTAGCCCAAGCCACCGCAGCGGTAGCCGCCTCATGCAAGCCCTGTGTCACTAGATCGAAGCCCTGCCACGCCCACGCCTCTGTCTTTTTTCACGAGAGAGAGAAAAAAAAGTGTCGCGGCGACGTTTGCGTAAAACCCCTACCGCTTTGTTTTCTCAACCCGCGCCTCCTGCCGACCCCACTGCCCGCCTCTAGGCGATTTTATAAAAGGCTCCTGCACTGTGTTCTTCAACCCGCGATCCCCAGCTGGGCCACGTGGTTGCGCCAGATCACCACGGCAACTGGGCCCGCTGAAGCCTCCAGCCCACCTGCCTGCCTCTGGTCTGACTAGCCAGTGCAAAATGATTCTCAGGCGCCTGTGGCTGAGTCACCAGCGACCCCACCCGCTGCTGGCTATGGCTGAATCTGTCTGGGTATAAAAGGTTTTCTGGATTTCTTTTAATTCAAATCTTTTCAAATTAATTCAAATTCAAATTTAAATTCTGTTTTAAATAACTTTTGAAATATAAATCCAATTTAAACAAATAATATATGTTTTCAAATCAGAAAAATATGAGGAATTCAAATATGTCATTCAAAATATATTTTGGACACTTTAATTTTCCAAGTTCATTTAAATTACAATAAATTGCCCTTTTGACTTAAATAATTAATAACTTTTGATTTATAAGTCCAAATTTAACAAATGATATGTCTAAAATGATTAGCTCGACGAGACCTTTCTGTTTATGCATTCCATGGTCTGATTTGAAGCATGCATCATATAAATATATTGTGGGCAGCAACTTAATTGTAAATAAAATGGGGCCAAAACTAAATAAAATGCTTTATTATTGTATTCCACACCTCACCCATGCCATGCTACTTCAATGCCATGCTATTTGTGCATCATTCATCATGGCAGGATTGTTTGCTTGATGCATTTAATTCATATGCTTGTGCACTTTATTTATGTTGGCCCTTGTTTGTTTGGCTCTTCTTCGAATAGACGCTGAGCAGGGGATATATCAAGAGAACCAGGAGCACTACCCAGATCCTTCTCACGCTTCAACTGAGCTGCCAGGCAAGCCCTACCACATGCTTGCATACATATAATACATATTTGCCTCTATCTTATTCTTGCATCATTGAGTCGCGTTTGCATTAATCTGAGTCCCAAGTATTGCGTAGCCTTTACTTTCAAACCCCACCGAAGCTTGTTCCTCCATCCCATGAGCCAGTACTACAGGAGTTGTTTGAGCCATGCGAGTCGTAGAACAGCATGTGTAGGGTTTGTGAGTGTCTGAGGAATAACGAGGTACCTAAACAACTTAACCTGAGTAGTAATGGGATAACTAATGAAAGTGGCATCGGTGAGCCATATTCGCTATTTGGTTTTTCAGGCTCACTTGTGTCCCGTAGGACCCCGAGTACTTGATTCCTGTTCCTTGAATATTCGCGCTATCCACATCCGGGAGGCTTATGAACCCCCCTAAGCCAGAGCTTGATTCATTCTTATTTCTTGGGGCCACAAACTAGTTTGAGGTTTTAATTACTATCCTGTACTTATGCCATGCTTTACTGCTTTATTTAAGATTGTGCGAGGAGCACACTGTACTGTTTAGGAAAGCGGAGTGTTTTCGCGGTGTCGACAAGCCCCACATTTTCGGTTCCCGATGTTCACAGCCATCGCGCAAACCTTGAGGCCGTCTCAAAGTCACTAACTTCGCTATGGTAGCTCAATGGGGTGGCCCCTGAAATATTTATGAATCCTGTGATCGCTTTGTCGTGGATCGCCTCGTTGGTTTTGATTTGGTTTTTCCGAGGCATATCGAGTGTGTGTTGCTATTTGTGCATCCTGCAGGGTAAACTTTTCAAAGCCGTGTCCGCGGTTATGGACGACTTGGAGCACAGTTTCTTGATCATAGACAAGCATAACTAAAGTACCGCTTTTAATTTGACTAGACTAGGTACCTGACTAGTAAATAGTGCAACACTCACGGAATGGATAATAAAACTGCCAACGGATGGGGGGTTGTTCGTCCGCTTCCTCGTCGGTAAGCGAGGAGGAGGATGGATCTGTGGAGATTACCATGATAACCGTTATAACTGCTGTTATTAATTCACGGACATCCGTCTATCTCTGGTTGGGCGGATGGTTAGCGAGTATCTATAGAACTGTTAGGGTTTATCTTTTGCTGCAATTGCGTCACCCCAGGTTGTGTCCCCTTTAGAGGCATGAAGACTTGCTGAGTACCCTTAGGGTCTCACACGATAAATTATTGGTTTAGATGAACAGGTACACCCTCAAGATGGATACTGGGTGGAAGAGACGGACGATGTGGGCAACGATCATTCGGTGTAGAGATTCCGGGAACGGGGATCCGTGAGATCTGTGAACGGGATGTGCTTATTTATGGGGCATCTTATGCCGATTTGCTTCTTATCCGTACTCGGATTTTGTCTTCCGCTTCCGCTTGATACTCTGTTGATTGATGTATGAGGAGATATCCTAAACTATTATATCTATCTAGGATATTTGGATCTTGCCGTATGGCGTTGCTATATTTCCTTTCTTTTTAGATGGAATGGCTCTGATGTACTGTTGTATGGTGGCTTGCATACATACTCATTTGTGTATGTAGTTGATCCCTTCGCCTGCCGATTACGTCGCCCGTTCTTGTCCCGATGTTTGGAAATGGTTGGAACGGCCGAAAGGTCTACCTGTGAGTGGCATTTGGGCCCCACCGTACTATCAACCATTTCTGTTCATCCAACTAGGAGCGTAATTCACCGAGGTAGTTACAATTGGTATCAGAGCCATCCCGCCCTTCAGGGTCTCAGCCAAATGGTCGTTGTCTGTCTAGCAAATATTTTTGGTAGCTATGTATATTAGGGAAAAACAAACATGAGAGTAGGACTGCTTCCATTTTTCTTCTTACCCACCCACCGCCCTTTTCTGGTAAGGAAGTGTAACGTTTTCAATCCTCTTCTTAAATTCAAACTAGGATTCACGTGTTCTGGGTTTCCGTAGTACCATAGGTTGTGTATCTGTGTGTGTGAGTGTGTGTGTGTGTAATTCCTTGTCTATCTGTTGCATCCAAGTTGTTATCTTATCGGCCTTTGGTTATCAACTGTTGGTACATTCCATACCGACAGGCTTTTTCTAACCGACGCGATCTATCTGATTCGTTGTATACCGACGCGATCTGTCTTACTCTTTGTTATCCGACGTTATCTTGTTTGTGGTGTTCGTTTCCGTAGTTGCTAATCTTTAGGATCATCGTGAGAAGAAGGTGTTGAGATATGTGTTTTACTTGTTCATGTGCGGAGTAATGATTTGAGTGCGGGATGGAGTCGCGACCATACCACTACTCTTATCATTCGCTCTTGTATATTGAATTGGTAGAGACACTAATCTTGATTCGTTAAGGGATTTTGCGCATCTATTGGTATTTTAATGCCGAAATTTGTGGAAAAAATTTTCTTTGATATATTTGTGTACCACACTCCTTTTCAGTCGTGTGCGATATGCTTAATATCTTCTAGGTGCTTTGAACTTCGTTGATATTTTAATATCATCTTAGTAAATTGTATCCTTTAACCTTGAGTAATTCCATCTTGGTACTATTTTGGATTATTATTATTCTCCATCATAGTACTGACTTGTGTTTTATATCAATCACAGGATGGCACCACCACGCCGTTCTGAGGAGGACATACAACCTGAACTGGGGGCAGCGTTGTCAAGCATCGCCAATGCCTTGGCAGCAATGCAGCAGAACCAGCAGCGGTTTGAGGAAAGTGTCAGGAGGAACGAGTTTGTGCCGCTACCTCCACCTCCCAAGCGAGGAGACATCAAAAGCTTCCTGAAGTTCAACCCTCGCCAGTTTGATGTTTCTGATCAACCACTTGATGCTGATGATTGGTTGCGTGAGATGTCAAGGTTGCTGATGACTGCTGATGTTCCTGAGCAAGAATGGGTAAAGTGTGCTACTCACCTTCTGAAGGGAGATGCAGCTCTCTGGTGGGAGAATTACCTGAAGGCAAACTGCACTGGTTTTCAGCCTACTTGGGAACAGTTCACTGGAGCTTTCAAAGAGCAGTATCTGTCAGAAATTGTCATGGAGAGGATGAAGGAAGTGTTTCTCAACCTCAAGCAGGGCAATGATAATGTCAATACCTACATCAGGAACTTCATGAACCTTTCTCGTTATGGTGGCGATGAGATCTCTGATGACAAGAAGAAGCAAAAGAGGTTCAGGCAAGGGCTCAATGCATCGATTAAGTATGCAATCACACATGCAAGGCCGGCGTCTTTTCTGGAACTTCAGCATACAGCTCTGCAGGAAGAAGCAAGTAGGCAAGTGTTCGAGGAGTCAAAGAAACACAGCCGTGATGCAGCAAGCTCTTCAGCTATGTCAGCTCCTTCTAAGCGTCGTGTCTGGGTTCCTAACACCCCACCGTCGCTCCCGGCTCCACCAAGACCTTCAAGCTACGCGGCAAGGCCACCAAACTTCCTCACTGCTGCTCCTGTGGTCTACAACCACCACTACCCTGAGCGCTCGGAGTTCACTGCTACGTTGCTCCACGTCCAGCTGGTGCTTGTTACACGTGTGGAGACACTGGGCATCAAAGCTGGAACTGTCCGATGAAGAACAAGGCTCTTCCTCCACCACCTCCAAGATCTGCGGCAAGCTCTCCTTTGGTTCGTGCACCACCACCTCGGGCTCTCAACATCAACACCAAGCCAGGTCTCATCGTTGCTCGTGCCAACTATGTCAACGCCGCTCAAGCTGAGCATGCACCTGGAGTTGTGATGGGTATGCTATCCGTTAACTCAGTCCCTGCACGAGTTCTGTTTGATTCTGGTGCATCGCATTCTTTTGTGTCAACCAAGTTTGCAGACGAGAATGGGTTAGCTATGGATCCTCTCCTTAAGCGGTTAATGGTCCTCTCTCCTGGAGCAAAGATGGCAGCTTCTGAAATCAGCCATGGCAATCAAGTTGAGATTGGTGGCTCTTCGTTCTCGGCTTCCTTAATCATTCTGGGAAATTCTGACATTGATGTCATCTTGGGCATGGATTGGTTGACAGCAAATGCAGCTGTGATTGATTGTGCTGAACGCTCGGTTTCTCTGAAGATTCCTGAAGGCCATATAGTCTATTCTCCAAGTCTGACTCCTGCTATCCAGCTTTTCTCTTTGGCAGCTCTGAATGTTGATGCTATGGAAGCTATTCAAAGTGTTCCGGTGGTCTGTGAGTTCCCAGATGTCTTTCCTGAAGAGTTGCCAGGTATGCCTCCGGATCGTGAGGTAGAGTTTGTTATTGAGCTTGAACCTGGTACCGCTCCTATCTCCAAGCGGCCTTATAAAATGGGTCCTGCTGAGTTGGCTGAACTCAAACGGCAACTTGATGAACAAGAGAAGTTGGGTTTTATTCAGCATAGTACTTCTTCTTGGGGTAGCCCAACTCTCTTTGTGAAGAAGCGAGACCAGACTGATAGACTTTGTGTTGACTATCGGGCTCTCAATGCTAAAACCATCAAGAATAAATATCCCCTTCCGCGGATTAATGATCTCTTTGACCAGCTAGCTGGAGCTGTGGTTTTCTCTAAGCTGGACTTGAGGAGTGGTTATCACCAAATCAAGATTCGCAAGGAAGATGTTCCGAAGACAGCTTTCACCACCCGCTATGGCCTGTATGAGTACACGGTTATGTCTTTCGGTCTCACCAACGCACCTGCCACCTTCTCGAGGCTCATGAACTCGGTTTTCATGGAGTATCTTGATAAGTTCGTTGTGGTCTATCTGGATGACATCTTAGTCTACTCTAAGTCAAAGGAAGAGCATGAAGAACACCTTCGGTGTGTCCTAAACAAGCTTCGTGAGAACCGCTTGTATGCAAAGTTCTCCAAGTGTGAGTTTTGGCTGCCTCAAGTAACCTATCTTGGTCACGTCATCTCTGCCAAGGGCATTGCAGTCAATCCGGAAACTGTGAAGACAATTGTTGAATGGCTTCCTCCTGTCAATGTCAAAGAAGTGTGGAGTTTCCTTGGTTTGGCTAGTTATTGCCGTCGCTTCGTTCAGAACTTTTCGAAGATAGCGAAGCCTCTTACCGATCTCCTCAAGAAAGGCAAGAAATACCTTTGGACTCCTGCATGTCAAGCAAGCTTTGAGACACTCAAAGAGAAGCTCACTTCCACACCAGTCTTGGTTCCTCCGGATACATCCAAGCCGTTTCAGATATTCTGTGACGCCTCTTTGCATGGATTGGGTGCGGTCCTTATGCAAGAAAAACAAGTTGTTGCTTATGCCTCTCGACAGTTAAAAACGCATGAGATCAACTATCCTACACATGACCTCGAGCTCGCAGCAGTTGTCTTTGCTTTGAAAGTATGGAGGCACTACTTGCTTGGTAACCGTTGTGAGATCTTTTCTGATCACAAGAGTTTGAAGTATATCTTCACTCAGCCTGATCTCAACCTTAGGCAAAGGAGATGGATTGAAGCAATCAATGACTTCGATTTGACCATCAACTACACTCCGGGCAAAGCTAATGTTATGGTAGATGCTCTCAGCCGCAAAGCTTATGTCAACAACCTCATGATGGAAGAACAACAGCCTCTCTTGTGCGAGGAATTCCGTCAGCTCAACCTGGAAATTGTGGAACAAGGGTATCTTCTGAACCTTCTAGCAACACCTCTCTTGGAAGAAAAGGTTCGCTCTTCTCAGTTGGTGATCCGTACACAAGAAAGATCATCTCCAGGATTCAGCTTCCGAAGTATGAGTCCTTCCACGTTGATGATCAGGGCACGCTTTTCTTTGAACACCGGATGTTTGTTCCGAACTACCCGGGTTTGAGAGAGCAAGTTCTCAAGGAGGCGCATGATTCTATTCTTTCTATCCACCCTGGCAGCACAAAGATGTACATGGACTTGAAAACACAATATTGGTGGCCTGGTTTGAAACGGTATTGTGCCAAGTATGTATCGGAGTGTGATGTCTGCCGCAGAGTGAAAGCTGTTCATCAGAAACCTTCCTGTCTTCTACAGCCATTGAAACCCCCGGAATGGAAATGGGAGAAAGTAGAGATGGACTTCATCACTCGTTTTCCGAGGTCGCAGAAGGGCAACAATGCAATCTTTGTTGTCATCGACAGGCTTTCTAAAGTGGCTCACTTCTTCCCCGTCAAGGAAACCATTTCTGCAATTCAGTTGGCGGAGCTCTATATCAACAGAATTGTCTCTCTGTATGGGGTTCCGCTTGAGATCAGTTCAGACCGTGGAAGCATCTTCACTTCCAAGTTCTGGGAAAGTTTCCAAAATGCTTTGGGAACAAAGTTGAACTTCAGCACAGCTTACCACCCTTAGTCGCAAAGACAAGTTGAAAGGATCAATCAGATTCTGGAGGACATGCTCCGTGCTTGCGTCATCTCGTTCGGCATGAAGTGGGAAGAATGTCTTCCTTATGATGAATTCTCGTACAACAACAGCTTCCAGAAGAGTCTAAAGATGGCACCATTCGAGGCTCTCTATGGTCGCAAATGCAGAACTCCGATTGGTTGGTCGGGTGCAGGTGAAAGGATTTTGTTTGGCCCTGACATTGTGACTCAAGCGGAGGAGAAGGTTCACATCATTCTTGAAAATCTGAGGATTGCTCAAAGTCGCCAGAAGAGCAATTATGACAGGAAGCACACGGACATGGAGTATGTCCCTGGTGATCTCGTTTACCTTCGTGTCACTCCCATGAGAGGCACGCACCGTTTTGGTATCAAAGGAAAGCTGGCTCCTAGATACATCGGTCCTTTAAAAGTTCGTGGAAGAAGAGGAGAAGTTGCTTATGCTCTTGAGCTCCCGGAAAAACTCAAGGTCCATGATGTTTTCCACATCTCCCAGCTCAAGAAGTGCTTCAAGGATCCCGGCAGGACCGTGGACCATGAGCTTATCAATCTCCAAGAAGACCTGTCTTATCAAGAACACCCCACAAAAATCCTTGAAGTCGCAAAAAGAAGGACTCGCAACAAGTCCATCAAGTTCTGCAAGGTGCAGTGGTCGCACCATTTCGTTGATGAAGCCACTTGGGAACGTGAAGATGATCTCCGTGCCAAGTATCCTACCCTCTTTGTGTCTTCTTCTTCATCCTAGAATCTCAAGTAGATTCCTGTTTAGTGGGGGAGAGTTGTAGCATCCCAATTGTCTAACAATTGTAATGCTACTTTGTCTAGTAATATAATGGCTACTTCAAATATATAATTGTTGCATCATCATTGTATCATGCTCATGTCATCATGCCACCTTGCATTTGAGCATCATATAAAAGCCCTTCTTGTTTGGTTCTTATCTCATATGCATTATTATTTGTATTTGCCTCTTGATATTGTATTTGGCTCTTGATATATTGTTTAAATGCCGAAGTTGAGTTGGGGGCATATCTCTTATTAACTCCACCACCTTTTCTTTCACCACCTTATAATCCCACCATCCAACTAAATATGAGTTTGGCACTTATTGGTTTTACCTCTAGCTCATGTGGGTTGTGATGGATCCAATTCTATTTCCACATGCTCTCATCTTAGCATCATGTTGTTTTCACAGTATTGATATATGAGAGCCACATGGCCACCTTTGCATGCCTTGTGAGTGGGACCTTTTCTCCTAGCTTCCATATGGTTTATCATGGAATTATGATCATGTTGGAATAGTTTGGGACT
Source organism: Avena insularis (assembly GCA_023614405.1). Classification (NCBI taxonomy): domain Eukaryota; kingdom Viridiplantae; phylum Streptophyta; class Magnoliopsida; order Poales; family Poaceae; genus Avena; species Avena insularis. The sequence goes on along the minus strand of CM042686.1, from coordinate 139,164,373 downwards.
ATTGATCATCTAGTGGAACATACACACTAGCATATCCCAATTGTATTTCAAACATGGCCATCTCCAACTACCCACATGGGGAATCCTTTCTTTTCTTTGGCTTGGCTTGATTCCACTTTTGGAAATGCAAAAGGAACAATGCCATGTTTAATATAATTATTCACTATATAATCATGGTATTAAATACTTTGCATGGGCCATGCAAGTACCACCTTTTGGCTTGGCATTTGGCTTTTATTTGTTTTAAAATTGGATCATCTCTCTCTCTCTCCTCTTAGCTTGATCTTGTTTGATCTTGCTTAAGACCATCATCACCCCCCCTCTTGTCTTGCCTGATCTAGGTTTGGAGCATGCATGCTTCAAAAACCTAGCTCTCACCTCCCTCTCTCTAATCCTATGTCTAGATCCCTCTAATCACCTACCCATCATCACCATGCCCCATCCTCTCTAACCACACCCCCCCCACGTAATCTAAACCCATAACCCCATCTAAGCTAAACCCTACTCCTATCATGCCACACCCTTTCCCCTCTCGGCCTCTCTCTTATCTCTATCTAGCTGGCCCCACCGGGCACCCTCTCTCCCGAGCCTACCATCTACCCCTGCCCTAGCTACTCCCTCCACCCCACAAAAACCCTAACCCGACCCTAGTACCAATCTACCCGAGCCTCACCTCTCTCTCCCTAGCTCTCTCTCTGCCCTAGGGGCCCCCCAGCCCGAGCCTGTCCCTGCCTCCTTGCCCTCACGTCGACCCCACCTGGAAGCCCCTCACCTGCCCCTGCCTGGCCTCCCTACCGAGCACGTGAGGAGGAGGAAGAAAAGGTGGCCGAGCCACCTTTTCCCCATCTACCCCACCTCCCCACGGCACCCCCCTCTCCCCTCTGCTTTACCACCTCGCGCGGCTCTCCCTGGCCTTCTCCAGATCTAGCCGAGGCACCCTGCTCTCTTCCCCTCCCCCTCTCCACCACCGTCTACACCTCGCCGCCAAAACCTCGGCCTCCACCGCACCCCGACGATCCAGACGCGCAGACAGACCGTGGAGTGGTCTGGTGGACCGAGGAGACCCCCTGCAGCAGCCCCGTACACGGAGCCGCGAAGAGGGAGCACCGAGTCGCCAAGATTTCAAGGCCATGAGCCGAAACCCTAGACCATCCGTCTGTCAGACGCTGCTGATCGCCATACCGCTCGATCCAGCGCCACCGACAACCTCTCGGTGAGCCCTCAGATCCCCTAGACACGGTCCGCCTCGCTGCCGCTCAGTGTTCACGGACGCTTGGTCAGGCACGCTTTCAGGCGCGTCAAGGCCGCGCTCGTCCGCCAGAAGGCCCTAGCAGGCCTAGCGCGCCTCTGTCACCTAGCCCAAGCCACCGCAGCGGTAGCCGCCCTGCGTGCAAGCCCCAGGTCACGAGATCGAAGCCTGCGTCGCCTCACGCCTCTGTTTTTTCGAGAGAGAGGAAGAAAACAAGGTCGCGGCGACGCTTTGCGTAAAACCCTCCCGCTTTGTTTTCTCAACCCGCCTCGCCGACCCCACCTGCGCCTCTGGGCGATTTTATAAAAAGGCTCCTGCACTCTGTGTTCCTCAACCCGCGATCCCCAGCTGGGCCACGTGGTTGCGCCAGGATCACCCGCTGGCAGCTGGGCCCGCGAAGCCTCCAGGCCCACCTGTCTGTCTCTGGGTCTGGACTAGCCGCGGTGCAAAATGATTCTGTGCGCCCGTGTGGCTGAGTCAGCCAGCGACCCCACCCGTCAGTGGCTATGGCTGAATCTGTCTGGGTATAAAAAGGTTTTCTGGATTTCTGTTTTAATTCAAATCTTTTTCAAATTAATTCAAATTCAAATTTAAATTCTGTTTTAAATAACTTTTGAAATATAAATCCAATTTAAACAAATAATATATGTTTTCAAATCAGAAAAATATGAGGAATTCAAATATGCCATTCAAAATATATTTTGGACACTTTAATTTTCCAAGTTCATTTAAATTACAATAAATTGCCCTTTTGACTTAAATAATTAATAACTTTTGATTTATAAGTCCAAATTTAACAAATGATATGTCTAAAATGATTAGCTCGACGAGACCTTTCTGTTTATGCATTCCATGGTCTGATTTGAAGCATGCATCATATAAATATATTGTGGGCAGCAACTTAATTGTAAATAAAATGGGGCCAAAACTAAATAAAATGCTTTATTATTGTATTCCACACCTCACCCATGCCATGCTACTTCAATGCCATGCTATTTGTGCATCATTCATCATGGCAGGATTGTTTGCTTGATGCATTTAATTCATATGCTTGTGCACTTTATTTATGTTGGCCCTTGTTTGTTTGGCTCTTCTTCGAATAGACGCTGAGCAGGGGATATATCAAGAGAACCAGGAGCACTACCCAGATCCTTCTCACGCTTCAACTGAGCTGCCAGGCAAGCACTACCACATGCTTGCATACATATAGTACCTATTTGCCTCTATCTTATTCTTGCATCATTGAGTCGCGTTTGCATTAATCTGAGTCCCAAGTATTGCATAGCCTTTACTTTCAAACCCCACCGAAGCTTGTTCCTCCATCCCATGAGCCAGTACTACAGGAGTTGTTTGAGCCATGCGAGTCGTAGAACAGCATGTGTAGGGTTTGTGAGTGTCTGAGGAATAACGAGGTACCTAAACAACTTAACCTGAGTAGTAATGGGATAACTAATGAAAGTGGCATCGGTGAGCCATATTCGCTATTTGGTTTTTCAGGCTCACTTGTGTCCCGTAGGACCCCGAGTACTTGATTCCTGTTCCTTGAATATTCGCGCTATCCACATCCGGGAGGCTTATGAACCCCCCTGAGCCAGAGCTTGATTCATTCTTATTTCTTGGGGCCACAAACTAGTTTGAGGTTTTAATTACTATCCTGTACTTATGCCATGCTTTACTGCTTTATTTAAGATTGTGCGAGGAGCACACTGTACTGTTTAGGAAAGCGGAGTGTTTTCACGGTGTCGACAAGCCCAGACACATTTTCGGGTTCCCAGTCGTTCACAGCCACTGGTGCAAACCTTGAGGCCGTCTCGAAGTCAGCTAACTTCGTTGCGGGTAGCTCAATGGGGTGGCCCCCTGAAATATTTATGAATCCTACGATCGCTTTGTCGTGACTGCCTCGTTGGGTTTTGATTTGGTTTTTCCGAGGCATATCGAGTGTGTGTTGCTATTTGTGCACCCCTGCAGGGTAAAACTTTCTGAAATCCGTGTCCGCGGTTATGGACGACTTGGAGCACAGTTTCTTGATCATAGACAAGCATAACTAAAGTACCGCTTTTAATTTGACTAGACTAGGTACCTGACTAGTAAATAGTGCAACACTCACGAAATGGATAATAAACCGCCAATGATGGGGTTGTTCGTCCGCTTCCTCGCCGGTAAGCGAGGAGGAGGATGGATCTGTGGAGATTACCATGATAACCGTTATAATCGCTGTTATTAATTCACGGACATCCGCTCATCTCTCGGTTGGGCGGATGGTTAGCGAGCATCTATAGAACTGTTAGGGTTTATCTTTTGCTGCAATTCGCTACCCTGTGTTGTGTCCCCTTTAGAGGCATGAAGACTTGCTGAGTACCCCTAGGGTCTCACACGATAAATTATTGGTTTAGATGAACAGGTACACCCTCAAAATGGATACTGGGTGGAAGAGACGGACGATGTGGGCAACGATCATTCGGTGTAGAGATTCCGGGAACGGGGATCCGTGAGATCTGTGGACGGGATGTGCTTATTTATGGGGCATCTTATGCCGATTTGCTTCTTATCCGTACTGGATTTTGTCTTCCGCTCGCTTGATACTGCTGATTGATGTATGAGGAGATATCCTAAACTATTATATCTATCTAGGATATTTGGATCTTGCCGTATGCTATATATTTCCTTTCTTTTTAGATGGAATGGCTCTGATGTACTGTTGTATGGTGGCTTGCATACATACTCATTTGTGTATGTAGTTGATCCCTTCGCCTGCCGATTACGCCGCCCGTTCTTGTCCTGATGTTTGGAAATGGTTGGGACGGCCGAAAGGTCTACCTGTGAGTGGCATTTGGGCCCCACCGTACTATTTCAACCATTTCTGTTCATCCAGGCTTGTAACTAGGAGCGTAATTCACCGAGGTAGTTACATCGGGCATATTCCTTTCAGTCTCCCACTTGCACTAGAGTCAATAATCTAGTTTGAAAAACCTGTGCATTCAACACTTATGGCTTTCTGGTGTTGTATATACGCGTTTGCTAGTGGTAAACATAATCTCCGGATATGACGTTTTCAGGTCCGTGTGTATTTGCATATCTCTGCGTCTCTATGCATCACTCATTCTCAAATGAGGTGGCATTATATAAATTCAGTCCTTTGGTGAGACCTTTAGCTCCTTTGGGTTAAAACATGTTGATATAATTGTCATACAATATATCTTCATATTACTAGCCCATTGAGAACCACACCTAGTACCTTTGCTGCTACTATATCAATCTTATAATTAGCCTTTCGTTGTAGTATCCATCATAATGTCCTTAACTTTTTTGGAATTCATCCAAAACTATCATGGAACTTTCTTCCATCCGGTGGCACTGGTCCACCATTAAGTACATTCAACACCTCCTCCGTGACCTTTCCTCCCATCACATCTGATTTTTTTATAAAACAAAGCATGCATAACATCAGGTCCTAGAGCCTTCATATCGCCAATACTCTCTAGTGCCTCAGCTTCTTCTTTATCATTGAACTCTTTACATAACATCTCCTTCATCTAAACCCTCGGATCAATACGATCCAACAGTTCAAATCAATCCTGCCTCCCATACAAAAACAGTATTACGACATGATTCACAATATCCTCATCTTGCAGGCATACGAAACATGTGGGAAGAGAGTCTTGCTAGCCATGCCTAGCTCTCCGGTCAGATGTACATATCCTATATTGGAAGGCAAGCCAAGTGGGAAATTTACATCTTCCAATAGTACATTTGACAACTTCCGTGAGAATATTCCCCCGACATGAGAACCTTATACGCTCAGTTGGCATTGTAAATTCCGGATAGAGAGCAAGGCCAGGACAAAGAGTCATGTATCAATATGTAATCTTGATAGTGAACATTTTTAGGTGATCGGGACCTAAAATGATTTTCAGACAATTAATAATTAGTAAAACTTATACTCGTCGCTTATGTTTTTGTTTTCACTTCTGGGAATTAAAGTCAAAGGACAAAAATGGAACTCTAAATCTTTGACCAAAGCTAGAAGTTAAGAAAAAAATAAGGGTTGTCCATCCGTGTGATGTATGCACTAGCTTGTCCACATTAATGATATTGACATGAAGTTTGAGTTTTCTGGGTTGCATATACTAGTACAAATTATGATCTATCCTGACAACTGTTTGGATTTTCGGTAGATGAATTTTCAGCGTTGCTGTAGTCCTCATCGTGCATGAAGACTTTCTTTTGTGTAGGAGCTGGATGAAAACTTGCATGACAAGTATAGTATCTCCCGTACAGTGTCACAACACATACAGAGTCCAGTTTAGGGCGTGTTTGGGAAAAGTTAAACTCTAGAAAATCCTCAAAGAGTGAAATTTCATTAATGTGGTAGTATCGCATCAACGTGGTCAAGCTTTTTCTAATGTGCCAGAGTAGCACGTGATGACAAAAAATAGATGTGCGATCGAAGTTTGTCAACCGATGAATAGTGGAACACATTCTGTACCGCCATGGGAGTTTGTAAACTTACGAGTAATCGCCTTAGTATTTTTCTTTGATAAAGGAAATATATTAATCATCTCAGTTTGCAGTTAAGAAGTTTTACACCAATATCATCAATAATGTAATTCTACAACATGACGCCTCACACGAAGACAGACACAGCCCAACACCAACAAAACTGCAACTAAGTATAAAGCACAAAAAAGAATGCAAAATACACATCACATGCGTAGATCAATCTCCCCGCACTAGCGTGCACGCATGCAGAGAGAGGCGTGCGAGAAGCCTCCATCGGATCACCGTATAGAAGATTCTAAACCTCGAGCGGCTTGCAGTGGTGGCGTGCTTGAGTTGCTGAACTGCCCGGGCAGCCAGAATGATCCCCGGGCAGTTTCTCCAGCCGACGCCGAAGGGCACGAACCGGAAGTCGATGCCGTGGGCCTCGACGGCCTGAACTCTTCGGCATGCACCCACCGCTTGGGTTCGTTGGCCAGGAACCAGGCATTGACGAGGATCTTGAACTCGGTGGGGATGCCGTAGCCGGCGAGCTTGTGGTCGCTGAGGTTCATGTGTGGCACGAGGAGCGGGATGGCCATGCGGAGGCGGAGTCTCCTTCACGACAGGACTGCAGGTAGAGGAGGCGCTCAAGGTCTGGCTCCGTCACCACCACGTTGGGGCCGAGCACGGCAGTCATCTGGTCTCGGAGGTTCGACTGGACGTCCGGATGGTTCACCAGCTCAGCAATGCCCCAGTCGATTGACCACAACGTCGTCTCAATGGCTGCAAAGAAGTAATCAAAGGTCACTGTGAGATTTGTACAGCTTAGCTTTTCTTAGTACTGATTGATGGATAATGTATATTGCGTTTTTTTTTAAATCCTAACAAGAAAGAAGTCCACGATCGATTTCTATCATATCCTTTAAAAAACAAAGCTGAAAAAAGTCCACAACTGCTGCTGCACCGACGGTTAGTTAATTAGGACGGTTGAAAATGATTCGTTGATTCGTAAATCAGAGCTAGAACATGGGATCACGTGGAGTCGTGGACTCGATTATGGTGTACTCCTAGCACGTTGAATGAATAGAGATATAGGAGTTGTTTGGTAGCCTGCGTCACTTTCTTGTCGGCTCGGGCAGTGCTGCAGACGGTACTGTCACACTTATACGACCTCCGAGCTAGCTTTTGCATCTTGTTTGATAGGCTGTATGGATTGTTTTTGCATGAGGACATCAACAAATGCATGTTGTTTGGTTGGCTGTGTCGGATTGTCTGCCACACTAATATGCACACCTAAATAGTTATTAGCATCTCTTGTTCTTCGTGTTCGTTTGCTGCATCCTGGCGAGAGAGGGCGACGGGGCAGCTGTTGTGGCTGCGCTGGCGACGAAGGGTGGCAAGACACCTGTTGCGGCTGCGACGGCGATGGAGGCAGGTAGGACACCTCATGTGGTTACGCCAGCGACGGAAGCCGGCGGGACAACTATTGCGGCTGCACTCGCATCAGAGAACGCAAACACGACCATACACAGTGGTGTTCCTCGATGGCGGGTTGGACTAGGAACTGCTCGAACATGCTCGCTGTGTTGGCGCCTTTGCCCATGGCGTCCAGGAACTCGTGCTCGAACACGGCGAACTGGACCTCCTAGAACACGTACGCGGCGAAGGGGAGCTACGAGCGGTCACAGCCGCGATCGACAGCGATGACAACCTTGTCATTCCTCTACCTGCCTGACCCGCCCGTCGAGTAGGCATTCTTCCTCTACCGCAACTTCAACCTCACATACAAGTTGAGAAACTACATACGAAGTTCATCCTCACATACGTACACCTATAGTTCATGGAGCAGTTCAACAGATGGATCCTCTACCTCCGTGAAAATGAACCACTTGCAACACAAAAACTATGAGGAACAGCGAGATCAAACTACTCGTAGAAGGAAATTTTGAACGGTTGATTCTATGCGATGAATCTGAATAAATTTTCCAAAAAATCCATCTTTGACCACAAATCTAAGATGCTACAGTTCACGAACCTCGAAGCCAATGGTCAGAATGGAACCCATCGTTGATGTGCATCTTTTTCATTTAAATCTTGTTTTGAATCGGGATATCTTTGTGCTAATTACAAGGTATCAAATTGAACTTGTTTACAGAGGAGAGAAGAAACACCATTGCAGGACTAGTCGATTCGAGCATAGTAGTTGGGTCTGGCTTTGGGATGCTTTAAGACTCGCGCTGGCCACAACGCAGGATCCATACAAGCAACAAATCGGACCGATTTCATTGTCAGCGGGCTTCTCCAGACCTCATGCAGGCTACCAAACGTGTTCATACTGAATCATATAGTCCTACTAGTATAAAAGGTCGGAAAGCCAGCTGCTCATCATGAACTGAAGACGTCTCTTTGTGCAGTGTACGTGCTGTGGGCGGCTATCTCACGGGTTAATTAAGAATAGAATGTTAGGTCCTAGTAGCTCTGATTAGGGTGTTTTCTTCCACCATGTGCGCGTGCTGCTTTTTATTAAGAAAGATATTGTGACCCGCAACAGTGAACAAAGATATCGTCGATAACGGTAACAACGTGACGACTTCACTATATCCATATGACTACCTACGTAAATACTTAACAATTAAGCCCACTTGTATTTTGAAACCTTGTTTTTTCAACATGCATGTGCACTACAACACAACAATTGTTTTCTTTATCAAGAAATAACATAAATTTTCTTTTCAAAACCAGAGGTGTGAAGTACGAATTATACCTGCGATGTTGATGTTCTCGATGATGTAAAGGACGTTGTCGTGGTTGATCTCCCCCTTCCTTTAGGCATCCAGAATCTCACCTGATCTCACCAGTCCTCTACAGTGCTTTCCTGCATTTATCACAGAGGACACATGCATAGCAGAATCTATTGAAACGTTAGACGCTATTATTTACTCCGATTCCTCCTTCAGATACCACCTCTAAAACTGTGCATTTGGAAAATATCGCACCTTTAACACTCATGCACACAAACAATCGGGATTTGTAAACATCCTCCATCCTTGCCTTGCAAGCATTGCCAAGTTAAAACCATATAAACCCCGAAACCCAATCCATCTTCACTCTTTGGTTTGGATAAAGTATCCCAACATAATAAATGTAACTTCTTTTTCTTATCTTGTTGTTCCCACCAATACCTACAAATCATCATGCTCATATCATCACAAAGTGTTTTTATCAAATCGTAACATGACATCGCAAGCTTGGGAATTTCTTGGACACAAGCTTTAGTTATTATGTCATTTCCCATATTCGAGAACATTCTCTCTTTCCACCCTTGAATCTTCTTCCATATTCTATCCTTAACATACTCAAAAGTTTTGGTTCTTGACATTGCCACATACACCGCTAAACCAAGATATTCTTCATACTTGCTTCAGTTCTAATTTTCAGTTCGACTCTTGTTGCACATGCACTTCCCTTGTATTTTCACTAAATATCACAGCAGATTTATCAAAATTTAATGTTTGCCCTGAGCACGCCTTATACAGTTGCAACATATTTTGCAAGGACCTAGCACTCTCATATGTAGCTTTAGTGAGTACCAATAAGTCATCTAGAAACAAAAGATTGTTAAAACTTGGGGCACCATTACATATCCAAATACCTACCAATTCCCCCTCCACTTCTTCTTTGTTTAGCAAAGATGAAAAATCTTCTACATATATAAGGAACAAGTATGGTGACAATAGATCACCTTGGTGCAACCCCCTTTGCATACAAAAACATATGTTAAAGATCCATTCACTCGCACTTGATAGCTCACTGTAGAGACACACAACATAACCTACTAAATCCAAATTTCAGCACAAACCGGCTTCCTCATCATATTCTCCGCTACCATTCCACTCTGTCATAGGCCTTACTCATGGCCAATTGGATATCTACATATCCCTCCTTCCTTTTATTCCCACTCTGCGTGAAATGTGTACATTCATAACCCAACAGAATGTTATCTATAATCAACCTTCCTCGAACAAAAGCGCTTTTGTTTGAGGGAATAACATCAAGGAGGATTAGCTCGAGCCCATTTGTAATTATCTTAGTCACAAGCTTGTATACCACATTGCATAGACTTATAGGCCTCAAATCCTTCATACATTCTGGTGACTTTGTCTTTAGAAAATTAGTACAATACATGTATCGTTGAATTATGGTAGCATTGGTCAACCATTAAGTATATTCAACACCTCCTTTGTGACCTTTCCTCCCACCACATTCCAAAACTTTTTATTAAAAAAAACATGTATACCATCAGGTCTCGGAGCCTTCATATTGACAATACTCTCTAGTGCCTCAGCTACTTTATCATTGAACTCTTTACATAACAACTCCTACATATCTGAAGAAACCCTCGGATCAATGCGATCCAACAACTCAAACCAAACCTTCCTCCCATACACAAAATGTATTACGACATGGCAGGCATGTGAAACAGGTGGGAGGGAGAGTCTTGCTAGCCATGCCTAGAACTTCGGTCAGATGTCCGAAGCCTATATTGGAAAGCAATCCAAGTGAGAAATTTACATCTTCCAAGAGAACATTTGAACTAACATACATTTTTAGGTGAACCTTATACATTCAGTTGGCACTCTGAATTCTAGAAGCAGAGCAAGGCCAAGCGAGCGAGTCATGTATCTCTATATGCAATCTTGATAGTGAACTTTTTAGGCGACCGAGACCTAAAATCATTTTTAGACAACTAATAATTAGCAATAGTTATACTTGACGCTTATGTTTTGTATTCACTTCTGGGAATTAAAGTCAAATGACAAAAATGGAACTCTAAATCTTTGACCTAAGCCGAAATTAGGAAAAAAGGTTAGCCATTCGTGTGATGTATGCATAGCTTGTCCACATTAATGACATTGACATAAAGTTTGAGTTTTCTGGGTTGCATATACTAGTACATATTATGACCTATCTCGAGGAATATTTAAATTTTTGATAGACGAATTTTCAATGTTGATATAGTCCTCATAATGGATGAAGACTTTCTTTTGTGTAGGAGATGAATGAAAACTTGCATGACAACCTTACTATAGTATCTCCCTCACAGTGTCACAACACATACAAAGTCCAGTTTAGGGTGTGTGTAACACCCCTAATTTTATTAAATGGTAATTAGGGTTTGAACTTGTGCATCATGAGAATTGCATGCGTCCTTTTGAACTTTAGAAATATTGCATTGAAAAGGAAGAAAATAAAACCCTAATTCCCTATTTTCCATCTATGTGATAAAACCATTCAAAAATGGTTCTGAGTTTTGAAAATACAAATGTGCGGAGCCCAAATTGATTTGAAGGGCCCTTGAGTTGTTTCAAATTATTTTGCAACTCTCTGGTAATTTCCAAATAGCTTAAAATAGTAAAGGATATGAAATACAAAAGGAGAAAAAGGAAACAGAATTGGAAAAAGGGTTTTGACAAAAAAATGTTGGGGTTCCACGTATGAAAACAATAAATTTTACTCTACGCCCCTGAACTCCTGAAGCTGCCAGGACCTATCTATTAGTAATACAGTAACGGGAGGGGCTTTTCGTGAACTTACCCTCAAAGACTGAAAAGCGTTGTCAACTCTCAAGAGAGTATGGTTGATGTAGACGAGCAGAAGCCGATCGCAAGGTCGTGATGAAGTCCTTGCGCTCCTTGGCTCCAACGACTTGAGTGCCTCAAGTGCGACACCTCGCGGCGAGTTACACAAATTTGGTGCCTAACGATGACTCCCGCTTCCTCGATCCAGCAGCAGTTGCGGAAGTAGAGCTCCCGGATCCGAATCCTGCAGCGCGACGGCGCTCCGCGGTGAAGATGTCTCTCGCTCGTGCCGTCTAAATTTGGGACCACGATCACGGGAGAGAGAGGGGGAGAGAGAAAATATCAACTGGAGGTCCTCCCAAAAGTGAGAAGACCTTTATTGATTATTGGTGTGTTTAATTTGGCCAAATACCCCCACTATATATAGGGGGAGGGGAGGTACTACCTCCCTCAAAGTCCCGGGGTGGGACTAAAGGAGAGGAGGGGAGAGTGGAGGCCGTTGGCCACCTAGTGGGCCCCACGCGGGGGGCTAGGCCCAGCCGGCCAGCCCCCTTGCCCCTTCTCCCTCTCTCCCTTCCCCTAATGGGCCCTCTCCCTCCGGAAATTAGCCCATTAAGCCTTTGACCATTTAATTGAATTTTCTCTTTATTAAATAATTGTGAATAAATGATTAAATCAATATTTAACATTCATTCACATATTATTCAACCTCCATGGCTATGGAACACTTCTACCTCCACTCCGGACATCTTCCGGACTTACCGAAACCCTTCCGGTTTTCTCTCTACTATTCTTCGGCGATTCTACCGATCCTATAAAGACTCTCTAAGCATCATCAAGACCTTAAGCGTGATACCCCACGGTTCAGGAACACCCCAGACATGGTCGGGACACTCCCGCACCAATGATCAACAGAGGGACCTGGATGGCCATGTGACCCCTGTGCGTTCCACGAAGATCTTTCGTCGTTTGAACCGGGATAGTCGTGTCTTATTCCCTTTGTCTCTCGATACTTGCATTGCCTGAGATCTGATCAATGACATCACCATGTCGTGTTCAATCTCGTTACCGAACAACTCTACTTGACTCGTTCCGACAAGTGATATCCTCGTGATCAAATCACACGTTGCGCAGCTATTGGACATAACTTCTTCGAGTGGGACCTTTGAGTATCTTCCCATCACATGGACGGACAAATCCCGCTCTTGACATATATTTCCTATACGGTTTCCTCCGAGTACCTGAACACACCTTTATAACCATTGTATTACCGAGTGGCGTTTGATGCTATCTAAGCACTCTCGGGAGACAGTGATTGATATAGCCTCACGGTCTAAGGAATAGTCTACGAAGATCCACTTCTAATCATCATAACTTGAACTTCGTGACATGATCGGGTCACATGTTTAGGTTGGTTATTGGTTCATCATCTCATTCTCAGAATGAGATGACTCCATTTCTAACTGGCATAAATGCCACATGATCAGGAAACATGATCATCTATTAACCAATGAACCAGTGACTAGAGTTTCACTGGGAACCCCTGGTTGTTTATATATCACACGTGTATTGATATTTCCACTCAATACAGTTATAGCATGATATAAAACTTAATCATAAACTATATGAAATATGATAATAGTCCTTATAACTATTTGTCTCTAGGGCATATTTCCAACAGTCTCCCACTTGCACTAGAGTATAAATACACTGGCTGCATTTATTCTCAATCATTGGCACCATATATCCGGTACCCTGAACATGCTTGCTCATGGAAGAGGTTGAGTCTTGGGCCTGTACTTTACAGTCCCAAATCCTTTGCAACTTACTAATGTCTCCTTGATTGACATCAATACTTTATCATCACATGATAACATCTATGTGTATGCATCGTCGCTATGGTAGCAGAACGAAGCCTGATTCCAGGAGCCTACAGTGACTTTAGATCAACCTCGAGGGCTTTCTCATGGGCACTGTGCCCTGGGACACATCATTCTATGTTAAAAGCGAACTAGCCCCGCCATAACATTATACAACACTTTAGATGGTACCTGACGAGGGTTTAACTCATCAATTCCCATTGTTATGGACTTGGGTTTTGGAGAAGGAGGGAGCGCTGGAGACATCTATCGGCTAGCAAACAAGCACACAGGGGACTCGAAGATTTACCCAGGTTCGGGCCTCACAGAGGTCCCTACTCCTGCTTGTCTGCTCGTGGAATTATTGAAGGAATCGAGGATTACAATGGTGCACAGATGCAATTCGGCGAGGGTTGTGGAAACTAGGGTTGCGTGTGTCCTCCTCGCCGCCCCCTCCTAGCCTTTATATAGATAGGCTAGGTCTCGGGTAGCAGGTCGAGTCGGTTACAGGTTTAGGTTTTTCCCCTTTGAACTTTCTATCTTTGCTTCTTCTTGTTCTTCAAGCAATCGAGAGTCCGTAGGTTACTCGAGTTCTTCATTTGGGCCTTGGCGACACCGTGGGATTCCATTGTATTCAGGCCGTATATACCAAGCTCGAGTACCTGTAGGGTATACCCATGTCAGTAGCCCCCGAGTGTCCAGTGGAATCGCAGATTCGACTGGGGACTTTATGAATCCTTTCGAGTGCATGACTGAGTATGTTTTTCGACTGCTTTGTTTGTGTAGTAGGTATTGTTGATGTGTGTGTCTGATTTAACCCATGTGTCGGTATCAGTTAACTACCTTAGGGTAAAACAACGCCATCTACTCGAACTCGATTCCCCGTACTCGAGTCCGGAAAAGTGCTGGTGTAATTCGACTCAAGCTGTGGAGGTCTTACAGGAGTCGAATTCCAGTATATGGGTGTGAGCACTTGACGCGTCTGTCAAGGCATGTTCATCGCACCTGTTGGCACGGATATATTTCTGGTAGTGCGCAGAAAATGCATTGCCAGGCCTTATTCAGGTCTTATATTCACGCTGCAAGCACGGCATCCGAATTTTGTCATCACGGAGATGATTCGGGTGACCCAGGAGACGCAGTCTCTTTGTAGGGAAATGTCATGAGGCGGTGTCTCCATCAGCTTCGAGTGTGGATGTCATCAACACACAGTATAATGTACAAATAATCATAGGGTGCGCGACCAGCGCTCCCTATGGGAGTAGCCCCCGAGTGCCTGGTTGAGTCGAAGACTCAGGCATGAACTAAAGAACTTTTGCGACTGCTGTCGTCTTTTGTTTGTTTGTTTTAGTCGAATTTATTTCCAGTGCTCCCTATGGGAGTAACCCATGTCCATAGTCGAATTGCGGTTCGAGTGGTTTGGTTTGCTTAGATTGTCCATGTTCCTGTAAAAAGAAAAGAAAAATCATAGGGTGCGCGACCAGCGCTCCCTATGGGAGTATCCCCCGAGTGCTTGGTGGAGTCAAAGACTCGAGCAAGGACTAAAGTAGTCGACGTCTTTTGCTGCGGAATTTTGGATGACGTCAGTGCTGACGACCCCATGACCTCAGTTACCCGCGTGAGCGAGTTTGACGGGACGTGACGAGTGGTGGGTCCCATTTTCTGACTCTGATTTGACCGAGCATGTGTAATCTTTGTTTTAACTACGCCTCCTCAATTTCCACGTGTAATGGGGGTAGTGGGGGACGGTTCGCGCTTTAGGTCCTCCACGTGTCGAGCACGATTAACGCCACGCATCTGATAGGATTTTTCTTAGCCGTTGGATTGCATCTTCCAGGGGGTTAAGTAGCGATGCAGCAACGGTAATTTTCACATCTGCTTCTTTTCTGCCTTTGCCTCCGTCGCCATTGCTGCTGCTCCTCTGCTTCCTTGCGCTCCTTTCCTTCGTGGCGCTGGACCAGCTCCGCGTATTTCCCAGCTACTTCCTCTGGTCACACCGCTGCCGCGGAATGGGGAAGAAGAAAGGAGGTGCCGCGACCGATCCCGCTGCTGTCGCGGTTGCTACAAAGAAGAAGGGTGGCTCCGCTGCTACGGGCACCAGCACCGCCATTGCCGGGAAAAAGAAGGGCACGGGCACTCGCGTCACCAATGGTGCGTGGCGCGCATCCGTGATAAAGTCTTCAGAGTTTCGTCTTCTACGCCAGGACGGAGTTTTGTCTTCTACAGTCGCGGACGCGCGCGTCCCTGGCAGTGAGGTAAACCCTCTCCTCCTGCCGGCTTTCAGGTGATGTTTCTAGCGTTCATTATCTGTGGTCTTTCATTGCCCCTGCATCCTTTCTTCAGGGGCCTTCTTTGTTTTTACGGGCTCCAGCTCCATCAGCTGTCCCCAAACTCCATCCTCCATGTAGCTTGCTACATTACTCTCTGCGAGTGCTGGCTCGGAATCGAGCCGCATTTCGGTCTCTTCAAGCACCTCTTCAAGTTGAAGCGCCAATCGGCGTCTGGCTCCGTAGTCTACGATGTAGGTGGCTGCGGTATCCATGTCGATTCCTCCGCCACATATTTCGACATCAAGCTCATGGCGTCCGTCCAAGGGTGGAGGGACAAGTGGTTCTACATCCGCGACCTAAAGGCCGACGGAGACCACTTCGGACTCGCGCCCTTCGATCCCGCGACACCATGCAAGAGGAGGCGTTCCTGGAAGAACATAATTATGCCCGGCGAGTCCGCGGAGACAGATGTGCTATATGAGCGCGTCTGCGACCTCGAGATTCGCATGGGCAAAGAGGAGGGAGGCCGCGCCCTCATTCGCACATGGCTGCGCCGACGTGTCCAGCCCCTGCAGGCCAGAGTCCACCCTATGTTCCAGTGGGCTGGCGCAGACGATGTCACTCGTGTGTCTGCCGATGGCATGTCCGCGAGTGAGGTAGATAAAAGGGTGCGACTGGTCACCAAGTACACCGTCAAGGATGTGCTCCCCAGTGAACCAGACATTCCTCCATTCGATGCTGCTAACCCTCCTCCTGAGGTCTAGTTGTTCTACGTAGTAGATTTGTTTGTCGACTGCGTTTTTGCTGTTGTATCATTTTTTGCTAAGTTGTTTTCTGTATGCAGGATTGGGCGGTGTCACCCTATATGCCCCCTCTTCCTGAGGGGGTTATCCCTCATGAAGCCTTGGAAGAGGACGAGTCGGAGTTGACCGTCCCGTCTGATGTGGAGGAGGAAGCCCCCGAGTCGAGTGGTCCGGACACTCGCAAGCGTTCGTGCAGCAAGGATTCAGATGCGTCGTCCCCTTCGACCCCGGAAGGTGCAGGTGTTGGTGTAGAGTCGCCGATACCTGCCATTCCTGTGAGTGCCATGGCGCCATCCTCACGCAAGAAGATGCGGCTGCCGAAGGAGTCGTTGTCAGAGTCGGGATATCAAACCTTCGATTTTGACAAGTTTGATTGGTAAGTATACGGGTCTTCCTTTTGTTTCTTCTTTGGGGTTGCCTTTTCTTGACGTTGGTTTGGTTCTGCAGTCAGCCGGCGTCGTCGTCTTCTGGCGACGTCCAATTTTTGAAAGAATCTGGAGTCGCGACCTCCAAGGCCAAGAAAGTGGCTGAGCGCACTCCTTCTCCTCCATTGGCGGCCCACTCCGGCCATAATTCATCGAGTTCTCCGCACAATGTGGAGCACCAGATGGTTATCCAGACGACTGCAAATCCATCGGCTTCGGAGTCTTTGGATGATCATGTAAGTGTAGTATTTGCTTCCTCTATTTTTGCAGTCGAATGTATCATCTTGCTTATCCTTTGCTGTTTTCTCCTGTCGCAGCTTATTGTGAAGGAAGCCGCTCGCTTAGCGGAGCAAGTTCTTGCGATGGGTCGCCAGCATGCAATGCTGGATACTCACCATCGCGTAGTTGAAAGTAAGTGTCGTGCTTCTTCTTCGTCCTCTTTGTGATATATCCATCTGATAGCATATCTTTGTTTATTTCATAGCTGAGCATAATGCACTCCTCCGTGACGCTGCTTCCCTTGAAAAGATGCTCGTTGTGGCGGTAAAGAGCCGCGATGAGGCAGTCGCAGCATGTGCCGAGTCACGGAAGCGCGAGGAGGATCTGCGCGCCTCCATCGTGGCTAGGGACAAGTTGTTCGAGGAACAGCTTTTTTCGATTGCCAAGGCTCTCTCAGGTATTCCTTTGTCTGAATTTTTGGTGTTTTCTTCTTCTTTCGAATTTGTTGTTGGTGTTGACTCTTGTGCCTATGCTTGGTTGTAGATGCCAGCGGTTTGAGCTTCGACCCTCAGGCACTCCGCCGTGACGACGCCTTGGCGGGTGCTATTTTAGCAGTCGAGGATCGCAGCGCTGCCGTTCAAGGGACGCTCTCCAAGGCCAAGGGCGTGCTCAGTCGCCTCCGAGAAGAGCTGGTGCCCAAGGCTGAGCTCATCAAGAATATGGACGAGCTGGTAGAGTCTCTTGCCGGGGGCGTCCCTGCAAGCTTCAAGAACTCGCTCCGTGCGGCAGGCGCTTCGATGTCACTCGCCATGGTTCAAGCCCATGGAGTTGAAGTTGATCCTGCGGTGGTCTCCAAGGCGATGCCTGTCAGCGCTGATGGCTAGCAGGTAGTCTTTGCTCCCTTCGCAACTGCTTGTGGCAAGTACGACCCGTAGCTGATCAATATAGTTGCGAAGTACTCTAAGGAGCTTCAGCGTACCAAGAAAGCTGCGAAGGCTGCGACGTTAGGGGCCGGCGGGAAGTCTATGGCATCTGATACTGCCACAGAGTCGATGAGGCCCCCAAAACCGAAGTCGAAGTCGAAGAAGCCAGTCGCTCCTCAGTACTCGCGTCTTGTAATAGTTAAATAGCTTATGTCTTTTGTCGAGAACATGCTTATTGGCGAGTGTATCTGCTGATACTTCTGTTAATCTTGAATGCACTCGAATATTTTGTATATGCCTCGCCTTAGTCCTCTTATTGTCTCTTGCTTGACTTGTGGTAGGGCACATCGAGTGATCCTTTTAGGGAGCCACAGGATTCGTCGCCCCTTGATGACACTTTGGCACCGCCCCGCTCAGGGGTGGAAGAGCTCTCTCTGCTCTCACGACTCCGTGACCGCGTGAAGCAATTGTAGCGTGAATTTCCCGTACTCTGCGGGAATGCAGACGTATGGAAGTCGAAGGCGGAGAAAACCGCCGCCCGAGAACAATATCTGCTAGGGGACGTGACACAGTTGGGCAACCAATTCCAATGTTAAATTTCTTATTCCTTATATTGTAGTCACTCGCCGTATTTCTTTGTCTTCATACTTCTGTCTTTGCTTAGTATATTTGTCAGTGCACGCCATCCTCAGGATGAGAAAGATAGGATCGCCATTCGCATGAATGATCTAACCCAGGAGCAGCTTCAGGCGAGTGGATACTTTTGGGTGGATCATGATCGCACAATCGCATTGGCGACCCTGCAGGATCGTGCGTCGCGAGTGCTTCACTTTTTGAAGAAGTCGCAATCATGCTTGAAGAATAATTATCGGACGATGTTTCCACTGGACATCGCTCCATCGAGCCTGCTGGCCCTCCTTGCCAAATTCCAAGACTTGACTGCGGTCTGCGAGTGTGTACGACAGCAGTTGGTGGCTGGTGCCAAGGCCGCTCTGTCGCTGGTGCGATTACATAGACCCGATGTGGATGTTGCCGCGATTACAACCGGACCTCCAGCGCCGCCAGCAGGTTTGACTTGGAACATGATTCCTCACTACCAGGCGGTGGATCGCCCAGCGGAGGAGATCGTCGACTTCTTTGAGGAGCAGACCAATGTTCCTTTGTTGCAATAGTAGTTTAGTTTGTATCCTGCACATAGTTGCACTAGTATTGTAAAGTTCGTAGACATGCTGTGTATAATTGATTAATATTGATGTATATAGAAGGTTTGTTAGCGTGTATGCTTTGCGAGTGTGTTGCACTGTGCGACTCCTTTTCGTTAGCCTGGCTTTGTGTTTATCTCAGTCCCTTGTCAACCTGTCAGGTGCGTTGCAACTAGATTGATGTTTGTCAAGGGTTTCGATTGGTGTGCCAGCTACTCAGGATATCGCGTTAGTTCGTAGAACAGATGTATACAGGATGGCGCACCCCCCCCCCTGAGTGGATAATTTGCGAAAAATTAAAGAAAAACACAGAGTTTCGGGGCAATTAGCTTTATTTACTCGCGGGATAGTACGAGGTACAATGTGTGGCTAAGTAGCCTTGGCTGAGTAGCCTTATTTTGCAATGTAAAAGTAAAAATGACTAAGGGTAAAAGCATCGCAGCTGCGCGACGTTCCAAGGGTTGGAGTATGCGATTCCTGTCTCTAAATATTGAAGGCGATAGGCGCCATCTGGGATTACTTCTGTAATCACATATGGTCCCTCCCAGGGGGACTCGAGCTTGAGATGCCCTTGCTGCTTCAGTCGCAGGACCAGGTCGCCTTCGACGAACGACCTGGGGCGTAGCCTCCTGCTATGGTAGTTGTGTAGGTTTTGCTGGTAGATCGTTGATCTTTCCGCGGCGATTTCCCTTGCCTCGTCAAGGAGGTCGACGGAGTCCTCGAGTTCAAGAGTTGACTCCTGCTCGCTATAAGCGACCACGCGCGCTGCTTTGAATCGTACTTCGGCGGGTAGCACCGCTTCAGCCCCGTGCACCATGAAGAACGGGGTGTACCCTGTAGCGCTGTTTGGAGTTGTTCATAGGCTCTAGAGTACTGATTGTAGTTTGTCTGGCCAGCAACCCGCGGCCTGTTCGAGTGGCCGGAGGAGTCTCTCTTGATGCCACCGCAAATGAGCCCATTAGCTTTTTTGACCTGACCGTTGGTCTGTAGATGTGCCACGGAGGCATAGCTGACATTGATTCCCAGATTCTCGCAGAATTCTCGGAACTCCTTGTATGTGAAGTTCGTCCCATTGTCCGTGATGATGTTGTGCGGTACTCCGAAGCGGTAGACGATGAATTCAAAGAACTTGACTGCACTGTGTCCTGATTGATTGGTCACTGGCATGGCCTCTATCCACTTGGTGAATTTGTCGACTGCGACCAGGAGGTAGACGTAGCCTCCTCGTGAGGACTTTGGGAGCTTTCCAACCATGTCGAGTCCCCATTGCGCAAAGGGCCAGGCCAATGGAATTAGCCGGAGCTCTGCGCCAGGTGCGTGCGGCTTGTCTGCGAATCACTGGCACGCGTTGCATTTCTGGACGATGTCCTTGGTGTCGTTCATGGCCGTAGGCTAGTAGAATCCTGCTCGTAGAGCTTTGGCTACGAGGGCGCGACTACCGGCGTGGTGCCCGCAGGTCCCCTCATGGATGTCAAGGAGAACAGCTCTTCCATCGGCCGTGGAGACGCATCGTTGGATCACTCATGTGATGTTGCGCTTGTAGAGTTCGCCGTTGATAACAGTGAATGCCTTGGATCACCAGGCGATGTGCCGTGCGTCAGTCGGGTCGGCCGGTAGCCTCTTGCTGAGAAGGTACGTGATGTACGGTTGAGTCTAGGATGGCTCGATCATCATGACGCTCATTGGTCCTTCGAGCCTTGTATCCTTCTCCAGGTCGTCGAGTGCCATTGGCTCATTGGGCGGCGTAGCCCCTGAGTCCGTTGATGCGCTTGTTTTCTTCTCTGCGGCCTTTGGCTTGATGGAGCATTGATACATTGCAAATGTATCTATAATTTTTGATGTTCCATGCTTGGTTTTATCCACTTTCTTGTGTTTTGTCCACACTTTGGAGTACTTTTCATATGATTTCTTGGACTAACCTATTAACAAAAGCCACAGTGTCAGCTGCCTGTTTTCTGCTGTTTTTGGTTCCAGGAAAGTCAGAAAATGAATATTCTCGGAATTGGACGGGACAAAAGCCAAAGTGCCTATTTTTCTGGAAGTCATCAGATGCCAGAATACGAGACGGAGAAGAGCTGGGGCCAGCCACACCACCTGGCCACGCGGCCAGGCCTGGCCCACGCCAGGGGGTGGTCTGGCCGACCCCAGCACCCCCTCGGCCTCTCCTTCCGCCTATAAGATGCCCTCGGGACGAAAACCCTAAGTACCCGATCAAAAATCCATGAAAGAGTCTGTAGCCGCCGTCATCTCCATCCCTAGATCGTGAGGAATCTGAAGCTCTTCCCGGCACCCTGCCGGAGAGGGGAATTCACCCTGGAGGCCTTGTTCATCACCATGCAAGCCTCCAGTGTGATGCGTGAGTAGTCCATCTCTAGACTACGGATCCATGTAGTAGCTAGATGGCTGGTTCTCCTCCTTTGTCCTTTCATGTCTAGATCTTGTGAGCTCCGTTCATGATCAAGATCATCTATTTTGTAGTTCTGCATGTTGTGTTTGTGGGGATCCGATGGATATTGAGATGCTATTTCAGATTGATTATTGATTCTATCATGTCTTTGTTATTTGTGATCTTGCATGCTTTCTGTTATTAGTAGCTATCTTGGCCAAGTAGATGATATCAACTCCAAGAGTTAGTATTTATGCTCGATAGTGGGTTCATGCCTCTGGTAATCTGGGGAAGTGACAGAAATCTTTAAGGTACTAGATGTGTTATTGCTACTAGGGAGAAAACAGCAATCCTTTGTTCATAGAACAATCGTATTGTTTACTTTACACGCAATTCGTAAAGCAATAATCTGTTGCTTGCAACTTAATACTGGAGGGGGTTCGGATGATAACCTGAAGGTGGATTATTAGTCATAGATGCAGTTGGATGGCGGTCTATGTATAATGTTGTAATGCCCAATCAAGTCTCAAAGGAGTCAAGATGATTAGTATATGCTTGTATTGCTTTCTCGATGTTTGTCAATTGCCCCGCTGTAATTTGTTCACCCAGCATGTTATCTATCTTAAGGAGAGCCACCTCTAGTGAACTATGGATCCTGGTCCTTTTCTTTTACATACAATCTATAAACTGTTTACTGCTGTGTGTTTACTTTCTGCAAACTTTTACTTCCTTCTATTCGATACGTTTAATCCTTTGTTTTCAGCAAAACACGGTGAGATTGACAACCTCATCGCAAGTTGGGGACAAAGTTCTGTGGTTGTGTTGTGCAGGTCTCCACGTTGCTACTAGCACCGGTAGTGCGCCATACCAAGGCTCAGCTAGCAACACCTTTGGGGTGTTTCCTTGCTCCTACTAGTTCGATTAAACCTTGGTTTCATAACTGAGGAAACTTGCTGCTGTGCTCATCATACCTTCCTCTTGGGGTTCCCCAATGAGCTTGTTAATACACGAGCCATCAAGTGTTCGTAGATGCGCTCGAGAAATACCCCGGGTGGTATGGGGGCGCAGGTAGAGCCTATGTTGGCGAGTGTGTCCGCCTCTTAATTGCTTTCGCGACCTATGTGCCACAGCTCGCAGCCGTCAAAGTCCCCTTCGAGTGTGTCGTAGAGGTCGCGGTAGGCGATCATGTTGTCGTTCAGTGCGTCGCACTCGTGCATTGTCTGGTTGACGACCAACTTGGAGTCGCCATATATTATGAGCCTTTTGGCACCGCAGGCTTTCGCCATCCTCATCCCGTGTAGTAGGGCCTCGTATTCGGCTTTGTTGTTGGAGGCGGTGAACTGCATTCGCAGAATATATTTCAGCTTGTCTCCTTGGGGCGATGTCAGTATGACACCTACACCAGCTCCATCCTTCCGCTTAGATCCGTCGAAGTGTATTCTCCAGAGGTAGGACATATCTGGTTTTTCGGGGAGCTGGTTCTCCATCCAGTGCACGAGGAAGTCAGGGAGAACTTGTAACTTGATTGCGTCGCGTTTTTCATATGTGATGTCTCGTGGAGACAGTTTGATTCCCCAAAGTGCGACTCGTCCGGTGGCGTCGGGATTGTTGAGGATGTGCCCAAGCGGGGCATCGTTTACGACCACGATTTGGTGTTCTTGGAAGTAGTGGCGCAATCGCCGGGCCATCATGAAGACGCCGTATGCCAATTTCTAGTAGTGCGGGTACCGCTGTTTTGTTGGTGTAAGTACCTCGCTGAGGTAGTAGACTGGGCGCTGTACCTCGTGGACCTTGTTTTCTTCGGCTCGTTCGACTACGAGCACTGTGCTGACCACCTGGTTGGTGGCGGAGATGTATAGCAACAATGGTTCCCTTTCGTGTGGGGTTACCAGTACTGGCGAGGTGGATAGCAGGCGCTTGAGGTCTTCGAATGCTTCCTGCGCCTCACTGGTCCACTCGAACTTGTCAGCTTTATGGAGGAGTTGGTAGAAGGGCAGTGCCTTTTCACCCATCTGACTGATGAATCGACTAAGTGCCGCGATTCGCCCAGCCAGCTGCTGGACGCCTCTTATGTTTTTCGGCCTCTCCATGGCCAGTATGGCTTTTATTTTCTTCGGGTTTGCTTCGATCCCTCTCGCGGAGATAAGGTATCCGAGTAGTTGCCCAGATGGTACGCCGAAGGCGCACTTGTCCGGATTGAGCTTGATCCGGTAGCGGTCGAGATTGGCGAAGGTTTCGTGCAAATCATCGATTAGTGAGGCTTCCTCTTTGGTCTTAATTACTATATCGTCGACATAGACTTGAATGTTGCGACCAAGTTGGTTCTTGAGGCAAGCCTGCATGCACCGCTGGTAGGTGGCTCCTGCGTTCTTTAGCCCGAAGGGCATTGTATTGTAGAAGAATACACCGAAAGGCTTTGAAAACGCTGTTTTTTGTTGACCTTCCTCCTTCATTCGAATCTGGTTATAGCCTGAGTAGGCGTCGAGGAAGCAGAGGCGCTCGCATCCCGTGGTGGAGTCGATGATCTGGACGATTCGTGGTAGCGGGAAGTGGTCCTTTGGACAGTGCTTATTCAAAGAGATGAAGTCCACGCACATCCGCAGGATAGCCGTGTCCTTTTTTGGTACTAGCACCGTGTTGGCGAGCCAAGTGCTTTCCTTGATCTCGCGTATGAATTTGGTGTCGAGGAGTCTGTTGATCTCCATTCCGACTGCCTTTGCTCTTGGTTCAGATAATCGCCAAATTGTTTGCTTGACTGGCCTTGCGTCTGGGTTGACGTTGAGTGTGTGCTCGGCGAATTCCCTGGGAACTCCTGGCATGTCTGCTAGACACCAGGCGAAGATTTTCCAGTGCTCACGAAGGAATTCGACGAGCGCGAGTTCCTATGCGGGACTCAAGTTGTTGGCGATGAGGGCCACCTTGGCAGGATCCGATGAGTGGACCTGGACTTTCTTCGTGTGCACTGATGAGTCGAAGGACAAGTCGGGTGAGCTTGGCCGGCTTAGGGAAGGCAGAATGTTGTCTGTCAATTCCTTCAATCTTATGAGTTCCTCCTACATGCCGAAGGACTGGGAGATTCTGTTGAATTACCTATCACAACTGTCAAACCTCTCGAAGCTTCCATTGATTGTGATGACGTCGTTGGGTCCTGGCATTTTCATCTGCAGGTAGGCGTAGTGCGGTACCGCCATGAACCTAGTGAACGCGACACGTCCGAGGATGTAGTGGTACTGTGAGGGCCAGTCGACGACTTCGAAGTCGATGCGCTCACACCGAAAGTTTTTCGGTGTGCCGAAGATGCCGTCGAGGTTGATTTTGCCAAGGGGATATACACCCTTGCCTAGGACGATGCCGTGGAATGTTGTGTCTAAGGCCTCTAGGAAGGTCAGAGGGATCCTCATTGCTCGCAAGGTACTCGCGAACATAAGGTTGATGCCGCTTCCGCCATCCATAAAGATGAGACTCATGTGGAAGCCTCCAATTTGTGCCTCGAGGATGAGGGGACAGTGGCCTGGGCAAGGTACTTGGTGCGGGTGGTCACGCTTGTCGAAGGTGATGCAGGACTCGCTTCCGCTGAGGTACTCAGTGGTAGATGGTGGCGAGTTTGTGGCCAAGTTGACTTGGCGAGTGACGGCCTTCTGCACCCTATTCGAGGGGCGTCCCTTTTGGATCATCATGGTACCCATGGCCCGTGGGTATGGTTCGCCTCCCTGGTGCTGGTCTGGCGCAGCTGCATTTGGGGGTAGTCCAGGTGGTGGTGGCGGAGCTCCATGTGCCACGGCACCTGGGGCGGCTCCGTAGCCCCTTTCGACTGCGCTGTGATTCATCCAAGCCAGCCCCTCATGTAGTTTGAGGAACTCGCGGTAGTCCTTGAGGAGGTGGCTGGACTTCTTCTTTCTGTCATGCTTGTCGATGTAGAAGTGCACAGTGCATGGCCCGGACAGCTTGTCTTTGATGGATGTTGCGGGTGCCTCATCGCGATTGCGGCGCTGCCATACTTGCGTGGTTTTTCCAGAGTCGCGGTATCCACCGCTACGGTAGCCGCTGTTGCGGTTGTCGTCGCGTCTGTTGGCGCAGCCGGCTGCGACCATGTTGACGTCATCGCGGTCATCTTAGATGCGTATGTGGCATTTGCTTCGGCGATCGCGTCTGCGCTCGAGTTCTACCTCGTCGTCGGAGTGAACACGGTTTTTCACCGAATCTTCTCCATCTGCCCAGCGATTCGCGATTTCCATCAGGTGGTTGATGGTCTTGGGCTTCGAGCGGCCCAGCTCCTCCCTAAGCTCTATTCGACGTACGCTGCCGTTGAATGCGTCAATCGCGCGATCTTCCGAGATGTTCTCTGCGGAGTTCTTGATGATGGACCACCTCTGGATGTATGAGCGTAGTGACTCGCCCGACCTTTGTGGAAGCATCTCAGCTCTTCGATTCATGCGGGCCGCTTGTAGGTGCCCTTGAAGTTGCGCACGAAGCTGTAGACCAGCTCTTCCCAACTGCAAATGGATCCACGCGGGAGGTTGTTGAGCCATGCTCGGGCGGCGCCCTTCAGCTGTAGCTGCAGGCATTGCATGGCCGTGCTTCGACTTTTGCCATGAAGCCTGACGGAGGAGATGTGATCTTCCAACCAGATTTTCGGGTCCTGTAGGCCGTCAAACTTCGGGTTCTCTGATGGGAGCTTAAACCCCTTGGGCATTCGCTTTTTCCTGATAGCCCTGCTGAAGCAACTAGCACCGCAGAGCTCCATGTCTTCGTCCTCTGAGTCAGTCGACCGAGCGCGTCGCACCCTTGATTTGTCAATCTTGCACTGCGTGAGGTCATCATGCGCATCATAGTCGGGGTCGTGTCGCCGTGGGCAGCGACGTCGAGACAGATCGTGACTGTCATCGCTAGATGAGGGCGAGGAGTATCATTTTGCCAGGGCCTTGCCTTTCTTCGGGTCTGATGCTGGTTCTTTGTCGAGGGCGGCCTCGATTAACCCCAAGCCTGTGATCGTAGATCAGCATGGCGGCTTGTGGGTCTCCAGCTGGCGGCTGGTTGTTGAGGAGGTACATGGTGGCTGCCGTTACCGTGGCTTGCGGCGTCTTCGGGAGCACGTTGTCGCGTGTATCCACCGTCATGGAGCCGAAGTCGAGGACTTTGGCGGCTTCTATGCGTTCCTGTTTGGTGAGGTGGGCGAGTCGAGACCGTATCTTGTTAGCAATGTACTCGTTGCACCTAGAGGAGGATCCTCCATGTGAAGAGAGCCCAGCTCGTCGGAGGCTTGATTCGTCGGCTGCCTTCTTACGCGCCTTGAGTTGCGCAATTGTTTACAGTTGGCGCTTGTATTCCTCTTTCAGGAGCCAATGGTAACCCATCAGCAGCTCTTGCAGGGAGCCGAAGGGTAGAGGATGGCCTCGTAGGGCTTCGCAGCAACAAGCCCACTCGAGATCGTTGAGCCTGATCACGACGCATTCGCCAGTTTGCTCGTTGATCATGGTGGGGGGTTGGGCGGCCCCCCCCCCCCCCCCGTTGTTGACGGGAGCGCCGTTAGTAGGGCCGCCATTGGGTGGTCCACCATTGGTTGGTCTACCATTGGTTGGTCTGCCGTTTGGTGGGTTGGCTCCATGGCCACCATTGCTCGTGTTGTCGCGATTGGCGGAGGTGTCACCTGCATTGATGACGGCGCACATGAAGTGGTTGGGGAAGCTACTGCTCCCACAACTTTCAGATCCGGAACCGTAGGCTCCGTCTTCAGTTGCTAGATCGCCCAGATCGGATTCGCAACTGCTATCGCTGACCGTATTCTCGACTGTTGTCAAGGTGTGGAGCTCACTGAGGGTGCCGATCGGCGGAGGGAACCATGATGCTGGAGCAATTGATGGTACCACCGGCTGGTCAGGCATGCGAAGCGTGCCCATCATACCAACTTGGAAGCGGAAGCTCCCGATCGCCAGGCTGATTCCGTCGCCCACGGATTCGAAGGCGGGACGAGTGGCTGGCGTGTGGACTGTGAAGTCGAACGCGCCGAAGAGCTGGCGAATCTCCGCTGTTGCGGAGTTGTAGATCGCGGTTGATGGGGCCGAAGAAGCCGCAACATCAGCACTCCCAATTCCCACAGACGGTGCCAATTGACGAGGGTTTAACTCATCAATGCCCAATGTTATGGACTTGGGTTTTGGAGAAGGAGGGAGCGCTGGAGACATCTATCGGCTAGCAAACAAGCACATAGGGGACTCGATGATTTACCCAGGTTCAGGCCTCACAGAGGTCCCTCCTGCTTGTCTGCTCGTGGAATTATTGAAGGAATCGAGGATTACAATGGTGCGCAGATGCAATCTGGCGAGGGTTGTGGAAACTAGGGTTGCGTGTGTCCTCCTTGCTGCCCCCTCCTAGCCTTTATATAAATAGGCTAGGTCTCGGGTAGCAGGTCAAGTCGGTTAGGTTTAGGGTTTTCCCCTTTGAACTTTCTATCTTTGCTTCTTCTTGTTCTTCAAGCAATCGAGAGTCCGTAGGTTACTCGAGTTCTTCATTTGGGCCTTGGCGACACCGTGGGCTTCCATTGTATTCAGGCCGTATATACCAAGCTCGAGTACCTGTAGGGTATACCCATGTCAGTACCCCTATCTATTATTATAAATGTATTCATCAAAACACGAGTGCACTCTGTGCAACTTTTGATGTTTTGTTCACCTCGCTTCCTACTTGACTTTAATCGGTATTTACAGGAGTTTCCAACATATTCCCTTATAACATAACCCTTTATGCTTTAAGATATGTCATCCTTTATGGATTTGGAAAATATGCCTGCAGTTCTCTATTTAGACACTGCGGACAAACTTAGCTCAACGTTCTATGATTTGAACTTAATCACTTCTAAATGTTCCTTATTTGGATCACATATTATGCTAAGTTATCATCATGGTTTACTAAGACAGAACCTATGTCTCAACATAGTGGATGACGATCATCCTTTTCTTCCTTTCAACCATTGATGTTCAACTTAACACCATTCCTAATTTGAGTTATTAAGGACCAGTTCCTTAATTAACTTCTATTCTAAAACCCCTTTCAGAATCCTTTAAGGAATACTACATAATATCATAATACACCTATTATCAACTTCTACATCTTATAAATCATTATTTATAAGTATTTGCGCTTTCATTCTTAACACACTTAAGAATTATTCCCTTAAGCTCCCACTCAAAATATGTTCCTACATATTTGAATTTGAGACTTATATTGCTCCCACTCAAAAATATGTCATTCACATACTGTTTTAGGAAGACTTTCATAGCTCCCACTCAATTTTATGCAAATTGCATATCCACTCACTATTTTGAGCAACTTCAAAATCCTTTGATCAAATATCAAACTTGGAGTTTTACTATGAGATACTAGTACTATTACTAGTTTTAAATCCTCTAGACATGAAGCACACATTAATCAAATTCATTTGAATTTGTCCAATACTTGACAAATTGTGCTTTCGTCATTCACCCCATTTTCCACTATGGCTTACAGTCATTTGGGAAAATTCAAGCAACTCCTTTTACTTGTGAGATTCAGCAACAAATTGCTTTCTAATCTCAAGTGAATTCTGCTTTTAGGATTTCTCATAATTTAGTTCACCATTATTTCCTTAGTAGTTCGTAGGTATGTCATATTCCAAGAATCATGACAAATGATTCACAAATGTCTCCATACAAGATATGGATTACATTTTGAATCCTACTTCATGTAGTGAAAACACTAGTGGGGAAAACACAATGATCAATATCATTGATTCTTTCCTTCTGTGAAGAGAATCATTCAGGAACGTTGTCTGTTGCGCTTCTCAACACTCTGATGCAGGGATATGAATCCTCATCGTGTGTTTTACACTATTTTCCATTTGCCCCATAATTGACAAATATCACTAAAAGTGAGCTTTCTCAAAAATGCACCAAAATCCAAGCAATACTTGTTTTGCTTCTCTTTTGGTTTAGCTATGGATTTCGTATTCAAAGTTTCCAATGAATACTCTACAAGGACTTATTCGGTATTGTTTTGGTTATATCGAATAACCCCAAAACTTTGACGAATTCAAATGGTTCACTACATTTTAATTGAGTGCTAACTATTTCTAACTAATGGTCTCTACATCTACACTACAACGATTTATTTGGTGCCTTCTATTCACCCCCCCTTTGATATCTAATATCACATTGTGATGCTTTGCATTTTGACATTTCAAAACGCTTTACATTTCACAATTTCCTTTTATGCCATTCTTGAATTTCATTACTATTGATCAAATCATAGTAATTAGATTCCCTTTTATATGTATACCCTTTGTTGATGAAATACTTTGATCAAATCAAATATTTTCATATTCATGTTTCCTTTGGTAAACTTCTCTTTACGCATTTAAACAATCATTTAATGATAATTACCATTTTCGTTAAAACACAATACATCGAATATGTATTATTATTTTTAACAATTCTTTAAACAGTTTGTATTCAAGTAATACACGGTGTTCAAGTTATTTTGCTGAACTTAGGCATGATTTATATGTGACAAGAAATCGAATGACTTTCACATATTATCACATAACTTTGAATTTAAACAATGGTTTTCATTCCGTAATGAAATATCATTTAATTTGGGTATTTTAAACAAGGCATTTTAATGTTTTACAAATGTTCATGTATTATCAATTAGTTTCAAACAACAAGGATAATTCTCACATAATCAAACAAGATATGAACACGAATAGAAATCATTCATAAAAGTGGAACAACTGTTTGTTATAAACTCATATGAATAACCGTTTCACAAAGTGTGAGACACACTAAAGAAGTTCACAATCTCTTGATTACACTAATCATCCTAAAACATAAACTAAATGATAAATGTTGAGGGAGAGTGTCGTCGTCCATCATCATCATGCTCGCCATCAACACACAACGTCACCTCCTCTACAGCAAGCACCTCTCATGCAGAAGGACCTGTTTTCAGCAAAACAGAAGAAGTATCAGATATACTTAACACTGCAAATGTGTTTGCAAGATTATAACATTTATAAAACTGTATATATCAAATATATACCTTTGTCATCGATGACCTGAGCGACATCTGGTTTAACCAACACATTCCTGAGATGTGTCACGAACCGATGGAACTCCATTGTTTCCGCGTCGCCCCTCATTACATAAGTCATGACTTGTGCTTGGTAGCTTGGTGGCAGCGTCCGCAACACAACACCGTTTGCAAAAGAGCCCGTCATCCAGCTATCCAGGAAGTATGCAGGCCTCATGTACACATCATGCATGCGCTCCAAGTGGTCGTCCAGTGATGAGTTCTCCTCCATCTTAATGGAGAGGAAGTCTCCCATCAGCTCATGCTCCCATATGCGTACTTGTTCCACGAAATGTGTCCTAAGCTATAGCATCACCGAACGAGGGTTGACATCACCCACGAAAGGCCACAACTCATCCACCATTCCAAAACGCATGGTAACCGAAATGAAGGAGGCCATCTCACGACGGAGATAGCAGTCTTTCCGCTGCTCTGCGGTCTCTAGGTCAGTGGGCTGATCCAAATTCATCCCTTCGAGTATGTAGTCGACCACGTCATTCTCGCTAAGGAGAACCTGGAGACGCGCAACCCATATGGAGAAGTTCAATCCATCTAATCTGAGTTTCTCTCCTTCTAACCAATCAATTGTCAATAGGAAAGGTGCCATCTACATTTATAATTACAAAAGGAATTTAGACTAAGTTTATAATTAAATGAGTTAACAATAACTCCACTCAGAAACACCTATCCCCATAAGGGTTCCTAGTGATAACACGACCCCTATCAGCCACATCTCCCCTGATTGAACACGACCATGGATGTGGGTTCAAAGGTGGACGCTAAACGTCGGTCAGATCATTCATGCGACTCGTGCTCGATCTTTCGACCATCCGTGTTCCGAGGCCATGCTTCTATGGCGTGCTAGGCTCGGCAACTCAACCTTACTGTATTCGTTGTGCAACATGGCTTACACCCACTGTATGCGAACGTAGATATGTCTGACACCCAGGCATGTACCCTGGATCGCCTCATACCGAAGAACTTTCTTGGTGGTGCACACTAAGGGGGAACACAATCGTTGGTAATTTTAACAGGGATCATCTTATTAGGCTACCGTCGAGTATCTAATACTAGCACACAATAAGACATACAAACAATAACATTGAATGTAAATGCTATGTGATATGGTCCTTCACGTCGTGATCTCCATCCATTGTCACCGGATTCCGGCGCCGTAGACACCAGGGTACCGGTGTCATTCTAGCGTGGTAGTCCGTCACCTCTGTGACTATCTACTACTACGTAACAAAAGGTAATCACTTTACCTTTGCCACAACCATATCACAAAGCAACGCCCCCCTACAAAACAAAGTTAGACGCCTCTACTTTATCTTTGCATGTTTTACGTGGCTGAATGGGCTTTCGCACAAGAACCGTCCTTACCTACGAACTTTCAGCACAATGCTGATAAAGTAGTTGTCTCTACTACACCCCTTTAGGGGCCCTCCGTTGCAAATGGTATACCAACTCATGCGAGAGAGACAGACACCCCCCTAAGCCACTTTATACGGTACAAGCCGTATGTCAAGCATGGACCAGTCTCGCGAATGAACGCGTAAAGTCGGTTGGGTGCCATTTCATCAAGCATTACTGTGGTATACACAAGTACACGTGGGAGGGTAACAACTAAAGGATCAACGCCCACATGCTTCATCTCGTGTGTTCTACCCGTACTAGCATTACTACGCATAGATCTAGCTCTGATACCACTGTTGGGGTTCCGCGTATGAAAACAATAAATTTTACTCTACGCCCCTGAACCCCTAAAGCTTCTAGGACCTATCTATTAGTAATATAGTAACGGGAGGGGCTTTTCATAAACTTACCCTCTAAGACCGAAAAGCGTTGTCAACGCTCAGGAGAGTGTGGTTGATGTAGACGAGTAGAAGCCGACCTCAAGGTCATGATGAAGTCCTTGCGCTCCTTGGCTCCAACGACTTGAGTGCCTCAAGTGCGATAGCTCGCACGGAGTTACACACGTCCGGTGCCTGACGATGACTCCCGCTTCCCCAATCTAGCAGTAGTTGCAGAAGTAGAGCTCTCGGATCCAAATCCCGCAGCGCGACGGCGCTCCGTGGTGAAGATGTCTCTCGCTTGCGCAGTCCAAACTTAGGACCACGGTCACAAGAGAGAGAGGGGGGAGAGAGAAAATATCAACTGGAGGTCCTCCCAAAAGTGAGAAGACCTTTATTGATTATTGGTGTGTTTAATTTGGCCAAATACCCCCACTATGTATAGGGGGAGGGGAGGTACTACCTCCCTCAAAGTCCTAGGGTGGGACTAAAGGAGAGGAGGGGGATGGGAGGCCGCCGGCCACCTAGTGGGGCCCATGGGCTAGCCCGGCCAGCCCCCTTGCCCCTTCTCCCTCTCTCCTTTCCCCTAATGGGCCCTCTCCCTCTGGAAATTGACCCATTAAGCCTTTGACCATTTAATTGAATTTTCTCTTTATTAAATAATTATGAATAAATGATTAAATCAATATTTAACATTCATTCACATATTATTCAACCTCCATGGCTATGGAACACTTCTACCCCCACTCCGGACATCCTCCGGACTTACCGAAACCCTTCTGGTTTTCTCTCTACTATTCTTCGGCGATTCTACCGATCCTATAAACACTCTCTAAGCATCATCAAGCCCTTAAGCGTGATACCCCAAGGTTCGGGAACACTCCAGACATGGTCGGGACACTCCTGCACCAATGATCAATAGAGGGACCTGGATGGCCATGTGACCCCTATGCGTTCCACGAAGATCTTTCGTCGTTTGAACCGGGACAGTCGTGTCTTATTCCCTTTGTCTCTCGATACTTGCATTGCCAAAGATCTGATCAATGACATCACCATGTCGCGTTCAATCTCGTTACCGAACAACGCTACTTGACTCGTTCCGACAAGTGATATCCCCGTGATCAAATCACACGTTGCGCAGCTATTGGATATAACTTCTCCGAGTGGGTCTTTTGAGTATCTTCCCGTCACATGGACGGACAAATCCCGCTCTTGACATATATTGCCTATACGGTTTCCTCTGAGTACCTTAACACACCTTTATAACCACTGTATTACCGAGTGGCGTTTGATGCTATCTAAGCACTCTCGGGAGACAGTGATTGATATAGCCTCACGGTCTAAGGAATAGTCTACGAGGATCCATTTCTAATCATCATAACTTGAACTTCGTGACATGATCGGGTCATGATGTTTAGGTTGGGTAATTGTTCATCATCTCATTCTCGGAATGAGATGACTCCATTTCCAACTGGCATAAATGCCACATGATAAGGAAACATGATCATTTGTTGACCAATGAACCAGTGACTAGAGTTTCACTGGAAACCCTAGTTGTTTATATATCACACGTGTATTGATGTTTCCACTCAATACATTTATAGCATGATATAAAACTTAATCATAAACTATATGAAATATGATAATAGTCCTCATAACTATTTGTCTCTAGGGCATATTTCCAACAAAAAATCCACTAACCCTAACCTGGTCCGCATCACACCTATCTCCCTCGCTAACCCCCACCCAAGCGTAGCCCGCAACCCCCAGGCAGCCCACGCACGGCTGTGAGATCCTGGCGCATGGCTTAATATGATTGATAGGATACTCATATCATAAAGTTGCAACTTCTTTTTCGAGACTCATCTTCAAAGGAACTCAATGTTAAGTGTGCTTGGCCTAGAGCAATTTGAGGATGGGTGATCAACTGTAAAATTGTTCTTGGGTGCACTGAAAAGATAAGTGTTGGTCTATGAAACCAGTCTAGAGATCCTAGTAATTTGTTAGGGGTGACAGCCGCTGGTCTGAAGAGGCCGTGGTGTTACAAGTGGTATCATGCATGGCTTAATAGGATTGATGGGTACTAATACCAAAAAGTTGCAACCTCTTTTCCAGGGCTCATCTTTAATGGAATTCCAGGTTAAGCATGCCTAGCCTGGAGAAATTTGAGAATGAGTGACCGACTGGGAAGTTGTTCCCGTGTGCGCATGAATGAGGATAAAACGCGCAAAAAGACAAGTGTTGGTCTGTGAGACCAGTCTAGAGATCCTAGTAAGATGTTAGGAATGACAGTCGCTGATCTGGAGAGGCGGGGTGTTACAAGTGGTATGAGAGCCAAGTTCTCGCGGCTACATGGGCATGTGCGGGTCAGTGGCTTGGACATGTGGAGCATGGTGAATGTGGCCCAGAGTGGACATGGCATAGCACATGTACCGGCACTGGATTCAAAGACGTGTGCCATGAAGGGATGTTCCTGGCTTGTGGTTGATCAACAAGGGCGTCAATCTTCTAAGAGTAGGTTTATGTGAGATCTTGGCACATGGCTTAATAGGATTGATAGGATACTCATACCAACAAGTTGCAACTTCTTTTATGGGGCTCATCTTCAAAAGAACTCAAGGTTAAGCATGCTTGGTCTGGAGAAATTTGAGGATGGGTGATCGACCAGGAAGTTGTTTCAGGGTGCGCACGAGTGAGGAGAAAATGTGCAGAAAACACAAGTGTTGGTCTATGAGGCTAGTCTAGAGATCCTAATAATCTTCCAGGGATGAGAGCCACTGGTCTGGACAGGCCGGGGTGTTACAATGGCCCAACCCAACTTACTGCTTCATGTCGTCTTCCTTGCAGGTGAGAAGAAGCTCGTCGGCCGCCCCGATGCCATCCACCACCACACGCGTTGTGATGCGCACTACCGCTCGCTAGGAGGAGAATAAGAATGGACTCCTGATGAGTGAAAATATGGCACATATTAAAGCATACAAAATACTCATATTGCCACTCATCCCATGCTATATCTAGATACAACTATACCTATTATGCATCATCAATTATTCTCATTCATTTTCGTATGAGTGGTGCAAAACTATTAGTTTTTAGTAGGATTTTGTTACTTTTCATTTTCTTTGACATGTGTGAAGGTGTTATGGAAAATTATGGATAAAGTAAGACAAGAGGGATCAAATAGATGGCAATATGGATGGATTACAGACACCAGACTTAGTCATATTAGGTATGGAAAAAGTGGATTTTTTTCATTAACTCCAAATTAAGATCCAAGTAAATGGTGTTGTATCTCTCATATATACAAATCCAATGAGCTGAAAAACACTCAAATCGGAGTTCATATAAAGAAATGACGACATATTGATCCATGTGTCGCCCTGCTGACCGTCCACATGTAAGCATGCTAGCTTCATGCTATGATGAATCACTGCCCATGTGATGTTAGGAACGGGATGGATGACGTGATCAATGGGATAGGTGACGTTAGCAAGCGGTGGTAATGAAATCTTGCCGTGACAAAAAACGTCTTGATGTTGATGACATCATAGACGTCCAACATGGCGTCAACAAACGTCGCTAATGGCTGCCCGCAGTACCATCTGCCACACGGCGTATCCCATGAGTGAGAAAAACGTCACAACTGATTAGGCCTGGGCTGGGCCGGTCCCATTGGCCATGAAGAAATTGCAGGAACGCCACAGATAGTCATGACCTTTTCAGATGGAAAAAGGTATGGATCCAATTATGACGTGAGGTTCATGACATTTGTTTCATCACAGAATTCGTTATGGATGGCCATCTATGATGTTTTTCCTCTCTTACATGACGAAATCAGAATGTCATGGTGTTGGGGATATACTTTCCGGGTATCCTCACTGTACCTCGCTGACCAGGGTGGCCCACTTCGGGTTAGAGCTTTGCTTCACGGGTGGCCTAGTCAGGGAGAAGAGACGGAGTCCAGTCCGGCTACGGGAAGACCCAGAAGACTTACTGACATAGTCCCATAGTGTTACTTGTAGTTCAAGATGTACTCTGTAACCGACTCTTAGTCATAGCCGGATAGATCTCTCTTGTAAACCCTAGGCCGGATATCTATATAAGCCGTCCTAGGGAGAGCCTTTAGGGCACCCTCACAATAGTCTACAATCTCAACTCCCACAGGCGAAACCCTTGTAACCCATATTCCGACTCTGCCATATTATTGGATCGCTAGTAGGAGTAGGATCCGGCCAAAGCCGGCGGATTCGAACCTGGGTAAACTTGTGTGCTCACCATCCCGGAATACCGTACGTCTCACACCCCTATCTTCCACACGCCTCGAGGACCCCCTCATGGCGTACTTGTCATCAATCCGATGACAGTTGGCACCCACCATGAGGCGAGTGATCTTCAGATCTACGTTCCAAGCGGAATCTGCAAGAATCAGAATCAGCGAGACTATCACCGTCAGTCGCATCCTCTACGCCAGCAACGTCCCTCTCATCGTTCTCGACGAGACCTGGATTCCAGCTAGGGAGGCCATGACTGCTTACACCATTATGTCTTTCAGTGAGATTGATGTGTACATCGGATTCGCTAAACCTGTCCCACCCACCCCAGAAGTGATAATAGAGGCAGAAGAAATTTCTGGGTCCCCTTTGTCCGAGGAGGCGGCAGAGTTCCGGATCTCAGAAAACCCTAATCCCACCCAGCCCGCACCTGTTGCGGAGATAGTGGAGAAATCCGAGCCTAAAGCAGACCTTGTAGTTCAAGTCGAATCTAGAGTGGATCTCCCTAGCAAGGCCGAATCCCAGATTGATATACCCGCTGAAGTCGAAATCTAGGAGGATCACAGCAACAACCTTGGTTCCGGCTCTGCCAAGGACGGAACAGATCAACCGTTCCTGAGGCATACGTTGAGGCGCATGATGATGCAGGACACAAGCGTGGATGAGGTTCTCGAAACCATCAAGATCTTCGAGGAAAGCCGCAACTACCTCAGGACCCACACATCGCACTTCGTCGGATACGTTGGATCCGGATCCGGCTCGGCCGATGCTAGATACAACACTGACTCGGTGCTAGAGGCGATCGGAACAAACACCGACTTACCCGCATCCTCGGATGACTCGATGACGTCGGCAGATCTCCGAAAGTTCTCCGCAGAGTATGAAGAAGAGTACAACTCCAAAGCTGCAGAAGAAGGAGAAGCCATGGATGAAGGATCCAGGGAAAACTCTCCCAAACCACAGGATGACATGGATATCGGAGATAATCTCGAGCTCCAGATGTCCGAAAGTACCGATCAGATCTTGACTCCGGGAAACGGACCCAAAGCCATCTTTGCTACCGGTGTTGCCAAGAAGGCAAAGAAGAGTAACAAGAAGAACAAGACCCCGGCAAAAGAACTTCCAGCAGAGGAGGTGATTGCTGAGGAATATGAGGAAGACTCAGATGGAACACTTATCCCAGACGATCCCAAAGAAGAATCGGTGGATGGACACGTGGTCACCGCAGGCGCCCGTAAACTCATCGATGCTGCACTAACCACACATATCCCTACTGCAGCAGAAATAACTGCTGTGGAATTGGACGAAAGGGCCCAAGCCCTAGAAGCGTGTCGCCAAGTACTCCTGGATGAAGCTAAAAACATCGAGGAAGAAAATAAACACATGGACAAGGCGGAGAAGCTCATCTCTCTGCAACATCATAAGAATCGGAAATGACATACACATGACAATCAATTTCCCGAAGTACGTAAGGTTCTCTTTGAGGGATATCTGGGGATGCCTCGGCTTGATAGCAAGGGAGATCTAGTGTATCCAACACTAGTGCAAAACATTGCCGCTGCTCGAGACATCCTGGCAAATAATCCAGGCATGGAACAGGTTCGATTAGGCATCAAGCTACTCACCAAGGGTCTGGAGCAGCAGAAGGCCGCGAAATCCGAAAGCGGAAAACTGGTCTCCCAATCCGACCAATGTCGCACGGATCCGGCCTGGAACGACGTAATATCCCAACGTGTTCCAGAACAGCATCACCATTCTGACCGTCGGGAAGACAACTACTCAAGAACTGGATCTTCAGGACAACATCCAAAACTGCACATGACTGGCGCAATGTTGCTCCAGCTGTTGAGCAAGAGGCAATTGATGCACTGTATCCGAAGAATCCTCCCCGGCGAGAGTCGAACGATCGCAGGGAAGAAGACAAAGAGAAACGTCGGGAGGAGGACCGTCAAAGAATGCCACCTCCTAGACATACAAGCCGTCTGACTGAGCTCCATCACAATGGGAATGATGGACGAAGGAACGACGGACACCGTGCTGAGACAAGCCGGCAGGGGGCTCGTCGTAATGAAGAACCTCCCTGGAACCGGAATAATGACGCTCTGGACAGAGGCCGGCGATCAGCTAGAAACAATCTAGCTGCTCCACCCTCTCCACCAAGCAGCCATCACAATAGCTCCCAAGGAGGCCAAGGAGGGTGTCGTGGTGGAGGAGGTGGTGGCAGAAGCCGAAGTACGGCTCCAGGGCACCGCAGCCATAGCCGTCATTCAGGACGATCTCTGTCCCCAAGTGACGCAAGGCACAGGATTAATTCCAGCATAGAGGCGCGGCGCTATGAAAACGATGATATATATGTGGGCCCAAAATGCTTCAGACCACGCATAAGAGCAACAAAATTCCCGGAAGGATTGACTATCTCAAGACACATCCAAGCCTACGATGGTATAGCTCGGCTAGATACTTGGCTCCAGGATTTCTTCCAACCTTGTTGTATCGCCAAAGGCAGAAACAACCTAGTCATGACCTGATATCTCCCACTCATGTTGCGGAAGACAACACGATCATGGCTCAATGAACTTCTAGAGAACACCATCCACAACTGGTATGACATGCAAAGCGCGTTCTTTCGGAATTTCGAAGGCACATATCGGAGGCCCTGTACGGTAGGAGACCTACAACGTTGCACCCAGATATCCGGAGAAACTTGCCGAGATTATCTTGGACGATGGATCAACACTAAGAACTCCTGTGAAGGGTTAAATGACCAAACTGCGATTGAAGCTTTTATTGCAGGACTCCCAATTGGCTTACTACGTCATTGCTTGAAGTGTGGCAAGGTCACTGATTTGGGAGAGATGATAGAAACAGCGAGCAAATATGCAGATGCTGACGACGATGCAGAGGGATTACTTAACGCCCTAGCTATGCCACAGTCGGCAAAACAACCAAAGCAGCAAGCTCAGAAGCGCAAGAACACCTCGGAAGAAAATCCCAATACGGAAACGGCAGTGGGCACTGCTACTTTCAGGTCTGGAGGATGAGGAGGGCACGGCGGAGGCCGTGGATGTGGTCGTGGGACATCAAGAGTCCAGGGTAGAGGAGACCGGCAATCTGGCAAAACCTACTCTTGGGCCGACATTGCCAATAACCCGTGTGTGCATCACTTAGATGCCAATAGGGGCACGTCTCACACAAACGCCGAGTGTCGTTTTAATGACGACATCAAGAAAGATGATACTGCTGACTACAGGGCTAAGCGGAAGAAGGGAAAGAAGAATCCTGAAAAAGATAAAGAGACCAAGGAAGATTCCGACATGGAGGAAGCCGATGCTTCAAATCCCAAGACGGAGGGAAAGAAAAACTTCCCTACAAATAAGGACACTTACGTCACCTTCCTCGGATCTCAACTAGCTAAGGTCAAGAAAGCAGTTCTACATGAGCTCAACGCAACAGTTTCGGCTGTCCCTCAATTCTTGGACTGGTCGGAAGTGGCAATCACCTTTGACCGTGTTGATCATCCGCCTAAGTTGCACATGCGAGGAAAATACGCCTTAGTCGTCAATCCACTTATTGATGGCTATGGTTTCTCCAAGACTCTCATGGACGGCGGCAGCAGCATTAACATCTTATATGTCGAAACGCTACGCCAAATGAAGATCTCGGAGACCCTGCTGAATTATAGCTCTGTGATCTTTCACTGAGTTGTCCTAGGAAGGCAAGCAAATTCCCTGGGAGAGATCACTTTGGATGTGACCTTTGGAACTCCAAAGAACTATCGGACGGAAGCACTTTCCTTCGAAGTGGTCCCGTTCAAGAGCGCGTACCACGCTATATTCGGACGTCCGGCTTACTGGGCTTTTATGGCTTGTTCGTGTTACATTTACAATATGATGAAAATTCCAGGTCCCAACGGCACGATCACCATCAAGGGAGACCCGAAGAAAGCGCGAGAGTGCGAGCACGGAAATGCTTCCTTTGCTGAAGCCGTGCTACACGCCCAGGAGTACTAGGAGATCAAGAAGACCATAGATCCGTCCGAGATGCCCGCGACAAAGAAGGAGGTGACAAAGCCGAATCCGGAGCTCAAGGCATCGAAAGAGACGAAGAAGACGATGTTGAAGGATGATGACCCCTCCAAGGTGACCCAGATAGGCGTAGGCCTAGATAGCGCATAGGAAAGCGCACTCGTCAAGTTCCTCCAAGCAAATCAAGATATCTTCACATGGCAGCCATTTGACATGACCGGAGTACCTAGGGAACTTTCCGAGCACTCTCTAAATGTAGACCCGAACGCTAAACCCGTCAAACAGTCCCTACGATGTTTTGGCGATGAAAAGCGTAAGGCAGTAGCTAAGGAACTAGCTCGGCTCGAGTTAGCCGGATTCATAGAAGAGGTCATCCACACTGAGTGGTCGGCCAATCCTGTAATGGTCCCTATT
Organism: Avena insularis; assembly: GCA_023614405.1. Taxonomy (NCBI): domain Eukaryota; kingdom Viridiplantae; phylum Streptophyta; class Magnoliopsida; order Poales; family Poaceae; genus Avena; species Avena insularis. The sequence goes on along the minus strand of CM042686.1, from coordinate 139,123,374 downwards.
GATTATACTGCCTTGAACAAGGCTTATCCCAAAGATCCATTCGCTCTGCCTAGGATTGATCAAGTTATCGATTCTACGGCAGGCTCGGAACTACTATGTTTTCTACAGCAGTCAAAACTTCATTCATAACCCCCTTCGGAACCTTCTATTTCGTTACGATGCCCTTTGGGCTCAAAAACGCAGGAGCTACGTACCAACACACTATGCAGCGTTGCCTCCACGACCAAATCGAACGCAATGTACATGCATATGTGGACGATATTGCGGTGATGTCCAAAAAGAAGGAAACTTTGATTTCCGACTTAGAGGAAATGTTTGCCAATCTACGAAAATACAACATAATGCTTAACCCGAAGAAATGTTTCTTTGGAATTCCAGACGGAAAGTTGTTAGGTTTTATCGTGTCTCAAAGAGGCATAGAGGTAAACCGGGACAAAATCAAGGCTATACTCAATATTTCCAGGCCAACTTGCCTGAAGGACGTTCAAAGACTAACTGGTTGCATTGCCGCAGTCAGTCGGTTTGTAAGACGGCTCGGTGAAAGAGCCGCACCACTATATAAGCTCCTGAAAAAGACCAAGAAATTCGTTTGGATCGACAAAGCTAAAGCTGCACTACAAGACCTGAAAGCGGTACTCTCATCTGCTCCCATCCTTGCAGCACCTAAACCATGGGAACCGATGTTGCTCTATCTCGCTGCGACAAATAAGGTCATCAGTATCGTCATGGTGGTGGAGAGACCGGAGGAAAATCAGGAACACCTGGTGCAGCGTCCGACTTACTATCTCAGTGAGGTCTTAACTGAATCAAAACAGCAGTATCCGCACTATCAAAAGTTGGCTTACGGTGTGTTCTTGGCATCTCGTAAGTTGCGGCACTATTTTCAGGAACATCCAATTATCGTGGTGAGCACAGCTCCCATGAGAGATATAATTAACAATAGTGATGCCACAGGATGCGTCGCCAAATGGGGCATGGGAGGTTTCAGCTTTCGACATTGAGTACAAACCTCGTACAGCAATCAAATCCCAAATCCTCGCTGACTTTGTCGCTGATTGGACAGAGACAATGGAGAATATGACCTTGCTAGAGTCAGAATACTGGACCTTGCATTTTGATGGGTCTAAAGCGCTCGGGGGCTCGGGGGCTAGCGTGGTGCTCAAATCACCCCAAGGAGATAAACTTTTCTATGTATTGCAGATACACTTCACGGTGACAAACAACATTGCCGAGTATGAAGCATTACTGCATGGAATCCGGATTGCTAAGGACATCGGCATCTGACATTTAATGTGTTATGGAGATTCGGATCTTGTTGCCCAACAAGTGTCGGATATTTGTAAGGCAAATAAGCACATGGCGGCATATAGAGCTATCGTGGATGAACTATCTAAATCATTTGAAGGGTTTGAAGTTCAACACATCCCTCGAACAGAAAATGAGGAAGCAGATGCACTATCTCGAATAGGCTCTGCCAGAAAAAGGTCCCGGATGGCACTTTTTTAGAGCACCTCAAAGTTCCCTCTATAAAAGGAGTGGACGAGGAATATCTGACCAAATCCGACTCACCTTTAGTAGCAGTTCTGGCTGTGATTCCCAGCTGGACTTAACCCTACCTTGATTACTTGGTAGACGGAAAATTACCCGAAGATGAAGTACTGAGCCGACAGATCGTCTGACGAGCAAAAGCCCACACTATAATTAGTGGTGAGCTCTATAAGCGGAGTGCATCTAGGGTCTTTCAGCACTATGTATCTCCGAAAGAAGGAGTGGAAATCTTACGAGAGATCCACGAAGGCAAGTGTGGTCACCACGCTGTAGCCAAATCTCTAGTGGCAAAAGCTTTCCGACACAGTGTTTTCTGGCTTACAGCCAAGGCAGATGTCGAACGGCTGGTCAAGACATGCAAGGGCTGCCAAAAATACGCCAAACAAGCGCACGTTCCGGCTGATCAGCTGCGAACAATACCTATAACATGGCCTTTTGTGGTCTGGGGGCTTGACATGGTAGGACCGTTTAAATGGGCTCTAAGTGGATTTACTCACCTCTTAGTGATGGTGGATAAATTCACCAAATGGATTGAGGCTAAACCCGTCACTAGTTGTGATGGAGCAACAACCAGAAGATTTGTCGAGGATGTCATAATCCGATACGGATATCCACATAGCATTATCATGGACAACGGGAGTAACTTCTCTATGGGAGAACTTGCCGAGTTCTGCAATGAACAAAATATCCGGCTTGACATTACGTCACTCGCACATCCGAAAGCTAATGGACAATTCGAAAGAGCAAATGGTTTAATCCTACAAGGCCTAAAACCAAGACTTGAAGCACCACTACGGCGTGCTGCGGGGGCTTGGGCAGAGGAATTACCATCTGTAATATGGAGTTTGCGAACAACTCCAAACAGGTCAACCGGATACACACCTTTCTTCTTGGTCTATGGCGCAGAAGCAGTTCTTCCTAGTGATTTGATTCACACTTCTCCTAGAGTGGCCGCGTGTATTGAAGAGGATGCCGAAATTTCTCGACAAAATGATCTCGACTTAGTCGAAGAAGTTCGTGTCATTGCTGAGATGAGATCAACAGCCTATCAGCAGAAGTTACGCAAGTATCATAGCCAGAGAGTCAGAAACCGGTATTTCAATAAGGGCGATTTGGTTCTCCGGCTTGTGCAGCAAAGAAAGCACAAACTTTCCCCAATATGGGAAGGGCCATTTTTAGTTAGTCGAGTATTGCACAATGGTTCATACTACCTAACTGATATGCGGCCAGTCAAGGAAAGACCTGCTACTAAGAAGAGAAAGAGAGATGGAGGCAGTACAAACCCGGATGAATTAGACAGACCATGGAATATTGCTCAGCTACGTCCCTTTTATTCTTAGTTTATTTTTCTTTGTAATCATATATGTGTACATGTTCAATGAGAAATAAAGTTTTGGGTGCCTCAAAATCTTTCTGAGAAGTTTTTACCATCTTATTTCCAAATGACCATGTCACAATCGAAAATCCTAGAATACTTGAAAGTACTTTATGCTCATGTTTGTTCTGGTTTAGATTTCCGATCTAAAATTGCTACCTTCGGGTATAAATCTAAATTTTCTAGTCTATACTTTGGTTATTTGTCTGATTGCTGGATGCGGGCATTTTCCGAGTAGTGAATTGTTGGTACTAGAGGTCAGCTTTGTTTCCGAGTTTAAACTGGTTTAGCAATTGAGCTCCATTGCTCGGCAAAGTTTCCGTGCTAAAAGTTGGCCAGCTCACAAAAGGGACGAGGCGGAAAGCCAGATAAACGATAAGTGCAGACAAAAAATACAAGTGCTTATGCAAACATTTCGGGCACATAACATTAAAGCCAAATGTGTTGAATAGATAAAATAAAGCTTAGCACTAGCAAAAGTATCATACTACTTATTTACAGACCCAAATTGTTTTCAAAATAACACATTGTTCTTTATGATACTCTATGATGCAGGGGAGAGGTAGGAGCTGCCGGATCGCTGGATACATCGGCCTCGCTGTGATAACGTTCCGAGATGTTCAAATCTGATATGGTTTGATCATCGTCAGAAACTTCTGTTGTTTCTTCGGAAGGCGGAGGTGGCATGTCCACACGGGTGAAGAAGGGAGTGTCGTAGCTGGTCAAGTCAACTACGTGGCACCCATATCTGGCACAGGAGTCCATGATAGCCTTGATGTCTTTCTCCTGTCCATCTTCATCCACTTTGTAGTACCCTCTGGTTACTTGCCAGATTTCCATGTTTCCATGGTGGCTCATAACCATGGTGAGAGTGTTATGTGTTGCGGTTCGCGCGTAGGACATGTTCCAGTCCTGGACGAGTTGCGACATCTCCTTAGCCTTATCTCGCATTTCAAAGCCGGACATGCTATGCATATCCAGAACCTTGAGAACTTTGCCAATATCTTTGATGGATTGGCGGAACTCATGCAGCAAATCACCGACTTGGGTAAGCCAGCTGGTGCGAGATTCGGCAGAGGCTGAGTCCAGTAAGTTCAGGGGACCTGCGCATGTAATGCAAAGGGTTTAATCAAATAAATCCGGACTCCAAAGAGTCGGAAGATGCAGATAAGTCAGAAAAAGGGAAACATACCAAATATGACATCATCAACTTTGGCCTTCTCTTCCCGAAGACTCTGGAGTTCAGCCCGGAGTGCCTCGGCAATGTCCCTCTCTCTGAACAAATCGTTGCTGAGATCCGAGATTTTCTTAGCTTGAAGCGTAATCATACGATCGCGCTCCTCGGTGGCCATGGAGGTGGATTCGATAATTTGAGCAATGCTTTTCTAATGATCCGCCTTAAGCTTATCCAGCTCTTGGCGGAGTTCCTTGTTTTCCACCACCAGGGTTTTAAGATTCTCGGCCTCTTCAATCATAGCAACGGACTGTTTTACCATTGTTGTAGTCAAAAGAACAAAAGTTGAACAAAAAATTCGACTAGGAAATACAAAGACAAGGTTTGAGTTCTGGAATGTTTACCTTCAGCCTCATCCTTGGAAACTTTCAATTGAGCATTTTCAAGTCGGAGAGCTTTGATTTCTTTCCGCTTGTTGCAAACATTCTTCAATAAATCCTGGTTATAGGAATATACTTTCTGTAAGTTAGAATACCTAGAGTCAGAAGTCTACTAAAGACTCGGGCTAATATTTTTACTAATATCAGCACGAGCCTTGCGGGCTACACTAGTTCATTCTTTGGCATCCTAAGGAAGCATAAAACCGGATTTGACTGTCCAGCTTCATGCTTGGGGGCTAGAGGATATGATATGAAATAAGGAAAAACGTGAGTTGGAATTCTGACTTACATATTGTTCACAAGTGAGTTTGTTCAAACTCGCATTCACTTCGGTGGTAACCTTCTCGGCGAGGTTTAGGGGGACCACTGGCGCAGTTAGAAGCTCGTTGGTCCTCAGCTTCTCGTCGCGAAGATAGACTTGTTCAAGAAGATCAGAGTGCTTGATGTCCTCTTCTTCTTGTGCTTCTTCTTCGGCAGAGATTGTCCGGCTTTATAGGCATTGTCGGGCCAGCCATTGGATCTCCTCCGCATATTTATGAGATAAGCCAAATTTGGCAAGTCCCGGATTGCTCAGGAGATTGTCAGCGAAGACCTCTGCCGAGGGATCATTACCCAAAGAGGGTTCACCCTTATCAAAACTTGAGTCACCCATGGTGATGTCAGTCTGTGATCCGAGGATCACTGGCTCTGCTGGTTGAGCCGGATCTTCTGCAACGATCGGAGATGGAGTAATCTCTGGCGCTATAGAAGGCTGAGGGGCAGGAGTCGAAGGAGCTACGGCAGGAGAAACCAAGTTTAGTTTCGACTGGCGTAGAGGCTTCAAGGTAACCCCTTTCCCTTTGCCCTTGGTGAGCTATTTAGCTCCGAGAAGGTAATAGAACATGGAATGTTACATCTCAGAAAGAATTAAGACCTATAATACAAAGACCTTGTGAGGAAAGATTACCTCTTCACAATGGGCACTTCCTTTGTGCCAATGGCCACTGTCGGAGCTTTGCGTTTCCGAGGAACAACATCCGGCAGTGGAACCAATTCTCCCTCATCCTGAGAAAACTCAGGAGGATATCCCTCGATAGGATCAAACTCCAACTCGGGGAGGTCGGCAAGATGAAAAGAAGAAGTATCTCATTATTGCGAAATAATATAAAGATGAGCATATAAAAAGAGTTGCTGCTGAAGCTTACTGGCACAACGGGATATTCCGATGTGTGCATGTCCAGGGACAGCTCCGGAATCTTCCTCTCAATTCGCTCCCTTATCAACAATTTGATATAGCATACATAATCTTTTGCCGTATAGGCTTTGGGGCTGATGCGGAGGGAATCCTTCTTCGACGACATGATGGAGTGCATCAGTCGATCTCCATGATGTTGAAGAGGCTGGATCCGGCGTGCCACCTAGCAGTGAACTAAGTCGGACCCTCTCAGGCCCTTGTGTTTCATCAAATACTCGATCCACCTCTTGGTGAGGAGCAGATCGTCACTGAGAGCCGGAGCAACCTCATCCCAGGATTCTTGGGGCGTGGTGGCTCCATCGACAAAAGCCGGCAAAGCAGTAGCTTTGCCAGAAGCGGGAATATCCTTGTGATAGAAAAAGGTGGATGGCCATTGCTTGACCGACTCACTGGCCATAATCCGAGGATAGACGCGCTCTTGCCTAACCGAAAATCTAATAGTACCGGTAATATAAGGATTACCGGCAGTAATGGGATTTCTCCGGACATGGAAATAATACCGAAAGAGAGTAAGTCTCGGCCTAATGCCGAGATACCCCTCGCACAAAGATGCGTAAGCGCTCATCTCTAAGATGGAGTTCGGGGGGAGATGATGGAGATGAACTCTGTAATGATCTATGACCTTGGAAAAGGAATCTGAGGGAGGAAAGCTCAGACCTCTGTCAAGGTGAGTGCCGAAGTGCACTCGCTCGTTGTTGCGAGGGTGGGGGATGGTTTCACCGAAGCCGCTCCGCTAGTCGGTGGCACAGAGGAGCCCTTCTTCTTCTATGTCATGGAGCTTGGCATCGTCGAGGACGCATGGGATCCAAACCCCGTGATTGCTCTCCTTCTCCGCCGCTGTTGTCGTCGCTATCATCATCGCCGTACCGGAAGATGATGCAGAAGCCATTTTGCCGGTGTGTCGGTGACCTTTGATGGGCGGCGCTGGAAATTTTTGGGGAGCAGAGGAGCTCTAGGTTCATGGGAGGCGTAGGGGAGAAGGTAACGGCGCAAAGTGCTGGGAAGGGGAGATGAGGAATATGATTCTCACCACTTATATCCACCGGCCACGTCAAGATTCGTGTAAAATGCTACAGTGAACGGGCCATGCATCGTGGAAGGAACTGGGAAACCCCCACGCGATGATTACACCGCCTCGATCTCCACACACGCATTGAAACGGCGCCTCGGTTCCGCGAAAGGCGGACCCACCAACGGTCGTGCTGACAGGAAATGTCTGTCAGTGACATGACTTGACCATGACTAGGTTCAGGTTACGTCACAGACCAAGTTCTGGCTTAGTTTGAATTTCGAGCTGGAAATACGAATAAACGTATTTATAGGTCCGACTCATTTTTTGAGACCTAGATCGTATCTTTTCTTTTGAAGTTTCAGGAACCCTTCAAGATTCTGAAAGCCGAAGATAAAGCTAGATGATGATGAACCCGACTTTATTTGGATCTTGGAGGCCTCCGGGGGCAGCTGTTGGGGATATACTTTCCGGGTATCCTCACTATACCTCACTGACCAGGGTGGCCCACTTTGGGTTAGGGGAATGTTCGTTTGCGGTACCAAACTTGGTGGGTGAGCGCACCGCGGTACCCGAGTTTCCATCAATCGCGCGGAGGGGCCATAGTAGATTCGCCAATTGTCCAGAAGGGCCAAATGGGGGTGAATACAAATCTAACGGCCAAATGGTCGTTTGAACCAGACGAAAAATGGTTGAACTCAAATACCGCCGTTAGGTCAACTCTTCTTGCCCCGCCATGTCAGTATTCCCCGTTATCTTTTGCGATCATGGACTAGCTTACCCCTGCGTGGACGAGATCTATTTCTTTGCTCTGCTCTGGTCTTCTCCCCTGCTCCCCTCCCCATAACATTTGCTTAGCTCCGGCTGCTCGTCTCAGATCGGAGCTCGCACTTGCTCTAATTTGCGTCTCCGCCATTTCAGGTCAACCTCCCACGCCTCTAATCGAAGCTCGCAGCCGTCGCCATTGCATCATCCGCCGTATCGGAGCTTCGCGTCCCCGGACTAATATCTTGCCTCTGGCTAGTCCTTCTCACACGGCGGAGCGCATCCCGTCGGGCGATCCAGCCGCGACCGCCTCGGAAGTTGCGTGCGCAAGACCCGTGCATGGTAGCCCTGGCATAGCAGTTCGACAACCACGCTCTCATGGCCACCATGCTGGGCGTCTGTCCCGTCGTGTCGCCGGCAGAGTTGTTGTCGGCTTTCAAGTCTCGTTTTGGGATCAGACGAAATGAGGTCAACATTGAGGTATGCGCGCTGCCATTCGATTTTATCGTTCGGTTCGAGCACAACTCAGACACCGAGCGCGTTCTGCATTCTTCCCGTTCTTTCGAGTGCTGCGGGGAGAAAATGAGCTTCATGCATTGGCATCGCGCCTGTGGGTGGGACGATCGCTTGGGGCAGCTTTGTTTCTTCTCCAAACTCGGCTTTGACGGCCTCCCATTAGATGCTTGGGAGCCGGAGGCCCTCAAGCAGGTCATCAGTAGCCTTCGTGGCGAGCTGGTGGAAATCGTGCCACCGAGCGACAGATGGGTCATCGAGGTAAAGGCGTGGCTGAAAGATCCTGACGCCGTTCCTAAGATGTACGAGGTGCAGATTTCACGCAGGGCAGGGCGACAGCTTTGTTGGAAGCACCCGGTCATCATCCACCTAGAGGAGGTTCTAGACTCGATACATGGCATTCAGGGCCCCGAAGAGGCTGCCAGAAAGCGCCCTCGTCGCCTGCAGTGTTGGCCTAGAAGGATCGATGGCACAGGACCGCCACCGTTTCGTGACGGGGCACACAGTTTCAGTGGGGGGACCGGGCTTGGACGAGCTGGTGGTTCTGATTTCCCTTGGGTGAAGACAGAGCTCTAGTGAATTGCCATGGTATGTGTGGCTAATGAATTTGTAGTATGGAGAGCGTAGCAGGAAGTTAGCATCGACTAAAAATGTGTAATAGTTTGAATCGATGTAGTACATGTGTGTAATAGTTTGAAGTAGTATGTGTGTGTAATAGTTTGAATCGATGTAGTATGTGTGGGTAATGAATTTGATGTAGTTTGTGTGCGTGTAATAGTTTGAATCGATGTAGTTGAACATCGTGCTTTATAATTTCTATGAATAACCAAGGACAACCTCATGAAAAGAGGGTGGTTTGGCAATGAGCAATGTCAATTCTGTGGATGCCAGGAAAATGTAGTCCATCTCCTCTTCAAGTACTCCCTCTGTTTCAAAATATAAGATGTTTTAGCTTTGTGAATGGAGCGTATCTAGACATCTTTTAGTGATGGTGCTTTCTAAACCTAGATGAACCTACATACTAAAAGGGGACTAGATACACTTCATTCACAAAGCTAAAACATCTTATATTTTGAAACGGAGGGAGTACAAGGTAGCTACATTTGTAACACGTTGAACTGCAGGACCATTTTGCAGGCAACACAAGACAAAGGAAAAAATGGTTTATAGCACAGACAGCAGACGCAAAATCTGTAGTCTGGGATAAAAGATGCCAGTTAACTGGATTGAACCACGACTAGTAATTGAAGGAAATAGGTACTTGATAGTATTTGCTTACAACAGTAGTACTTCCATACAAAAGGGTCTTATACCTGCACAAAAGTGGGCTAAACTTCCTACTAGTTTATAGAACAATTCGTCAGCATTTCATCTACAAAAGACATTCTTCAGTCTGAACTTAACTATTCTGCAATGAAGAAACTATAGATCTCCACCAGAAAAGTTGGCTGGCCAATTGCCTTGAGAGGACATAAGTTCTTTGATCATTTAACCCAAACTGATCTATTGCCTTCCCGCCAAACTACAAGAAATCTGCATCGTTCATGCACGAGCGATTTGCGTGCGCCAGTCCCGGTTCAGTTGGACCATCCGCGCCGCCGCAACGATTTCTTCGAAACTGAAATTCGACATCTCCTTCTCGGGATCGTAGGTCCGTGTGAACTCGAACCTGAATTCCGGGGCTGAGCTGATGCCCGCCGCCGGCTCCGGCTGTCGAACAATCCAGGATGCTGAGTGTAGACGCTTGGTCGCCGCCATGGTACAGCCTTCGACGGTGCGTAGGATAGAGCGTCTTTGCCGCAGACGGTGTGCTCCCAGCCTACCCCACTGAGGTAAGGTAGTCCGCGCCAAAGCATGGACGCGAGAGTTCCTAGACCTTGGTGTTTCCCTGTTTGAGGGTGTGTACCCTCGGCGGCGGCATGCTCTCATGAATTATTTGATAAGTACCTTGTTCCCATTGCCTAGAGCATGCTGTAATGCTGCCGCACGATTTATCCACATCGCTCTCTTGGCCCTGTGGCTTGCCGCATCTGGCGCCGACGACGGCGCAGTCGCCGCCGCGGCCGATTCGGGAACATCATCCGCCTGGCAGGGCAATGGGAGACCGGCCTTGAAGTAGAGCTTCATGGCCTGCCTTAGAGGGGCTAAATACCCCAGTTTCAGCGGCTGTCGCGGAGGCGGCAGCGGCTTAGGCGGGGCCATGTTACCCTAGTTGGTGCGGCGCGGAGGAGCTGCGCAAGGTGAACTGTGGTTAGTCGAAGAAGGGGAGTGAAAGACTGACAGTAGGTTTGGACTACGGGCACGCGTGAAAATAACCATTTCCCATTTCCTTAGAGGGTAATAATTCGACACTCTTGCATTAACAGCTCAATCTTTATTTCCCTTCTCAGCATAATAGTGTGAACGTATTAAAAAGATCGGTCGTGGCTACCCACCTCATCGGGCAATGTACTAGGACAGGTAGGAGACGGACCGGGTTTCATTTTAGAAATGTTGATGACTGTGCCCTTATGTTTATACGATATTATTTATATGCCACCATGTACCGTCGAGTGTAGCAACACCATCAGAAACAGGGATAACGACGTGGCATGTTTTATTTTTTTTAAGGGCATCAGAAACAAGGGATGCCGACGTGGCATGTTTTCTGACTGGCGGGCCCGCCCCTCCACCTTCGACGGCGCGCATCCCAGGTTCGAGGGGTGGTACCGCCCACCAACACATTATTGTGCAATTTTCCATGTGGGACCTGAATTCCGGCGCTGAGCTGATGCCCGTGTTGAACACAGAGAATTCTGAAAGAAGCTACTAAAAATAAATACTTTGAATTCTACATGCAAGTTTTGATCAAACGGACTGGCATGTGGGACCTGCTAAAAATTCCGTGAAGCACTCCCCGTGCATAGTGCGCTGACAGGTGGCATGTTTTCTGACAGGCGGGCCCATCTCCTCCACCTACGACGGCGCGCGTCCCAGGTTCGAGGGCTGGTGCCATCCACCAACACATTATTGTGCAATTTTCCATGCTTTGTCGCAACCAGCTCCGCTCCGCTCCTCTCCTCTGCTCCTGCCGCCGCCACTCCGCTCAATCGTGCACCGCTCTCGTCCCCTTGGGCTGCCCTCCCGCCTCCCTCCTGCTATCCTCACGCCTTCCTCCCTCCCTGCCCTGCCTCTTCCGCCCACCGCCCAATCACGTCTGGAATCGAAAATCGAGAGTCGGCCGTTAGGTTAGGGGACCAATGACGCTGGTGATCTGGATCCCGCTCGGAGATGGATCCTGCGAGGCTTGAGAGCACGGATATGGGTCCTGCACAGCTGGAGAGCATAGAATCTCCTTCAAGTCTGGAGAGCACAGAGGACAACGAAACGGGGGGAGAGGTAGCGGGGTGCAGAGCTTTGGAGGTATGGAGCCGGAGAAGGTGTCGTGCATCCACATTGAAAGGTGAGAACTATGATTACTTATCCGCATACCCCAATTAGCGTTTATAGTCCCGTGGTGATGCCAAAGATATGGGTTGGTAACCGCAGGACGTCTGTACAGCTTGTCCTTGAGCATGATGCTTTGTCAAGCGAGCATGAAGGCACTGAAACGTGTGGCGGTGCGGATGATGATGAGAAAGCATATCCAAACGTGGTTGCTGACCCTGATAGGATGGAGAGTAGGGAATATTTGGTTGATTCGAACTTTGAGCCTGGCTATGGGACTGATGAGGAAGAGGAATGTGAAGATGTGGAAATGGGATGTAGATACGACGACGAAGACGTGGACAGGCCAGTGATACACTTTGACAGGGACAATCCTACAATTGATGAGGGGACTGTCTTTGATAATGTGGAGGACTGCAGATATGCAGTTGCAACCTATGCAATCAGAGTTGGGTTCGAATTTATTATTGAAAAGAGCGACCAAAAGAGATTTAGGGTGCACTGTAGGAAAAGTAATGTGTGTAAATGGAGATTACATGCATCTCCAATGTGGGGTGGACACCCATTTCAGGTTGCAATAGCTACATTTAGTTTCAGTCTTTCTCATATTTATTCTGCTGATAACTAGCTCTGAATTATTTGGATTCTTATCGAATGCAGATCAAAGTAAACACGAAGGAACACAACTGCCCTAATACTTCTTTAAGTGGTAAAATTAGACCGGCGACTACCAAGTGGATTGCTGCTACTATACTTGACTGGGTGAGGCAGGATCAACATTGGACCAGCTGAACTCAGAGCAAAGATTAGCAAAAAGTTTAACGTTCTGATTCCTTATCACAGAGTCTTTGATGGGAAGGAGATGGCTCTAGACTTCATTCAAGGCAAGTGGAATGACAGTTTTCATATGTTGTATAGTTTCAAAGCTCAGGTAGAGAAAACATCACCTGGTAGTGTTGTTGACATCGATTACGAGGTTGTGAAAGGGAGAGAGAAGGTCTCGAGGGGTCAGGTATAAGCAAGCAGATAAGATATGCTTCAGGAGATGTTTTGTCTGCCTGAAGGCATGCTGCAAGGGGTTCCTAGACGGCTGCAGGCCATACTTGGCAATAGGCGCAACTTTTTTAACAGGGAAGTTCAGGGGACATGTTGCTTTTGCTTGTGCTTTGGATGCGCATAATTGGCTTCTACCCGTAGCTTATGCTGTTCTTGAGGGTGAATCAAATGAAAGTTGGACATGGTTCATGCAGAGACTACGGGAAGTAATTGGTCACCCTGAAGGCTTGGTGATACACACCGGTGCATCCGAGGGTCTTGAGAATGCTGTTGATGCTGTGTTTCCTGGGGTTGAGCATAGGGAATGCATGCGGCACCTCGCTACTAACTTCACGAAGAAGTTCGAAGGAAAGATCTTTGAAGAGGACTTGTGGCGATCAGCATACACATACATCCCAAGCACGCATGCTACTTACTTGCAGAACATGTATGTAGTTCCAAAGGTGAAAAAATACCTTGAGGAACATCACACCAAGCTATGGGCCAGAAGCAAGTTTGGTGAGTTAAGCAAGGTGGATTTTGTATGCAATAATTTGGCAGAGAGTTTCAATGATAAGATTTCGGGCATGAAGACACTTGGAATTGTTATTTTTTTGGATGCAATAAGACAATGCATAATGGTGAAGATAGATTTAAGGCAAAGAATTTGTGCAAGAAAATTTTTAGGCCATAAAATAGTTCCAAAGGTGGTTATGTTACTCAATGCAAGAACCAGGGAAATGAGAACGATAAAGATGAGGGTGGTCAGAAGTTCCAGAACATTGGCTGAGGTTTATGCAGAATACAAGCCTGGAAGTGAATGGAGGTACACTATAGACATTGGAAACAAGACTTGTTCATGCAGGCAGTGGCAGATTACTAGTCTGCCATGTCACCATGCAATTTACTTCATCTTAAAGCTTAGAGGTAACGGAGCTGAAATAGAGAACTATGTCGACAACTATTTCTCTGTGGACAAGTTTGCTGCAACTTATGCAGAAAACGTACCACCTATGGCTGATGAAAATGATTGGGAGATCGTCGATCCAGGGTTCAAACTTCAACCACCAGTTCTTAGGAGGCCACCTGGGAGTCCTAGAAAGCTAAGGATCGTAGCCTCCGCCAATAAAGGTCCAAGGCTTGGTGCTAGGAAAAGGAAATGCGGACGTTGTGGCGGATTCGGCCATATCAAGAGGTTGTGCAAAAACCTAGTTACACATGCTATTGTCCCTGTTCACACCCCGGTGGCAGAAAATAAGGCTTCTCAGCCAGAACTGGCGGAAGAGCAGCGCGAAGACGGTGATGAACACTCGGAGGAAAACGTACGTAAGAAGCCAATTTATGAAGAAGTGGGGGTGCCGGCGAGAAAAGGGTGTGAAAAGATACAAAAGGGTAAGCGGAACGGGCAGGAAAGGGCAAATAATGGAGGTATATTAGAATATGAAGAAGTTGCAGGGGTGATTGAGGATGTTCTTGAGGATCTTTCGGCTAACTGCAGGAGAAATAATAAATCCCTGCCAATTTCATCTTTGTACGATTCTCCAGATGAAAGGTAAGCTTAAAAATTGTTTTATTTGCCATTTTATCATTTTTTATCCTCATCAACTGATGCTTAATGCAGCGTGGGCTAGCAGACTAATAAGAGGAGCAGAAAGATGCGGGCACAGTAACGTCCTATGTTGAATTGTATCATTGAAACTAAACTGGCTGTGTCGTCTTTATTTATATCTGGCGCGTGCAACGAGTCTGTGATGGAGTCATGTGGACCAGATTACATTTTTTTAAAATATTATTACATTAATTTTTTACCTGCGTTTGGATGCGGCTACTAGTTCACATCTCCCTTGCATTCCCATCTCCTCTGGCGCACTCTAGAATTATGGTTGTGCCATCAAGTAGCAGAGTCAGCGTATTGTCCCATCAGGTGTAAACGCAATGACTTTGTTCGTTCAGAATTTGACGATTTTTTATTAGTTTAAAAGACAGAGAAACCTAAAACATGTATCTAGACATGTTTTGAGTATAGACACATTTATTAAATATCTAAAAAAACTAAGTCAGATATATCTGGATAGGAGTAGTACACTATTACAACACGCTCGATCCCTTCTCCTCAGGCGCACTCCAAATTATGGCTGTGCCATCAAGTGCGGGGAGCAGAGTCAGCGTATTGTCCTATCAGATATGCCAGGGAACGCGCGAACTTTATTTTCAAGATTGGACGAGTCTCGATCGAGTAGTTTCAAAGACAAAGACAACTAAAACATGGCCAACATATATAGATTATGACGATAATCGACCATGACTCAGGTGACCCAGATCCAAAGAGCGCATTAAGATACGTACATAGATAGGTGGTATGTGAGAAGAACACACATTTCAATGACTCTGGTTGTTGTTGGTGAAATGACACACATGCAATGACACTGGTGGATCCATATGTGGTATGTGAAAAGAACACACATGCAAAATGACTCTGGTTGTTACTAAAAAGAACACACATGCAATGACACTGGTGGATCCATAGGTGGTATGTGAAGAGATCACACATGCACAATGACTCTGGTTGTTATTACTAAAAACAACACACATGCAAAATGACACTGGTGGGATCCATGGGTGGATTGTGAAAAGAAAACACATTTCAATGACACTGGTGGATCCATAGGTGGTATGTGAAAAGAACACACATGCAAAATGACTCTGGTTGTTGTTACTAAAAAGAACACACATGCAATGACACTGGTGGATCCATGGGTGGATTGTGAAAAGAGCACACATGCAATGACACTGGTGGATCCATATGTGGTATGTGAAAAGAACACACATGCAAGGACTCTGGTTGTTGTTAGTGAAAAGAACACACATGCAATGACACTGGTGGATCCATGTTGTTGTTAGTAAAAAGAACACACATGCAATGACACCGGTGGATCCATGTGTGGTCTTTGAAGAGAACACACATGCAATGACACTGGTTGTTGTTACTAAAAAGAAAACATGAAATGACACTGGTGGATCCATAGGTGGATTGTGAAGAGAACACACATGCAATGACACTAGTGGATCCATAGGTGGTATGTGAACAGAACACACATGCAAAATGACTCTGGTTGTTGTTATTAAAAAGAACACACATGCAAAATGACACTGGTGGGATACATGGGTGGATTGTGAAAAGAAAACACATGCAATGACTCTGGTGGATCCATAGGTGGTATGTGAAAAGAAGATACATGCAAAATGACTCTGGTTGTTACTAAAAAGAACACACATGCAATGACACCGGTGGATCCATGGGTGGATTGTGAAAAGAACACACATGCAATGACACTGGTGCATCCATATGGGGTATGTGAAAGGAACACACATGCAAAATGACTCTGGTTGTTACTAAAAAGAACACACATGCAATGACACTGGTGGATCCATGTGTGGTCTCTATAGAGAACACACATTTCAATCACACTGGTAGATCCATATGTGGCATGTGAGAAGACCACACATTTCAATGACTCTGGTTGTTGTTAGTGAAATGGCACACATGCAATGACACTGGTGGATCCATAGGTGGTATGTGAGAAGAACACACATTTCAATGACTCTGGTTGTTGTTACTAAAAAGAACACACATGCAATGACACTGGTGGATCCATAGGTGGTATGTGAAGAGATCACACATGCAAAATGACTCTGGTTGTTGTTACTAAAAAGAACACACATGCAATGACACTGGTGGATCCATGGGTGGATTGTGAAAAGAACACACATGCAATGACACCGGTGGATCCATAGGTGGTTTGTGAAAAGAACAAACATGCAAAATGATTCTAGTTGTTGTTACTAAAAAGAACACACATGCAATAACACTGGTGGATCCATAGGTGGATTGTGAACATAACACACATGCAATGACACTGGTGGATCCATAGGTGGTATGTGAGAAGGACACACATTTCATTGACTCTGCTTGTTGTTAGTGAAAAGAACACACATGCAATGACACTGGTGGATCCATAGGTGGTATGTGAAGAGATCACACATGCAAAATAACTCTGGTTGTTACTAAAAAGAACACACATGCAATGACACTGGTGAATCCATGGGTGGATTGTGAAAAGAACACACATGCAATGACACTGGTGGATCCATGGGTGGATTGTGAAAAGAGCACACATGCAATGACACTGGTGGATCCATATGTGGTATGTGAAAAGAACACACATGCAATGACACTGGTGGATCCATGTGTGGTCTGTGAAAAGAACACACATTTCAATGACTCTTGTTGTTGTTAGTAAAAATAACACACATGCAATGACACTGGTGGATCCATGTGTGGTCTCTGAAGAGAACACACATGCAATGACACTAGTTGTTGTTACTAAAAAGAACACACATGCAATGACACTGGTGGATCCATAGGTGGATTGTGAAGAGAACACACATGCAATGACACCGGTGGATCCATAGGTGGTATGTGAAAAGAACACACATGCAAAATGACTCTGGTTATTGTTACTAAAAAGAACACACATGCAAAATGACACTGGTGGGATCCATGGGTGGATTCTGAAAAGAAAACACATGCAATGACACTGGTAGATCCATAGGTGGTATGTGAAAAGAACACACATGCAAAATGACTCTGGTTGTTACTAAAAAGAACACACACGCAATGACACCGGTGGATCCATGGGTGCATTGTGAAAAGAACACGCATGCAATGACACTGGTGGATCCATATGTGGTATGTGAAAAGAACACACATGCAAAATGTCTCTGATTGTTACTAAAAAGAACACACATGCAATGACACTGGTGGATCCATAGGTGGTATGTGAAGAGATCACACATGAACAATGACTCTGGTTGTTATTACTAAAAAGAACACACATGCAAAATGACACTGGTGGGATCCATAGGTGGATTGTTAAAAGAAAACACATTTCAATGACACTGGTGGATCCATAGGTGGTATGTGAAAAGAACACACATGCAAAATGACTCTGGTTGTTGTTACTAAAAAGAACACACATGCAATGACACTGGTGGATCCATGGGTGGATTGTGAAAAGAGCACACATGCAATGACACTGGTGGATCCATATGTGGTATGTGAAAAGAACACACATGCAAGGACTCTAGTTGTTGTTAGTGAAAAGAACACACATGCAATGACACTGGTGGATCCATGTTGTTGTTAGTAAAAAGAACACACATGCAATGACAATGGTGGATCCATGTGTGGTCTCTGAAGAGAACACACATGCAATGACACTGGTTGTTGTTACTAAAAAGAAAACATGAAATGACACTGGTGGATTGTGAAGAGAACACACATGCAATGACACTAGTGGATCCATAGGAGGTATGTGAAAAGAACACACATGCAAAATGACTCTGGTTGTTGTTACTAAAAAGAACACACATGCAAAATGACACTGGTGGGATACATGGGTGGATTGTGAAAAGAAAACACATGCAATGACTCTGGTGGATCCATAGGTGGTATGTGAAAAGAAGATACATGCAAAATGACTCTGGTTGTTACTAAAAAGTACACACATGCAATGACACCGGTGGATCCATGGGTGGATTGTGAAAAGAACACACATGCAATGACACTGGTGGATCCATATGGGGTATGTGAAAAGAACACACATGCAAAATGACTCTGGTTGTTACTAAAAAGAACACACATGCAATGACACTGGTGGATCCATGTGTGGTCTCTGTAGAGAACACACATTTCAATCACACTGGTAGATCCATATGTGGCATGTGAGAAGAACACACATTTCAATGACTCTGGTTGTTGTTGGTGAAATGACACACATGCAATGACACTGGTGGATCCATAGGTGGTATGTGAGAAGAACACACATTTCAATGACTCTGGTTGTTGTTACTAAAAAGAACACACATGCAATGACACTGGTGGATCCATAGGTGGTATGTGAAGAGATCACACATGCAAAATGACTCTGGTTGTTGTTACTAAAAAGAACACACATGCAATGACACTGGTGGATCCATGGGTGGATTGTGAAAAGAACACACATGCAATGACACCGGTGGATCCATAGGTGGTTTGTGAAAAGAACAAACATGCAAAATGATTCTAGTTGTTGTTACTAAAAAGAACACACATGCAATAACACTGGTGGATCCATAGGTGGATTGTGAACATAACACACATGCAATGACACTGGTGGATCCATAGGTGGTATGTGAGAAGGACACACATTTCATTGACTCTGCTTGTTGTTAGTGAAAAGAACACACATGCAATGACACTGGTGGATCCATAGGTGGTATGTGAAGAGATCACACATGCAAAATAACTCTGGTTGTTACTAAAAATAACACACATGCAATGACACTGGTGAATCCATGGGTGGATTGAAAAGAACACATGCAATGACACTGGTGGACCCATGGGTGGATTGTGAAAAGAGCACACATGCAATGACACTGGTGGATCCATATGTGGTATGTGAAAAGAACACACATGCAATGACACTGGTGGATCCATGTGTGGTCTCTAAAGAGAGCACACATTTCAATGACTCTTGTTGTTGTTAGTAAAAATAACACACATGCAATGACACTGGTGGATCCATGTGTGGTCTCTGAAGAGAACACACATGCAATGACACTAGTTGTTGTTACTAAAAAGAACACACATGCAATGACACTGGTGGATCCATAGGTGGATTGTGAAGAGAACACACATGCAATGACACCGGTGGATCCATAGGTGGTATGTGAAAAGAACACACATGCAAAATGACTCTGGTTATTGTTACTAAAAAGAACACACATGCAAAATGACACTGGTGGGATCCATGGGTGGATTCTGAAAAGAAAACACATGCAATGACACTGGTAGATCCATAGGTGGTATGTGAAAAGAACACACATGCAAAATGACTCTGGTTGTTACTAAAAAGAACACACACGCAATGACACCGGTGGATCCATGGGTGCATTGTGAAAAGAACACGCATGCAATGACACTGGTGGATCCATATGTGGTATGTGAAAAGAACACACATGCAAAATGTCTCTGGTTGTTACTAAAAAGAACACACATGCAATGACACTGGTGGATCCATAGGTGGTATGTGAAGAGATCACACATGCACAATGACTCTGGTTGTTATTACTAAAAAGAACACACATGCAAAATGACACTGGTGGGATCCATGGGTGGATTGTTAAAAGAAAACACATTTCAATGACACTGGTGGATCCATAGGTGGTATGTGAAAAGAACACACATGCAAAATGACTCTGGTTGTTGTTACTAAAAAGAACACACATGCAATGACACTGGTGGATCCATGGGTGGATTGTGAAAAGACCACACATGCAATGACACTGGTGGATCCATATGTGGTATGTGAAAAGAACACACATGCAAGGACTCTAGTTGTTGTTAGTGAAAAGAACACACATGCAATGACACTGGTGGATCCATGTTGTTGTTGTTAGTAAAAAGAACACACATGCAATGACAATGGTGGATCCATGTGTGGTCTCTGAAGAGAACACACATGCAATGACACTGGTTGTTGTTACTAAAAAGAAAACATGAAATGACACTGGTGGATCCATAGGTGGATTGTGAAGAGAACACACATGCAATGACACTATGGATCCATAGGAGGTATATGAAAAGAACACACATGCAAAATGACTCTGGTTGTTGTTACTAAAAAGAACACACATGCAAAATGACACTGGTGGGATACATGGGTGGATTGTGAAAAGAAAACACATGCAATGACTCTGGTGGATCCATAGGTGGTATGTGAAAAGAATATACATGCAAAATGACTCTGGTTGTTACTAAAAAGTACACACATGCAATGACACCGGTGGATCCATGGGTGGATTGTGAAAAGAACACACATGCAATGACACTGGTGGATCCATATGGGGTATGTGAAAAGAACACACATGCAAAATGACTCTGGTTGTTACTAAAAAGAACACACATGCAATGACATCAGGATCCATGTGTGGTCTCTGTAGAGAACACACATTTCAATCACACTGGTAGATCCATATGTGGCATGTGAGAAGAACACACATTTCAATGACTCTGGTTGTTGTTGGTGAAATGACACACATGCAATGACACTGGTGGATCCATAGGTGGTATGTGAGAAGAACACACATTTCAATGACTCTGGTTGTTGTTACTAAAAAGAACACACATGCAATGACATTGGTGGATCCATAGGTGGTATGTGAAGAGATCACACATGCAAAATGACTCTGGTTGTTGTTACTAAAAAGAAGACACATGCAATGACACTGGTGGATCCATAGGTGGATTGTGAAAAGAACACACATGCAATGACACCGGTGGATCCATAGGTGGTTTGTGAAAAGAACACACATGCAAAATGACTCTAGTTGTTGTTACTAAAAAGAACACACATGCAATAACACTGGTGGATCCATAGGTGGATTGTGAACAGAACACACATGCAATGACACTGGTGGATCCATAGGTGGTATGTGAGAAGGACACACATTTCATTGACTCTGCTTGTTGTTAGTGAAAAGAACACACATGCAATGACATTGGTGGATCCATAGGTGGTATGTGAAGAGATCACACATGCAAAATAACTCTGGTTGTTACTAAAAAGAACACACATGCAATGACACTGGTGAATCCATGGGTGGATTGTGAAAAGAACACACATGCAATGACACTGGTGGATCCATAGGTGGTTTGTGAAAAGAACACACATGCAAAATGACTCTGGTTGTTGTTACTTAAAAGAACACACATGCAATGACACGGGTGGATCCATAGGTGGATTGTGAAGAGAACACACATGCAATGACACTGGTGATCCATATGTGGTATGTGAAAAGAACACACATGCAATGACTCTGGTTGTTGTTAGTGAAAAGAACACACACACAATGACATTGGTGGATCCATGGGTGGATTGTGAAAAGAGCACAAATGCAAAATGACTCTAGTTGTTGTTACTAAAAAGAACACACATGCAATGACACTGGTGGATCCATAGGTGGATTATGAAATGAACACACATGCAATGACACTGGTGGATCCATAGGTGGTATGTGAGAAGAACACACATTTTAATGACTCTGGTTGTTGTTAGTGAAAAGAACACACATGCAATGACACTCGTGGATCCATAGGTGGTATGTTGTAACTACCTCGGTGAATTACGCTCTTAGTTACAAGCCTGGATGAGCGGAAATGGTTAAAATAGTACGGTGGGGCCAAATGCCACTCACAGGTAGACCTTTCGGCCGTCCTAACCATTTCCGAAACATCGGGACAAGAACGAGCGGCGTAATCGGCAGGCGAAGGGATCAACTACATACACAAATGAGTATGTATGCAAGCCACCATACAACAGTCCTCAGAGCCATTCCATCTAAAAGAAATAGAAATATTGCAACGCCATACGGCAAGATCCAAATATCCTAGATAGATATAATAGTTTAGGATATCTCCTCATACATCAAACATCAGAGTATCAAAGTGAAGGAAAACAAGATCCGAGTACGGATAAGAAGCAAATCGGCATAAGATGCCCCATAAATAAACTCATCCCGCCCACGTATCTCACGGATCCTGTTCGAATCTCTACACCGAGTGATCGTTGCCACATCGTTCGCTCCTCCACCCAAAGATCCATCTTGCGAGTTTACCTGCTCATCTCAATCAAACAATTTATCGTTTGAGACCCTAGGGTACTCAGCAAGTCTTTATGCCTCTAAAGGGACATAACACAGGGTGACGCAATTGCAGCAAAAGATAATACCTAACAATTCTAGGGATACTCGCTAACCATCCGCCTAACCAAAGATAGACGGATGTTCGTGAATTAATAACAATAGTTATAACAGTAATATTAACAGATCCATCCTCCTCCTCGCTTACCAACGAGGAAGCGGACGAACAGCCCCCCCATCCGTTGGCAGTTTTATTATCCATTCCATGAGTGTTGCACTATTTACTAGTCAGGTACTTAGTCAATTTAAAAACGGTACTTTAGTTATACTTGTCTATGATCGAGAAACTGTGCTCCAAGTCGTCCATAACCGTGGACACGGCTCTCAGAAAGATTTACCCTGCAGGGGTGCACAAATAGCAACACACACTCGATCAACCTCGGAAAAACCAAATCAAAACCCAACGAGGCATTCACGACAAAGCGATCACAGGATTCAGAAATGTTTCAGGGGGCCACCCCATTAGGCTACCCGCAACGAAGTTGGCCGGCTCCGAGACGGACCCAAGGTTTGCGTCAATGGCTATAAACGACTAGGAAGCCGAAAGTGTGACTGGGCTTGTCGATACCGCAAAAACACTCCGCATCCAAAATAGTACAGGTGCTCCTCACACAATCTTAAATAAATCAGTAAAGCATGGCATAAATACAGGATAGTAATAAAGCCCCAAACTACTTTGTGGCCCCAAGAAATAAGAATGAATCAAGCTCTGGCTCAGGGGGGGTTCATAAGCCTCCCGGATGTGGATAGTGCGAATATTCAAGGAACAGGAATCAAGTACTCGGGGTCCTACGGGACACAAGTGAGCATGAAGAACCAAATAGCAGATATTGCCCACCGGTGCCTCTGTCATTAGTTATCCCATTACTACTCAGGTTAAGTTGTTTGGGTACCTCGTTATCCATCAGACACTCACATACCCTACACATGCTGTTCTACGACCCGCATGGCTCAAACAACTCCTGTAGTAATGGCTCATGGGATGGAGGAGCAAGCTTCAGTGGGGTTTAAAAGTAAAGGCTATGCAGTACTTGGGATTCTGTTTAATGCAATCGCGACTCAATGATGCAAGAATAGGATAGAGGCAATAGGTACTATATGTATGCAAGCATGTGGTAGTGCTTGCCTCGCAGCTCGGTTGAAGCGAGGGATGGATCTGGGTAGTGCTCCTGGGTTTCTTGATATATCCCCTGCTCAGCGTCTATTCGAAGAAGAACCAAACAAACAAGGGCCAACATAAATAGAGTGCACAAGCATATGAATTAAAATGCGACAAGCAAACAATCATGCCATGATGAATGATGCACAATTTGCATGGCAATAATGTAGCATGGCATGGGTGAGGTGTGGAATACAAGAATAAAGCATTTTATGGAGTTTTAGTCACCTTTTATCCTCAAATAAGTTGCTGTATACTTTATATTTATATGATGCATGCTGCAATTCAGAACATGGAATGCATAGATAGAACGGGCTCGTCGCGCTGATCATTTTAGACATATCATTTGTCAAATTTGGAGTTATAAAACCAAAGTTATTAATTAATTAAAGAAAAGGGCATTTTATTGTAATTTTAATCAACTCGAAATTTAAAGTGTTCAAAATATATTTTGAAGGGCATATTTGAAATCCTCACATTTTTATGATTCAAAAACATATATCATTTGTATTATTTGGATTTATATTTTAAAAGTTAATTAAAACTGATTTGAATTTGAATTTAAAACACTTTCTGAAAAAGGTTTAATTAAAACAGATAAACGCAAAACTTTTTACACACGGAGGGGGCTAGCCCGAGTCGCTGACGGGTGGGGCCAGTCTGACTGGCGACGTAGCGCGCGAAAAAAAACCCTTTTACACCGCGGGCTGGCCTAGCCGCAACGGCAGTGGGGTCAGGCGTGAGCCACTGGCGTCACCCAATGGGGATGCACGACGGGCGGTCCGAGGACTGCACGGTGGAGTTTTCCCGGAACCTAAGGTGCCCTTTTGCGAAAGCGGTGGCCGACTGACAGGTGGGCTCCTGGGGCTGCGGGTTTAGGCGGGAAAAAAGGCAGGGGGCTAAGTGCAAGAAGGACATCGGCTGCTGCATCCACATTGATGGATCCGGCTCTGACGGTGGCGGACCTGGCTGTCTTCCGGCGACGGTGGCGATGCCTCTGCTGATTTAAACGTCGCCCAAAAACGAAAAACGTAGAGGAACCACGGGCTACATCTTCGTTCAGCGAACTTACGGAGGTGGTCTGCTACGGGCAGGGTGAGGAACAGGCGACGGATCTGCGGTTCTTTTCTGAACACGACGGACATCGCAAGGGCAAGCGCCAGCTCGCTCGACGGAACGTCCGGCGAGTCTGGGCTGCTAGGAGGAGGACGGACATGTCTAGGAGATTGAGAGGCTCACCAGGGGTCATCCGTGACGTCGTTGGCACGAGGGGTGGAACTGGACGGAGCACAGGCAGGGATTCTGCGAGCTTCTGATCCGGTGGCTGCGGCGTGCCCGGGGAGCTTCAGAGGACTCCGGCGAGGCGTGGCCGGTGCAGGGTGAGGTAGAGGAGACAGAGGGAGGTCCTGGTATGCCCGGGCGTGCTGCAACTCACCGGGCCGACGAGGGAGGAGGTAGACCAAGCTAGGTTTAGGTTTTTCTCGGGCGTGGCCTTGCCTTGGTTGGTTGGCCGAAGGAGGGGAGGAAGAGGGAGCCAGGCGAGGTGGATCTCGATCTGGGGCCGGTGGAAAAGATGAAGGTGGGAGGGAAGAGCACGTGGGAGGATGGTAGCTTTTGGCAAGGTAGAGAGAAGGTCTCGGTGACTTCTTCTCCTCTCTCTCTTGTTGTTTTGTTAAGAGAGAAAGAGGGGGACCAGGGGAGGGGCATGTGATGGAGCTGGTGGTTCATGCTCCTAAGGGAGAGGGTTAGCTCGGTTTTAGCTAGGGCATGCTAGAGAGGGTGGCTCGGGTTAGCTAGTTAGGGCTCGGGTTAGGGTTTTTGGTTAGGGGTAGGGCTTCGGCCTGGGGTAGGTTAGGGCTGGGGTTGGTGGTGAGCTGAGGTGGGACCAAGGAGGAAGGGTGGCCAGGTGGGGCCAGCCTGGTAGGGAGAGGGGACACCTCGGCATGCTGAGAGGAGAGGGTGAGAGAGAGAGGGAGATGGGTGGCTTAGGGTTTTGATGAGGAAAGAGGAGAGAGAGAGAGAGAGAGAAGATGATCCACTCAAAAATCAAATAAAACCAGAGGAGAACACATGGTGGTGATGGTTGCATGGCCCATGCAAAAATAATAAATGCCATGTATTATCCTTGTGAAAACAATAATGATGATATGGCATTATTCTTATGCCTTCCCAAGAAGCGGAATAAAACCAAGCAAAAGAATTTATAGGATTAGATCCACCCCACCCACATGAGCTAGAGAATAACTTCAAAAGAAAGAACTACAAGCTCATGGTTTAATGGGATGGCGGAATTATAAGGTGGTGACAAAGAGAGGTGATGGAATTGGAATAAAAGATATGCCCCCAACTCAACTTGGGCATTTAAACAACATATCAATAACCAAATACAATATCAAGAGGCAAATACAATTAACAATGCATATGAGAGAAGAACCAAATCAAAAGGGTTTTATATGATGCTCAAATGCAAGGTGGCATGATGACATGAGCATGATATCATTATGATGCAACAATTATATATAGGAAGTAGCATATATATAGACTAGGCTAGTAGCATTGCAATTGTTAGACGATTGGGATGCTACAACTCTCCCCCACTAAACAAGAATCTCGCCCCGAGATTCCTAGGAAAAAGAAAACAACACAAGGAGAGGCGGTTGTTCGGAACGAAGGTGACCCTCATGTTCCCAAGTTGATGAACAACGGAATGGTGCGACCACTACACCTTGCAAAACTTGCTAGACTTGTTGCGAGTCTTGCGTTTTGCTTGAGAAACAACGGGTTAGAAGAGTTGAAGGATTGTCGTGAGGCAAGAAGGTAGGATGAACATAGCTCCGGTTTTTCGAGAAACAAGATAAAAGACTAGAACCACTTGTGAAAGAAAAAGACAAGATGATGTATCATGAATAAAGAAAGACACACCGTTAAGATTAAAGATTTACCGATACTAGAGAGGATGAATCTTTGTCTCGCCGGAAGAAAAGAGCTAGGTTGGAGAGGTTTGAACCACTATGACAATAGCATCGTATCTTCTCTCGGATTTGAGAAATGAAGTACGGAAACAATATTGCCTTCAAACAATAGAGTCCCTTGATATGAACAGAAAAATTTAGTTAGACATCGTCGGATTAGATTATTCTTGCGCTGGTAAGACCCAACGGATCACGCAATTGAGGTGCGCGGATATAACTTCCAGAGACGGATGTGAAGCCAGATCATGGTGGAATCCCGAGAAGCAAAGAATATGGAGGATCTGGAGTTTATTGTAGATATACTTATTGCTTTCTTTAGCCTTGAGGCTAACGCAATAGATTTGCGGCTGATGGCCTCAACCATAATTGGCTTTACCACAGAAAAAGAATTGATGAAACAAAGAGAGAGATAGTTTCCTTTCATCTTGTTTGGGGATGCCGAGCATCGGTAGAATGACGAGGACAGAAAAGAGTTTGCATTTGTTTCCGCCAGATAATTGAAGATTTTGCTCCATCTAGAATAGACAGACCACCAACAAAAGATTATTGATTACTTTCTTCGAGAGAGCACTCCAGAAAAACAAGGACGGAAGTAAAAGTATCGAGGGATAAAGGCCACTTCTAACTTCCGTGGAATGAGTGAAATCACATTAATTCACCCATTCAATGTACAAGAGCGAATGATAAGAGTAGTGGTATGGTAGCTACTCCATCCCGCACTCAAAGCATTACTCCGCACATTAATAAGAAAACCATGCAACCCAACTACCGAAACAGACTGAAGGTATTGACAATAACTCATGGAACTTCGTTAGAAAACAAGGATAGATGCAAACGATTCGCCAGATTCATAGATAGATAAAGATGATGATGTTGTCGTCATGTCTGAAGTACCAAGCCACCAGAGAGATATGAAGGAAGATTACGGATAAGAACTGCAAGATTCAACAGCTACAGAAAAGATAGCACCAACTTGAACAGAAGGAATACAAGATCTGGAAGGTCTTCATGGCCTCCGGTGGATTGAGCATAGACGATAGAGCGAGAGGGTTTCAAGAGATTACTTAACGATATAGAGGTGAAAAGAACTCCATGTTGTTCTTGAAAAGATTGAGAGAGGTTTAGCGGTCTTGAGGAAAATCTTTAGCGAAACAACGATGATAACTTGCCAACAAGGAAAACTCCGGGTTTGATTGAAGATGGAAGCTGGAATTAACAATGGACTTGCTGATTCCAGAATTGAAGTAATGTATTTAGCAGAAGGACGTGGTCGAGATAGGTGACTTCAAGAAGCCAGAATTCTCACTTTGAGACTTTGCACAGCAAGGTGCTCACGAAGCTTGAGAGAAAGAGACACAGATGATCTTCCATGTCCTTCCATTGATATGGAATAGGCAAGCATATTATCAACATATACCACCATGGATTAACAGGATATTCCCAGAATATCAAGTTCAAGAGGCGGGAGAAACAAACAAATGCTCGAAACACTTTCTGAGCTCAACGCTCTTTGAAAGATCAACGTTACGAGTAAGGATTCATGTTGGAAAGATGCACTGGTAGAATAGATTATCTGGTCCTTCGGAAGAACATGTGAAATGCCACCTGGTTCACATTGTCGATCGGATCACCGGTTACAAAGATAAAGAGATCTTGGATAAAGAACCGATGATAGCTCATACCTCAAGCAAAGCTATCAGAGACGAAAAGATGCAATTCCCTCGTATCAAAGAGAATATTGCAGATATGGAGTTCAAAAAGATGTGCCGCATGATGGACAGATGATAGACCGCCGTAGTGCCTTGAGAAACTCCGGATTGCCAAAGATTCTTGAATATGCATAGATATGATCACGGTGTACTCAAAATCACAGGAGATAACCGTCACCATTCAACCGTCACCATTTGGAGGATAGTGGTGATTGCATTTTCCATATTCCACTCATGATAAGTGTCATATAGCTATGCCGAGAACCAAATTACAATCACCAGCATCGGATCGACACATGTTATGTAATTAGCCCAAGAGAATTGGAGATGAAATGAAACTCTAGGATTAAGCGTCGGTGACAAAAAAATGAGTTAGCATGGACATGCTGATAAAAGGGAGATAGATAATGTTTCACACACGACTGAAAAGGAGTGTGGGAGCACAGATGTATCAAAGAAAAAAATTCCGCATTTTCGGCATTAAAATACCAATAGATGCGCAAAATCACTTATCAGGTAGAGATTAGCAACTCCACATTCTGTGAAAACATGCTGGAAGGAAGAACACCCTTAAGAAGATGGCACCTTTTAACAAGGAGTCAGATAGATCGCGCCGGTTTTCAAAAGCCTGTCAGTATGGAATGTACCAACAGTTGATAACCAAAGGCAGATTCTGATAACAAATTGGATGCAACAGATAGACAAGGAATTACACACACACACACTTCTATGGTACTACGGAAACCTAGAACACGTGAATCCTAGTTTGAATTTTAAGAAGAGGATTGAAAACGTTACACTTCCTTACTAGAAAAGGGTGGGTGGGTGGTTAAGAAGAAAAGTGGAAGCAGTCCTACTCTCATGTTTTGTTTTTTTTCTAGTATACATAGCTACCAAAAATATTTGCTAGACTGACAACGACCATTTGGCTGAGACCCTGAAGGGCGGGATGGCTCTGATACCAATTGTAACTACCTTGGTGAATTACGCTCTTAGTTACAAGCCTGGATGAGCGGAAATGGTTAAAATAGTACGGTGGGGCCAAATGCCACTCACAGGTAGACCTTTCGGCCGTCCTAACCATTTCCGAAACATCGGGACAAGAACGGCGGCGAATCAGCAAAAGGGGATCAACTACATACACAAATGAGTATGTATGCAAGCCACCATACAACAGTCCTCAGAGCCATTCCATCTAAAAGAAATAGAAATATTGCAACGCCATCCGGCAAGATCCAAATATCCTAGATAGATATAATAGTTTAGGATATCTCCTCATACATCAAACATCAGAGTATCAGGCGGAAGCGGAAAACAAGATCCGAGTACGGATAAGAAGCAAATCGGCATAAGATGCCCCATAAATAAACTCATCCCGCCCATAGATCTCACGGATCCCGTTCCGGAATCTCTACACCGAATGATCGTTGCCCACATCGTCGTCTCCTCCACCCGGTATCCATCTTGCGAGTTTACTGTTCATCTGAATCAAACAATTTATCGTGTGAGACCCTAGGGGTACTCGGCAAGTCTTTATGCCTCTAAAGGGACATAACAGGGTGGCGCAATTGCAGCAAAAGATAATACCTAACAATTCTAGGGATACTGCTAACCATCCGCCTAACCAAAGATAGACGGATGTCCGTGAATTAATAACAATAGTTATAATGATAATATTAATCAGATCCATCCTCCTCTCGCTACCAACGAGGAAGCGGACGAACAACCCCATCCGTTGGCGGTTTATTATCCATTCCATGAGTGTTGCACTATTTACTAGTCGGTACTTAGTCAATTTAAAAAAGCGGTACTTGTTATACTTGTCTATGATCGAGAAACTGTGCTCCAAGTCGTCCATAACGCGGACACGGCTCCAGAAAGATTTACCTAGGGGTGCACAAATAGCAACACACACTCGATCAACCTTGGAAAAACCAAATCAAAACCCAACGAGGCATTCACGACAAAGTGATCACGATTCAGAAATGTTTGAGGCCACCCCATTAGGCTACCATAGCGAAGTTGGCGGCTCGAGACGGACCCAAGGTTTTGTGTCAATGGTAAAACGGGGAACCCGAAAGTGTGACTGGGCTTGTCGATACCATGAAACACTCCGCATCCAAAGCAATACAGTGCTCCTCGCACAATCTTAAATAAAGCGATAAAGCATGGCATAAGTACAGGATAGTAATAAAGCCCCAAACTACTTTGTGGCCCCAAGAAATAAGAATGAATCAAGCTCTGGCTCAGGGGGGTTCATAAGCCTCCCGGATGTGGATAGTGCGAATATTCAAGGAACAGGAATCAAGTACTCGGGGTCCTACGGGACACAAGTGAGCATGAAGAACCAAATAGCATTGCTCACGGTGCCACTTTCATTAGTTATCCCATTACTACTCGGGTTAAGTTGTTTGGGTACCTCGTTATCCATCGACACTCACATACCCTACACATGATGTTCTCGACCGCATGGCTCAAACAACTCCTGTAGTAATGTCTCATGGGATGGAGGAGCAAGCTTCAGTGGGGTTTAAAAGTAAAGGCTATGCAGTACTTGGGATTCAGTTTAATGCAATCGCGACTCAATGATGCAAGAATAAGATAGAGGCAATAGGTACTATATGTATGCAAGCATGTGGTAGTGCTTGCCTGGCAGCTCAGTTGAAGCGAGGGATGGATCTGGGTAGTGCTCGTGGGTTTCTTGATATATCCCCTGCTCAGCGTCTATTCGAAGAAGAACCAAACAAACAAGGGCCAACATAAATAGAGTGCACAAGCATATGAATTAAAATGCGACAAGTAAACAATCATGCCATGATGAATGATGCACAATTTGCATGGCAATAATGTAGCATGGCATGGGTGAGGTGTGGAATACAAGAATAAAGCATTTTATGGAGTTTTAGTCACCTTTTATCCTCAAATAAGTTGCTGTATACTTTATATTTATATGATGCATGCTGCAATTCAGAACATGGAATGCATAGATAGAACAGGCTCGTCGCGCTGATCATTTTAGACATATCATTTGTCAAATTTGGAGTTATAAAACCAAAGTTATTAATTAATTAAAGAAAAGGGCATTTTATTGTAATTTTAATCAACTCGAAATTTAAAGTGTTCAAAATATATTTTGAAGGGCATATTTGAAATCCTCACATTTTTCTGATTCAAAACATATATTACATGTATTATTTGGATTTATATTTTAAAGTTAATTAAAACTGATTTGAATTTGAATTTAAAACACTTTGGAAAAGTTTAAATTAAAGCAGACAACAGAAAAACTTTTATTACTCAGACCAAACTAGCCACAGTCAGCAGGTGGGGCCGATGCTGACTTAGTGAAATAGCCTTGAAAACCTTACATCACATGGGCTAATCTGGCATGACCAATGGACCTGCGTCTGTGGCCAGACCTGTGCGCCAGTGGTTGGGCCTCGGTGACACACTGGCGAACCCGGGCTGCGGGTTGAAAGCATAAGCGAGAGGTGCCTTTTATAAAACCGCAGAGGCGAGACAGGTGGGAATTATGGCGAGGAGGCGGGTTGAGGAAAAACAAAATGGAAGGTTTGTGCAAAGGAGAGGTGCTCTTGTTTTCTTCCTCGCTTGGCCCAGCAGTGCCTTGTGACGAGGAAACAAGGCGCCCAGGGCTCAATCTGGCGTCCTCCTTGTGGCCTTCCCCTTCTTGATGGCTTGGGGGTTGTTGGGAGGTTTGACTACGGCGAGATATAGGTTCTGCGATGTCTGAAGCGAGCGGCGACAAACCAGCCCGTGCCGCAGGCGTTCGTCGCGGGATCCACTTCGTCTAGGAAGAAAAAACAGCGGGAGGTGTCAAGAGTGCAGCAACTCACGGGAGTGTGTGGAGGCGGTGGATCGGGCAGGGTGCGAGGATCGGCGCTGGCGGGACGGAGTTAGGGTTTGGCGTCGGTGTTGCGTCTTTGCGGCCAGTGGACTTCTCCTCCTCGGTTGGCGGTCGAGGTGAAGCAGAGGTACCGCGGTCTTCCTCGACACCCGTGATCGCCACGCCACGGTGGTATGAAGGGGAGGTGGAGGCCAGCGGTGGCAGCGATGGGGTAGATGGTGGTAGGGGTGAGCGGAGAGGAAGGCGGCCTGGGAGATGGGAGAGGTGAGGAGGCGGGAGGTGGTGGTAGATAGCGGAGGAGGGAGGTGCCGTGGGGATGTGGTAAAGGGAAAAAGGTGGCTCGGGTGCCACCTTCCCTCCTTGTCCTTCTCGAGCATGTGCTCGGCGTGGGAGGCCAGGGCAGGCACGGGTAGGGCTGCCAGGTGGGACCGAGGCGTCAAGGAGGGTAGGCTCGAATTGGGGCACATAAGGCAGAGAGAAGAGAAAGAGAGAGGAGAGGGGAGGCTCGGGCTAGGGTAGGGTAGCCTCGGGTTAGGGTTTGAGGGTTGGGATAGGGTAGCTAGGTGGGGTCAGGGTGGCCAGGTGGGGCCAGCAAGGTGGGGAGAGGGGAACTCCTCGGCTTGGTGAGAGGAGAGGGTGAGGTGAGAGGGGGAGGTGAGGTAGGGTGTAACTAAGCGTTAGGAGGAGGGTTAGGTTTAGGGTTTGGTTTAGCTAGGTTAGAGAGAGAGGAGAGATGAGGAAGGTGGCTTAGGGTTTAGATACTTGCATGCATCTAGCTACATCATACAAGAGAGGTGGAAGAGGTGTAGGGTTTAACAAACTCAAACAAGATCAAACAAAAAGGAGTGGAAGAGAGGGATAGAGGTGTGGTGGTGGATTTTAGCAAGACCAAACTAGGTCAAGCCAAAAGAGGGGTAGAGAGAGAGATGGGAGAAGATCCACTCAAAAATTCAAATAAAATCCAAAAGACTAGAATGTGGTGGTACTTGCATGGCCCATGCAAAATAATTAATGCCATGTTTGTTCTTGTGAAAACAATAATATTAACATGGCATTATTCTTATGCATTCCCAAAAGTGGAATAAATCCAAGCAAAAGAATTTGTGGAAGTAGATCCATCCTATCCCCCATGAGCTAGATTAAATACCAAAAGAAAATAAAATACAAGCTCATGGATAGTGGGACGGTGGAATTATAAGGTGGTGAAAGAAAGGGTGGTGGAGTGGAATAAAAGATATGCCCCCAACTCAACTTGGGCATTTAAACAATATATCAATAACCAAATACAATATCAAGAGGCAAATACAATTAATGATGCATATGAGAGAAGAACCAAAACAAAAAGGGTTTTATATGATGCTCAAATGCAAGTGGCATGATGACATGAGCATGATATAATTATGATGCAACAATTATATATATGAAGTAGCCATTATATTACTAGACCAAGTAGCATTACAATTGTTAGACAATTGGGATACTGATTAGATGAGATCGTTCATGTAATGGCATTAGATTGTTAGGGCATGGTGCCTAGTATCTTTTATTAGTGCTTTATGACTTTGTTACGACTTGTTGTGCTTAATGCTTGTCACTAGGGCCCAGTGCCATGATTTCATATCTGAACATGTTATTGATTCATTATGATAGTATTGTTCTTGGTCTTATCACAATTTGTATCCACACATTGTTGTTCACAACCTATAGCCCTGAAGTGGCAATCGGGATAACGGAAGGAAAGGCTTTGATGTGAGGATCACATGTGTTCCGCAGTGTTAATGCTTTGATCCGTACTCTATTAAAGAAGAACCTTAATTGCCGGTGGTTCCCTAGAGGCCCCATTTGAAGCAGGGCTGGCAGGACAAAGATGTTGTGCAAGTTCTCATTCGAGCACGTATGACTATATATGGAACACATGCCTAGGATTGTCTAGTACTTGAATGCTTTATCTTATTTACCTGCAATTGCCCTATGTTACGATTGCTATGTGAATTGTCTTGTCCATGCAACGCCGTCCATCCATCCCTATGCCTACCTTTTCGAATCCCATTTCTTGTTTTTATTCTTGTTGTCTTTGCTTTACTCTTTGTTACTTTACTATTCCTACTACAAAACTGTAAGCTCTTGATAAACTGCTGTGAGCAAGATTGTTTCAGGTGCATTGAATTAACAACTCAGTTGTGAAGGCTGATAAATATTCTTTGGCTCCCCTTGTGTTGAATCAATAAATTGGGTTTCACTTCCCTCGAAAATCTGCGATACACCCCTATACTTGTGGGTCATTAGTCCTCTACTATGTAGTTGACTCGTGGTTTGCATTCCTGCTCTGGCGTTCTCTTATGATGCGATTATAATTTTTATCTGGTTGATTCTTAGCCATAGCGGTAACTACATGCCATTGTGTAGCTCACATAAATTCTGAGTCACCCAACAACTATGCATTCAGGAGATGCCATGTTTCCATATATATTTGCTGAAATGACCTCGCTTGTTTATATTTGCTGAAATTCTAAGAAACACTTTGTTTGATTGCTCATTTCATTCTAGGTACACTTGTCTAATGCTTGTTTGTCCTGCTCTACAGGTTCTGACGATGCCATTATATCTTGCATCTGGTTACAGGTGCAGTTAGTCCTAAGTCATGACATAACTATCCTCTATAATATGTAGTTCATTACGTGGTTTGCATTCCTGCTCTACAAGTTCTCGTATAATGCGGTTATAATTTCTATCTGGTTCATTCTTCACTATGACAGTAACTGCATGCCATTTTGTGTCTCGGCGCAAATTACAAGTCACCTGACGTCTCTTGAATTTTAGGGTATAGAACTGCTTCCATATATATTTGTTGAAATGACCTGGCTAGTTTATTTTTGCTGAAATTCTAAGCCACACACACATTTTTTGATTGCTCGTTTCACGGTAGGCACACTTGTTTAATGCATGCTTCCTTGTCCTGTTTGTTTGACGTGTTGGTCAATAATTGAACCATTGACCAGTTGTAAACTCCAGATCATATAGCTCCTGTCATATCAGTCAAATGAGTAGATTATCTTGTTTGATGTATTAACTTGTTATTACTTAGTTTCAGGGTGCAATTATTTCTATCACCACCAAAGAGGGGGCTGCAAGATCATGTCTCCTCCAAAGTAGCTGTCACACTCAAAGGAAGATCACGGTGATCAATTGAGGACTCTGCTATCAACTTGATTGTCAACTGAAATGTCGATTTTTCTTTCTCTTGATTTGATAATATGTAATAATTTTAAGAAGTTTGCAGCTGATGTAATATCTAGATAACTCACGTAGGCCATGTATGCATTTAGTTGACGTTGTCCACATATGTGGTAGTCGTTACGGTAACTACGC
The DNA here is from genome assembly GCA_023614405.1 of Avena insularis. NCBI lineage: Eukaryota > Viridiplantae > Streptophyta > Magnoliopsida > Poales > Poaceae > Avena > Avena insularis. The sequence continues at coordinate 139,087,980 of CM042686.1, read as the reverse complement.
CAGGCAGGTCGATTAGGGAACAGTACCGTGCTTTGTTATTGGCCCGTCGTGTATTCGGCCGACGATGAACAATAAAAAATGTTGGATTATATAAATGTTTTATGATATTGGCATGGGCTTTAGAAAAGGCCGAAACTGTAAAAGGCCGTAAACATAATGAGACGACCTACAAGTTATGGCTGGATGTAATAGTAACATGTCGTAATGGTAATAGGCCATACGATATGGTCATACTATAACATACCATAACGTAAGGCCTTAATAGTAGCATGCTTAGTAATAAAACAACCCATGTGATAACGGGCAAGAAACGTGAAATCCCAAAACAGTAACATGCCAACCACGATGGTAGCCTGTGATGAGGACCACAGCGGTGAAAGGCGAATAGTGACAAGCCGAGCGATGCGGCCGAGAAATTTCTAAGCGAAGCGGTAACATACCGACACATTTGCGGACTAAAGCGGTAAAGGGCAGCAGGCCTAAACGATAAAACCGGAATAGTGAAAGGCCGGAGACGTAACATGCACGAATAATGAGCCATCTCAAACAAGGGCCGTCGGTAGGCCCGATGGGCTGCGATAAGCGATGATAGTGCGCGGGCCTTAAATGTACAGGAGTGACTTGGCACAGGCTAATAATGGGTTGTAGAGTGTTGGACCATCATGGGCCTTCTTTAGGCCGAAACAGTATTGGGCCTGAAAGTTTGCGGGCCACTGCCGGCTGCAACTTTGGGCCCATTTCAAACAGTGCAGGACAAAACAGTAACACGCCATCTTCTTATTTGGGCTCCCCTAATGGGCCGGCCTAGTTAGAATTTAGCAGGCCTTGGCTACGCAACTTCGCCACGGTTTCTATGGCCGTTATGGCGATAACACCACCAATAGCGGTTGCCACATGGCGGTTGCATGACATCAGCGGTCAGCAGCGGCTAGCAAACAGATCTACGATGGAACTAGTTTTCGTGGCTGAAGGTTGCGATGCGCCATGGTCAGGAAAAAAGTGGTAGATTCTTTTGTGACGGGGATTTTACCACGATGGCCATCCATTGTAGAAGACTTTTTAGTCACAAAAAACGGGCCTTTAACCACGAAAATCGTTCGTTGTAAAACCCAACTTTTCTTCTAGTGATCCACAATACAAGCTGAATATGTTCTTACTCGGAAGTCTAGGCCACGCCCAGAAAAAGCTCTTCATCCACAACTTTTGGATTCTCCTGTCGCTTTTTCACGATCTGTATATACCGTAGCAGAAATACAATATGGTCAAATCATGCATTGAAATGATATATATGAAGGATAGAGATAAATGCAAAAGGAAACTAACATGGTCCTTGAACCATCTTTGAAATCCCTGCTCAAGCCTTCTTTCCACATTGGGTATCCCATCGTTCACACTATTCTCGTGAAGGCGCAATCCAGGAGAGTAACTAGGAATTAAAATCTTTAGGTGTATGGCAATATTGGATTCATAAGCATGGGAGATTAGAACATACATGATATATGGCTTAATCTCCTCATGATTGTTTAGGACATACCAAGTCATCTTGTGTAGCTCCCTTTGGAGGTCAAATTATCATCGCTTCCTCCATAGGAGGTGACATAGCTTCCTCAATCAAATTTACATAGTGGCCAAACACATCACAAGCTGATTCATGTTGGTCACCTACATTTCTCGCTGGAGGATTGAATCTTGTCACAATATCATCAAGGTATCTAGAGAAAAAACTCACGCACTCGATAACAATGTAGGCCTCTGCCACTGAACCTTATGGACGTGACATGTTCACGACATATGTCTTTGAGTATACAACAACCTCTCTATTGGATACATCCACCCATAGTTCACGGGGCCTTGGGCATTGCCTCATCGGTAAATGCACCGGTGGACCATCACATCAAAAATGCCGTGAAAGATGCGTTCAAGTTTGCACACAGAATTCTTTGATTTCATCTTTGATCCTTTCCAACACCGACATTTGAAATTTTCTTGCTTGCACGACAAATCTTCCGGCTCTCCAAGTGTCATGTAGATATCGGGATGCAAATACCCTCGCATGCCCGGCCAATATACCACAGGGATGTGGCGATCATGGGTTTTAAGTCCCATGATCTTGCGTGTAGGAACATTGACACATTTTCCCATGTTTGAACAAAACCCATCGGAAAAGTGTAGTCTCATAGATATTGGCGAAACCGTCTTCTGCTCCTTATTACGTAATACGGTGCATATGGATAGAAGTTCCTTCTCTATGTTTGTAGGTTGCACCTTTAGATCTACGCCTAATGCCTAGGGCTTCATAGTCATACCTAGCCTTCAAAGGTGTCCTTATTCTTCCCATCAAGTTCAATTAGTGTGCCAATCAAGTTGTCACGGATGTTTTCTCGATGTGCATCTCTTAGAGATTGTGCTAAAGTTTCAATAATGCCCGATGAGAAAGTCCGAAACCATGCAGCTGGTTCCGGATCGGTGAATGATTTGTTACGCTTCCTCTTTTTCTCCTAGGATCACATCTAACTCCTGGTTTAAGATGCCTAACCTTATCTAGCTCGTCTTGTAACTCAAGCGTAGTAAATTTGCACGGCTTCAGTGGTCATCATGAATGTTGGCAAGCTACGTGTCTTCTTGGCGATGCGCTTGATAGGAAGCGATGGTGCCCAATGTAGCATATTTTGCTCTTTATGGATTTGGACGGAGGATTTTTGTCACAATGCAGGCATGCATAATATCCTTTTGTTGTCGCCCGGACATAGTCTTGCAATTTGGGTAATCATGGGTACACCAAAGAACCGCTGCTCGAAGATCAAGCGTTTTGTTTTGAAATGCATCGTAAGGCGCATGACCTTCAAGCTATTGCAAATCGTCGATGAGAGGCTCAATAAAGAGATCAAAGTCCTTTCTAGGACTTGATTTTCCAGGATTAGAAGGCAAAGCATGTAGTTTGATGCATCCATACAATCCCATGGTGGAAGGTTGTATGCGGCGGGGCAAATACATACCACATCTTGTGGCTCGTGCTCTTGGTTCCATAAGTTGAAGCCATCGATGGCAAGGCCGAGCCTTACGTTTCTAGGGTGAGCTGAAAAGTCCTCCATGTTCTATCAAAATCCTTCCATGCTTCACCATCGGTGGATGACTAAGTATACCATCTGGGAATTCTCTTTAACTTGTGCCACTTCATGTTATCCGTTGTTTTCCTCGAGAGAACAATCTACTGTAATGGCAAAGGAAAATGACCCAAGACTTTGATAGCCGACGACCTTCTTTCTGAATATTTCCACCTAGAGGCGCCACACGTAACACAGTTGTCCAGCTTGTCATTGTCATTCCGGAAGAGCATGCGATTGTTTTTACACGTGTATGTTGTCATAGGAAAGTCCAAGCTCCTTTAGATAAGTTTTGCTTCACGGTATGATCTCGGCATGGTATTGGGATCGGTGGTGCATCAGCAAATAGCTTCATCCAATCATCAAAAGCGGTGTTGGTGATCGGTCATATGACTTGTGATGAAGGAGCTTCACAACAAATGCAAGCATGGAGTGTTTACTTACGGGTAAAGCTTGCGCTGCCTCTTCCATCAACTTTGCAAACAATTTCTCATGTTTACCGTCGGTTGGGACATTAGCGACAATCTGCTCTCGATTAATGCATCACCATGTGCTTAAGGTCTTGCAACATATCTGCAGCGCTTTGACCTCCATCATCATCCTTCATCATCATTATACAAATTGTCATTGTCATCACTAGCATGACCACCATTATTACCACCATTGGTTGCATCTTCAATAATAGCAAGATCAAGTGGCTCTTCATGCTGTATCCACGGAGCATATGTGTGCGACATGACACTAAGGAGTAAGTGGTGATAAAGAAGCCCTACATGTACTGTTCTCTGGTTGAGGCACTTATGACAGGGGCATGGAACCTCTGCATTCTCGTCATATCTCTCCTTAACAAATCTGACAAACTATTTTAGGCCAGCTTTGTAGGGTTCAGTAAACTGTCTGCCATGAACAATCCAACTCCTATCCATCAGTTAACAATTAAATAAACAGATCACACTTTCAGAACAGGCTAGTGATTTTTTAGAACAATTTTCTTTACAATGAACATTCCAACTCATATCCATGTGTTGAACAATTAAAACAACAAATCTCATTTTAGAACATGCTAGTCATTTTTTGAACAATTTACTTTACCATGAACAAATCCAACTCCTATCAATCTCTTGGACAATTAAACAAACTAACCACATTTTTTGAGAAGAATAATCCTTTTTAAGAAGATTTTTCTATAGATGAACAATCCATGTGATATCCATGTGTTGAACAATTAAACAAACTATTTTTTAGCTTGATAGACATGGATACGAGCGAGTTGAGCATGGAGATGGCACCGGAAGGAGCTTGAGGTGCGTGGAGATGTCGGCGGAAGGGAGTCTAGCAGATAGCCTTGGAGTACGGACACGAAATGGGCGAGGAGATGTCGAAATGGATGGGGGCGGCACTGGCGTGTGGTGGACCGTCAAAGGCAGCGGTGCCCTAGCCACCACATGTGGTGGATCGGATTTCACATCTGATTTCGAAATCTCCCGGGTGGAGTTCAGATGAGTGTGTGGGCGGTAAATAGGTGGGTCCTACAAGTCAGCGAAAGAATCTTCACTTGTCCGGTGACCGTGGGTTTCATCGTGGGTGACTCCATCGATCGAGGACCTCTTGGTTCCGTGTTAGAAGCAGGAGGTTTCCATTTTATTGCATTTCTTCAGACTTTATTTTGGTTCGATTTTGTTGAAACCGAAGAGGCACGTAGAGAGAGTGGACAAGACAAGTGCAGCTCTTCTAGAGAGAGAGAGAGAGATAGAGTGTGCACCATTACTGCCTCTGGTGAGCTTTCACCGGAAGCAGGTGCACAACTTATATATTCTCCAATATCCGGCGAGCTTCCTTCACGTATAGGTGCACGGCGTGCCGCCCAATCTCACGCATTTTACGGGCGAATGCAGGGATCGCAACATCCACGCGCACATGACGACATGTGGAGTGAGGATGCAATCTGCCGTGGAATAACGTTGGCGAGGCTCCACAACAGCGGTAAGAATCCCCTTCACGAGTATAATTGGCGGCAAATATCTTCAACAATGGCTGACTCGATGAATCTGTAGGGTTTTCAGAGTTATGTAAATAGTGCATGTTCTTCATCGAATCTGTAGCGTTTTTGCTAGGATTGCTTCATCGAATCCATAGAGTTTTCTCTAACATTGCTTCATCGAATCTCTTTAGTAAATCTAGGATGTGCGAAGAAAATGCAGATTTTGTTGGGTTGAATTTCTGCAGATATTTTTGTTGGTACAATTTATGCTAATATTTTGTTAATAGCAATCTTTAGTATGTGTATGTTGAACTTCTGATTAGTACAATATGCACATAATTAGTTATATTTTTGGGATTATCTATGTAGAACTGCAGATTAGTTGTATTTCTGCATATATAGTACTAGTTGTAGTTAGTAGTATATATATATACTAGATAAAGTACAATATAATCAGTATAATTAATATTCCAAGCTTGTGTATAAATCCATAATTTTCCTAGCTTGGATAATGTAGTTTTCCTCGAAGATCATTGCTACAAATTTAGAGTTTAGTTTGATATTTTAATTACACTAGTAGTAGTGATATTAGTAACATCATACCATTTATATATTTTAACACAATTAGTAGTGTATAGAGATGATATTAGTAACATCATATCATTAATTTTCATGATAGTTTTAATTTTTTGTGATCAGAAAAAAAGGAATATGGCTCAAAACGAATGTATGACATGTCAGCACCAATCTGCCTAGTGTGGGAGTGGAAACATAGAACATGTTATGTATTTTAGAATGAGGGTGAGATCACCTTTTTTGCAGAGGGATTTGTAAGTATTCTCGATTTTCATATAATATCTTATTTTAAATTTCCAACATATTCCTTTATGTTCATGATCTTATGGAGTTTTTTCTATTTCACAAATTTATGCAGGGTATTCCTTGTTGTTCATGGCGTATCGACAATTTTCTCTTGGTCCTCATTTGAGATGGATACTTGCTCGGAGTGACCGCCATGATCAAAATAGAACAATTGATGAATACTACTTATTTGTGATGTATGGTGTGAATTTTGGGAGGTCGGTAGCATTATGTGGGCCATGTTGGAGGGGGTTATGTGCTGCTTATAACATTGAATAGAATGATGTTCTCACATTTGCATACGATAGAGTAGACATGTGCTTTATTATTGAAGTGTCAAATGCTGATAATGTTGTCAAACCTTGGGTTGATCAAGACCGGTATGGATTGACTTCTTTGCATTGAATTGGTTTTCTAATTATATATATTCCTTACACAAACCTTCTTCCATTTATATGCATGATCAGGGTGTTATAAGACCAAATATTGTTGCAAGGTGACACTAGAGAAATCCATATTTCAGCACCCATGTAATGTTAGTTGCTCTAAAATGAATTCCATATCTTGGGCATTCTACAAGGAGTTCGTAAGAGACCTAGATGAAGATGAGGTCTTTGAGATCCCTCGGTTCTTGGTGCACAGTGCAAGATGAAGGCGATCTTCATCAAATGGTTAATTAATCACTTTTCCTATACTTTTCCTTCTTATTTTGTAAATTTACTAGGTGGCGATTAACTAAGATCTATATTTTTGTTACTCAAGAAATTCCGTTGAGATGCACAAAGACACCAAATCCCAAAGAAAGGGTTCTATTGTGTATGCATGAAGAATAATTATGACAAAGGCCTGAAAATCCTGGGACAATATCACATATCGGAAGTATATAGCGGTTGCATTGAGTTCACGACCCTAGACTGAATGTTGTGCTAAAACAAATTTTTCTTGATGATCGCTTGTCGTCTAGAGTCAAGGTGATGAGGCACTATATCAAGCTGATTATTGAGGTGGTCATCGGTCCAGCGAGAGGAACATGAGGATCTGAGAAGGCAGTGGCAAGAAGCGGAAGGAGGAGGAGGCGAAGGCGAGCATTGGCTCTGTGATGTCGGTTGTAGCTCGAACTTCTAAATAAATCATCGAATTTAAATTTTCAAGAATGCATGCTCATAAACTTTTGTGTTGTTGTATGTTAAACTATCAAGTCTCTTGGGTTGTACCAACTTCATTATGTTTTAATTATGAAGAAAATATAAATGATTTCTCTCAATTTCTTGCATAGAAAAATGCACAACTAATTCCATATTACGGCGAGCCCATTACTTGTTGAACCGGCGGCACTGCCCACGATCTCAAGCTATAGTTATTCATTATTACCATGTATCCACGATCTCTGCAGTTATTCATGCGCGTTCTTCTTCCTCTTCTCACTCATTCCTCTATTACAGAAAATCGGTTCTTCTTATTCTTCCTGCGCATTTCCTTGCAGGCATTTCCTTTCACGATTTCCTTGCAGGCATGGGCGATGGCAAGCATTCATGAGACACACTTTATTCCTACCCATGGCACCACGACTTTGATGGTGTACACAAATGATGAAGTGATTGTGGAGACAACTCTCGCCGGTATGAGCAACTATTTGAGAAAGAAGTACAAGTTCGTAGGGCTATACTTGGAGTACACCGATGCAGATAATGAAAAATCCTCCACAAGAGATCGCCGTCGTGCAAATCACCATACATGAGGAGGTCCTTGTTTACCACTTCTGTAGGTATGTGAAATTTAAATTTGAGATCACCACTTCTACATCCCTTGTTCCCTTACATCCCTAAAACCCTCTAACTGCAGCGATAAACCAAGTGAGAAGCATTGTCTAGCTCTGGTGAGTTTTGTGTAGGAAAGGATAACTTTCACTAGCGTGGATATGACAAATGACACAACTATGCTTTCTCGTGTGTTGATAAACTTCCCACATGGGTACCACATCGACATCCAAAATCTATACAAGATCAAACCACACCCAGTGAAGGATGGCATGGGTGATCTGGCAGCAGAAATCATCAATAGATCCTATGAAAAACTAAAGAAATTGAAGCGAAGCGAGCATGACTATTGGGAGTGGAAGCCAATGAGCGAGTGCGCCTCGGTATGTAGTCGAGAGGCCTACATGGGGTCTGGGTTGTGCAGTAAGCTCATTACCATAAAATATGGGATGGTTAAGGGGCATTTTAGCGTGACAGATATGCTCTAGTTGCAAACCAACTAGGAGAAGCGTGAGGAGACGAAGCGGTATCAAGATGGCGAGGATCTTGGGCAGTGGCGGCGACAAGCGGTTGAAGGAGAAGCAAGTCAAGGGCGACAACAAGTGGTGGTGACAAATTATGTGTTTGAACTAGATTACTTTATGGTTTTATTTTGTATACGTAGTATAAATTTTGGGATGTACAGATTAGTTTAGGATCTAAGTGTTGGAAGAACTTGCAAGCATGTATGTGTTTTCCTATATGATATATGTACAAAAGTGTGATGGGTTGTTGACATAGGCATTATCTAGGCCCTTGGTCAGTGTAACATCCCAAAACTTTAATCCAAGCTTATCAAGATCCAAATCATCAAAATTAGGGTTAACAAAACTTTCCCAAATAAAAATGAAAGCATTCATGTTTATGAGCATTAAAATTAGGAATTGATTTTAATTGCCATTGTTCTGTGATTCTTTGGTTGTAAAATGTTTCTGAGGTGATTTAAACATCATCTACATCATTCCCAAACTTTTCCCAAAGAAAATCAAATCAAAAACAATTAAAAAGGAGGAATGGTCATTTTGGCCATTTTAATCCACTACACTACTTTGAGTGTTCCTAGCACTCACTTCTCAACAGAAATAATTCTAGGTCTTTACACCCCGTGCTAGTACACATAATGAGGTACCAAGGCCCACCTTTTGATCTGCTAAAACATTCAAATACTTTAAATGGCATGTGAAAATTGAATTCAATGTATATGCCTAGATCACCCCTATTTCAAAAACCATCATATTGAGCTCCACTTTCAAAACCCTTGCAACCAGAGACTACCTAGTACTAGTGGAGAACACTAAAAAAATTTGAAACCAAAATTCAAACCTTGGTCTCTTGCGGCCATTTCATCAAACAGGTGGCAGGCACAAATCTGGCCAAATTCAAAACACTATAGTGTGCAGTGATCTTGGTCACCATTTGGGCCTAACTCGGTCCCCTTGTCCCCCCAGTGCACCTCCTACCCTTTGCTAGCTTGGCCAAGCCACATGCTGCGACCAAATGGTCATGGCCATTAAGGCCGAGCACCTTGAGCACCCTCACCGGCGACGACCTTACAGCAGCCGTCAGCTCGCCCACCATGTCCAGCACGTCGCCTGTCGTCCACCTCCACCGTCCAACCAGCCCCAGCCCAAGGACAGCGACCAGAATGGCCAGGAACTGCCGCGCCGGAGCCTGTCGACAATGCCGACGCCGCCCGCAGAGCGTGCCTTGTCCCCGCGTAGCTAGACCTTGCCTAGCTCCGGCCGCCGTCTGATCCCCACGGCCTATCAAGCTATGAACATGCCCAATCCCCGACCGTACCCGGCCAATGCGCCATTGAAACTCACCGTCGGCAGAGACTTAGTGCGTGCCGTGCTATTCACTGTCCCCGACCGCAAACCACTGCACCAGCACCACAGTGACACTCGCCAGGGCACCGCCCACGCCTCTATCTCGCTGTGCCATCGTCACGGAGCATCGCCATGTCTTCTCTCCTTCGATCGACCCTATATAAGCCACCCAGCACCATTTCTCCACACTCCTCACTTCCCACCTCTCACTGAACCTCACCCACCTCTAGCCTCGCCTCGACTCTGCCTCACGGGTGGAGCGAAGCCACTTTGAGCGGAGGAGAAGGCGCTGATTTAGGGCACCCCAAGCTCCCATGACGGCGCCCTCGCCTACCGTCGTCTACTAGCCCGTTTACCCTAATGACCTTGCTGGAGCCCTGGTACACCCCAATCGACCCCCACAGCTTCACTAGGTCAGACTCTACGTGGGTAATCCTAAATCGTGATGACTCTCTACCGTTAGATCCCCTTTTAATCGTCTTTGCCTAGAATGCTGAATACCGTTTTGATGTTTTTGTGCTTGGTGGTGGAGCCTGCATGTCCGGCGACCCGTTATTAATACCTTGTGCGTAGCTGGGCTAGCCCGATTAGTTCCCAGCCTTGAGTTAGGATTTCAAATTTAGTTTTTCTATTTAGAGTTAATCTAGTTTACATCCTTTAGTTTAAAAATCAATTCTGGGAGTTTGACAAATCCAAATTCCATGAAACTAATTTTGCCTGAAAGGTATTGAAATGATCTATCCAATCCAGTTGGATTTAATTCAATTAGAGTTATAGATCTCTCCTAGTAAAAATAATAAAACGGAAGCATTTGCACATTGCATGATTTTATAAAATCAACCAAGATAGGTTTGAGTTGATTCCAACTCTCAAAAATCACATTTCATCATATCTATCTAAATATGTAATAATATTTAGGTTTACATCCAGTGACTTTGGACTAGTACCAAAATAATGCTATATAGGCATTTCTAGTCACTTTAAATCATTAAATAATGAACTTAAACCAAAGTAATTATGATCCAACCTTTAAATCTCATTACCACATGTTAGAATATGTGGTGATGACATGTGTCCACATGATCCCATATTTTAAGTGGTGAATATTAAATCTTAGTTAATTTTTCAATGAGTAGAAATTACTTTTCTAAGATAAAGGATGAAACTAGTGAATTAAACTTGTGATGCTTGTGATGATAATAGATCATCAAATGTGTGTCTTAGAATGCTAATTAGAATAGTTAAGTATTGTTTGGTGATTGTGTACTCCATATGTATTTATAGAAGATAGTACAGGCCAAGCTTACGAGGAGGAGTGCTACCAAGAAGAAGAAGAAAACTTCAACCACTGCACCAACCAAGGCAATCTAGCACTATCCAAGTTAACCCTTGCAAGTTGTACTTGCAAGCCACCATTAAAAGTGCAAGCTATTGTTAGCAAGCTAGAATGAAGAGAGATGAATGAGCCAAGATGCCTTAGGCATGCTTTGGTCACACCACCTTGTCTATTACTACCCCAAGTATTACCTTACCAACTTTAATTCCTTTAGTTTACACAAAGTCCCTTACCTGTTTTGAAGGTAGCATAAAAAGTATAAAACTTGACCTATTTAGCTAAGCTTTAGATGTCATTCTATGGCATGAGATTGAACCCATCATTTTTCCACCTTAGTGAACACTCTTAACCTAGTAGTTTATAGTAGATCAAAAACTTGAGTCACTATAGATGGGAACACTTGGTGAAAATGAATTGTGAAAACCTTGGAACGATGAGTCATTCTATTGAGATGTTTTGACATGTGTTGAGAAACACAAATGGTTTATGATGATGAAAACATTGAGGCATGAGCCTTAACCCTTTTTAAAACTGATGGTTGGATTCGGATGCGATACCATTCCAAATTTACCGTACAACCACACTACCTGAATTGGGTAAGGCTTAGCTGGAAATTTATATGCATTAGTATTAGTTCCCTCGCGGGAGAGGTTTGAGATGAGGCTACCTCTCAACGTTATCCACCTATCACGGTGCCAAGATGGTGATGGTCATGGTTGGGAGGCCATGCTCATAGGAGAGGTGCTTATACTAGGGTGTGTAAAGGAAAGGTTATGTTTGATTATCTGCATACTAAGTATGATGATTCGAGTTATCCACAGCGGATGTATTGAATCTTGTGGTGAAAGTGTACCACCTCTACAGAGTGTCAAACTATTCGAATAGCCGCGTCCGCGGTTAAGGAAAGTTGGAATGGCCATACTATTTCATTGTCAGATGTTTTCCAAATAACTTGAAATGAATGATGAATCTTGACTTGACCACAACAGGGTTGTGCTTATGATACTAGCTTCCCAACTTAAGTGATTCTAGAACTTTATTTTATCTTTGTTTGCTTCAGAACTCAGCTTAGGTTTCAAACTTAACCTTATATTTAAACATAGAGTTTAGCATTTGACTTAGAACTATATTACTTATTAGTGGTAGTTTCCGAGTACTTAAAGAGTACTCATGGCTATTGTCCCTGGCTATTCTCGTGGCCAAACTATGAAGGAGACTATCAAGATGATGGCCAGCAGCGACTATGATAACTAGGACTATACTTCATCGTCATTACTGTGCCCCGAAGATGGACCCCCGCTCGCCTATCTTTTATTTCCGGCTTGTTGTATTGATGGATCATGAGATCCTTATTTGTGTGAACCTTATGTATGGTTTGTAATGGATGATGTCTTGTGATATCCTATCCGTTATGTCTACATAAAAATGGTAATCACAGGATTGCGAGGTATGGCATAATGGGCATCTAGGATTAAAATCCGGGTGTTGACAAGTTGGTATAAGAGCCATCGACCATAGGAGACCCTAGTTAGAATGGGCGTCCAAACAAAACTTAGTTTCAAAACCAAAGTGAGTATTTATGAAAACTATCTCATCTCTTATCCTTGGGAATTCTTCTTTCTCAAAAATTCATGTTCCACGAAATTCTTACATTACTACTTAAAATTTGACACACTTGATCACTTCACTAATTTCCTCATCCTTAATTCTTTTAGATAGAGACTCAGTTCAGCAAGTTTTACCAGTTGGGAAACGGAGGTCAGCTGATCTTTGAGAGGGATCTGGATTCACTGTCAAAGTTCTTGGGACGCCCACATCCGGAGTTTCATGGAGATCAACTTCCGGGACCCCAAGGAGGAGACCTCGGTGGCTAGTCACCGCGGATCTTAGAGGAAGCATGAAGCACCAACAGGAGAATTCAGTTCTCCATGAGAGAACAAGCGGCTAGATGGATTAGCTAGGGCAATGCATGAAGATCTTGCACGTCTATGTGCCCTCAGCGTCAACAAGATCCAAGGAACCCGTTTTGCCCACTATGCAAGACGTGACTTCATGGGAATGCCGATGGAGAACCCAAGTCACCCAGAGTTGAGGCGTCAAGTGGAGAATCTTGACTTCTTCTTTGCATGACAATGACGAACTAGACAATGCCGGGGAGTTAGCCAACCAGAACCGTGCCATTGCCGACCAGAAGGCCCAGACTTTCGCACTGCTCGTCCAGGATCGCCAGTCTCTTCGCCGCCATCGTACCAAGAAGGATCGCACCATCGCCCGTCTTCCCAAGAAGGTAGCCGACCTCGAGAAGACCATCAAGGAGAAGGAAGCTCAGCTTTCCGCCAAGGAAGAAGAAGCTGAGGGTGAAGACATCTAGGAGACATGGATTCTTACCTCGGAGCGATGATGACTTTCTGGAGGAAGATCGTGGACTTCTGCAGCGATGAGGACTCGACTTCATCGATGATGAGTAGATGCACTAGAGCACTATCGTAACAGAGATGTATCGGTCCCACTGTATCGTAGCTTGCAGAATGGTTCTTCAAACCATCTGTTTTCCTTTGTTTGTTGTGGTGTGTGTTGTATAGTGTGTTTGTCTGCATGAGTGAAATGGAGTTAGTTGAAAAACCTGAGTCTAACTCAAAGTTTTAGCTTTGAAAACCAAAACCATGAACCTTAGAATTTAACTCTTACCCTATATCTATCTCAATCTTTAGATGACGTGGAAACCAAGGAGGGGCGGCTGGTCCGAGGACCCAATCTGCAGATATTGCAGAATCTCATTGCGGCGTGAAGCAAGCGGCGAGCGTCAAGCCAACTTAGCAACACTCTGAGATAGCCGGATGGCTCTCAAGAACCAAGGGCATGGAAATCAGGATCACCATGGATCCAAACTCAAAAAATTTCAGAATACCAATCCCCCAATCTTCAACCAATGTCAAAACCCATTAGATGCTGACGACTAGTTACAAACAATGGAAAACAACCTCGAAGTTGCAGGAGTTGATGAAAATGAGAAAGTTCTCTTAGCCACCCACTATCTGGCGGGAGATCACGGAGCTTGGTGGAATAGCATCCATAATATGAACCATGGTCAAGTGATGACATGGGAAGCATTCAAAGTCAAGTTTTTGCCGCACCCACATGTAGCCAAGGTCCGTCAACAGGCCGAGAGATGAATTCGTGAATTGAAGCAAGGAAGAATGGCGTGGTAGAATACCGTGTGATTCACATCACTTGCCCGATATGCACTGGCGAGATCAACACGGAGGCCAAGAAGAAGGAGATATTCTTGAGCGGATTTGCATGATGAGATGCGGTGTCCTCGTCAACATCCGTTTCAGGATCTCGAAGAGCTAATCGACTATGCCATTCAGATGGAAGGCAAGATTAACCACGCAAACAACAACCTCAAACGTCGGATGATGCAGCGATGGATCCAGCATTCACCGAAATGCCGTCCAGCCCCTCACGGGATATGCACCAAGGAACAATGACCCCCAATGTCTGCCAAGCTACCCCAACGTGGCGGAGGCAATGTAAGCCGGAGGAAACCATCCCAACTCGACAATGCCAACAATTTCACCGTGCCCCTCCAAGAGTAACAACAACAAAAACAACCGCACCCAGGCGCAGCAATCTTGTGCCTATCGCAGCCAAGGACAAGTCCCGGATCACTTGTTTGAGTGTGGAGTTAAGGGTCACTACTCAATGGTGTCCCAAGAAAACTGCAGCCAATGCCTTGTGAATGCCCGGCTCAGCGACAGCGTTGTGTTCAACCGGGAAGAAAGATTTGCCCCGGGAACCCTCACAAGCATAGCGGTCGTCTCTTCCACATGAGCGGAAGAAGCCCGAAGCGCGGATGTGGTCTTTGGGTATGTTTTCTTTCAACTCAGTTTTAGCAAGAGTATTGTTTGATTCAGGAGCATCACATTTATTTATCACCGAAGAATTTGCATGCACTAGTAAGATTCACCCAACCAACCTGAAGCATGTCATGATAGTTCAAATCCCCGGTTCAACTACAAAAGCTAGAAAATTTTGCAAAGCTGTACTGTCGAATACATGGGATAGATTTTATGTCAACCTAATTGTACTTGGAACCAAAGGATTGGAAGTAGTACTAGGTATGGACTGGATGTCAAGGCATAAAGGACTGATAGGCGTGCTAAGAAAGCCATCACCATGACCAGTAGTTAGATGGTAAGCGTAGAACATATCTACGAAACCTTACCCGTCAATTCAAGTGCAACAAGAGTCTACCCCTACCCACCATAGACCAAGTCGAGTAGTCATGAATACCCCGACGTATTCCCAGATGAATTGCTAGGTATGCCCTCGGATAGGGATATTGAGTTCATTATCGAACTAATCCCCGGAACCGGACCCATAGCCCAGAGACCCTATAGCATGAACCCCTTAGAGTTAGTGGGCGAAGAAGCGGTTAGATGCCATGTTACCAGCAGGCTTGATTCAACCAAGCGCATCGCCATGGAATCACCGGTGTTAAATGCGACAAGAAAGATGGAGTCAATAAATGCGTATACAGTTACTGAAAGTTGAATGACGTCACCATCAAAAACAAGTACCCCTTGCCAAAGATAGAGGATCTATTTGATTAGTTGACTGGAGCTCAGGTATTCTCAAAAGATTGATCTTAGGACTGGTTATCACCAACTTAAGATTCATGCAAGTGTGAGTTTTGGCTGAAAGAAGTAGGATTCCTAGGACATATTGTGTCTGCTAGAGGAGTCTCTGTTGATCCCGCCAAGATCAAAGATGTCGAAGAATGGGAAGCCCCAACCACTCAAACCCAAGTTCGCGCATTTCTCGGATTAGCGGGATACTGCCACAAGTTCGTAGAAGGATTCTCGAGCATCACCCGACCCATGACCCAATTATTGAAGAAGGACAAGAAGTTTGAATGGACAGACAAATGTGAAGCCAGTTTTCAGGAGCTGAAGAAGAGATTGATATCAGCCCCAATATTAATCATGCCAGACATCAAGAAGTCGTTTGATGTATATTTTGATGCATCCAAGATTGGTCTAGGATGTGTATTGATGCAAGAAGGCAAAGTCATCGCGTATCTGTCGACAACAAGCGAAGCATGAACGAACTATCAGACCCATGATCTTGAGCTAGCGGTGTAGTTCTATCATTGAAGACATGGCGTCATTATCTGATGGGTAATCGCTGTGAGATTTACTCAGATCATAAGAGTTTAAAGGATATCTTCACTCAGAAGGAGCTGATAATGAGGCAAAGGAGATGGATAGAGTTAATCAAGGATTATGACCTTGACATTCACCCCGGCAAAGCCAATGTGGTAGCGGATGCTCTTAGCAGATTGCCGTGTAGGCTAAATACCATGATCAAGGAGAATCAACTAAGTTTGTATGATTCAGGACTGAATTAGTTAGCCAAGGATTCTTAGCTAGCATTGAACTTCAACCCACGTTGATTAGCCAAATCAAAGGAAGCCCGGAAGGGAATGAAATTATCGACACAATCAAGCGGCATATTGGTACCGGAAAGGTACTGGATTCACGAAGATGAAGAATCTTTGTGGTACAAGGGCGTGTCGTGTTCTAGCAGATTCGGAGCTAAAGGAAATTATCATGAAGGAAGCTCATGATACTCTTTATTATATCCACCCCGGAGGAACAAAGATGTATCTAGATATTTTGGTGGCACAAGATGAAGAGAAATGGGCTTCATCTCCAAATGTGACATATGTCAAAGAGTCAAGCGAGAACATCGAGACCTGCAAGGCATTTGCAACCATTGTAGATTCGGAATGGAAATGGGATTACTGGAATGGACTTTATCACGGTTTGCCTACTTCGATGGGGAAATGACTCAATACGGGTCATAGTTGATGCATTATCCAAGGTAGCCCACTTCATACTGTCAGACAACCTACCAAAGTGCAAAGCTATCGGCTGTACATTGCTAGGATTGTTAGATGCATGGGACCCCCAAGGCCATCGTATGGGATCGAGGAACCAGTTTACCTCGAGATTTTTAGAAAGTTTAGGAAGGATTAGGAACCAAGTTGATCTTGATTACAGCTTATCACCCATAAATTGATGGACGGTGAGAGAGTCGACGATCCTAGAGGATATGCTTAGAGCTTGTGTGTTGGAATACGGATCAAAATGGGAAGGCGCATGCCTTTAGAATTCTCATATAACAGTTATCAAGCTAGTTTGCATATGGAACCATTTGAATTCTATCTGAACAAAGTCTCATACCCTTTGAATTGGTACAAGTAGGAGAGTGTTAACACCGGATTTTTAATCCTAGATGCCGTTATGCCATACCTTGCAATCCAGGATTACCATTTTTTGATATAACAGTTGGATATCACGGTACATCATCCATTACAAACCATACATAAGGTCTTACACAAATAAGGATCTCATGATCCGGTCTTAATACAACAAGCAGCGGAAATAAAAGATAAGCGTGGCGATGGGGTCCATCTTCACGGACACGAGCAATCTTGTGAAAGCGGATAGTCCTAGTTATCATAGCCGTCCTGCTGGCCATCCTCTTGATAGTCTCCTTCATAGTTTGGCCATGAGAATAGCCAGGGACAAAATCCATGAGTACTCTTTAAGTACTCGCAAACTACCACTAACAGGTAATATAGTTCTAAGTCAAGTGCTAAACTCTATGTTTAACTATAAAGTTAAGTTTGAAACCTAAGCGGAGTTCTGAAGCAAAGAAAGATAAAATAAAGTTCTAGAATCACTTAAGTTAGGAAGCTAATATCATAAACACAACCTTGTTGTGGTCAAGTCAAGATTCATCATTCACTTCAAGTTATTTGGAAAAACATCTGACAACGAAACAGTATGGCCATTCCAACTATCCATAACCGCGGACACGGCTATTCGAATAGTTTGACACTCTGTAGAGGTGGTACACCTTCACCACAAGATTCGATACATACATCGAGGATAACCTGAATCATCATACTTAGTATGCAGATAATCAAACATAACCTTCCTTTACACACCTAGTATAAGCACCTCTCCTATGAGCATGGCCTCCCAACCATGACCATCATCATCTTGGAGCCTTTGCATAGATGGAAAACATTGAGAGGTAGCCTCAGTTCAAACCTCTCTCGCGAGGGAACTAATACTAATGCATATAAACTTCCGGCTAAGCCTTACCCAATTCCGGTAGTGTGGTTGCACGGTAAATTTGGAATGGTATCGCATCCGAATCCAACCATCAGTTTTATAAAAGGGTTAAGGCTCATGCCTCATCATTTTCATCATCATAAACCATTTGTGTTTCTCAACACATGTCAAAACATCTCAATATAATGACTCATCATTCCAGGGTTTTCACAATTCATTTTCACTCAAGTTTTTGATCTACTCTAAACTACTAAGTTAAGAATGTTCACTAAGGTGGAAGTGATGGGTTCAATCTCATGCCATAGAATGATATTTAAAGGTTTCTAAATAGGTCAAGTTTTATACTCTTTATGCTACCTTCAAAACAAGTAAAGAACTTGGTGTAAACTAAGTGAGGTAAAACTTGTAAACAAAGACTTGAGGTACTAATAGTCAAAGGGGTGTGATCAAAGCATGCCTAAGGCATCTTTTGCTAAACCATCTAGTCTGATCCTAGCTTCCTAAGTACTAAACTTGAAAGGGTTACCTTGCATTGTTAATGGTGGCTTGCCTTGGCTGGTGAAGTGGTTGAAGTTTTCTTCTTCTTCTTGGTAGAACTCCTCCTCCTCGTAGACTTGGTCGGTACTATCGTCTATAAATACATATGGAGTACAAAATCACCAAACAATACTTAACTAGGCTAAATAGCATTCTAAGACACACATTTGATGCTCTACTATCATCATAAGCATCACAAGTTTAATTCAATAGTTTCATCCTTTTTATTTTAGAAAGGTAATTTCTACTCATGAAAAATTAACTAAGATTTAATATTCACCACTTAAAATATGGGGTCATGTTGACACATGTCATCACCACATATTCTAACATGTGGGAATGAGATTTAAAGGTTAGATCATAATTATTTTGGTTTAAGTTCATTATTTACTGATTTAAAGTGACTAGAAATGCCTATATAGCATTATTTTGGTACTAGTCCAAAGTCACTGCATGTAAACCTTAATATTATTACATATTTAGATATATATGATGAAATGTGATTTTTGAAAGTTGGAATCAACTCAAAAGCTAGCTTGGTTGATTTTATAAAAATGTTGCAAGGTGCAAATGCTTCTGTTTTATTATTTTTATTAGGAGAAATCTATAACTCTAATTGAATTAAATCCAACGGGCTTGGATAGATCATCTTATTACCTTTCAGGCAAAATTGATTTCATGCAAAATGGATTTGTAAACCTCCCAGAATTGAATTTTAAACTAGTGGATAGAAACTAGATTCAACTTAAAAAGAAAAAACCAAATTTGAACGGTTGTGCTGGCGCGGGAAAGAACATGGGCCGACCCAGTGGCGCTCATGTGTGAGCCTCGGTGACAGGGTCCCGCTTGTTAGTGGTTCTTAACGCATAAAGCAGTACGTCTGTTGTGGTAGTAGGATTAGAAGTGGGATCTCTGAGGGTTGTCGTCGACAACGAACAGTCATGCCGTGAGTTTGCCCTAAGCGGCTTGGTGAAGTCTACCGAGGGGCGTAGGGCTCCAGCGAGTAAGGTGGCGGGCAAACAAGATGGAAAGGCAGCAGCGGTAGCGATTCTTGGAGCTTAGGGTGCCCTAAATTGCAGGCGCCCTTCTCCTCTGCTATGCGGCTCTGGCTCCAATTCAACAATGAGCTCGATTGGCTCCGGCGAGAGAGGGGAAAGGATCAGTGAGAGGTGGGGAGTGAGGGGGTGTGGAGAAATGATGCTGGGGAGGCCGGCTTATATAGGCCCGACGGTGAGACCGAACGGTGTGGGTAGGCGACTCCGGCGAGGGCGACACAGGGGGCTAGCGGCGTGGCTCGAGGTAGGTGGCGCTGGCCTGTCTCCTGGCGGTGCGTTGAGGCTTAAAGGCGCACAAAGGCGGGCTCTGTGCTGGTCGAGAGCGTCACGCGCTCTGGGCGGCAGGCGGGTTCAGCAGTGGTGGCTGGGGTGAGTTGGGCAGCCAGCAAGGGTGTCTCGGGTGTTCCCTCGGTCATGGCGGAGTGGTAGGCGCGGGCTCACAGTCAAGGCGTATTGTGCAGCGAGCGAAGCGCGCTCTGGTAGCGTCGGCATGGTTGACCAGCTCAGTGCGGCCGGTTTCTGGCCGTTTGCTCTCTGTCTGCAGGGGCTTGGCTGGTTGGATGGTGGCGGTGGACCAGCAGCTAGCTTGTATACTGGCGAGAGAGGGAATCGGTCTGTTGTTGCAGTGCACAGTCGGCCGGCGAGGTGGCTCGGCATGGCCTTGCGTGCACGACTAGGAGGTAGAGGAGGTGTTGGTGTTGGTCGGGTTAGGCTTGAAGGATACAAGGGTGGTCAAAGCACTTCAAATTGCTAGACAAGATCAAGCCCAAAACAGTAATAGTTAGGCCACTTTGATCTTGACCACAAGGTGTTTGATAGAATGGCCGAAAGAGAAAAACTTTTGAATATTGGTTTCAAAAATTTTGGGTGTTCTCCACTAGTGCTAGGTAGTCTCTGGTTGCAAGGGTTTTGAAAGTGGAGCTCAAATAGATGGATTTTGAAATAGGGGTGATCTATGCATATGCATTGGATTCAATTTTCACATGCCATTTAAAATAATCAAAAGAATGTTTTTAGCAGATCAAAAGGTGGGCCTTGGTACCTCATTATGTGTACTATCAAGGGGTGTAAAGATCTAGACATGTTTCTGTTATGTTTTGAGTACTAGGAATAGCCAAAGTAGGCATGATAGTTAATTTGGCCAAAATGACCATTCACTTCAAATATTCATTTTGAGTTATTTTTCTTTGGGAAAAGTTTGGGAATGACTTAGATGATGTTTATTTCACTTAAGAAACATTTTACAACCAAAGAATCATAGAACCATGGCAATTTAAATCAATCCCTATTTTAAATGCATATACACATGAATGCTTTCACTTTTAATTTGGAAAAGTTTTTGTTAACCCTAAATTTTTATGATTTAGATCTTGATAAACTTGGATTGAAGTTTTGGGATGTTACAAACCTTCCCCCCTTAAACAAAATCTTGTCCCGAGATTTACAAAGAAAACTAGGAACTAAAGACATCTGGGAACTCTGTCCTAATGTAGTCTTCTCGCTCCCAAGTGGCTTCCTCCTCGGTATGGTTGCTCCACTGAATCTTGAGAAACTTGATACTCCTGGTCCTGGTGGTTCTGTAGGCTTCCTCTAAGATACGGATGGGTACTTCTCTATAGGTCAAGTCATTGTTGATTTCTACAGCTCTGTGATCGATGTTCTTGAAAACTTCAGTCTTCTCGGGCACTTCCAAACATTTGCGAAGTAACGAGATATGGAACACATTGTGGATGGCTGACATCTCTTGAGCGATTCGATTAATCTGATACTTCTCCTCGTGGTTCAGAATTTTGAAAGGTCCGATATATCTGAGGCTAACTTTCCTTTTAGACTAAAGCGTTGAGTTCCTTTCAATGGTGAAACCTTGAGATATACAAAATCTCTGACATTGAAAGTCAGGTCTCTCCTTCTCTTGTCAACATAACTCTTCTGTCTGGATTGGGCGGTCTTGAGGTGCTCATGGACTTTGTGAACTTTCTCTTCTGCTTCTCGGAGAATGTCGGGTCCAAAGATCTGACTCTCTCCTACTTGCGACCAATTCAAAGGGGTATGACACTTTCTTCCATATAGGAATTCAAATGGTGCCATCTATAAACTAGCTTGATAACTGTTGTTATATGAGAATTCTACGAAAGGCAGGCAGTCTTCCCATTTTGATCCGTATTCCAACACACAAGCTCTAAGCATATCCTCTAGGATCTGGTTGACTCTCTCAGTCTGTCCATCTGTTTGCAGGTGATATGTTGTGCTAAAGTTCAACTTGGTTCCTAATCCTTCTTGGACTTTCTGCCAAAATCTCGAGGTAAACTGGGTTCCTCGATATGATACGATGGCCTTGGGGGTTCCATGCAGACTAACAATCCTAGCAATGTATAGCTCTGCTAACTTTGCACTCTGGTAAGTTGTTTTGATAGGTATAAAGTGGGCTACCTTGGATAGTCTATCAACTATGACCCAGATTGAGTCATTTCCTCTACTAGAATTAGGTAAACCGGTGATAAAGTCCATTCCGACAGAATCCCATTTCCATTCTAGAATCTGCAATGGTTGCAATAGTCATGCAGGTCTCTGATGCTCTGCTTTGACTCTTTGACAGATGTCACATTTGGTGATGTAGCTTCCGATATCTCTCTTCATCTTGTGCCACCAAAATTGCTCTTTAAAATCCTAATACATCTTTGTTCCTCCGGGGTGGATAGAATAAAGAGTATCATGAGCTTCCTTCATGATAACTTCCTTCCGCTCCGAATCTGCTGGCACATAGCTACGTCCTTTATACCACAGTACTCCTTCTTCATCTTCAGTGAATCTAGGTACCTTTCCTGTACCAATACGACGTTTGATTCCATCGATACTTTCATTCCCCTTTTGGGCTTCCTTGATTTGGCTAATTAAAGTGGGTTGAAGTTCAATGCTAGCTAAGAATCCTTTGCTAACAAGCTCAGTTCTAAACTGCTCCAACTCTTCATACAAACTTGGTTGCTTCTCCTTGATCATGGTGTTAAGCCTACACGGCAATCTGCTAAGAGCATCCGCTACCACATTGGCTTTGACGGGGTGATAGTGAATGTCAAGGTCATAATCCTTGATTAACTCTATACATCTCCTTTGCCTCATATACAGCTCCTTCTAAGTGAAGATATATTTTAAGCTCTTGTGATCTGAGTAAATCTCACAGCGATTACCCATCAAATAATGACGCCATGTCTTCAATGCTAGAACCACAACTGCTAGCTCAAGATCATGGGTCGGATAGTTCTGCTCATCTTTGCTTGGTTATCGAGGCAGAATCTGCGATGACTTTGCCTTCTTGCATCAATACATCCTAGACCAATCTTGGATCGTCACAATACATTAAGCGGCTTCTTGATGTACGGCATGACCAATATTGGGGCTGATATCAATCTCTTCTTCAGCTCTTGGAAACTGCCTTCACACTTGTCTGTCCATTCAAACTTCTTGTCCTTCTTCAATAATTGGGTCATGGGTCAGGCGATGCTTGAGAATCCTTCTACGAACTTGCGGTAATATCCTGCTAATCCGAGAAATGCACAGACTTGGGTTTGAGTGGTTGGGGCTTCCCATTCTTCGCCATCCTTGATCTTGGCGGGATCAACCGAGACTCCTCCGGCAGACACAATATGTCCTAGGAATCCTACTTCCTTCAGCCAAAACTCGCATTTGCTGAACTTGGCATATAACTGATGCTCTCTCAGGGTTTCTAGGATAACTCTCAGATGTTGCTCATCCTCTTCTTCTGACTTGAAGTAGATAAGGATGTCGTCGATAAACACAACTACAAACTTATCTAGGAAATTCATAAAGATCGTATTCATGAGATTCATGAAATAAGCAAGGGCATTGGTTAATCCAAAATACATAACCGTATACTCGTATAAACCATAGCGAGTAGTAAAGGCGGTATTCGGAATATCCGTTGCACGAACCTTAAGTTGGTGATAACCAGTCCTAAGATCAATCTTTGAGAATACACGGGCTCGATCAACTGATCAAATAGATCCTCTATCTTTGGCAAGGGGTACTTGTTTTTGATGGTGACATCATTCAACTTTCTGTAATCTGTACACAGACGGTTGCCTCCATCTTTCTTATCAACGAATAACACCAGTGATCTCCATGGCGATGCGCTTGGGTGAATCAAGCATTTCTCTAACATGGCATCCAACTGCTTCTTCAGTTCCACTAACTCTGAGGGGTTCATGCTATAGGGTCTCTGGGCTATGGGTCCGGTTCCGGGGATTAGTTCGATAATGAACTCAATATCCCTATCCGGGGGCATACCTGGCAATTCATCTGGGAATACGTTAGGGTATTCACAGACTACTCTGACTTGGTCTATGGTGGGTTGGGCTAGACTCTTGTTGCACTTGAATTGACGAGGTAAGGTTTCAGAGATATGTTCTACTGTTACTCCAGAACTACTGGTCATGGTGATGGCTTTCTTAGCACAGTCTATTAGTCCTTTATGCCTTGACATCCAGTCCATACCTAGTACTACTTCCAATCCTTTGGTTAAAAGTACAATTAGGTTGGCATAAAAATCTATCCCATGTATTCTGATAGGCATAGCTTTGCAAATTTTTCTAGCTTTTGTAGTTGAACCGGGGATTTGAACTATCATGACATGCTTTAGGTTGGTTGGTTGAATCTTACTAGTGCATGCAAATTCTTTGGTGACAAATGAATGCGATGCTCCCGAATCAAACAATACTCATGCTAAAACTGAGTTGACAGAAAACATACCCAGCACTACATCTGGCGCTTCACAGGCTATATGCGTTCATGCGGAAGAGGCGACCGTTCTTGATTGTGAGATTCCACAGGGAAAATCTTCTTCTGGTTGAACACGGCGCTTTGCTGGTGGGGCATTCCAGTGGCATTGGCTGCGGTCTTCTTGGGACACTCATTGGAGTAGTGACCCTTCCTCCACACTTGAAACAAGTGATGGGGACTTGTCCTTAGCTTACGAGCATAGCATTGCTGCCGTTCTGTGCGATGTTGTTGTTGTTGTTCTTGGGAGGTGCACAGTTGAAATTGTTGGCATTGCTGGAGTTGTGATTTTTTCCTCCGGACTTCACATTGCCTCCGCTACGGTTGGGGTAACTTGGGAGAGACATTGGAGGTCGGTTGTTCCTTGGTGTATATCCTGGTGAAGGGTTGGGACGGTACTTGGTATTTGTTGGATCGGTGATGCATCATATAGCGCTTACGGTTGTCGTTTGGTTAATCTTCCCTTCCATCGAATGCAGTCGACTAGCTCTTGAGATCCTAAAAGCGGATGTTGGCGGCGATCGCATCTCATCATGCGATCCGTTCAAGAATCTCTCCTTCTTCTTGGCCTCCGTGTTGATCTCGCCAGTGCATATCGGCAAGTGTGAGAATCTGTCATGGTCCTCCACCACAGTTATTTTTCCTTGCTTCAATTCACGGAACTCATCTCTCATTCTATTGACTACACCTTGCGGCACGTGGGTGCGGCTGAACTTAACTTTGAATGTTTCCCATGTCATCACTTGACCGTGGTTCATATTGTGGATGCTATTCCACCAAGCTCTTGCATCTCCCGCCAGATAGTGGGTGGCGAAGAGAACTTTCTCATTTTCATCAACTCCTGAAACTTCGAGGTTGTTTTCCATGCTCTGTAACGGTCATCGACATCTAATGGGTTTTCAGATTGGTTGAAGATTGGGGGATTGGTATTCTGAAATTTTTTGAGTTCTGATCCATGGTGATCCTGATTTCCATGCCCTTGGTTGTTGAGAGCCATTTGGGCGATCTGCTGCAATGTTGCTAAGTTGGCTTGGCGCTCGGCCCTGCTTGCTTCACGATCTACGATGAGATTCTGCAAGATCTGCAGCATTGGGTCATGCGATGAGCTGCTCCCTCCTTGGTTTCCACGAGTCATCTGAAGATTGAGATAGATATAGGGGTAAGAGGGAAATTCTAAGGTTCATGGTTTTGGGGTTTTCAAAGCTAAAACTTTGAGTTAGACTCAGGTTTTCAACTAACTTCATTTTCATTCATGCAAGTAAGCACACGATACAACACACACCGCAACAAACAAAGGAAAGCAGATGGTTTGAAGAACCATTCTGCAAGCTTCTGATCTGATGGGACGATAAACTCATGCTCTGACGACGGTGCTCTAGTGCATCTACTCATCATTGATGAAGTCGAGTCCTCATCATCGATGTAGAAGTCCACGGCATCCTCCTCGGAAAGTCATCATCGTTCTTTGAGGTAAGAATCCATGTCTCCCTAGATGTCTTCACCTCATCTTCTTCTTCCTTGGCGGCAAGCTGAGCTTCCTGCTCCTTGACGGTCTTCTCGAGTCGACCACCTTCTTGCAAAGGCAGGCGATAGTGCGATCCGTCTTGGCGCAGCTGGCGGCAAAAGGCTGGCGATCTGGGCGAAGCGATTGCAAAGTCATGCCTTTACGGTTGGCAATGGCATGGTTCTGGTTGGCTAACTCGGGCATTGTCCGGTTCCTGTGTACGTCATGCGAAGAAGTCAAGATTCTGCACTTGGCGCCTCAACTCGGGGTGACTTGGCATCTCCATCGGCATTCCCATGAAGTCACGTCTTGCATAGTGAGCAAAAGCGGGTTCCTTGGATCTTGTTGACCTTTGAGGGCACATAGGCGTGCGAGCTTCATGCATTGCCACAGCTAATCCATCTAGCCAGTTGTTCTCTCTCACGAGAACTGAATTCTCCGAAGTTGGCGCCGATGCTTCCTCTAAGATCTGCGGTGACTAGCTCTTTGTAAGTCTCCTCACAGGGTCACGGAAGTTGAGCTCAGAAACTCCGGATGTGGGTGTCCTAGTAGCTCGACGGTGAATCGAGATCCCTCTCGAGATCGGTGACCTCCGTTTCCCAATGGTAAAACTTCTTTGAACCGAGTCTCCATCTACAAGAATTAAGGATGAGGAAATTGGTGAAGTGATCAAGTGTGTCAAATTTTAAGTACTAATGTAAGAGTTTTGAGGAACATGGATTTTTGAAGAAAGAATTCCCAAGGATAAGAGTGGAGATAGTTTTTCATAAATACTCACTTTGGTTTTGAAACTAAGTTTTTATTCGGATGTCCATTCTAACTAGGGTCTCCTATGGTCAGGATGGCTCTGATACCAACTTGTTAACACCCGGATTTTTAATCCCAGATGCCCGTTATGCCATACCTCGCAATCCTAGGATTACCATTTTTGCGAGACATAACAGATTGGATATCACAGTACATCATCCATTACAAACCATACATAAGGTCTTACACAAATAAGGATCTCATGATCCAGTCTTAATACAACAAGCAGCGGAAATAAAACATAAGCATAGCGGTGGGGTCCATCTTCAGGGGCACAGGCAATGCTGATGAAGGCAGATAGTCCTAGTTATCATAGCCATCCTGCTGGCCATCCTCGTGATAGTCTCCTTCATAGTCTGGCCATGAGAAGAGCCAGGGACAAAAGCCATGAGTACTCTTTAAGTACTCGCAAACTACCACTAACAGGTAATATAGTTCTAAGTCAAGTGCTAAACTCTATGTTTAACTATAAAGTTAAGTTTGAAACCTAAGCTGAGTTCTGAAACAAAGAAAGATAAAATAAAGTTCTAGAATCACTTAAGTTGGGAAGCTAATATCATAAACACAACCCTGTTGTGGTCAAGTCAAGATTCATCATTCACTTCAAGTTATTTGGAAAAACATCTGACAACGAAACAGTATGGCCATTCCAACTGTCCATAACATGAAACCAGACTATTGAATAGTTTGACACTCTCTGAGGTGGTACACTTTCACCACAAGATTGATACATGCATGGGGATAACCCTGAATCATAATACTTAGTATGGATAATCAAACATAACCTTCCTTTACACACCCTAGTATAAGCACCTCTCCTATGAGCATGGCCTCCCAACCATGACCATCATCATCTTGAGCCTTTGCATAGGTGGATAACATTGAGAGGTAGCCTCAGCTCAAACCTCTCCATGAGAACTAATACTAATGCATATAAACTTCCGTCTAAGCCTTACCCAATTCGGTAGTGTGGTTTATGCAGTAAATTTTGAATAGTATCGCATCCGAATCCAACCATCAGTTTTATAAAAGGGTTAAGGCTCATGCCTCATCATTTTCATCATCATAAACCATTTGTGTTTCTCAACACATGTCAAAACATCTTAATAGAATGACTCATCATTCCAGGGTTTTCACAATTCATTTTCACCAAGTGTTCCCATCTAAAGTGACTCAAGTTTTTGTTCTACTCTAAACTACTAAGTTAAGAATGTTCACTAAGGTGGAAGTGATGGGTTCAATATCATGCCATAGAATGACATCTAAAGGTTTCTAAATAGGTCGAGTTTTATACTCTTTATGCTACCTTCAAAACAAGTAAAGAACTTGGTGTAAACTAAGGGAGGTAAAACTTGTAAACAAAGACTTGAGGTACTAATAGTCAAAGGGGTGTGATCAAAGCATGCCTAAGGCATCTTTGCTAAACCATCTAGTTTGATCCTAGCTTGCTAAGTACTAAACTTGCAAGGGTTAGCTTGCATTGTTAATGGTGGCTTGCCTTGGTTGGTGTAGTGGTTGATGTTTTCTTCTTCTTCTTCTTGGTAGAACTCCTCCTCCTCGTAGATTGGTCGGTACTATCATCTATAAATACATACGGAGTACACAATCACCAAACAATACTGAACTAGGCTAAATAGCATTCTAAGACACACATTTGATGCTCTACTATCATCACAAGCATCACAAGTTTAATTCAATAGTTTCATCCTTTTTATTTTAGAAAAGTAATTTCTACTCATTGAAAAATTAACTAAGATTTAATATTCACCACTTAAAATATGGGGTCATGTTGACAGATGTCATCACCACATATTCTAACATGTGGGAATGAGATTTAAAGGTTGGATCATAATTATTTTGGTTTAAGTTCATTATTTACTGATTTAAAGTGACTAGAAATGCCTATATAGCATTATTTTGGTACTAGTCCAAAGTCACTGCATGGAAACCTTAATATTATTACATATTTAGATAGATATGATGAAATGTGATTTTTTAAAGTTGGAATCAACTCAAAAGCTAACTTGGTTGATTTTATAAAAATGTTGCAAGGTGCAAATGCTTCTGTTTTGTTATTTTTATTAAGAGAGATCTATAACTCTAATTGGATTAAATCCAACGAGCTTGGATAGATCATCTTAATACCTTTCAGGCAAAATTGATTTCATGCAAAATGGATTTGTAAAACTCCAGAATTGAATTTTAAACTAGTGGACAGAAACTAGATTCAACTTAAAAAGAAAAAACCAAATTTGAACGGTTGGGATAGCGCGGGAAAGAACATGGGCTAGTGCGGGGCTCAGCTGACAGGGGGGTCCCGCTTGTCCGCCGTTCTTAACATCAAAGCAATATCTTGTGGTAGCTGTGGGATTAGAAGTGGGATCTACGGCTGAGGGTTGTCGTCGACGACGAATAGGTCACCGGCGAGAGTTTGCCCTAGAGGCTCGGTGGGGGTCTACCGGGGACGTACCAGGGCTCCAGCGAGGTAGCTGAGGCGGGCAAACGAGCTAGAAGATGGCCGAGGCGGTTGTGCGGAGCTTGGGGTGCCCTAAATCGCAGGCGCCCTTCTCCTCCTGCTGCAGCGGCTCCGGCTCCAATTCTAGCGAGGCAGAGCTCGATTGGCTTCGGCGAGAGAGGGGAAAGGATCAGTGAGGTGGGGAGTGAGTGGGTGTGGAGAAATGATGCTGGGGAGGCCGGCTTATATAGGCCTGACGGTGAGACCGAACAGTGTGGGCAGGCGACTCCGGCATGGGCGGCACAGGGGGCTAGCGGCGTGGCTCGAGGTAGGCGGCGATGGTCTGTCTCCTGGTGGTGCACTGAGGCTTAAAGGCGCGGCAAGGCGGGCTCTGTGCTGGTCGGGAGCGTCACGCGCTCTGGGCGGCAGAGGCGGCGGGTTCGACGGCGAGCGGTGGCTGGATTGAGTTGGGCGGCTAGCGGGGGTGTGTGGGGTGTTCCCTCGGTCATGGTGGAGCGGTAGGCGCGGGTTGCGTTCAAGGGGCGGTTTGTGCACGCGGGGACAGGGCGCGCTCTACGAGCGGCGTCGGCATGGTCGACCAGCTCCAGGCGTGGCCGTTCCTAGCCGTTTTGCTCTCTGTCTCTAGGTTGGGGCTGGTTGGATGGTGGCGGTGGACCACTGGCTAGCTTGTAGACATGGCGAGAGAGGGGAAGCGGTCTGCTTTCTGAGTGCACAGGCCCGGCTCGGCATGGCCTTGGTGCCTTGCGGCAGCTAGGAGGTAGAGGAGGTGTTGGTGTTGGTCTGATTAGGCTTGAAGGAGACAAGGGTGATCAAAGCACTTCAAATTGCTAGACAAGATCAAGCCCAAAACAGTAATAGTTAGGCCACTTTGATCTTGTCCACAAGGTGTTTGATATAATGGCCGAAAGAGAAAAACTTTTGAATTTTGGTTTCAAAATTTTTGGGTGTTCTCCACTAGTGCTAGGTAGTCTATGGTTGCAAGGGTTTTGAAAGTGGAGCTCAAAAAGATGGTTTTTGAAATAGGGGTGATCTATGCATATGCATTGGATTCAATTTTCACATGCACATGCCTAGATCATCTATTCAAAACCATCAAATGCCATCAAATTACTCATCCCACCATCTCAAAAATTTTGAAACCAAAATTCAAACCTTGGTCTCTTGCGGCCATTTCATCAAACAGGTGGCAGGCACAAATCTGGCCAAATTCAAAACACTATAGTGTGCAGTGATCTTGGTCACCATTTGGGCCTAACTTGGTCCCCTTGTCCCCCTAGTGCACCCCCTACCCTTTGCTAGCCCGGGCAAGCCCTGTGCACACGACCAAATGGTCATGGCCATTAAGGCTGAGCACCTTGAGCACCCTCACCGGCGACAGCGCGCCACAGCAGCCGTCAGCCTCGCCCACCATGTCCAGCACGTCGCCTGTGGTCCACCTCCACCGTCCAACCAGCCCCAGCCCAAGGGCCGGCGGCGAGGAACTGCGCGCCGAGCTGTCGACCATGCTGACGCCACCCACAGAGCGCGCCCTGTCCCCGCGTAGCTAGACCTCGCCTAGCTCCAGCCGCCCGTCTACGTGATCCCCACCGGCCTAGCACGCTAACAGACATGCCCAATCCCCCGACCGTACCCCGTAGTCACCGGCCGCCATGAAACTTGCCGTCGGCAGAGACTTAGTGCGCGCCGCGCTCTTCACTGTCCCCGACCGCAAACCCTTTGCACCAGCACCACCATGACACTCGCCAGGGCAACGCCCACCGTCCTAGCGCACCGCCCACGCCTCTAGCTCGATGTGCCGTCGTCACCGGCGAGCACCGCCCATGCTTCTCTGCCGCTTAGTCGACCCTATATGAAGCGGCCACCCTAGCACCATTTCTCCACACTCCCTCACTCCCCAACTCTCACTGAACCTCACCCACCTCTAGCCGCTGCTGGGCTCTGCCTCTCGAATTGGAGCGAAAACGCCCCGCCGAGGAGGAGAAGGGCGCCTGCGATTTAGGGCACCCCAAGCTCCACCGCAACCTCGCCTCGCCGTTGTCTACCAGCCTGTTTACCTGCCTCGCCGACCTTGCTGGAACCCTGGTACGCCCCCAATCGACCCCCACCGCCACGTCTAGGTGAGACTCTCGCTGAAGTAATCCGCCGTCGATGATGACTCTCCACCGTTAGATCCATTTTTAATCGTGCGGCCTAGAATGCTAGATACCGTTTCGGTGTTTTTGTGTTCTTGGTGGTGGAGCCCATGTCGAGGCTTTGTTGTCTTGCTTGTCGTAGCTGGGCGGCCGATTAGTTCAGCGAGTTAGGATTTCAAATTTAGTTTTTTCTATTTAGAGTTAATCTAGTTTTTGTCCTTTAGTTTAAAAATCAATTCTGGAAGTTTGACAAATCCAAATTGCATGAAACCAATTTTGCCTAAAAGGGATTGAAATGATCTATCCAAGCTAGTTGGATTTAATTCAATTAGAGTTATAGATCTCTCCTAGTAAAAATAATAAAACAGAAGCATTTACACCTTGCAACATTTTTATAAAATCAACCAAGATAGGTTTTGAGTTGATTCCAACTCTCAAAAACCACATTTCATCATATCTATCTAAATATGTAATAATATTAAGGTTTACATGTAGTGACTTTAGACTAGTACCAAAATAATGCTATATAGGCATTTCTAGTCACTTTAAATCATTAAATAATGAATTTAAACCAAAGTAATTATGATCCAACCTTTTAAATCTCATTCCCACATGTTAGAATATGTGGTGATGACATGTGTCCACATGATCCCATATTTTAAGTGGTGAATATTAAATCTTAGTTAATTTTTCAATGAGTAGAAATTACTTTTCTAAGATAAAGGATGAAACTAGTGAATTAAACTTGTGATGATAATAGATCATCAAATGTGTGTCTTGGAATGCTAATTAGAATAGTTAAGTATTGTTTGGTGATTGTGTACTCCGTATGTATTTATAGAAGATAGTACCGACCAAGCTTACGAGGAGGAGGAGTGCTACCAAGAAGAAGAAGAAGAAGAAGAAGAAGAAGAAGAAAACTTCAACCACTGCACCAACCAAGGCAAGCTAGCACTATCCAAGTTAACCCTTGCAAGTTGTACTTGCAAGCCACCATTAAAAGTGCAAGTTATTATTAGCAAGCTAGAATGAAGAGAGATGAATGAGCCAAGATGCCTTAGGCATGCTTTGGTCACACCACCTTGACTATTACTACCCCAAGTATTACCTTACCAGCTTTGATTCCTTTAGTTTACACAAAGTCCCTTACTTGTTTTGAAGGTAGCATAAAAAGTATAAAACTTGACCTATTTACCTAATCTTTAGATGTAATTCTATTGCATTTTATTTAACCCATAATTTTTCCACCTTAGTGAACACTCTTAACCTAGTAGTTTAGAGTAGATCAAAAACTTGAGTCACTATAGATGGGAACACTTGGTGAAAATGAATTGTGAAAACCTTGGAATGATGAGTCATTCTATTGAGATGTTTTGACATGTGTTGAGAAACAAAAATGGTTTATGATGATGAAAACATTGAGGCATGAGCCTTAACCCTTTTTAAAACTGATAGTTGGTATCGGATGCGATACCGTTCCAAATTACCGTCAACCACACCTGAATTGGGTAAGGCTTGGCTGGAAATTTATATGCATTAGTATTAGTTCCCTCATGGGAGAGGTTTGAGCTGAGGCTACCTCTCAATGTTGTCCACCTGTCACGATTGCCCAAGATGGTGATGGTCATGGTTGGGAGGCCATGCTCATAGGAGAGGTGCTTATACTAGGGTGTGTAAAGGAAAGGTTATGTTTGATTATATGCATACTAAGTATGATGATTCAGGGTTATCCCTGATATGTATCAAATCTTGTGGTGAAAGTGTACCACCTCTGCAGTGTCAAACTATTGAAAGGCCACGTCACGTGGTTAGGACTGGAATAGCCATACTTTTTAGTTGTAAGATGTTTTCGTATTAACTTGAAATGAATGATGAATCTTGACTTGACCACAATAGGGTTGTGTTTATGATACTAGCTTCCCAACTTAAGTGATTCTAGAACTTTATTTTATCTTTGTTTGCTTTAGAACTCAGCTTAGGTTTCAAACTTAACCTTATAGTTAAACATAGAGTTTAGCATTTGACTTAGAACTATATTACTTGTTAGTGGTAGTTTGAGTACTTAAAGAGTACTCATGGCTTTTGTCCTAGCTATTCTCGTGGCAGATTATGAAGGAGACTATCAAGATGATGGCCAATAGGGCGGCTATGATAACTAGGACTATACGCCTTC
Source organism: Avena insularis (assembly GCA_023614405.1). NCBI lineage: Eukaryota > Viridiplantae > Streptophyta > Magnoliopsida > Poales > Poaceae > Avena > Avena insularis. The sequence goes on along the minus strand of CM042686.1, from coordinate 139,054,447 downwards.
GTCGGCATTACTGTGCCCGAAGATGGACCCCACCTCGCCTTTCTTTTATTTCGCTGCTTGTTGTATTTAGTGGATCATGAGATCCTTATTTACGTAAGACCTTATGCATGGTTTGTAATGGATGATGTCTGTGATATCAATCCGTTATGTCTACAAAAATGGTAATCCACAGGATTTGCGGTATGGCATAACGGGCATCTGGGATTAAAAAATCCGGGTGTTGACAGTCAGCATGGTCTCTCTATATATCGATATGGGCATGATCCAGCAACTTCATGGGCTCAAACTGTGGTACTACACCTAAAACTAACCAAAATCAATAAGGATAAAAATCCATTGCTCAACCCTCATCTAGAGAAATAATCAAGGGGATAGATCGTCTATGGGGCCCACGGTCTATGGTTTCGTTGAAAACCGAGCATCGGAGTGTCTGAATCCCTCCATATCTTGCATGTGTTTCTAGAATATGTACAAAAGTTGAGATAGGTATCATCTAGGCAACTTCAGTGAATTTTGTGATGCAACTTTCCTATGTGTTTTTCGTCTCTCTGAGACCATATGGTTTGGCACATGGATCCCCTAGAGTCATTAATTGCATGTGTGTTCTTTTCCTAAACCACATTGATATATCCACTAGAGTCATTGATACATATGACCACATTGGATGTGTTCTTTTCCAAATGCACAATGATATCTACATACATGACCACACACATACTCCAGTGGATTATTCTATGATGCATGCAACACATCACCTTGGTGCAACATGCAATGTGGAAGCTACTTTCCTATGTGTTTTTGGTCTCTGTGACCATGGTTTAATTTGACACATGGATCCCCTAGAGTCATTGCATGATGTGTGTTCTTTTCCTATATATATCCACTAGAGTCATCGATCCACATGACCACATTGCATGTGTTCTTTTCCAAATTAAAACCACAATAATTTATACATGCATGACCACATACATGCATACTCGAGTGGATTTCGTGATGATGCAACTTCTGTCAACATGCAATGTTGAAGATGCTTTCCTATGTGTTTGACACATATGGATCCCCTAGAGTACTCATTCATGTGTTCTTTTAATTTCCTAATAAACCACACATTGAGATATCCACTAGCCATTGATCCACACATGTTCACACTACATGTGTTCTTTTAATTTCTAATAAACCACACATTGAGATATATATCCACTAGTCATTGATCCACATGATCACACACTACATGTGTTCTTTTCCAAAACCACACAATGATATATCTACATATGAATGATGACCAAACACATACTCCAGTGAATTCTGTGATGCAAGTTTTTGTCACACTATTGTAACCATGCAATGTGGGCTGCTTTCCTCTGTTTTTTTGGTCTCTATGACCACGCTTTGACACATGGATCTCCTAGAGTCATATTGCATGTGTTCTTTTCCTCACCCACACTGATATCCACCAAAGTCATTGATAGATCCACATGACCACATTGCATCATGTGTTCTTTTCCAATACCACATTGATATATACATGACCACACACACTCCTCCAGTGCATTCTGTGATGCAATTTTTGTCACACTGGTGCAATGTGGAAGCTGCTTTTCCTATGTGTTTTGGTATCTGTGACCATGGTTTGACACATGGAACCCCTAGAGTCATTCCATGTATTCTTTTCCTAAACCACAAAGATATCCACACAGATGTCATTGATCCACATGATCCACATTGCATGTGTTCTTTTCCAAAACCATATTGATATTCTACATGACAACACACACTCCAGTGGATTCTGTGATGCAACTTTTATCACACACTAGTGTAACATGTGATACGTCCATAACGTATCTATAATTTTTTATGGTTTTATGCTAATAATATGCTTTTGACACTCCTTTTTGTATAAAATTTATGATTTATTTGGACTAACCTACTAATAGTTGCAAAAGTGCACAATGTTCTTGGTTTACACTTTGATGTGTAGGAATTACCAAGAAAACAAGTGGAAACCTTATTGGAGTCAAATTGGGATTTTTCCAGAAATCTGTCTCATAACTCTTTTTGAAGATGGTCATGTTTCGGGTCAAAGATGGCGTCAAACGGAACACTCTTCAACTACAAAGTTGTTGAAATTTCGCGACAAACGTTCTGGACATAAAATTTAGCTGATTCCATGTCCCGACGTGCCTTTTAGGTCTGATTTACTGCAGCCCAAGATGGGGTGACGGGAATCCGAGAAGCTATATAAAGGGAGGAAACCTAATTCGCCCAGGCATCTCCACCCACGAATTTGCATCCACCAAAGCCACGTTTTGCCTCCCCATGGATCCCATCTCCATGGGGAGGCTCAAATCCATGAAGGAAGGGGGCTAAGGGGCGGTGCTCCCCCATGATACCGGCGGCGGGGAAGGAGTCCCCCGCGTTGCTGCCGGATCCACCGCCGTCCTCTTCACCATCTTCACCGCCATCTCCATCACCTAATCCTCCTAGTATGCAGTGGTTCATCCTCCCACACACCTCTGTACTGTCCTATGTAAACATGGTGTTTGATGCTATAAGTTATAATCCTATGATCTATGTCATGTTTGCATAGTTTCTTTGTTCTTAGATTGAATGGTTGAATGTCTTTGGTTCATTAGAGTTGTATGTTGATATGGTACAGTCCTTTGGTGTCCATTATATTTATGCGCGCATGGATTAAACATCATAGGGTTTGTAGTATGTGTAAAAAGAAGGGCGGATTTCTGCCGGAGTGAAACACGAGGGGCCTTGAACGGGCGTTGCGTATGGAAGTAACATGACCACTAAACTTAAGGCTATGGTTGGGAAACCTTAATGCATTGATTAGTACTTACGGATGTTTGCTAACAATCCAATCATATAGTACATGTAATTCCAAGTAGTGAAGCACATGTATATTTAGCCTCTCGAGATAGAAAATTGCATGAAGACAATGAACCCGATCTATTAAGCTATTTAAACTTGGACAAAGCCACCACAATTACCACCACTATTACACACTCATGGTTATGTTAGTTTAGTGTATTTTATTGCTGGAGCAACTAGCTTTACTTTCTTGTTATTTATTATCATGCAAAGCTATCTCTATTACTCGTATTGTTGCTCTAGTTTTATTTCCTAGATAATGCAAATGTTTAGTGTGCGTAGAGTTGTATCAGTGGTTGATAGAACTTGAGAGAACATTTATCCTACCTTTAGCTCCCCGTTGGGTTAGATACTCTTACTTATCGAAAAGGCTACCCACGATCCCCTATACTTGTGGGTTATCAAGACCTTTTCTGGCACCGTTGCCGGGGAGCAATAGCGTGTGGGTGAATATTCTTGTGTGCACTTGTTTGCTTTATCTCTAAGTAGGATTTTACTTTCAGTTTTAAGTTGTTCTCTATCTTACTATGGATAGGAATGCAAATTACAAAAAAATTAGTTGTACTTATTACCTAAAATGTTTTAAAAGGAAAGTGATTGGAAAGATGAGTAATGGTTATGTGGGGGTTGACCTTGAACACTTGTGTTCATGCCTATGAAACCAAAATAAATATTTCCATGGAAGCTTTTCAGTTAAAAACGTGTAGGAATGCATGAAGCCTTGAAAAATAAAGATACTTCTGGTATTGATCTTAATGCTTATTCATTTGAAAATACTTGAATCTTGATCATATGCCTAACTTAAAGGCATTAAAAAAGTACTTATTGGGAGATAACCCAAAAGTTTTAGTTGAGTCTTGGAAGTTATTTCTTAAGTAAAAACCTCTCCTTATCCTTTTTATTTGCTTTTTGTGCCAAGAGTAACCTCTAATGAGAGAGAAGTAATGCTTGGGAAAGTTGTTGTCCCGAAACCGATTTTTGTGCTTTGGTGTAAAAATTAAGTATAAAATCTCTGTATGTCGGTTTGAGTTGTAATTTTTGTGCTTCTGCCCAGGTTGTTATCAACTTTAGTTATTTTAACACTTTTCAATTTTAGCAACAGAAAGTCTTCGAAAAAATTGGTTTCTATCTGCTAGTCTGTTTTGACAGATTTCTGCCATTATTTGCATTTGCTTCTTATTGATTCCTTTTTGGGTTCTCTTTTGGTAATTGAGCTTTTTAAGGTAAGTGCTACAGTAGATTGTGTTTTAATGTAAGTTTTATTGGTGTTGAAACTGAACCCAAAGACTTATTATCTTGAGTACACTAATGTTGCTAATAAAGATTATGTGAAGTTTTGTATGAAGGAAAAATTTCAGGTGTTAAGGAAAGAATGATATAATGAGATTAAGAATGGACTAAAGCTCAAGCTTGGGGATGCCACCCCGTGTCACCCCAAGAAATATCCAAGAAGTACAAGCGTCAAAGCTTGGGGATGCCCAAGGCATCCCCTTCTTCATCAATAAAAATCTCAGGTTCTTCCAAACACTTCATTTTTATTGTTTCATGCACAAATGTGTTATTCTTGGAGCGTCTTCATTTTAGTTTTTGGTTTTCGTTTGCTTGGTTTGCTTGGTTTGCTTGTATAAATTGGTTGGACCCCCTCTTTCATACATTAGTTTTCAAATAAGTGTGGTTCGGATTGGAAAAGAGTAGGAAAAGTTCATGCTTAAGTGGTAAAAGGGCTCGTTTTTTCGGTGGCCTATGCTTTGTCATGTCATGCTTGATATTGTTTTGGCTTTATGCTTAGTGATTTTGCTGTAGCATGACATTTTATAAACAATTGAGATTGCTTAATGTGCCTTGAAAGAATCATGCATTGTTTTAGCATATTAAAGCATAGTATTGTGGTATTCTTTTTTGATGCTTTATTTGGGTTGACTTGGCGCATGCTCACACCATGTTATGACTATCCCAAGTAACCATAGCCTTTATGATCCTTTAGGTTTCGACTTGTAATATCACTTTATGCTTTAATTAATAATGTTTTGTCACTTTGCATGATTATGGCCATTATTGCTCTTTTAGTTGGTCTCCAGTCTTTTGCTAGCCTCCATAACCAAGTATGAGTTCCACTCATGCATCCAACTCAAATAAAACCAAGTTATCCCAAATAGTCCACCATACCTACCTATTAACATTTGCTATTCCAAGTATATTCATGCTTTTATCTACCTTCAAATTAAACATGTTATAGAAAACTAGTGATTAAAGCTCTCACGAACTTGATGGCACACTTTAATTTTCTTGCCCTAACAAACTTGAACCATTGTGTCATCTATGTTGTATATGCCTGCACTTATATATTGGGGATTAGCAGAACCATGTTGTCATGGGGAATGCTTTCAACATTACACTTCTACATTGTACCTAGTTGATATCATGTTCTTTTTTCTATGGATGTAATTCGATTGTGAAATGAAAAGCGAGCTTGTATGCCCATGGAGTTATGTATGTGTGTTAGAAAGCGCCTGGACATGGTCTAATCCATGCCTAATCATGGTGAAACCTGCAGCGTAACCATAATGAGCAATCTATGAAGCATTCTTCTTATAAAAAAGAGATAGAGATTGAGAAAAAGAAGAAAAAGAGATGAGAAAAGAGGAAAGATCGAAAAAAGAACCATTTTCCCATGGTAAATAAGAAGATTGCTGAAATGCTTGTTGTTTGCTTGCCTTGTCATTTTGATATGGGGATTCTTCTGTATCATCGGGCAAGGGGTACCCCGTTGGCGATTCTCTATGATACACATGTACTTACTATGACAAGAACTTACTGGTAACTAAACTTTAGTAGCATGAGGATCAACCCCCGTATTCAAGGGACATGAGATTTCCAACTTATACTTTGTCAAGCATATACTCCATAGTTTGTTCACTTTAACCTTAATCACTTCAAGATGCTTATGATAGGGGCAATGAGAGCTGAAAGCTAATAAATACCATAATTTTTGGAAGCTCTTTATGAGATTTGAATCCCTGCTTCCTTCTATGAAGGCCTTTCTTCCACTTTTATATTGAGTCTCCACCTTCTATCTTTATGCACCAATTAAGAGAGCATAGTTGTCATTCTTAGTTCTATGTGCATTGTCCCAAGACTTGTTGATTGATGCATAACTTTGATATTGCTTGTTCCTAAACTATTTGTATCTAGTCACCCTTATGAACTTTGAAGGTATCCTATGCATTTATTCTTTGCTACTCTATGAGGGACAAGCTGAATACCATTCCCATTATGCTTTCTTTATGTGAAACAAACAAACGTCTTGCAAAACATTGTTATTCATGAATCTTTTGTTTGTGCCTTTTCATGTTACAACATAGTTGCTATGTCTTATTGTTAAAACTCTATATTTCATGATTCATGTTTAGAGTACCTTAATCCCAACTATCAATGCTTTTACAATAATGATGATCAAGATTGTGTTGTATGCATGTCACCTCAAAATTATATTGTTTTGATTGTTTACCTACTAGAACGGCGGGGAACTAAGCTTGGGGATGTTGATACGTCCATAACATATCTATAATTTTTCATGGTTTTATGCTAATAATATGCTTTTGACACTCCTTTTTGTATAAAGTTTATGATTTATTTGGACTAACCTACTAATAGTTGCAAAAGTGCACAATATTCTTGTTTTACACTTTGATGTGTAGGAATTACCAAGAATACAAGTGGAAACCTTGCTCGCCTAGGGATGAAACCTAATTCGGGGCATCTCCACCCAGAATTTGCAGCCACCAAAGCCACGTTTTGCCTGCCCATGGATCCCATCTCCACGGGGAGGACTCCCAAATATCCATAAAGTAAGGGGCTAAGGCGGTGCTCCCCCATAATCTGGCGGGAAAGGAGTCCCCCGCGCCGCCGCCGGATCCACCATCGTCCTCTTCACCATCTTCACCATATTCACCGCCATCTCCATCACCTAATCCTCCTAGTATGCAGTGGTTCATCCTCCCACACACCTCTGTACCTTCCTATGTAAATATGGTGTTTGATGCTATAAGTTATAATCCTATGATCTATGTCATGTTTGCATAGTTTGTTTGTTCTTAGATTGAATGGTTGAGCGTCTTTGGTTCATTAGAGTTGTCGTTGATATGGTACAGTCCTTTGGTGTCCATTATATTTATCGGCGCATGGATTAAACATCATAGGGTTTGTAGTATGTGTAAAAAGAAGGCGAGTTACGCGGTGTGAAACACGAGGGCCTTGAGCAGGGCGTTGCATTATGGGAGTAACATGACCATTAAACTTAAGGCTATGGTTGAAACCTTAATGCATTGATTTGTACTTACGGATGTTTGCTAACAATCCAATCATATAGTACATGTAATTCCAAGTAGTGAAGCGCATGTATATTTAGCCTCTCCCAAATAGAAAACTGCATCGAAGACAATGAACCCGATCTATTCGCTATTTAGACTTGGACAAAGCCACCACAATTAACACCACTATTCCACACTCATGGTTCTGTTAGTTTAGTGTATGTTATTGCTGTAGCAACTAGCTTTACTTTCTTGTTATTTATTATCATGCAAAGCTATCTCTATTACTCGTATTGTTGCTATAGTTTTATTTCCTAGATAATGCAAACGTTTAGTGTGCGTAGAGTTGTATTAGTGGTTGATAGAACTTGAGAGCATTTATCCTACCTTTAGCTCCTCGTTGGGTTCGATACTCTTACTTATCGAAAAAGGCTACACGACCCCTATACTTGTGGGTTATCAACATGCAATGTGGGCTGCTTTCCTATGTCTTTTTGGTCTCTGTGAGACCATATGGTTTTCACATGGATCCCCTAGAGTCATTAATGGCATGTGTGTTCTCTTCCTAATAAACCACATTGATATATCCACTAGAGTCATTGATCCACATGACCACATTGAATATGTGTTCTTTTCCAAAACCACAATGATATATCTACATGCATGCATGCATGACCACACGCATACTCCACTGGATTACGTGATGCAACTTCTATCACACTAGTAGAACATGCAATGTTGAAGCTGCGTTCCTATGTATTTTTTGGTCTATGTGGCGTGGTTTAATTTTACACGTGGATCCCCTAGAGTCATTGCATGCATGATGTGTGTTCTTTTCCTAAACCACATTGATATACATCCACTAGAGTCATTGATCCACATGACCACATTAATATTGCATGTGTTCTCTATTTTCCAAAACCACAATATACATACATGAGCACACACATGCATACTCCGATTGATTCTATGATGATGCAAATTTTATCACCTTTGGTGCAACATGCAATGTGGGCTTCTTTCCTATGTGTTTGACACATATGGATCCTGAGTACTCATTGCATGTGTTCTTTTCCTAATAAACCACACACATTGACATATCCACTAGTCATCATTGATCCACATGACCACACATTGCATGTGTTCTTTTCCAAAACCACAGCGATATCTACATATGCATGATGACCACACATATACTCAAGTGGATTCTATGATGCAACTTCTGTCACTGCAGTGGTGCAACCATGCATGCAATGTGGAAGCTGCTTTAATTAATTCCTATGTGGTTTTGGTCTCTATGACCATGGTTTGACACATGGATCTTCTAGAGTCATTATATGTTGCATGTGTTCTTTTCTTAACCCACATTGATAACCACGAGTCATTGTTGATAGATCCACATGACCACATTGCATGTGTTCTTTTTCCCATACCACATTTGTATCTACATGACCACACACACTTTGTGATGCAACTTCTATCACACTGGTGCAACATGCAATGTGGAAGCTGCTTTTCCTATGTGTTTGGTCTTTGTGACCATGCTGGTTGTACACATGGAACCCCTAGAGTCATTGCATGTGTTCTTTTCCTAAACAACACACACTAGATGTTATTGATCCACACATGACCACATTCCATGTGTTCTTTTCCAAAATCAAAAATATATCTACATGACTACACAAACACACTCTAGTGGATTATGTGATGCAACCATCACACACACACACTGGTGGAACATGCAATTTGGAAGCTACTTTCCTATGTGTTGTTTGGTCTATGTGAGACCATGAATGGTTTGACACATGGATCCCCTAGCTAGATTCGTTAATTAATTAATTGCATGTGTGTTCTCTTCCTAAAAATCACATTGATATACATCCACTAGAGTCATTGATCCACATGACCACATTAATATTGCATGCATTCTATCTTTTCCAAAACCACAATAAATGATATCTACATGCATGACCAACACACATACATACTCAGTGGATTCTTTGATGATGCAACTTCTGTCACACTGGTGCAACATGCAATGTGGAAGCTGCTTTCCTATGTGTTTGACACATATGGATCCCCTAGAGTACTCATTTGCATGTGTTCTTTTCCTAATAAACCACACACATTGAGATATCCACTAGTCATCATTGATCCATACATGACCACACATTGCATGTGTTCTTTTCCAAAACCACAATGATATCTACATGTATGCATGATGACCACACACATACTTGATGGATTACGTGATGCAACTTCTGTCACCTTGGTGCAACCATGCATGCAATGTGGAAGCTGCTTTAATTAATTCCTATGTGTCGTGGGAATGACAACGACAGTCACTACCAGGGGTAGCGATTGGAAGGATTTGGGGCAAGAGCGGGCAGCCATCTGCGGAGAGAGATGAGGGCAAAGACATAGCGATTTACCCAGGTTCGCTCCCCCGTAGGGTAAAGACCTACTCCTGCTAGATTGTATTGTCGAGTGAGTTACAAGGGTGGTGAGCTGGCGGCTAGGCAGTGAGTCGATGGGTTGTATGATGGAGCGTGGTCTGAGACTACCTAGGGAGGCTTATATAGGGGTGCCTTGCTAGGGTTTACAGATATAAAACCGTCAGTTAAGGACTGGAGGATTTGACCTAATCGATGGGGCCTAACTACGCTTCTAGGCCTCTAGCTTCTAGTCATGAGCTTTCTTTTGATCGCATTCTAGTTGTTGTCCTGCAGGTCCACTCGTAGAGGTCTTGGTCGGTCGAAACATCATGTTGGGCATACCCCATTTGGCATATCCTCATTAGTAGTCCGAGGCCAGCGTTGGTTTGGCGCGGTGTTCATTTGGCGGTTAGATGGCGAGTCAATCAGATGCCGGTCGAATTGGCGGTGGACTCTCCTCAATGAAGGAAGAATCTCTTGATTGTGTCTTGATCTCAGCATTGGCGAATGGAAATGTGCACAAATGCATGCCGGATGACTAGAAGGTCGAGTTAGTAGGTGAATCGAGTGAATGAAGTTGGGCCGTCGGCTTGGTCAAACTAGCCGTTGAGTAATCAACGATAACCGGTGAAATTACAGCGAGTAACGACTACCCGGAGATTGGCTGGTAGCGCCCTTTATAAGGATAGCAATAGGGAGAGTTGCGAACCTTCTTAGCATTTCTCTTCCCGTACCCTCAATCTTCCATCTTCTCCCGATCCAAAATCTTGAGACGAGTGACCTTGTGCTTCCACGATGGGCGCCTCCGAAGGACACGTGGGGCAAGTCAAAGTGCACCACAGCCTCCTGAATCTTTTTAGGACACGGGTATCCTATGCAAAGGGGCAGCAAATTCCGCGTCGTGAGAGAACCCAAACCTCACCCGGAGTTCATCTATTTCGAGCCATCTAGAGAGGGACTAGGGTTCCCCACCTTAATTTTCTTTCGACGGTTTTGCATGTATTATGTGATCAAGCCATTAGATCTAGGGCCGCATGACATGGAGAATCTTGCAATCTTGTAGCCTTCTCTGAGGAGTTAGCTTGGATGCCTTTATTCCCCTATGGCTGGATCTTTCCACGGTCACCTCAGCCACAAGGGGTGGGCGGACTGGTCCTAGCGGCCAGCGAGTCACCTTCTAGCTGAAGCCAAGGCCAAGTTCCTAAATCTGCTCTGCTGAATAAGGCCGCAACCAAGTTGAAGAAGCCTTTGGTTCTACATGACGGGATACACTCCTAACAGCGAAGTGTCCCTCCCTACGTACACCATCGAGAGGAGCGAGCCATGTAGGCTATCAGCGACCAACCTCACCAATGACCAGAGGATGGCTATAGACAAGATGTTCACCTAGATCCGAGGCTGAAGAAGGAGGGCCTTGACACCATCAATTTGTACAATTGTTGGCTAAGGCAGGTGGTCCCATTATCCACCCAATCCCACTAGATGTACCGGTACATTGATGCGGATAGCCCTCCAGTGAGCAACGCATAGTGGGACACCAAGGAGATCATAGAAGCGGAGAATTCTATCACGAGGCGGAGAATTCTGACCCGAAGGCGGGCTTACTCCATATACGGCTGGGAAGCGTCGAGGCCCCTGTGTGTTTCTTTGCCTTGTAATTGCATTTTAGAGTCACGATTATTACGATGCGATCTTGTAGTCACATTCTTGCAATCGCATTTGTCAATTGACCATCATTCTTTCTGTATTTTGCTAGTTGTTCCAAATCCTTGAAAATTGGCTTCCTCCACTCGACGAAGAGATCCCCAAGGAGCTTGAGGAGGAGGAGGAAGGGTCCTCCAATAGTGAGGACGAGTTAATGGAGGTTATCGCGCCATGCGCAGCTTGAAGACACCGCGGGCAAAACAAGCGCGAAATCGAGGCAAATCGCAGCCTTGAAGAGCGTGACAACGATGAAGATATCATGGAGAACACAGCTCATGGCGTGTGGCTATGTCGGTGAAGCCTACTGAAGAAGTTTCCCACGAGGAAGCGAGGTGACGGAACATCACCACCAAGGTCGATGGCTGCGTTTGAGTCGGACGAGAGACCGGCGATGAGGAGGCCGAGTTATGACCAAGATTCGGAGGACCAACTCAATGATGGAATCACGAGGCCGAACGCGGTGGTGGAATTGGCGGTTCCACTTGCCACGAGCCCCCAGATCCAGGGGCTGCTGCAATCATAGGGTCGGAGACCCCGCCACCAAAGGAGGCGCCTATGTCGCTCGAGTCGGAGATTCCCATAGTTGCAACCTCGACATCGAAGAAGCTCATGGTGTCATGGAGTGCAGTGTATTTGAGAAAGGGCTCACGCCTGATTGGGCCGGATCTGGAGAAGCTTATGTCCATATCAACACCAACTTGCACATTCTCTCCATCGCCAAGTCGGTTTGTAGTGCTTTGTTTATCGTGTTTTGGTATTTTCTAGTACCATCGGGTTGCTGATCGTGGCGATTTCATAGGACTGGTGCCAAGAAGATTGGCTGGCCTTGGTGGCCAAGGTTACGCCATCGACACCGAAGAAGCGTCGACCCTTGAAGAGGAAGGTTGTCGCGATCGAAGCACCGGGTGAGGGCATGAAGAGGAAGAAGGAGGCGACTCTGCTGCCATGGCGGAAGAGGATGTGGGGAAAGGTGGTTCCGCCATTCCTCACGAGGACAAAGTGGTGCATGGCTCGAGCCGAGCAAACCGACCACGCCATCGGGCGCCAGTGCCTATAGCGGCGCCCTAGCAATGGCCACAATGTTCCCTCGCTTTGTGGCGAGAGCCTTTGCCGCTGACTACTAGAACACAATCGCCGCAAGTTCTGAGGTGCCAATGGTGACACCGGCGACAAGCGGCGTCGCCGATCATGGTTCCTTCAGCGGATGCCTGAGCTTCACATCATCCTAAGCGCTGCTATCTGGGTATATACGGTCCCCAAGGATCTAATGGCTGAATTTCAGCGGCTAGATGCTAAAACTTTAATCGTCCGATCCTCGAGGTCTAATCGTTGTATTTTAGTGGCTAGATGCTTAAAACTTTATTCATCCGGTCCCAGGGTCTATTTGCTGAATTTCAGCTGCGAAACTTCGAACATTGGTCGTCCATTCCACGAGGTCTAGTCGCTGAATTTCAGCGGCTAGACCTCAAAACTTTGGTAATCCAGTCCTTGAGGTCTAGTCGCTGAATTTGAGTGGCTAGACACTCACTAGTCATCCTTGCTCATATTAGTTTTCTATCTTGAGTGCTTGGAGAATAAATGCGGTGGGAAGGCCGCCAAAGGGCGCTGGAACCACGACCTGCAGTGGCGAGGAGGCCAATCGGCGACTCCAGGCGACTGCTGGTGAGTTGTTTTTAAGTTGATGAGTTTGGACTCTTGTTGTTGTGCAAAGGTTTCACTGCGGTCTTTCCTTTAGATGATCATTCATTGATCACCAAGGCTGTGAGGATATGTTACAGTCGTCAAGCTGGAAGCTGCGAAAGCAATGTTGTCCGTGGCGGAGAACAAGTCAACTTAGTAGCGAAGGAGCTAAAGCGCCCAGCTGCAATGGATTCCTCTTAAGAAAGGGCCAACGCTACGGTCGTCGCAGCGGAGGAGGAGCGGAAGACCTCCGACTGGATCATCCTTGGATTGCAGGATAAGCTGGCAATGCTCAAGAAGTTCGTGACCGAGAAGCTGCAGCTCCTTGGTGAGAATCGCTTTCTCTGCTCCTTCTTTTGTTGGTGGATGGCGAGTCCTCGGTAGGCGAGTCCCCGGCGAGTGAGTCTGTTCTTCTTCTTTCTCGTGATCTTGATTTTAAGCGTTGCAGCTATGATAGGTCAAGCGATCGATTAGTGCAGACGTTCGATGCCTTGTGTGATGCGTGCGGTGGTGGAGCACGCAGCTACCGCCTCGGTGCTATGTGTCTAGACTATTCTTTAGCGAATCTCCCCCACCGAGGTTATTCCTGGGGGGCTGATGGAGGTTTAGCGCTATCTTGAGGAGGCGCTTGTTGTACTCGAGTGGATGGAACGATCGGCCTTCTAGCGTGGGGCCACCACGGCGCTTAGTCTTGGACTCGTGCTCTTTCCTGATGACTTTGACATTAACGATGTCGCCAGCAGGTATCCCTCGGTGACTGGCTCGGTGGAGGTGAGTGCTCGGAGTTAACCGCCAAGGCGCTCCATTCGCAGGCGGGTACTAGCGATGGGTGATCTGCTGCCATACCGGAGACAATGGTGTCGCTGGTGACTCCGAACGAACATCGCGACTGAAGTCAGCCTTACGGTCGCCGGCTTGTGAAGGAGTTGATGACATATCGGCGAATTCTTGGGAGCCATTTGTCTGGGTCAAGGGTGATGGCGGCACTTCCTCGTCGAAACCTGCGGAGTGAAAAGGTTGCCCTGCGGCATTTTGTTAGTCGTGGTGATTGGCCACTTATGTAATATGTCGTGCTGATGGACAAAGTATGTTGTGGCTGAATGAAAACATGTCAATCGACTCGCATTTGCTTTGTGATTTCTGTTTGTTTCTATTTTTGGTTGTGCGAATCCCGGTAGCGTCCAGATCCTTCAGTGGGGTTGACCTCGCGTATATGTATGTTGGTTTGTGTTAGGTTGTTAGATTAACCGGAGTCGACTCGCCATGGCTCATGGAACCAGTCGCTTGGCGACCCCAAGGAGTGCTATGTACTTGATAGAATCTGTTGAGGTCGGTTAAGCGAAGTCACCGAGCTGGTACTTAGATTGTAATGGCATGCCCTAGGTAGGTGAGGACATGGTGCGTTGTTTGTAACGCGTCTCTCCTCCTGGCTCGGAGAGCGATCGCATCGCGAGTCAAGGCATGCTCGTCATGGGTCTGTTCGAGCCGCATGAGGGTTGTTTTGGACAAGTCGGCGTTGTATAACCGTTCGAGTTGCTATGCGCGAGAATGCGGAGGACAGATCTCTGTGAGAAGCGTGTTCAGTTGTCTTGGCCCGGTAGGCCAGTCGGGTGAGGCGACTCTGATGGTGGCTCTGGGGTAGCGTTTTCATTGTGATTGCAAGACCGAATATTTTTGGTGCCCTTATTAGCACTACTTAGCGGGTCGATTAAGCTCGACCAAGGGTTGACTTCCGTGTGTAGCGTGTTGCTAAGTGTCGAGTCACGATTAGCACGAGGAGATGGCATGAACACAATTTGTGCAACCAATTTATTTTGCATTTGGTAGCTGGGTACAAGTTTTAGTTACGTGTATAGAACTTGCGAAGGAGATTTAAATTCCACGACCACCCAACGTCAAGTTGGTCGTGACCTTAATATATCAATGAGGCACTAGGCATCATTGCGGCCGCCCTATGGCGAATGGTCCCTCCCATTGGGGAGAAAGATCGTGCATGCCCTTCTTTTCCTGGATCAATCGTAGGACCAAGTCGCCTTCCCGGAAGGTGCGAGTCCTTGCTGGTGAGCAATGATGCGAGGCAAGCTAGGTCGGGCTTCATCAAGTTAGTCGACCCGTCTTGGCGTGCAATCTCGTTGTATGCCTCCACGTGGTTAATGACCCAAGGCGAGTCGGCTCTGACACCGTACACCATGAAGAAGGTGTAAACCTGTTGAGTGGTTGGCGGAGATGCGAATGCCCCATAGCACGGAGGGATCTCTTGACCCAGCATTGGGGTTCGCTCGAGGGGACCTGTAGTGGCTTGAGGCCATGGAGGCGCTTTGGTTGGCGCGCTCTTCTTGGCCATTCGACTCCAGGTGGGCGAGTGAGGCAAGGTCGAGTCGTATGCCATGCTCCTCGCAGAAGTCAGCCATGGTGCCCTTGGCGAAGTTGGTGCTATTATTTGTGATGATGCTATGCGGGTAGCCGTGCCGGTAGATTAACTCGCGGAGGAACTTGGTGGTGGTCTTGCCATCAGACTTCTTGATTGACTTCGCCTCGACCCATTTGGTGAATTTGTCGACAGCGACCAGGAGGTGGGTGTAGCCTGATGGAGCTTTCTTGAACCGGCCCACCATGTCGATGCCCCATACGGCGAATGGCCAAGTAATGGGGATGGTCTTGAGGGCCGAACCAGGGATGTACGTCTGGTTGGCGTGCTTACGGCACCAGCGTCGTTGGGCGATGTCGGTGGCGTTAGCGTGTCTGGTGAGCTAGTAAAGTCGTGGTGCATGGCTTTGGTGACTAGCGACTAGGCACTGCGTGTTAACGCGATGCGCGGCGTTGATATCTGGAAGATTTTGCATCCTTCTTCTAGCTGCCGCGCTGGAACCGCCCGGTCATGTTGCGTTTGTGGGCTTCGCTATTGATGTTGATGAAGGATTTACTGATGGCGAATGATCATTTGCGCCTCACATCACGTCTGCCGAGCAGGATCTTGTGTTCGAGTAGGCGGCGTATGGCGATCCAGTCACTAAACTCCATGATCATGGTGACCAGAATGAGCTCGGCTGCGGTGGTATCCTGATATCAATCTCCTTGAGGAGACGGTGAGGGCTTGTCGATGATGTTGAGGAAGGCGCCGGGAGGTGGTGTCTAGCGAGTCGACGTCTGCGAGAGGTCGTCGACCTCTTTGTTCTTGTGGCGATCAATCCACTTGATGGATTAGCCGACAAAATAAACTCTAGGCTGTCCACCACACAGCGGTAGGCTATCATGTTAGGGGTGACTACATCGCGGTGCCGATGACTTGCTGCGGTGGCGAGGTCGGAGTTGCTGTAGCACTTGAGGCGATTGACGTTCATCTCCTTGGCAGCCCACATGCCATGGAGAAGGGCCTCGTATTCTGCCATGTTGTTGGTGCAGGGCGTGAAGTTGAGTTCTAGCACATATTGGAGCTTGTCGCCCTTGGGGAGGTGAGCACGATTCCTGCTCCGGACCCATCGGAGTTTTTGGAGCCATCGAAGTGGAGGTGCCAGTAATGGAGGTAGGAACAGCGTCTCCGGTTGTTGCGCTTCTTCGATCGGCGAGAAATTGGCAAGGGCCTATGACTTGATCGCCTTACATGGCTCGTACTTGATGTTGTGGGCGCTTGATTTGACGGCCCTTGGCGACTTCGCCGATCGCCTCGCGTTACAGATAATGTCCTACAACGGCGCGGAGAAGACGATCGTGATGGGCTACTCCTGGAGGTTGTGTGGGAGCCGTCGCTGGGATCTGAAGACCGTGTACACCATCTTCTGGTACTGCGGGTAGCGCTGCCTTGAGTTTGTTAGGACCTCGCTGATGTAGTAGACCGGGCACTATACAGGGTGGTCCTTTCCCTCCTTCGGCCACTCGACGACCATCACGAAACTGACGGGGCGGCGATGGCGGTGCCTCTCGGCGGCACTTCATGGCGCTTTGGCGTGTTGTCGCTTCTTCGTCCCATTGGAACATGGGGTTCTTGCGCATCAAGCGGTGAGGCATTTCCTTCTCACCGATCCGAGGATAAGCGGCCGAAGTCGCGACTTGCTCGGCTAAGCGTCTTGGCGTCGCCGAGCACTCGGGTTTTCGATTAGCGCGATGGTGTCGACCTTGGTGGGGTTTGCTTTGATGCCTCGCTTGGATACTCGTAACCCGAGGAGCTGTCAAGTGGAGCACGCTGGTGCACTTCCCGGGTTGAAGCTTGATCTTGTATACGCAGATTTGTGAAAGTTTGGCGAGGTTGGCGGTAGGTCGTCGCTCTGGCGAGTTGACTTCACCACAACATACGTCAATGAAAGCGTGGATGTTGTAGCCAATTTGGCTCCCAAGGTACTCATGCATGCATCGTTGGTAGGTGCGGCATTCTTAGGGCGAGCGTCATAGAAGTGTAGAAGAAGGCAAATGGTGTCTTTGAGCGTTGTTTCTCCTCGTCCTCGGCCGCCATCTTGATCTGGTTGTAACCAGAGTACTGATACATTGCAAATGTATCTATAATTTTTGATGTTCCATGCTTGGTTTTATCTACTTTCTTGTGTTTTGTTCCAACTTTGGAGTACTTTTCATATGATTTCTTGGACTAACCTATTAACAAGATGCCACGGTGCCAGTTGCCTGTTTTCTGCTGTTTTTGGTTCCAGGAAGTCAGAAAATGAATATTCTCGGAATTGGACGGGACAAAATCCAAAGTTACTATTTTCCAGGAAGACTCACGGAGCCATAAGGAGAGTCGGAGCAGGGCCACAGGTTGGCCACACCACCCCATGGTGGGTCCCCCCTAGTCGCCTTGAGGGCATGGTGTGGGCCCCTGGCTGTCCACCAACCTGTGCCTCCTTAGCCTTTAGAGCCTCCGATGCAAAACCCTAAATCGTCAATCAGAACTCACGAAAAGTTCTGCGGCGCCACCGCCACCCGAAGGGAATTCGGGGACAAAAGTCTCTGTTCGGCACCTGCCGGGCGAGGAAGTGCCCGAGCCATCTCCATCGATCTCCCGACCATCTCCATCACTTTGATGATTCCCATGATGAGGTGGGAGTAGTTCTCTCTCGAGGCTAAGGGTTCTACCGGTAGCTATGTGTTCATCTCTCTCTCTCTATGCATTATCTTATTGAGATCATGAGCTTGTAATCTATAGATCTACCTTGCTACTCAAGTGCTTTAATAGATCTCTGCTCTCCCCATGTGTGTGAAAGTGACGTGCATGGCACCATGGTGGCATAGGCTAGAGATTGCAAATACTTGTTATGAGTTATATTTGGAGTTGGATGTCTTTATGAAATTGTGGTGTTTGTTGGACTCATCTAGTACTCAAGGTGACAGTGTGGGCTTATCTAGATGGGAAAATCTTACTTTGAGGTGTGATGTTATATCCCTACCATGGATTAGAGTGTCCAACCGAAGAGTAGTTAAGAGTAGTATCATGAAGAGAAGATATTTATATGAGAGTGTTCACTAGTGAAAGTATGATCCCTAGGCCTTGTTTCTAAGCATTGATACACCATTTGCAATTAGATCTATTACATGTTTGCTTTCTTCCATCTTTATTTCAGCTTGCCTTTAGTCTCTTCCATGCCATCAAAGTATTTTCTAGCACCGTTACCACTTATAATTATCCATACCACTTGTATTTCACTATCTCTTGGCGAACTAGTGCACCTATATACAGCAGGTGTATTGGGTGTGTTAGGGGACACAAGAGACTTCTTGTATCTTGATTGCAGGGTTGCTTGAGAGGATACACTTTGACCACTTCCTCCTGAGTTCGATAAACCTTGGGTGATCCACTTAAGGAAAACTTGCTCTGTTCTACAAACCTCTCCTTGGAGGCCCAACAACTGTCTACAAAGAATAGAAGTGCGTAGACATCAAAGCTATTTTTCTAGCGCCGTTCTTTGGGGAGAGTAGGTAAAAGAGTATTCACGGAGGATTAAAGAAGAAGAACCTCCCACGGCAAGCCTATTTTACGGCGGCGTTGCTGGGAGGTAAATAAGAATACTCACATCCTCCGGTGTGAGTGCTCGAAGTTATTCCTTTAGATTCTGCAATTTTGTCTTTTTTGTTTCTTGTTTCACTATTTGAAGCAATGAAAACAACAACAAAAATTAGAGAACTATAGTATTTTTCCTAAGTTAGAACTTGAATTGTGCGAAAAGAAAATTAAAAACCCATGGAACTTTCTTTTGCATGCTAATAGCAATGTTATTAGTATGAATCTTTTGAACACCTTTGTTACTAATGCTATGGAAATGTCTAAGCTTGGGGAAGTTGGTTTTTATGAAAATGATCTTTTTAGTTCCCCGGCTTTAAAGAAGAAAATTTGCTCTGATGATACTTTAACTCCCATATGTGGTAATTCTAATGATACTTGTGATATTTTAAATCCACATACTGAAAGCATCCTTTTAAAATACCTATAAAAATTGTTGAGCGTGTTATGAATAAGCTGCTATTTTGGGGATGGAACTGTCCATCCACGGTGATCATTTACTCTTTATACATGAATTATGTCTGAGTTGTTCAAGTGTGTGGTATTTCAATGAACCAAGTTAGGAGGAAGCTATTCCCTATTTCACTTAAGGGCAAAGCAATGGAGTGGTATGAGCTACTAGATGATCCTCATCATTTGGAGTGGAAGGAACTTGAATCTCTCTTTTACTCTAAATTTTGTCCTCCTCATGAAATCCATAAAGATAGGTTATATTTATAATTTTCATCCTCATGATGGAGAAAGTATTGCCCAAGCATGGGGAGATTAGAAGTCACTAATGCTCAAATGTCCCATTCATGAGCTCCCTAGTAATATTATTATTAATAATTTCTATACAAGGCTTTCAGGACATTACAAGGACTATCTTGATACTTGTTTAGAGGATCCTTCACAAGTAAGGAGGTCAAAGCTAAGTGGGATCTCCTTGAAACAATTCAAAAGCAATACGAAGATTGGGAGAACAACAAGGTAAAGAACCAGGTATAAACTATGAGTATGATTGCATTAAGTCTTTCCTTGGAAACTACTGATTTTCAAAAGCTTGGTGCTAAATATGGTCTTGATCCTCAAATTCTTATTGATTGTTTTAGATCCTTTGCTTCTCATATTAATGCTCCTAAAGAAAAATGGGACATGTATCATGAGCCTTTTAAAGACACTTGCATGGAAAATGAAATTGTTATTAATGATAGCAATAAACATGCTCAAACCTCTTAAAGTACTACTTCTTATAAGCATGTTAATTTTTGTGGAATACATAGACCTTGTGAGAATAATAAAATTGAAGAAGAATATTGTATCACCCATAGGAATTAAAAAACTAGAACGTGGTATAGGGCTTAAATGATCTTGGTAAAAAAGTTTGTGCCCTCTATCCTTTTATTTGTGAACTTTGCTTTGAAGTGGGTCATTTCAATTTTCAATGCTCAGGCCATAATAATATCCCTTCTAATCCAATGAGTACTGCAAGTTTGTATTGTGATGACATGATCACTCCTAATCAGCATGATGAACTTACATTATTTTTGGGGTGTGAAGAGTTATCAAGAAAAACCTCTTTGGTAGATATGGGTGCTTTTGATATGAATAGTGTCATGCATGGTTGTCATCTTTATTGTGTTGATAATTGCCACACAAATACTTACATACAAAATATTATAAAAGACGAGATCTTACCAAAATGTGACACTGACTAATATGTGTTTTGGTCTTATTAATGAAAAGGAGGAATCCTCCAAAGTTTCTTCTATTGTCTCTAACAATGAACCAGGGTATATGGAGAAGCTTCCTTTCAAGCCTCTCCCTCCTAAATAGAAGAAGAAAAAGAAGAAAAGGAGGAGTAAAAGGAGAGAGGAAACGTTATTTTCCCCTAAGCATGTTGCTCCTATTATAGTTTTTGATGAGTCTGAACTTCGATGATGTTCCTATGTCTGTTACCTATAGTAGTGATCATGATTGGGAAAAGCACACTACCTTGATATTGAAAATCTCTTGGTGCCAATTCTGAAAATGATGATATTAATAATTGCTATACTATTAGTTCTATCCATGATCCTTCCAATGATGATATGTTTACAAATGAACACACTTGGGAAGATAACTATTCTATTGTATGATGATTCTATACCTCCAATATATGATGATTGCAATGATGATTATGATATTTCAGTCCACCTACTATTGAGGAAATTAATTATGATTACAATATACCTCCTATATTTGATGATTATAGTGATGAAAATAATAATGATAGCTATTTTGTTGAATTTGCTCCTACAATCAATAAGAATGACTATGTTTATGTGGGGAGTATTAATTCTTTTATGCATGTGGCTCATGATAAGAATGTTTCTTGTGATAGTTATATTGTTACTTTTTTATTCATGATGCTACGAAAGTTATTATGAGAGAGAGAAACATGGTTTTATGTGTCTTAATAACATTAAATTTCCCTCTTTATATTTGAAAGTCTTGAAGTTGCACTTGTTTTGCTTTCCTATGATTGTTGCTTTGTGCTTTTTTCATGACTTGTTTCTTTACAAGATTCCTATGCATAGGAAGTGGAGTTAGACTTAAATGTGTTTTGAATTTGCTCCTTGAGTGCTCTCTTTACTTCAATTCCTTATTTCTTATGTGAGCATCTTCTCAAACTATCAATACCTAACTTCAAGCAGAAGGCGTTAAGAAAAGTACTTATTGGTAAGATAACTTAAAAAAATTTTAGATGAGTCTTGGAAGTTATTTACTTCTTTTAATAACCCGCTCCTTATCCTTTTTATTTGCTTTTTGCATGTCAAGAGTAACCTCTAATGAGAGAAGTAATAACTAGGAAAGTTGCTGTCCCAGAAACAGATTTTTATTGCTTCACCAAAAAAAATTCGTCCTTAAAATCTCTGTACGTCCTTTTGAGGCTTGAATTTTGTGCTTCTACCCAGGTTGTTATCTAACTTTCATTACAGTTCAACACTTTTTTGATTTGAGCAACAGAAGGTCTTCAAGAAAAAATTCGTTTTTACCTGTTGGTCTGTTTTGACAGATTTTCTGCCATTTCTGCATTTGCTTCTTATTTGGTTCCTTTTGAGTTCTTTTTTGGGAATTGAGATTTTTGAGGAAGTGCTATAGTAGCTTGTGTTTTAATGGAAGTTTTATTGGTGTTGGAACTTGAACCTAAAAGACCTAATATCTTGGAGTGCACTAATGCTTTGCTAATAAAAGACTGTGTGAAGTTTTGGCATGAAGAGGAAAGGAATTTTCACTGGGTGTATGCAAGGAATAGTAGTAATGAGATGAAGAAGGATGGACTAAAGAAAAGCTCAAAGCTTGCAGGGATGCCAGCGTGTCACCCCAAAGAAATATCCAAGAATAGAAGCGTCAAGAGTACCAGGGATGCTAAGGCATCCCCCTCTTCATCAATAAATCCAGGTTTTCTTCCAAACACCATTTTTTCATTTTTATTGTTTTCATACACCAGATTATTAATGTTGTTCTTGGAAGCGTCTTCTTTTTCGTTTTCGTTTTGGTTTTTGTTTGCTTTGTTTTCTTAGTTTTCTGAATAAATTTGTTGGACCCCCTCTTTCATACATTGGTTTTCAAATAGATTTGTTTTGGATTGGAGAAAAAAGAGTAGGAAAGCTCATGCTTGGTAGGTAAAGGAGCTTGCTTTTGACTACAGTATCGCTTTGGCATGCCATACTTGATATCATTTTGGCTTTATTCTTAGTATTCTTTGCTGTAGCATGACTTATTATCTAACAATTAGAGATTTCTTAATGGCTGCCTTGGATGAATCATCTCGTTGTTTAGCATATTAAAGCATAGTATAGTGGTATTCTCCTTTGATTGCTTTATTTGGGTTGACTTGGCACATGCTCACACTGTAGTATGACTATATCAAGTCACCATAGCATATATGATCCTTTTAGGTTTCAACTTGTGAAGTATCACTTTATGCTTTGATCAATGATGTTCTATCAGCTACGCATGATTATAAGCCATTATTGCTCTCTTAAGTTTACATCGCTCCAGGTCTTTTGCTAGCCTCCACAACCATGTATGAGGTTCACTCATGCATCCAACTCCTAAAACAAGTTATTCCAAAGAGTCCCACCATACCTACACTACTAACCCATGCTATTCCAAGTATATTCATGTTTTGTTTACCTTAAATTAAACTTGTTGTAGAGAAAACTAGTGATTAAAGCTCTCACGAACTTGATGGCACACTTTTACTTTTCTTGCCTATAATAAACTTGAACCATTGTGTACGTCTATGTTGTATATACTTGCACTTATTTGTTGAGGATTAGCAGAAGTGCATGATGTCATAGGGAATGCTTTTCAACTTATTCTGCTGGTACTTTGTTACTAGTTGATATCATGCTCTTTTTGTCTATGGATGTAAATGATTGTGAAACTTGGTGAAAGGGAGCTTCCACTAAGTCCATGGAGTTATGTATATGTGTTAGAAAGCTTACAGAGCCCTGGGCAGCTGAAAGATTGGTCACAATCCACATGCTAACATGGTGGAAACCTGCAAGCGTGACTTCATATAATGAAAGCTAAAATCTATGGAAGCATTCTTCTTTATAAAAAAAAGAAGTCCTATATTGAAGAAAAAGAAAGAAAAAAGAAAAAAAATATTATAGAAAAGAGGAAAGAGGAAAAAGCTCCATATTCCCATAATTAAATAAGAAGATTGTTGAGATGCTTCCATTGTTGTCTTCTTGCCTTACATCCATTTTGATATGGGGATTCTTACTGTATCATCCGGGCAAGGGAATTTTTACCCAGTTGGGGTTCTCTATGATACACATATTACTTGATGACAAGAGCTTACGGTGACCTAAACTTGAGTAGCATGAGGAAGGCGTACAAAGTCATTCAAGGGACATGAAGTTTCTAACTTGCCTTCTTATCAAACATATACACCATGAAGTTTGTTCACTTTAACCTTAATCCTGTAAAAGATGCTTATGATAGAGGGCAATGAGTAGCTAGAAAGTTATAATTACACCATAATTTTTTGGAAGCTCTTTATGTGACTTGAATCCCTACTTCCTTTACAAAAGGCCTTTCTTCCACCATTATATTTTGAAGGTCTCCACCTTATATCTTTAATACCTACTTTGAGAGAGCAGTAGTGGCCATTCTTAAGTATTATGTGCATTGTCCCAAGACTAGATTGAGTTGATGCCATAACTTGATATTGCTTGTTTTTAAACTATTTGTATCCTAGTCATAAGCGCGAACTTTGAAGATTGTCCTATGCATTTATATTTGCTACTCTATAGGTGACAAGCTGAAGTATAAATTGAGATGCTATGTTTCTTTATGTGGAAACAAACAAACGTCTTGCAAGCATTTGTTTATTCTGTGAATCTTTTTGTTTGTGACTTTTCATATTTGCATCATAGTTTCTTTTTTCTTGACCTTTAGAACATTATGCTTTTCATGTTATAGGTAGTACTATTATCCTAGCTATCCATGTTTCAAATACTTTGATCAGTTTGTAAATTAGATGCATGTCACTGCCTAAGGTATTCTTTCTTTTTTATCACTTGCCTACTCGAGGGTGACAGGAGTTAAGCTTGGGGATGTTGATACATTGCAAATGTATCTGATTTTGATGTTCCATGCTTGGTTTTATCTCACTTTTAGTGTTTTGTTCCAACTGGGTACTTTTTCATGATTTCTTGGACTAACCTATTAACAAGATGCCACAATTTTTTTGATTTACTTTTCTGCTGTTTTTGGTTGAAGTCAGAAAACAGAATATTCTCCCGAATTGGATGGGACAAAAGCCAAAGTTACTAGGAAGACTCACGAACCCGGGAAGGAGAGTCGGAGAGGGGCCACAGGGTGGCACCACCCATGTGCAGGTCCCC